>VDFB02000015.1:349857978-350010660 GCA_007258455.2 Sequoia sempervirens | reverse complement strand
AGCGGTTTCTAATTTTTGGGTAACTTTTTGGGGACAAGTTCACACATTGCGAAAGGGTTATTCTGTAGCTTTTTGTAACTTGCATGTGTTGTAGAACTTGGGGATTTGAGATCCTCTGCATGTAAGAAGCTCCATTTTCTGAATAATAAAATTTATTCTCTTGTTTGTGGGTTATTTTCTAAGTCTTGGGTTGCGCCTTCATCATCTTCATTTTATGAACATAGAGAAGATGAGCTTGGCGAACATGTTGTTGCACAATATACAAATTCATACAGACCCAAGAAGTATTGTCTACTACAGTAACTTCATCTAAAGATAATGCAATGAAGTTTGACTCTTTTTCTTTCTCCTTTAAATCTTCCTTTTCCACTGTAGCAAGACACTTTTCCCATTCCCATCTAGCATTTACTAACCAATGTGTGTAGGGATAGTGAGGACAATTCAAAAAAGATAATAAACCAGAATATTTTGGGTAGTCTGTCATAGGATGCCCTCTAGAAAAAATATGAAAAACAACACTCATCTGAATAGTTTTTGACATATTTTCTCCTTCCATTGCTTTTCCAAATTGAGCCTCAAGTGTACCTTTATATGCAACAAGCTTTGACATGCTTTGGTGATGCTCTTCATAATCTACGACATACCTAACATGAAGACATTCTCCTTTGATTTCCATGGTAAGACTGATTGTTCATTTCCGTCTATGATTTGTTTTTCATAAACTTTATCAATATGCTTTTCTATAGTGTCAATCTTTAGCTGCAACGTCTTGGGTTTTCCCAATTTCCAAGTATAAATCATACATTTGGCTTGTGTTTCTTTTTCAATATCGTTTGATTCCCCCACTGCTACAATGAATGGGTACTTTGAAAACCAACCAAGTTGAAAATTCATTGTCATTTCCCATTCATGCCCCCTTTTTGGTTTGTTTTTCCTTTTCTTGCTACCAACATCATCCTCATCCAATTCAGTTATCTCATTCTAGCTAACCAAGGTATTCCTTGGTGCATCTTCTGTAGTATTGCCATCCCCATTTGAATTTGATGCATTTTAATTTAAATCAATGACAATCTCAACTTGACCTTCTTCTGGCACTGAGGTATTGTGAATGCTACCAATATTTGGTGGAAGAGTTGATGATGTAGCTCCATCTTGACCTGATCGATTAGAAGCTTTGGCAATTCCAAAGTAAGACTATATGGTACGTCTAAGTTTTTGGTGTGTTGATGGCCTCTCAGTCTCTTGATCTTCACCAGACTGAGGGGTGGCAGGAGTATTTTCAACACCTTGAGGAGCGGCAGGAGTATTTTCACCACCCTAACTCTGAGGAGTGGTAGGAGTAGTTTCACCACCCTGAGGAGGGATAGGAGTATTTTCAACACCCTAAGGAGCGGCAGGAGTAGTTTCACCACCCTGAGGAGTGGAAAGAGTATTTTCAACACCCTGAGGAGTGGCATGAGTAGTTTCACCACCTTGAGGAGCGGCAGGAGCCTTACTATTGCTGCTCGAGTCACTCGACATATTAATCTTTGATTCAATCGACATATTCATCTCACTTCAAATAAAAAACTAGAAAAAAATGTCTTCTTATTTAAGAAGGACAAAGAATAATAATATGGATCATATTCCCTACTCAATATCATCTTTAAAACTGAAGCAAGAATGGAAAAGAGATAAAGAAAACTTATTATTATAACTAATAACACTATGAAGAAATGATCAGTGATCACTCACCTTTAAGTCTACGTTTTCAGCTTTCGCTGACTTCCGAATTGAGAAGTAGAACCTTAGAACTGAACAAAATGTGTAAGAATAAATGACACTTTCGATTGTATTTATATCAATCCATGATTCCATATTTGGCGAATTTCGCAAGATTTTTAAATGGTATATTAAAAATTTGGCAAATACGTTGTAATTTTCAAGGCGAAATGTATCCTCAAATTTAATTATTTTTTAATGTTATTGGTGAAATAGGTCCTCATAAGCAACTATTTATAAATTTTAATTCACGAAATGAGTCTTCAAAAGCAACTATTTGTAAATTTTAATTGGCGAAATGGGTCCTAATACAATGTCATTTTAATAGTATTGGCGAATATGTAGGTGTTTTTTATTAAATGCTTCCAGGATTTAGGCGAAAATATTAGTCAGTCCATTTGAAATGCATAGTTTGAAAATGGAAAATTTGTTGCTTAAATATGCCTCATAAAAAAAATTATTGGTGAATCGACATGCATTGGACCTATGTTTCGTAAATTCTGGGTGATTTGGATACTCTGTCAGTGCAAGAAATTCACCAATTTCGAGTTGACCGATTCCTGGAATTCACCAATTGGTGAAGATTCGCCACTAAAGTTTTCCCTGAATTTATGTTTTATTGTAATACAAGAGATCTTTGCTTTTGTGTATGGGTTTTTTCTCGAGAGGATTTTCCCATATAAATCTTGTGTTCATTATTTATTGTCTATTATGTTATTCATGTATGTGCATCTTTATATTCTGTAATTGCAAGTTTTGAAAGATTTTTTGTATCTCTCTTGTGAAGATTAGTATTAGAAAGGCATTTTCCACATTTTTCTTTCCTTTCAATTGGTATCATAGCTTGGCCAACTTTGTTGTCCTTGTTAGTAAGATGGGTTTTTTGTGTTGATCTTGTTTAGTAGGAGTTTTGTAGAGAAATCTAGTTTATAACTTATTGCAGATTTAAGATGGCGAGCACATCTAGAAGAATAGAGATTGAGAAGTGCAACGGTGGCAATTTTGAGTTGTGGAAACTCAAAATGGAATATTTTCTTATGGATCAAGAGTTATGGGATGCAGTGTCCTCTAAAAAACCATCAACAACCTTGCAGAATGATTGGGATGCAATGGACTAGAAAGCTAAGGTTCTGATTAGACTGTACTTGGTTGATTCAGTTCTCTTGAATGTCCATGAAGAGAAGACAACAAACCTTTTGTGGAAGAAGCTTGGAGAAATTTATTAGGGGAAATCCTTGGTAAATAAGTTATTCCTAAGAAAGAATTTATACTCTTTGAATATGGAGGAAGGATCATCCATTGTAGACCATTTGAATGCATTTAACAAGATAGTTGCTCAATATGGGTATGTTGGTGTGAAGATAGATGATGAGGATCATTGCATGCTCCTATTATGTTCTTTTCCTGACACATGGGATCACTTGGTAATGCCTATTGGGAGTACAAAAACCACTTTCAAGGTGGAATATTTGGTTGCTTCGCTGTTGTCCGAGGAAATGCAAAGGAAGTCTTCTAAGATGGCCAAGGAGGCCCTTGTTGTTTGAGGAAAATCAAAGGAGAAAGGCAAGAAGAAAGAAAATAAGTATAAATCCAAGTCGGAGGGGAGATAAAAGTCTCCTAGTAAAAATTCTAAGGTGAAATGCTAGAACTGTGGGTAGATTGGACACATCTGGAAATATTGTAAAGAGGAGAAGAAGAAGAAAAAGAAAAACAGTTATGTGGAAAATGAATTTCTTCTCAGAGTGATGTAGATGCCTTCATAGCAACTTTGGTGACTTAGGCATCAGAAGATGTTTGGCTGATTGACTCAGGTGTGTCCTTTCACATAACCTCTCATAGAGGTTGGTTCTCAAAGTACAAAAAGTATGTTGGTGGAATGGTGTATTTGGGTGACGATTCTCACTTGGAGATTGTTGGCTGTGGAAGAGTCAAAATTTAGTTTCTTGATGGAAGAGTGAAGGGAATCAATGATGTGATGCATATACCAAGTCTGGCTCAAAATTTACTTTTTGTAAGTAAGCTTAATGATGTTGTTGTGCAAGTCTCTTTCTCAAATGGTGTTTGTAGAATGACTAGAGGATCTATGGTGTTGGCTAATGGTGGATGAATTGGCACTTTTTATAAGCTGGATACATGTGTAGTATAGTGTAATAATGATTTTGCAAAGTCAAGTAAATATGATCATGTAGAGAAATGAGGTGTTGTTCTTGAGGGAACAAACTCTTTGGAGATGAAGCTCTAAGCATAGAAAAAAATGTTGTGGTCTCAAAGGCTGAACTACATTGGTGAAAAAAGCTTAAAAGCCTTCAAAAATAAAAGCTCAGATGAAGGGCTTGATGATTGTTATATTGAGTTCAATTTTTGTGAAAATTGCATATATGGAAAGCAACATTGTGTTTCATTAATAGATGATTATTTGAGGAAATTTTTTTATTTTCTCAAAAGGAAAAATAAAGTTTTTAGTTGGTTTAAGGAATTTAAAACCTTGGTTGAAAATAAGATCGGTAGAGAGATTAAGTGTTTGAGGATGGATAATGGTGGCGAGTTTTGTTTAGCATATTTTGATAAGTTTTGCAAGGACCATGGAATTAAAGGCATAAAACAACTCCTTACACTCCACAACAAAATGGAGTTGTAGAAAGGATGAATAGAATGTTGATGGAAAGGGCAAGAAGTATGCCAAGTAGTGCTAGTCTAGAATAAAATCTCTAGGATGAGGCTATAGCTACATGTTATTTGATTAACAAATCTCCCACTTCGGCACTCATGGAAAAGAAACCTATGGAAACATGGTCTAGTAAGAAGCCCTCATTAAGAAACATTAGATTCTTTGGCTGTGAGGCATATGCATATGCGCCTAGTGAAAAAATATCTAAACTGGAGAACAAGGCTGTAAAGTGTATCTTTATTGGTTATGGAATTGATGTGAAAGGGTACAAGATTTGGAACCCAATTATAGAGAAGGTGTTGTATAGAAGAAGTGTGATCTTCTGTGAGTTGAAACGTTCTACAGTTGATCTGCAGCTAGAGGTGAAATAAGTAGAAAAGAAGGAGGTAGTTGAAGTTCCTCTTACTCCAAATAAGGATGAACTACGTAATCTCAGTGGACCTCTTAGTGAGGAGAGCTCAAGTGTCTCTGAAAGTTTTGAACAAGATGAAGAACCTCAGTCTCAGCTTTTGAGGAGGTCTACATGTGCTAAGAGATAACATGAAAGGTTTGCATATTCTATGTTAGATTCTAGTTGTGCCTATGCTTTGATTGCTAACACTCATGAGCCTAGGACTGTTAGAGAGGCTATGGGAATGTTTGATTTAGATTCCTAGTTGGAAGCCATGAATGAAGAAATGGCATCATTGAAGAAGAATGAAATGTGGGATCTAGTACCTTTTCCTGAAGGGTGAAATCCTGTTGGATGTAAATGGGTGTTCAAGAAAAAGATAGGTCTTGATGGTAGTGTTGAGAAGCCTAAAGCAAGTTTGGTCACAAAAGGATATTCCTAGGTGGAGGGGATTGATTATGGAGAAATATTTTCTCCTATAGTTAAGCTGACATCTATCAGATTTCTAATGTCACTTGCAGCTGCATATGAATTAGAGATCGAGCAAATGGATTTGAAGACAATGTTTCTTCATTGTGATTTGAAGGAAGAGATTTACATGTCCTAGCCAGAGAACTTCATTGAAAAAGGTAAGGAAAACTTGGTTTGCAATTTATAGAAATATATGTATGGATTGAAGTAGTCACATAGAATGTGGTACCATAATTTTGATACCTGTGTGTTGTCTTCGGGGTTTGTGAGATCAAATTTTGATCATTGTGTTTACTTTAAATCTGAAAATGGTTGTGTTCTTATTATTTCCTTGTATGTGGATGTCATGTTGTTCACTAGGAATGGTAAGGGTATGATTTTTGAATTGAAGTCTCAATTGTCAGCACAATTTGAGATGAAAGATCTAAGTTCAACTAGGTATATTCTAAGGATGGAAATAAAAAGGGATAGGAGAAATAGAAAACTTTGGCTCAACCAGAGCAATTATATAATTTTTTTCCTAGAGAGGTTTAATATGATAGATTGTAAGCAATTAGTTGTTCCAGTGTTATAGAGAATGAAAATTTCTATTGAAGATTGTCCAAAATCTCCTATTGAGATGGAGGACATGACTAGGGTGCCTTATGCAAGTACAATTGGCAGCTTAATGTATGTAATGGTTTGTAAAAGGCCAAACATTTCCCAAGTAGTGCTTAGTCAGTTTATGGCTAATCTAAGAAGGCTACATTGGGATGTTGTGAAGAGAGGTTTTAAGTATTTGAAGGGAACTTATAAGTATTCCTTATGTTATCATGGTCACTCTACTAGATCTCAAAGTTCAGTTAGCATTCGTGGATATGTGGATACTGATTGGGCAAGGGACATTAACAGTAGAAGATCCACTCATGGATATGTATTCATGTTGTTTGGTGGTGCAATTAGTTGGATGAGAAAGTGAAAGGTTGTAGTCTCTTTATCCACTATTGAGGCTGAGTACATGGCAATAGATCATGCCTACAAGGAAGCCATTTGGCTTAGAAGATTGTGTTTTGAAGTTGGTTTTGATGCAAGGAAAATTGTTATTTGTTGTGATAGTCAGAGTGCCATTTCTTTGGAAAAAATATCCAACCTTCCATGTTAGGACAAAACATATTGACGTGCAATACTACTTTTTTTGTGATATGGTGGAGGATAGAAAGGTTAGTCTAGAAAAAGTTGATACTCTAGTAGATGTTGTTGATGCATTGATGAAGCTTGTGAGCATGGATAAGTTCAAATGGTGAACCAGTTCGATGGGCCTTGGGGCCTAGAATATTTAGTGACTTCAAGCATTGGAAGGAGCCAGTAAGTTCTTCGTCACGTGGGAGAATGTTGAGAAAGTAGTGTCTTAAACTTATTAGCGTAAAAGGTTTTAGAGTTCAGACATCAACATAAATTTCGTCAGATTGAGAGTTGAGTTTTGGCTAGACAAAGCTGCCAGTATCCTCGACATCTTGATAAGCGCTTGGCTTATCACTAGGTGTGTTCAGAGTTTGCATAGGTCAAAGCTTCATTGAAGAGACATGTCAATGTCAGAGGGAGCCAGTTTGCAGTCCCTTCGACATTCTGATGGACTATCAAAAAGGGATATCGAAGGGACAAGTCCATGTTAGAGAGAGTCACTTGGTAGTCTCTTCGACATGTTGATAAGTGCTTCATTGGTGAGACCTCACCATGTCGGAGGGAGTCACTTGGAAGTCTCTTCGAGATTCCGATAATGGCAAGAAGGGAAGTTTTGTGGAGACAAAATGGTATAGAAGGAACTTGAGGCTTGTCCCTCCAACATTCTGATAAGATGTTCACGAAGTTGGTGTGCTAGTATCAAAGAGACATATCGTTATTGGTAGGACAACATTGGAAGTCCCTTCGACATTCCAATGAGACTTCATTGGCAAGACTTCACCATATTGGAAGGAGTTACTACAACATCCCTTTGACATCTTGATAGGATGGAGTGATAGGTGTATCGGGGTGATAGTGAGAATTTAGGGAGACATGATTTCATGTCCCTTCAACATTTCGATAGAGTTCCATCAAGGTGACGGTTAAGTTTGTCTAGTATGGAAGTTTAAATGTCAATTTTCTGGTGACGCTTGAGAAGTCTGTACTAAATGTAGTAGTGCATTGGATTGAGATTAGAATGGTGAACAAGTGAAGATCTAAGAGTGAATGAATGTACTACTTTCGAATTCATTCTTTGAATTAACACTTGAAAGAGCATAGCTCTGTACTTGTATGTAATTTACGTTTTACTGTAATACAAGAGATCTTTGCTTTGGTGTGTGGGTTTTTTCCCGATAGGGTTTTCCCACGTAAATCTTGTGTTCATTCTTTATTGTCTATTCTTTTATTCATGTATACACATCTTTATGTTCTATAATTGCAAGTTTTGAAAGATTTTATGTATCTCTCTCCTAAAGATTAGTATTAGGAAGGTGTTTTCCACACTCTGCTTTCCTTTCACCGAGATGAAGCCTTTCTAACAAGGGATAATCATTTTCTCCAGGAGGGATTTCAATCTATTGACACTAGCTTGGAGAAGATTTTATAAATAGTATTACATAAGCTTATGGGTCTAAAGTCTACCATGATTATAGGATCAGGTGTTTTAGGAATGAGAGTAATTTAAGTGTTGTTTATCTTGTTTAACAACTTTCAAAATTTTAAAAATATTTGGCGACTAGGAAGACATCATCCCCACAATGTCCCATAACACCTAGAGGAAGGTTAGTGGCAAGTGATCATGCAAATACTATACACTCTTTACATATCCTCGTTGGGCCTTGAGTGGGGGTTCAAGGGAAGCAACCCCCGATAGTGGGGGTTTGGCGGCGGCAACCCCCAAAAGCAAGGGTTTGGGGGTGCAACCCTCATTTTTATTCCCCTTTTTTCCCATTAAGGGGTCAGTAGTTCTTTTTTTTTTAACTAAAAAATGAAAAATGACTTTGTAAAACCCTAATTCTAGAAGCTTCCAAAAAGCTTATTATAAGTGGTTGGGATGTATGTTGCAGTATGGTATTCATGAGATTGTAATCTATTGTAATCTATTTTTCACTAGATAATAAAATCATTGGATGGTTGATTTTCTATGGATGTAGCCCATATTGGGTGAACCATGTTAAAATTTTGTGTTATTCTTCATTGTTATTTCTGGGTTATTTAATCTACATATAATTGTTAATGTTTATCGCTCCAATCTGCTTGAATCCTTACAACAAGTATTGGAGTCGTGTGTATTTTTTGGTTGATTGGCAGGAAATCTATAGATTTGAGTGGGAGCAATGGAAGAAGAAAAAATCAAGGTTGAAAATTTCAACAACCAAAATTATTAATTATGGAAGATGTAGATGGAAAGTTATTTGTATCAAAAGGATCTATGGTAGCCATTGCAAGGAAAAGAAAAGAAAGATGTTATGATGTTCGATGAAGAATGGGAGATTCTGGATAGAAAGGAACTGGGAACCATTCGGTTGTGCCTAGCACCATATGTGGCATTCAATATAACAAAACCAAAGACATGAGAGGCTCTGATGGAAGCTTTGGCTGAATTGTATGAAAAACCCTCAACCTCAAATAAGGATTTCTCATGAAATATTTGTTTAATCTGAAAATGATTGATGGTGGATGATTTTTTATAGATCATTTAAATAAGTTTAATATGATTATCAGTCAGTTAACTTCTATAAAAGTTAATTTTGATGAAGAGGTGAGGGCTCTCTTGGTTTAATGTTCTTTTCTAGAAAGCTAGAATAGCTTGGTAATGGTTGTAAGTAACTCTATCTCTGTTTCAAATATATTGAAATTTTATGATGTTGTTGGTGTTATCCTTAGCGAGGAAATGTGATGAAAAAGTAGAGGTGAGAGTTTAACATATGATAATGCTTTGAATGTAGAGAACAAGGGAAGAACAAAGGAGAGAGGAAAAATCCCAAAAAATCATGGGAAGTCACAAGGGAAGTTGAAGAAAGGGAGATCTAAATCTAGAGGAAGAATGGATTGCTGACACTATTGAAAGCTAGGACACTTGAAGAAGGATTGTTGGTCTCAAATGGGAAAAAATGGAGATGGAAAATATGATGACAGTAAGGAAGCTAATGTTGCAAGTAATAAATTGTAGGATACTTTAATTCCATGTTTAGATAATGCTAATGATTCCTAGGTAATAGATTCAGGGGCTTCATTTCATGCCACACCCCATAGGAAATATTTTTTAGAATATGTTCAAGGTGATTTTGATAGGTATATTTGGGTGATGATGAACCCTGCTAGATTGTTGGAAAAGGAAAGATAGAAATCAATTTGAAAAATGGAAGTAAATGATTGCTATAGGAGGTAAGGCATGTTCCAAATTTGAGAAGGAATTTAATTTCTGTAGGACAACTAGGTAGTGAAGGCTGCATAGTTACCTTTCAAACAAAGTTTAGAAGGTCACTAAAGGTGCATTAGTAGTAGCTAGAGGTGAAAAGGTAGGCACATTATATTTGTGCACTAGTAATACTTATTCTACCTTAGTTGCTATAGAAATAGTTGCTAAAAAATAGTTATAACACTTGCTACAAGGACAAAAACATAATTGTGGCACCATAGACTTGGGCACATGAGTGAGAAAGGGATGAAGGTTCTTCACTCCATAAAGCTGGTATGAGGTCTAAAGGAGATTAACTTGGAGTTCTACGAAAATTGTGTTTATGAAAAATATAAAAGAGTTTGATTTCTCAAATTTGGGAAAGAGAAGAATAGTGAGAAATTAGAGCTTGTGCATTTAGATGTATGGGGACTAGCTCAAGTATCTTCTCTTGGTGGATCTTTCTATTATGTTACTTTTATTAATGATGTAACTAGGAAAACATGGGTGTATTTCCTAAAACAAAAATCAGAAGTATTTGAAACTTTTAAAAGGTGGAAAGCTTTGGTTGAGAATGAGATAGGAAAAATGTTGAAGTGTCTCAGATATGATAATGGAGGAAAGTATTGTAGTAGAGAATTTGAAAATTATTTCTCATACAATGGAATCCGTATGACAGAAAATGGTGTGTTTGAGAGGATGAATAAGACCATTATGGAGTGTGCAAGGAGGATGGGATTGCATGTTGGACTACCCTTACATTTTTGGGCAGATGTTGTACATACTACTATTCATTTATTAAACAAGGGACCTTCAAAACCTTTGGATGGTGGCATTCCAAAGGAGGCATGGATAGGTACAAAGGTAAACTATTCATTTTTGAAAACCTTAGGTTGTGAAGATTTTTTCCATGTTGATATTAAAAATAGAACCAAGCTTGAGGCTAAGTCTAAAAAATGTACCTTCATTGGATATGGAGTAGATGAATTTAGTTATGTTTATGGGATTATGAAAATCATAAAATCATTAGGAGTAGAGATGTTATATGCAATGAGTGTTAAAAGGCATAGGACAACTGAGATGGGGGGTGAATTAGTTGTCACCAAATTAAACTCAAAAACTTCAACACTTATTAACTTCACAACCACACTGTTCTGTTATTAAGTATGAACATGAAATGCAGATAAAAAAAAGAAAAATCAACACAATGAACACTAGATTTTATGTGGAAAACCTAATGAGGGAAAAAAATAAGTGAGGATTAACTCACAATATAAAGAGATAGCAAAATCGAATACAAAGGCTCACTGCCTACAGAAAGGACTTACTTTCCAATACGGAGGACCAATGCCTATAGATACAAAAGAAAACAAAAGATCCACTACAACAATTTATACACATCCGCAGCCTTGACTAGAAGATTGTAGAAACCTTCAGCTCACTACTTTCAGGAATTTAACACAATAAAGTACTGTTGTCTCAACTCACTTTTGCACACTTTTTCTCTTTTTATTTGTGGCTTACTTCATTACTTTTCATCATTTAAATCTTTGTAACTTAAATTACATTTATACCATATTCAACCTTAGAAACTTTCTCCAAGGTCAGCCACATACGCTTCATTTCATAAAGTCAAATTAGGTCGAAAACTCAACATTCCTGTGGTGGAAAGGAATGAGAGTGGACCAATGAAACACTTAACCAAGACCAAAAAAAATAATGCCTTGGATCAACCACACGCTTCCTTAATTAAATATTAATTCTCCATATGAAGTGTAAACACCAGGCCGACCAAACCTAATAAAAACACAAATGAACATTGATGTACACACATTTCAACAAGAAGATAACACATGGACAATGCAACATGCTTCAACATGCATGGTAACACACCTCAGGTTCCTTCAGATACATTTGCAGCAAGTGTAACAAATTTCAAACACAAAACTCCTTCCATCAGTCCATCCAGACTGTGCAAACACATACAACAATTCTGGAACACAAGTTTCAGATCACCAAACCACAAACACTTTTTCCAAAACCTAGAGAACACCTTTACATAATATATTCCAGATCCACAAGACTTGAAATAGAACAGTTGAAAACTATGGAGTAGAAACATTTCTCCCAGTCCATAGAAAGCTAAATCTGCCAGAACAGTTCACACATTGGTGAACACAACTTTCGCACTCCATCAAACTAGAAGCTACACATTAGTAGGTATCACCATTAGATCATCAAGAACAACCCTTTAGATCCACACAAGCATATGATCAACACAGGAGAAATGTGGAGCACATATCAGAGCACATTTTGAACATTTACATAACTTTGACTTCTCTCTTTATTAATTTTCTCAAAAGCACTTGGAAACCCATCAATTCAACACATCTGCAACATCATAAAGATAGCTCCATGTACTCATAGCATCTCAACAAAATCTCAACTATACATGCACAATTTGAAACATTCTAAACTATGTTAACATCAATGAAAAAATTAATGACAAAACCACCAAACATGCTCATACTTGCGAAAATATCCCCCTTTGTCATTGATGGCAACACATGATGTGAAAACCCATCAAAGACAACAACCTACACAATATTTTGGGAGAACACCTTTTCTTCCTTTTCTTATATTTTTTTACATGAATTTCTCACCCCCTTTGACATCAATGGAAAAGAAGAAAAGCTCTGATTACTCCCCCTTAGGATTACACCCATTCAACTCATACTGCAACAATGAAAACAAATTCTACTCCTCCCGCGAAGTAGACCCATTCATCAACCTAGATAAATGAGGAAAATTTGAACTCATTGGATTGATGCACCTTCATGTGCACCTCGTTCGAAGGTCCAATGACCCCCAACCTCTCCCTAAGATACTCAAAAGTATCCCTCAAAATAGCCTTAGTAAATATATCTACAATTTGTTCCTTTGTTGTCACATACTCTAGCTTGACTTCATTCTCCAACACCTTTTCTCTTAGGAAATGATATCTGATAGATATGTGTTTTGTTCTTGAATGCATCACTAGATTCTTTGAAATATTTATAGCACTTGTGTTATCACAGAAAATAGGAATAGGATCATCACATATCACTCCAATGTCTTTCAGAGTTTGCTTCATCCACAAAACCTACATGCAACAGGATGTTGCAGCCATATATTCTACTTTTGTAGTGGATAAATAAATCAAGTCTTGTTTCTTACTCAACCAAGAAACCAATATTTCTCCAAGAAAGAAATCACCTCCACTAGTACTCTTCTGGTCATCCACACAACCGACCCAATCTACATCGGTATAAGCATTCAAGGTGAAATCAACACCCTTAGGATACCATAAGCCATAATATGGTGTACCTTTAAGATATCTAAATATCCTCTTTACTGCTGTCACATGTGCCTCTTTAGGATTTTCTTGAAATATATCAACTAAAAATAGTGCATGCATAATATCTAGTCTAATAGCAGTAGGATACAACAACCCACAAATCATAGATTTGTATTTGCTCTGATCAGCTTTACTAGATTCATCATCTTTTCTTAGCTTGCATCCAGTTACCATAGGAGTACTAACCAGTTTGGATTCATCCATTCCAAACTTCTTCAACAACTCCTTCACATATTTAGATTGTGAAATGAATATCCCCTTATCAATTTGATTTACTTGAAGACCAAGAAAGAAGTTCAACTCACGAATCATGGACATTTCAAATTCTTTTTGCATTTCTTCTGCAAATCTTTTACACATGCCTTCATTTCCACCAAAGATGATATCATGAACATATACTACCACTATCAAAATTTTGTTGCACTACACTTTGAGGTAAAGATGTTGTCAGCAGAGCCTTTGCTGAAACCTTGTTGTGTCAGGTATCTATCCAATCTTGCATACCAAGCTCTGGGAGCTTGCTTCAGTCCATACAATGCCTTTAACTTACAAACCATATCTAGTTTGTCAGATAATTGAAATCCTTCAGGTTGTTCCATGTACACTTCTTCCTCCAATTCACCATTCATAAATGCTAACTTGACATCCATCTGATATAATTTGAAGTCCTTGTAGGTAGAAAATGTCGAAAACATCCTAATAGCTTCCACTCTAGCCACAGGGATAAATGTTTCTTCAAAATATATACTTTCAAATTGTGAGTATCCCTTGTAGACAAGTCTTGCTTTGTTTCTTATAACTTCCCCATTTCATTCAACTTATTCTAGAACACCCATTTTGAACTAATTACATTCTTATTCACAAGTCTAGGAACTAATTCCCATGTCTAATTCTTTTCCATTTTTTGTAACTCTTCTTTCATAGCTCTAACCCAACTCTCATCTTCACATGCTTCACACACAGATTTAGGTCCTATTTTAGAAAGTAAGCATAGGTTTACCTCAGTTTCTACTTTACTTCTTGTCTTCACACCTTCACTCTTATCTCCAATTATTTGTTCCTCCGGATGATTCTTCTGCACATACTTAGGAGTCTTACAATAGGTTTCAGGATTTCTTCTTCTTCTTCAATATGTTCTTCTTCTTCTTCCTTCTTTTCTCCAAGTACATGTCCACAGATAGAATCATTAGGTTCAACTTAACCTATCTTAATAGGTTTGTGCATGTCCTCATCGACTCTCACATTAGCACTTTTAACAATCTTCCTCAACCTTTTATCAAAGCATCTATATGTTTTGTTGGTAGTAGAGTACCCAAGAAAAATCCCTTCATCACATCTAGCATCAAACTTTCCAAGATTTTCATCATCGATTTTAATGTAACATCTTCTTCCAAATACCTTAAAGTACTTAATAGTAGGAGTCTTACCAGTCCATAACTTAAAAGAAGTCTTTGTGATGTTGCCTCTAATTTGAACTCTATTAAGAACTATAGACACGTAAAATGTACATGCACCTAATCCGGATTCACTAATTTCATTTCATCCTTAATCATCCCTCTACTAACCATTTTAATCAAATAATATTTATCTGATTAAAATTCTTCATATTTCCTCTTTTAATTAAATAAATCAATCTTTATTTAATTAAATCATATTCCCCCTTCTACTTAACTTTATCTAATTAAATATATCATTCTATTTGATTAAATCATATTCTTCTCTATAATTAAATAAATCAATTTTATTTAATCTCTAAAGTCATCTCTTTAATTAAATAAGTCAATTTTATTTTATTAACTTCAAATGTTCTTCATTTAATTAAATAAATCAAATTTATTTAATTAAATTACTAATGCATCAATTTCCTCCCATTTGATTTAAATAGATCCAAAAATCTAAATCAAATGTCATGTCAACTAATCTATATCTAAAGTTAATTAAATCCTAATTAACTCTAAATCTAATCCTCAAATCCTCTAGCTTTTGGAACTTGCACAATAAATCAATTTATTTGATTTATTATTTCTTCTATTTTCATTCAAAATGGAATCTTTATGGAATATGCTTCAAATTTGAAATCTCCCCCAAAAAGGGACTTGTCCTCCAACATGGAATTAAATCCTCTTACATTGTCTCTTACATGTCTCCCACTTGGCATTTAAGACTCTTTCTTCTCCCTCCAACAAGCCAACTTTCAAAATTTCAAAATCCACCTAATAGCATTTATCATGCACAATGACCAAAATGTACACAAACTTCCTCCATTGACATGTTGACAAGTGGCATCATGCCATTGGTTTGTCTTTTATCCCCCATCCTTCATGTTTCTCATTTCTCCCTTGTTCTCTCCTATAAAAAAAGTATCTCTCTATTGTTTTGGGATCCACAATCTCATGCACAAGTTCATCCACAACTTGATACACAATCTCAAGCATTTTCATCTTGATCACTCATCATTTTGCATCCTCATCATCCAAGATCTTATCAAAATGGGGTTGGGAAAGGGCTATTTTCCACATCAAAATAGCACCAATTCCCCTATGGGATGCTAGTTTGATCATTAGAATAGTGTTTCATTGTGTTTTGCTTGCTTTTTTTGCTTTGTTTCTATTAGTCTTGTGTTCAAATGAATTTCATAGGGAGTGGTTTATTGGAGTTCTAACAATGGCTAATTTGGAATATTTTATCTATTGTTGGTGATAACAGATTCACCTCACATTTTGGCGCCCATCGTGGGGCATGAATGGTGCTCTTACATCTATTTTACCATATTCATGTTTCTGCAATTCTAATAAAAGTTGTAAAAGGTTTGAAAATAATTTTAGTTCATGTCAAATTTAACATAGAATTTTTTTTTTTCAAAAAAGATTTCCGTGTTAAACGTTGTGATATTGAGATCTTTTCAAGAGTTTTTTTAAATCGCCCCTATTTTGTTTTTTTCGTCTATGCCATTATCCTCATTGGTAACTACCTACATTCGATCTACACACAACCTATTTTGCTTTGCCAAGTTCCAAATGCTCCCTTCATCGTTAGAACGAACTAAAGACAGTATGATAATGTTATTCTTAGATCCCTAAAAATTTTCTTTAGTAAGGACTTTTATGGCTTCAATAGCAGGGATTACCTTCAACATATCTCACAATAGTGATACCTGCCCATTATTTGCAACAAGGATAGTTATTTTGATGGGATTTTTTCCTTAAGCTATCATCCAACACACAAGGGAAATCACCATTTTTGCTTTTCCCCCATTTGTAACATTGCAATGTTTAGAATCTCCATACGAGTGATACCAAAAATACATTGAGCTTGACTTACATATAGATGCTCTATTTCTCTCTCCTGATACAAGTCGAGTGTTGGTCCACAAATTAGGATAAATGGGTAAGATCATGCGCACAAACTCTTCTTTCATTCGGCTCTGTGAGGACACTGCTTGAGAAGGAAATCTATTATGCTCCATAAGTCTTTCAAATAGTGAGATCCCAAAGTCATGTCGTGGTAGTCATGCTAACAATTTTGCTTTTTTTTCAGCACCTTAATTTGTCTCTGTCTATTGATTTCTTCCATATTTTGGCGTATTTCATCGTATGTCTTTTTTAATTTTGCATCCTCCAAATTTCTTGACCGTTTTTATTTTGTTGCTACACTTGGCGTGACAGTAAACATTAAAGACTGGTGAATGTTGAACATTGAGTTTTTATTCTGCAAAAACGCATTTCACAGTGGAAGACTCTTTCTCATGTGTTGAAGTTTCGATTGAATTTTCTATCCCAATTGGTAGATAATTTTCTTAAATGCATTTGATAGTGATATGACAATATTACGATTGGTAGATGGCTTTCTTAACTGTACAGTATTGCGTATTGACAGTGATATGACTTTATCTTAATAAACTTCATCAGACTCCATCAATGCAGACTTATTGTTCTTTGATCAATTTGTATGACTTGATCCATGACATTTGCTCAATGATCAGAATTGTGTGACTTGATAGAGTTAAGGAGCATTCTACATTTTGCATCTATCTCTCTTCTCGTGCAGTCCTATGGTAAAACATCTTAACTAGAGAGCCGCTTTTATTTGGAAGTGATTTCATTCTGGAAAAATATTGTTGTCATTTTAGTATTGATTTGTGTTTGTCTTATCTCCCTCCCACGGTAGTTATTTTGAGTATTAAACAAAATTTTCATTGTATGCCTAACTGGTATGCGCCTTTCCTTCCTCTATTACATGATAAGATCGCTATTAAGAAAAAGTGATGATACATTTTGCTTGAATTTATGAAAGTTGAATCTCAAATCCTTTACGCTTCCTGTCAAATAATAGGTGTCTGTCCTCTTTTAGATCTTTGGCGTGATCTCCTCCCTTTGCTTGGAATAAGTAGACGTATTTATGACTGACTAACTCCCACTATTATCTTATTGCATTCACATTCAATATGTTGAACATTATTGGGTATCTCTATGAGACATCTAATCATATCACCATCAACAGTATAGATTTCACACTTTGTCTACATCTATACATTTTGCATTTATATGTCTTTTAAGGTGTCGATTAAATGCTCCTCTCTCCAATACATGCAATTTGTGTCCCTTGTTTAGCTGCATGAGTGTTGATATCAACAAGAGTTTCACAATGAATAGAAGCAACTGATAATTTCTTAAATGCTTAAGGTCATTGCATAATATTTCCTCTTTTGCACCAGAAAAGTTGCATCATACAAGTCCAATTGTCCATGATTAATATCACTAGTCTTATCAGCGATAGATCATTATGCATTGGTAATTAATTTCCAACTGTACGCATTGGTGGAGTCTTTGTTTCTATTTAAATATCAACTAATGTATTAAATAATTGATGGTTCGTGCTTTTCTGAAAAATAATTATATTAATACTTGCAGGTGAAATTGTTGACATATGACATTGTTATTTATTTCAATTTTTGATTTTTGATTTAAAATGATCTCTATTGAAGGCAACAACCATGGGTATATGGTTTGTATTATTTACCTTTGAAGTATTGAAATAACAACAATTATCACTTCATAATGTTTATTTGGTGAATAATTTGTTTGACTTAAAACATGCAATGTGGGTTCCATAAAGCAAAAAAAATACTAGATCTTGAGCATAAAGGATTGCAATATTACATTTCCATTTTACTAACTTGCACTATTTCTTGAATATGGTTTCTTGGGGTTTCCTAAAAAAGTGATTTTTTTAGAATTTTAACCATTGTTTTTTTTCTAAATTTTCACAGGGCTACTTTGGACAAATCAAAGTAGATTGGAGTTGAACAAAAGTAAGCATTTAACTTGAACTTGAAAAAAGCATTTTTGAGTGCTTATTGTAATGGTTTAGAGTGTCCATTTCCTACTTTTGTTTTTTGTTTTAGGCCAACTAGATCATTGTTTTTTTTTCAAATTTGGGCTAAAATTGAACCTTAGAAACTCATTAGACTTTGATTTTGGGTTAAAATTGAACAAAAAAATCTCACACTTGAAAGTTGGTGCTTAAAAAGAATTCATTTTTGCTTTGAAGTTAAAATGAACATGTCCTTTTGTGTCTTGTAATATTTTTTGCAAAGTAATCTCATTTAAAAGATGTATGCACTTCTCTTGCACTTCACGATGATCTGGAGAATCAAAAATATTTTGGTGATATTAAGTTGCATAAAAGATTGCCTCCACATTTCAATTTGGATTCTTAAAATTGAACAAAATCTTGCAAGTGTGAGTGGAGTATATCGCGTGTGTTCTCTCTTTATTTCTCAATGAAGATCGATCGAACTATAGATGTACTTGCTCACTTTTGTCTATCTTTAGATGGCCTGCCTTGTGGGAAAAAGTAATCACCCAAGGGAATGACCCAATCGGGAACACACTAAAGCCAAGCGACTTCCAACCTGTATATAAATGTGGGTACTTGAGTAAAGTTCAAGCATCACGAGGATTGTTCCAAAAAGAAGGGAAACAAAGGTCTCTTGCCATATGGAAGATCCCCCATGAACAAAATTCTTGTACTAGAACCTTTTGTTTAGAAGCCCAAATCCTTATCTATTTGTTGGTGCAAGAATAGTCATTCTGAAGCCGTCCCACATGTTTATGGCTCTTAGTAGAGATGAGAAGTATTCCATGGGAGTTTCATGGGTACTTATGCTTGGCTGACCCAAGAAGTGTGTACCATGGAGGGGAGCCAATGTGGTCAAGCATCCAATCATTCGCTAAGAGTAGGCGTAGCTAGATTTATCCAAGTGGGAACTCAACAAATATTGTCTCATTCTATCCTAGGGTTGTGCATCATTTTGGAATCAAAATGCTTTAATTGGATCTAAAACATTGGAAAACAAACATTGAACATGAACATAAAATTTCAAAACCTTTAGGAGGAGAAAATACCTTTGACAAAATTTAAGTACTATAGCTTTCCCTAAGGATTCTATCCTTAGAGGCTTCTAAGTATTTGGATTAACATGCCAATTTTCTCTTACTAAAGTCAACATTAGGGAACTATTGCCTTGATCTT
Source organism: Sequoia sempervirens (assembly GCA_007258455.2). NCBI lineage: Eukaryota > Viridiplantae > Streptophyta > Pinopsida > Cupressales > Cupressaceae > Sequoia > Sequoia sempervirens. The sequence continues at coordinate 349,991,054 of VDFB02000015.1, read as the reverse complement.
CTTGATTTCCACATAATGGACCTTGTGGGATGAAAGGAAATTGTGACATTAGACATATAGTTTGAAAAGCTAAGCAAGAGAGTGTTTGTGGTAAAAGCAATTCATTAACCAAGATTAAATCAATTGAACCCCACATGAGTGCTTGTTATCTTTTGTCTTATGGTTTTCCATGCAAACACTGGTCTTTTGGTTTGAAATACTCTTAGAGAAAAGCATGTTCTTCAATATCTTGGTCTAGTAAACAAGTCCTTCTTAGGTTCACTTAGGATCAAGTCAAACACTTTCATCCATCCTCAAAATATCAATCAAAATCCATCCCACCAAACAACTTTAGAGCTTTGGAAACATCATTGTCTCAACTTGGGTACATCCTTAAACCAAATCAAAATCATCTATTTAGTTAGGTGTGTTTGGATGAATCCTTCCTTACACACTTAGTTAAATTATCACCTCTTTGAACAAATTTATCCTAAAGATCACATCTAACATCTTAGGGTTTACAAATTCATTATCCAATCAAAATAATAAAAAATCAAATCCTAAAGTCTACCATTGATCCAAAGTTCCTAAAAGTTCAACACCCATATCATTCACCCCTTTCATCCTTCATCTCATCATTGGTCCCAAATCCCTTAAAGGTCAACAAGGTCAAAACACAAGAAAAAAATGGAATATAAACTTGATCCATACACAATGAATGGTCTAAATCAACCAAAATATCAAATCCTTACAAAGCTAATTGATTATGAAAAATCACGTTTATACAATCCATACATGGGATCATTATCTCCTACAAACCTCAATGGTACAACAAATGTGAGTATGCCCAATCTAAATTTTGGAACACCTTTCCCTATGGTAGATTTAAATTAAATTCTAAACCTACAATCTATCAACCAAACAATCAATGCATGAGTCTTCAACAAAACAACATTATCCCACCAAATCCATACAAGCCAAATGTGAATATACCAAGTACAAGTTTACCAAATGTGAACATTTCAAATCCACACTTGGTAAACTTTTGGATAGATATGTTTTCAAATCATACAAATGTTGTTCAAAGTCCAAACAATATGTTAACGACTCCATGTGTTGATCCAAGTCAAGGTAACCCCATGCAGAATCAAAGTTACGTAAATCAAGGGAATGTGATTTCCAACCACAACAATGTTCAATTTCAACCTATAGTGCCAAATATAAACATCATCCCAAATCGGAACATTGTCCAAAATCAATTTGTCCATGACCCCATGCAAACACCACAAGTATGCATTCCAAATCTGCTTGAACAAAAACCAAATCAACTATATCAAGGGTGTCAAGGTCAAAATCAAGATCAAACTTTACGAGATCAAATTGCTTCACTTGCCAAAATAATTCATTCATTTCGCAAAGAGACATCTCCACCCCAAAATCAAAAGGGTCTTCTATTGATGAAACCCTGTCATTAAAGCATTGAGTTGTGTCCACAACCACATCAATAACAATATCCCCAATGTCAAGAAGTTGGATATCAAGATAAACAACATCAACAACAAACTCAATCACCACATCACAAAGATCAATCACCACATCTCCAAAATAAATCACCACAAGGTAAATTTAAAGTGAAAATCTCACAAGGTAACAAACGAAAATACACACTAGTTGGAGAACCAATTGAATTAGTCATGCAACAATTGATACAAGAAAATATCATCAAAATCCCCATTTATGAGAATTATCAAGAGCCTCAAGTTATACAACCAAGGTATAATGAGAAGCACCTTTGTAATTTTCACAAAATAAAGGGGCACATAACATCAAATTGCATTCAACTCAAAAATCCCATCCAAGACCTGATTGAACAAAAAATAATAACTATTAAGGACAATGATGAAGATTCAACCACTAGTGATATCATTGACAATCTCTCCACCACAATTGTTGAAAATAATGATCAAGATCTATCCATCAATGAGCACCTTGAAGATGTTTATACCCCATCCAATGATCAAATCAACATACATCAAGAGTCATTTTTTAGTCGTGATCAAAATCCCTCAACAATATCTGACAATGATCTATTTCAAGGAGTGTTAGAATTATTTGATCCCATTGACATAATCCATGACCCATTGACCAATGATCATGTTGAAAATGAGTTATAGGACATATCTCAATATTTTACCCTAAAGCATGATCAACATCTTTTTCCAAAGTCTAGCAATGGTCCTTTCCAAGACATATTGACATCCTTTGACCTCATGGTTATAGATACTGAAGGAATCCTCAACTCAACACTTGATCCAAGACCACTCAAATCTCAAGAGGATATTGAGCCACTTCTCATTCCTAATGAAGATATCCAAGAAACCTTTATAAGCAATCCATCATTTGAAACTGACCCATGCCAAGAATTTGATCCAAAGCATGTCGAAAGAAATTCTAAAATCATTCAAGATCAAGAATTTGTATGTCCAAGATACTACAATGATTTAATGTACACTTTCCTATCTATACAAGATGTTGCAAATGATGATCATATCCATATAGCACATATTCCTCCATTTACCCATGAGATGCTTACTCCTAATGGATGTGTAGATGATCTTCATTCAAAACAAGAGTCTCATACTCTTGATATCATTACCAAGGAACAAGAGTCTCCTACTCTTAACATTTTTACACATGATCAAGATTTAGAAAAATCTAGGGACATATTAGAAATGGGTCATGAAGAGGTCTTCTATAGCAGTTGTGAATCGGGAACATCTTGTCAAGGCATATCAAAAATGAATCATAAGGAAGGCTTGTACGAGGACAATGAATCATCGACACCTCTTGAAGAAGAATTAAATTTTTTATATTCCACAAGATCAAGTTGAAGATATCAATCAGGAAGTTATTCCACTTATGGAGGATCCTATCACTTATAAACTTGGATCACTTACCTTTTTAAGGGAAAGCTATCTTATCAATGAACAAGCTATCACCTTTGAAGATACATGACAAATCAGAGAAGGATTAGCACCTTGTGTCCAAGGTAAATCATATCCTACATGAATAGGGTATCCTAGAACTAGTGCAAATTATTGGAAATCCTAAGCATGAAGGTCTTGGTTATTTGGTAATTAAGGGATCTAAGCATATCAGTGATAACTCTATAGTATTGGGGGCAACTTCATCTCAAGAAAATGTCAACATAGGAAGCATGAAGAATCCTTATTATGAAACCAATGCCAATACTATAACCAACCATGTCACAAATCTTCATCCACCCATCACCCCATCCACGAATTAGGACCAACATCAAAAGAAAGATTTGAATCAAATCACAAAGAACATTATCAAAGAAAAAGAAGCTAAGAATCATAATGGACAAATCAAATACACATGGATACCAAAAAATACAAAGAAAGATTATCCCTACCAAACTCCATTAGTCAAAGAAACTATGGGGAAAGTATCCATCAAAGATTTCCACACAAGCAAAAGCATAATTTTCAAGCAACATACAAAGTATATCAAGTTGTTGGTCCTAATTCCATGCACACTTCCGTATCCACCCATCATTTCTCATCTTCTCAATTTTGGAGAGTCAAAGATTCCAAACTATCAACCAATCTATCTTTTATTCCTAAACACACTCCATCCACACATCCATGCATGATATCCAATTCTCACATTGAACATGTATTGGAAATGAGCCTTCATCATAAGGATTCAGAAGGCACTCTATCGTGATGTGCACACAAAGACAAAGTTAGCCCTGGTATCAACAAAGCTGATCAGGAATCCCAAAAGTTGCATTCAAGTGCACGTATCTTGGAAAAGAAGATTCTTCAAGTAGGATATCAATGGCACATTATGACAAAATAATTTACATAAACACCACCAGGTGATTCAACATGAGCTTGAAAATATTTTGAAAAATCAAAGAAAAAAAAAAAGGGATTGAAAATAGTAAAGAAAAAAATCGTCCTCCAATGAAAACCACTATGGTGGCACTTTTGACAGGTACCATGATGAAAACCTGGAAAACATGCATCATGTGTAGAATCGAGCATCTACGTGTGCTAATTTAGGTGGAAGCATCTCATCCCAACCATAATAAATCCAACATTCCATCCATCTTATCCATAATAAATCCATTCATCCATGAACCATTTATCTAATCCATTTTCATCTATCTTCCAAATTATCTTGATCTTGATGAAAGTTTGGTGCACACTTTACACTTGCTTATGGTAGACATCTTGACATGGGTCATTTTCATTGATCCTATCCTACCCAACATTATCTAATCCATGAAGCATTATCCAAATGAGCATCCTCTATACAAACACCTTATCTTATCACAAGATAATCCATATCCATCCATCCAAACACCTATACAAGCATCCATCCATGCCATTTCAAACATTGCTAGACACTAGGGGTAGATATTTACATCTTACTTCAGCAATAAATCTTGGTCTATATCTTCCAACTTATGAGGTGATCCAAACATTGGAAAAGTGTTCACATTGGTCAAAGCATTTGTGAGAAAGAATCCAAATCACTAGACCATGGCATATTTTGACGAGAAGATGTTCCTTATCAAGTTTTATCTTTAATCGAACACCAATCCAAACAATCAATATCAATTGCATCTAACGTGTTCTTCAAAATAACATCAAAACATTCAAACAAAATTTATTCTAAAATCAAACTCCAAAATCATGATCAATCAAATCCAATCACTCATCATCTTGGGATATCCTTCCCAATCTGTGTGTTGCTTAACACTATCTTTGCATTGTTGTGTATCCTCAACAATGTTATCATCATCAATCCATTGATCTGATCAATCAAAATTATCTTGGTTTTCAACAAAGTCCCAAAATAGAGCACTGATATCATCACACATATCCAAATCGTCAAAATCATGTGAAAATCCAAAAACATTCAAAACATTCAAAATCCAAAAATAGGTCAAAAAGTTAGTCAAAAATAGAGTCGTCTTGTTGAACTATAGGTCTCTGAGCTCTAAATGTAGGAAAGGTTGATCTTTTATCTTCCCTTGAGACACTTAGGTCAGACCTTTAGGAGTCTATCATAATAAACTGGCAATCCATTTTTTCATAATTGAGTCAGTGTCAGTCAAAATACGTGGTCTCTGCGTGTATAACATAGGAAAGACTAATCTTTGATCAGCCCTCGAGGCCCCTAGGATAGGTCCTTAGGTTAGTCTCTTGGTAAGAATCTCATAAAACCCCAAAACAATGGAAATTTTGAAAATCAAAACACTTGTAAAAAATTTTGAAAATACCAAAAACAGCCTCAAAACATTTCAAAAACATAAAAAACATCCAAATATTTGAAAAAATCCATCCATCCCCATCTCACTTTCACCTGAAATAAACATCACTCATAATAAATTAGTCGTCACCCTCAACCTATGGTGAAACAACCAGAAACAAGTCTAGCAGGTTAAAAGCGAAAACTCAAACATCAGGGTCTCAAGTCTAGGTCAATAAGTAAAAAAGTTGGTTAACTCTTGGTATCAATAGCCTATCATCCAATCAATCCCAAATCATTTGATAACATCATGTCCTAGGATGCATCCTTCCTACAATGGACATCAACATTAGGAATCACAGTAGTTTAGTCTTGACTAGTGGTATGAAGAACATTAGCTTGTTTGTTTACTTGATCTTTGTCTTTTGATTTATCTTATTGTGCTCATTCCAATGACCTCTTGATGATGTCCAAACAAATGATTTAGAGAGAAAGAAATGGGGCAATGATCATTATCTTTTATCTATTTTGCTTGTTGGATATTCTTGTAATATAACCTTAGTCATATGTGCTTTGTTTGGGTGTAGGGAGGGTGTTTTAGGTGTCTTGTTGACGACATAGGAAGGCTTTCCTCTCTATTTTTTGGTCTAAGATGTTTGGAATATCTAAACTGCATTTTAAATAAGGTTTCGTATGATAGGTGTGAATAGGGATACTCCTATTTGATTGTCGAGTCAAAGTCCATCACACTAGGTGCAACGCCATCTTGGTTCTTTATACCTTGATACATCGTTCCTATGTGTGTTATCAAACATAAGGTAAGTAGCCCTTTTAAAGTCCTAATTCCTGATAAGAAAATCATCATCATCACCATCATCATCTCTAATAATTTGGCTTGTTGGATCTTATTTTCTTCTATCTTCTTTTTGCGCTAACATGGTATCATGATTAGTTAATCAAAACATCACCAATGCATCCATCATGCATCCGCAAATTTTTAGCATGATGCATATCATTCACATGCATTACATTTTCATCATTGCATAATATAGATCTGTTAGTCTAAGCATCGCATAAACAATACATTTACATAAAACATCTATTGCATAATCATATAGATATCATCACATCGTCCATCTCAAATGTAGTGCATCATTATTTTAAGTTGTTTAGGATAATATAGATTGGTTATTCTAAGCATCTTAAAACCATCTCATTTGCTATCATGCCATTCATAATCATCCATACATCCATCTTGAACCTCTTTGTCGCAAGATTGACCTTCAAATCAAACTTTTCGCTTGATCTCTCAAGGGGGCAGTGTACCAATATACTTCTTTCTGCTGGGGAATCCAAAAAAATCATAATTTTTTTGAATTTTGATCTCGGCAAGTTTATTCTTTGAACCAATGCAACAGGTATATTGCTTCAAAGAGGGGAAAAATGTAGACACGTAAAATATACATGCACCTAATCCGGATTCACTAATTTCATTTCATCCTTAATCATCCCTCTACTAACCATTTTAATCAAATAATATTTATCTGATTAAAATTCATCATATTTCCTCTTTTAATTAAATAAATCAATCTTTATTTAATTAAATCATATTTCCCCTTCTACTTAACTTTATCTAATTAAATATATCATTCTATTTGATTAAATCATATTCTTCTCTGTAATTATATAAATCAAGTTTATTTAATCTCTAAAGTCATCTCTTTAATTAAATAAATCAATTTTATTTGATTAACTTCAAATGTTCTTCATTTAATTAAATAAATCAAATTTATTTAATTAAATTTCTAATGCATCAATTTCCTCCCATTTGATTTAAATAGATCCAAAAATATAAATCAAATGTCATGTCAACTAATCTATATCTAAAGTTAATTAAATCCTAATTAACTCTAAATCTAATCCTCAAATCCTCTAGCTTTTGCAACTCGCACAATAAATCAATTTATTTGATTTATTATTTCTTCTATTTTCATTCAAAATGGCATCTTTATGGAATATGCTTCAAATTTGAAATCTCCCCCCAAAATGGACTTGTCCTCCAACATGGCATTAACTCCTCTTACATTGTCTCTTACATGTCTCCCACTTGGCATTTAAGACTCTTTCTTTTCCCTCCAACAAGCCAACTTTCAAAATTTCAAAATCCACCTAATAGCATTTATCATGCACAATGACCAAAATTTGCACAACCTTCCTCCATTGACATGTTGACAAGTGGCATAATGCCATTGGTTTGTCTTTTATCTCCAATCCTTTTGTTTCTCATTTCTCCATCATTCTCTCCTATAAATAGAGCATCTCTCTATTATTTTGGGATCCACAATCTCATGCACAAGTTCATCCACAACTTGATACACAATCTCAAGCATTTTCATCTTGATCACTCATCAGTTTGCATCTTCATCATCCAAGAGCTTATCAAAATGGGGTTGGGAAAGGGCTATTTTCCACATCAAAATAGCACCAGTCCCACTATGGGATGTTGGTTTGATCATTAGAATAGTGTTTCATTGTGTTTTTCTTTCTTTTTTGCTTTGTTTCCATTATTCTTGTGTTCAAATGAACTTCATAGGGAGTGGTTTATTTGAGTTCTAACAATGGATAATTTGGAATATTTATCTATTGTTAGTGACAAAAAATTCACCTCTCACAAGAACATAAACAATAGTGTGTATTGCCTCTCTCTAGTACACATTTGGTACAATTGATTCTTTCATCATGGTTCTTGCAGCTTCCTGTACCGTCCGATTATTTCTCACAACTTCCCCATTCTACTGAAGGGTTCTCGGAGTAGAAAACTGTCTTTTTATGTCATGCTCTTCATAGAATGTATTAAATTCACTAGAAGTGAATTCTCCACCTCTATCATATCTCAAACATTTGATTCTTAGGTTCACTTCATTTTCCAATTTTGACTTGAACACCTTAAACCTATCTAGAGCCTGAATCTTTTCTCTAAGAAAAACAACCCATGTCATTCGAGAATAATCATTAATAAGGAGCATGGAATACCTACCACCATTTAGGCTTCCTATTATGGTCAGTCCATAGAGGTCAGTATGAATTAATTCCAACATTCCAGAAGTAGATTTCTCTTTTCCCTTAAAACTACATCTTGTTCGATTCCCTAACTGACAACTTTTGCAAATAGTGTTAGCAGGCTTTGTGATTCTAGGTAGACCTTGGACAACATCTCTTGAACTGATCTTGACGAGATTATCAAAGTTCATATGTCCCATTCTTCGGTGTGACAACCAACTTTCATTGGCTCTAGATACAAGAAACTGACCATCAATGCCCTTAAGTTGATAGATGTTTCCATGAGCTCTCCTTCCAACAACAACCATATCTCTGGATCCTTTTTTGATTTCATATGTATTATTATGAAACACAAGTTTAAAACCATTGCTACACATTTTTCCAGCACTCAAAAGGTTATGCCTCAAACCTTTTACATAATATACATTATCAATGCTATGAATTCCATCAAAACTAATAGAACCTTTTCCAACAATCTTTGCTCCTAAATCATCACCAAACATGACCAAACCACCGTCATACTTTTCAAGTTTAATGAACTTACTTTTATCTCCAGTCATGTGATTAGAGCATCCACTATCAATCACCTAGTAGTCTTCATCCTGTCTAGCATGAAAGGCGGTGACCAAAGTACCTTCCATCTAATTCTTTTTGTTCTCCAAAGCATTCTTTCTTGCACATTTTCCAGGGTTAGCAAACACATATTTATTCTCCAAAGCTAAAAATAAGCATAACTATTGTCACCTTCATTATTAGATTCATCATTACAGATTTTGACTTCTTCTTTAACATAATACAACTTCTTATATTTCTTATCCTTTCTATCCTTATCTTTGTGATTTATTCTTCTTATGTACAACTCTATTCAGACATCTTGAATCATAATGGCCAATATTACCACAACTAAAACATTTAAAGGGAAGCATACCTTTATACTTACCAGTACCTTTCTTCAACTTCCTGGTAAAATTCACTTCCAACTCATCAGAACCATCACTATTGAGATCATCCTCAGTCTTTTCCTCCTTTCCAAACATTCTCATCTCAAATATAGTGAAGGTGCCAAATAGCTCTTCTTTAGTATACTTCTTAGGATCATACATTTCTTCAATAATTGAGATCTTATCATTGTAACACTCCGGTAGGGTTATTAAGATCTTCTCAATTATATCTTCATCAATTAGTTTACCCCCTTGATTCCTAACATCATTTGTTGCAAGTTCAACCCTCTGGAAATAGCTTGCAAAATCTTCACCTTCTTCCATTTTTAGATTCTCATATATGCACTTTGTCATCAGCTTCTTCATCAATTCCACTCTATCATTTCCTCAATAAAGATCTTCCAACTTCTTCCAAAACTTCATAAGTAGCGTCCAAAGAAAGAACCTTAGTTCACTCAGTTTTAGATAGAGCACTGAAAATAACATACATCGCCTTCTCATTCTCCCCATAAGCAGAAACCTCATTTGCAGTATTAAGACCACATGTCAGAGCAACATACTTCATCTCAATAGCCTTCCAAGTCTTGTAAACAAGAGAAATAATATATCCTCTCATATGCACTTTCCAGTCACTGTAATTGGATCCATCAAACATAGGGATCACCAACTTATGCACCATTGGATCTTCCTTAAGCAGTTAAGCTCTACATCAAGGAACCAAGCTCTGATACCAATTGTTAAAAGGTGTAGGACAACTAAGAGGGGGGTGAATCAGTTGTTACTAAATTAAACTCAAAAAATTCAACACTTATTAACTTCACAACCACACTGTTTTGTTATTAAGTATGAACATGAAATGCAGATAACATAAAGCAAAATCAACACAATGAATACCAGATTTTACGTGGAAAAGTTAATGAGGGAAAAGCCATGGTGAGGATTAACTCACAATATAAAGAGACAACAAAACTGAATACAAAGGCTCACTGCCAAGGGCTCACTGCCCAAAAGAGGACTTGCTATCTAGATACAAAGGCTCACTGCCTACAGAAAGGACTCATTGTCCAATAGGGAGGCTCACTGCCTACAGATACAAAAGAAAAAAATATATCCACCACAACAATTTATACACATCCACAGCCTTGATCAGAAGATTGCAGAAACCTTTAGCTCACTACTTTTAGAAATTTAACACAATGAAGTATTGTTGCCTCAACTCACTTTCACACACTTTTGTTTTTTTATTTGTGGCTTACTTTGTTACTTTGCATCATTTAAATCTTCGCAACTTAACTTGCATTTATACCATCTTCAACCTTAGAAACTTTCTCAAAGGTGGACCACATATGCTTCATTTCATAAATTCAAATTAGGTTGACAACTCAACATTCTGACGGTGGAAAGGAATGAGAGTGGACCAATAAAACATTTAACCAAGACCAAAAAAATAATGTCTCGAATAAACCACGTGCTTCCTTAATTAAATTTTAATTCTCCATATGAAGTGTAAACACCAGGTCAACGAAACCTAATGAAAACACAAACGAACATTGATGTACATGCTTTCCAACAAGAAGATAACATGCAGATGATGCAACACACTTCATCATGCATATAAACACACCTCAGGTTCCTTCAAATACATCCATAGCAAGTGTAAGAACTTTCAAACACAGAACTCCTTCCATCAGTGCTTCTAGATTGTGCAAACACATACAACAATTATAGAACACAACTTTTGGATCACCAAACCACAAACACTTTTGCTAGAACCTAGAGAACACCTTTACACAATATACTTTAGATCCACAAGACCTGAAATAGAACAGTGGAGGACTGCAGAGCATAAACATTTCTCCCAATCCACAGAAAGCTAACTCTTCCAGAATAGATCTCACATCGGTGAACACAACTTTCACACTCCATCAAACCAAAAGCTACACATCAGTAAATATCACCATCAAATTATCAACAACAACCCTTTAGATCTACACAACCATAGGATCAACATAGGAGAAATGTGAAGCACATATAAGAGCACATTCTGAACACTTACATAACTCTGACTTCTCTCTTTATTAATTTTCTAAAGAGAACTTGGAAACCCATCAATTCAACACATTTGCAACATCATAAAGATAGCTCCATGTACTCACGACATCTCAACAACATCTCAACTATGCATCCACAATATGCAACATTCTAAACTATGTTGAAATTAATGACAAAATTAATAATACTACCAAACATGCTCATACTTGCAACAAAGGTCATGTACAAGGATCAACTATAGGAAAAGAAGCATCAATAGGCCAAAAGGGAATATGTGGTGCTGGATGAGATTCTAGAAAATAAAATGCCATTGGTACTTGATGCTCGGCAACAAAAAGTTATCCCATAGACTCTTGCAAGTGTTACACATTCTACAAGGATAACTAGGCATCCAGAAATATTTTCTCCATCATTATATTCTATCTTATTAACTGATTCTAGTGAACCTAAAGGTTGTGGAGAAGAAATGCAGGTAGATACCAAAAAGTAGTGGGAGCCAGGCATGAAAGAGAAAATGGATTCCTTGCTATAGAATATGACTTGGGACTTAGTCCAATTTCCTATGGGTAAAAGAGCATTTCCAAATAAATGGGTTGAAGGCAAGAAAAGATATAAGGCCAAACTCGTGGTAAAAGGTTTTGCACAAAGAAAAGGTATAGATTTTTATAAAATATTTTCTTCGATTGTAAATATGTCTTTTATTAGAACTATTCTAAGTCTTGTGGTTGTGGAAGACTTGCATCTTGAACAAATAGATGTGAAAACAACATTATTCCATGGGGATTTGGAAGAGGAAATATACATGCAACAACCATAAGGATATGAGGTCAAGGGTAAGGAGGAATTTTTGTTTGTATGGCTTGAAGCAAGCACCTCAACAATGGTATTTGAAATTTGATAGTTTTATGGTTGAACAAGGTTACAAAAGATGTCATTCTAATTATTGTGTTTATTTTAAGAAATTTGGTAATGGTAGCTGTGAATATAAAATTCATCAAGCTCCCTTTGGGTTTTATTTTTTGCTAAGTACTAGCCCATGCCTCAAATAAAAATCATTTGCCCTTTTTCATAAATGATTGCAAACCTATGCCACATGTATGCTCAGCGCTCCCCGAAGGGATTCTTCCCTTCACTTTTCAAATGGCCCTCGCCATGTTTCCATGTGTCGTCATCATGCACACTTAAAGGTTGCTTCCTTTCACTTTTGAGTTGGGCCCCGACTATGTGCCACGTAGCCTTCATCTGCATATACTTTGGTAGATCCCATAGTGGCACCAATGAAAAGGCATGCTTCCACATGTCTTCCTAGTGCAATCCTTCAATGGAAAGGAGAAGGAATGAACCATAGGCTACAAAATGTCACCACACATCTCTTTGGTGAATACTTCTTCAGAGAAAAGTATGGAGAAAATTATGGGTTGTGATATGTTGTCGCGTGTTCTAACTACCTATACTGGATGGCGACACTTGTTTGTACGAGACTATGCCAGGACCACTACCATCTTCACAGGGGATGTGCCTGTAGGGTGAGCGATGACGTTCTATGGCCCAAATCTTTTTCTATTACAATGGCTGAGGGGAATCATTGAAGCTACATCATTGCTCAGGATACCAAACCTTTTCAGTTACTGCTCGCTAGGTGGTTGGAATGTTCACTATATATATTGCTCTTTGCTTCTAAGGATGAGTTCCATGAGTTCCAAAAGTTTGAGAATTGCAAAAAATATAGAATTTTAGAAAGACACTAGGCCTTTTTATTGTTATTAAATTATTGTGGAAAGACTCACAGACTGTGCCATTGTTCAACCTTTCTATTTTTCTTAAGCTATTTGATTAACTTTATAATGTGCCATTATTGTTTGAATAGTTCATTTGTAGAACTTCTATAATTTTAATTCAAGTTTGCTAGTTTAGATTATGTCTTTTAACTTCTCTCTTTAGTAAATAGGTGTGAAAATTATTTTATTTCATTGAATGCACTGTTCATGCTTCAATATTTAATTTTTGTCATTATAGGACATAGCAAATTGTTGAACATGCCCTTAGATCATATCTAAAATATAGATTTATCGTTCATTTTATCTAAATTTTGATCTAAATTTTGGCACATCGCCTTAGATCCTTTATTTTTATATCTACTTCCTTTTCCCTTTCCAAACCCCAATTACAGAAGAAGTCGGCTTCTTTAAAAACCTGGAGGTCACTTAGTTTAGAGCAATAGGTCCCCCATAAATTGAGTTTCCCACAAAGGGCTATTACCTTGCCAATTTTTGGCATCAACAATTTTTCTTTTTCCTATCACGCCCAATGGGACTAAGCTTAAATGAACCTAATTTTATGGAAGGTGTATGAGCCATCGGCCTATAACTAGATCTCAAACAACAAATAACTCTAGTTTATTAGTGCCACCATTAGGAACAATACAACCCACAACCCAATTAGTGAACATTCCACTTCTCCCACCCCTTCCACTAGCCATGATGCCTGTTGCTAACATAAATTATGTGGCATGGGATGCCAAAAGTCTTCTTGGTGCACTAGTAGCACCTGCCGTTTTGGCTGCTATCCCGATCTCTGTCCTAAAAGCTATACCTAAATTTACCAGAGATGGCTGAAGAACACCATCCGAACATCTACAAGATGTTGCGAACATATGTCTGGTACACGACATTACAAACCAAAATATAGCACTAAGGCTGTTTGCCACCTCTTTCAGAGGAAAGGAATTAGATTGGTACCAAATGCTGCAAGCAAACACTATCAGTACCTAGGATGAGCTCGAAGATCCTTTCTATCAAAGATTTTTGAACGACGGAGACCGGTCCTCGCTATATTATCAATTGTCAGTCATAAAGTGGGTCTCGTACAAAGCCATGGCTGACTTCAATGCCTTGTTCCATACAAGTTGGTAGAGAATCCAATTTGATATCCACCCACCGCCCGATATGGAATTGATGTTCTACTTGAAATCTATCAACCCCGACATCTCCATGATGATCCAGTCTTTGGGTGGGACCACATTATCGAGCACCTACAACATTGCTGTCAAGGTGGAGAACAATTTGATAGATGTCAAGAAGTTTCCACCCTAGCTCATCATTCTTATATTTCTAGAAATACCAGTTCCTACTGAGGAGATGCCTTCCACTAGTTCGAAGGAAGAGATGAGAAATTTTAAGGAAATTTTGCAGACTATTGTCAATGAAATAATTGTCATCAAGCAAAACCAGGCAGTGCCTCTGAAACCAATTTAACAAAATTATCGGGGAAAAAGGTCTTCTTACCAACAAAACCAATTCCAAGGAGTCACTCGCACGAATCTGTAGGTGCAAAAAACAAATCAAATAGTACAGGTGCCTTCTCTTCTATAGAGCGCTAACCTAAGCTCGAGCAGAGAGCTAACTGTAGGGCAAAACAATTTAATTGATGACACCAACCCTTGGTGCTTCCCTTGCAGTGACTCACATATGCCCTGAAACTTCCTGTGTGGCAACCTACAACAAAAGGTGGTGGAGCAGTGCAACTAAGGTGCAACATCATACCAAGGAGGTTATGTGTATACCTCTTTGCAAATGGACAACATAGTGCTCACTACACAAATGCAGGGGATGTCACTGGAGCAAGAAGCGAACATTGCTGTTGATCACACACTCTTCTCATGGATGGAAGAAGAAGAGGTGGTGTTCACAAATGATGTATCCACATAAAAAATACCACAGGTGGAGTCTGATTACAACACTCACTCAAAAAGGAGATTCACAAGTGAACCAGTCGTCTCGCAACCAATCAGTCTGTAGCCCAAAGGTGCTTTTGACTAGATGCCTAGCACCTTCACAGTGGTGCCATAATGTCCACAATGAAGGGAAATTGTTATAATAAGAGCTAAAGAGAAGATACCTCTAAATCTGTCGGCATTCAATGTGGTGGAACAATTGAAAAATAATCTGATAATGTGTCTCTGTGGGATATCTTAGCCATTCTGTAACAAAATACATTACTACAGAATGCTCTCCGGGAGGATACAATCATTGAACCAAAGGAGCAATCGCTCAAAGGAAAGGTTGTTGATCAATCACCTCTTGCCAAATTTCTCACAAATAGAACAATGGAAACCCCTACTAAGGTAAGAGATAAGTTGAAGCCCAAACCCTTCTTCCTAACTCTTATTGTGGGAGAGAAGTTATTACAAATTACCATGATTGAATCTAGTGCTAGCACTACAGTTATGCCAAAACAAATAGTTGAGGCTTTAGGGCTTAGCTATGAACCTTTAAAAAGAGGAGTGATGTAGCTCAATGGAAACAAATTCAAAACTGTCAGTCTCATCAAGAACCTTCCCTTGACTCTATTTTCCTGCCCTAGTGTCATAGTGCTGCAAGATACGATGATCATAGATGTTCCTCCCATGTTTGGCCTCTGTCTAACCTAAGAATTCACTTCAAGGGTAGGAAAATACCTATCCCTAGATTGGTCACACATGATCCTCAGGACCAAGCGTGGTGCAAAAATGAAGATAGAATCTGAAGCTTTGAATTTAGAACATGTGGCCAATGAAGCCATGATCAACTTTGAGGTCGCTCATACTTCTATCACCATGAAAGAAATGTATTGCATTGAGCTACTAGAAAATGAAAAAGTGACCGGAGATCAGATCGATCAAGAAGATGTTCTCTTGAGTGAACATATGGATACTGATCCTTTCAGCAACTACCATGCTATCAGGTTGGGCACCTATGTCATCTATGATGAAGATCAATTTCTCCCAAAGGTCATTAAAGAACCAAAGAACAGTTAAGCCTTAGAGCTATGGACACTACACTTTAACAAAGAAAGGTGCAAGACAAGCGCAAGAGTCGAGATGTGTTTAATATCCCCACATAATGAAAAGACACTGGGGTTTTTCTACTTCTAGTTCACTTGCTTGAACAATGAAGTTGAATATGAAGGACTGGTGCAAGGTTTAAGCCTTGCAGAGCGAATGGGCATTAGGCATCTAATGGTGTTCAGAGATTCCAAACTAGTAGTAAATAAAGTCTAAGGAATTTCTACAACTAAGAATGTTCACATGCAATCCTATAGACACCGAGTTTGGGACTTGATTGAGGGATTTGATGTTGGAATATGCGCCTCAATCCTTACTGACATGGAACTCCTAAAGGGAAAAGTCGCTGTGACATTTTTCATGTCTGGGTGACTAACATTTCTGAAGCTCTTGAAATGATCCTATCATTGTGACAGGATTGAAGTCTTGCCGACAAAGTCTATCACTGTGACTTTTTGCTTTTGGCATGACCTTTTGGCGAATGGATTTCTTTGGGCGACAGTGTGATCTTATCGAGCTAACTCGGGTGTCGGGGAGAGGTCCTAGTGATTGGTGGATGTCTCACCGATAGCTTAAAGCTATTGGGGTAACATAGAGGTTGCGGGGAGAAGTCTCAATGATGTAGCTTGGTCACACCGATGGGAGATGTCTCATGGTCTTCGCAATGACAAAAGACTTCACTGAAAAGTCTTGGTGAAAGTCTTGAGTCTTGCCGACAGGAAGTCTTCGGTAAGACTTAGGGAGCTCAGAGAAAGGTCACAGCGATAGAAACGAGTCTTGGCGATAGTGTGACTTTCGGTGGGAGCTTTGTTTTGGTATGACGTCTCACCGAAACCGTGGGGTCTTGCCGATTGGTGAAAGGCTTCAGAGTAACATAAGGTTGTTGGTAGAAAGTCTTGGTGAGATCGGTATGTCTTGTCGAATGGACTAACTCATCGCTGTGACTGAAGACTTCGATGAGTCTCCCCGAAAAGCGAATGTCACGCCAAATGGAAATCTCATCGGTGTGACTTGTGAACTCGACATGAGGTCTTGGCGAGAACAAAATGTCTTGCCAATGGAATGTCTGATCACTGTAACTTGTGCATTCGATATGAGTCTCGCTGATAAGGAAAACCTTTGCCAATAGGAACAAAATGGACATTGATGGTTTTGGTATAACTTCTTTGTTGTCTTGCCGACTGCTAGAGACTTAAAGCCGATATCGATAGAGAACTTTTGTGGCATCGGGGAGACACTGTGAGTGTCTCACCGATATGCCAACTAAGTTGAACGTCGCTGACCATGAGACTATCCTGTGTGGCATCCTACTGGACCAATCAACGGAAGCAATTTTCAAACTGATGACGGTTGGATTTTTTGTAACTGTTGCGATGCTGGAACTGAACAACTTGCAGGGAAAAATATGAAACAACATGGAAACTATCTTTGATGGAGATCTAGTGGATAAGGATGCCACAAAGACAAAATCAGAATGTGAATAGAATAAAAGTAGATCGATTCTGATTTGAGAGGAGGATGAGTTTATCGAATTTGTTGAGAGCTTTTTTGAGAGAATTTGAACAGTGAATGTTGTAGCTACTATGAAATATCAGAAAGTTGGTTTTTTGATTGTATGTAATTGTTGTTACTGTAATACAAAGAGATTCAGCTTGGTGTGGTGGGTTTTTTCCTGAAAGGGTTTCCCACGTAAATCTGTTGTTCAGTTGTCTTTGAGTTTTTTCTCTATTTCTGTAAATATTTCATGTGTGTCTTAATTTGATTGTAATTTGAAAATTAAAAGCCCTGCATTGCATTCTTCCCTGTGGTTTTGACATTAGGAAAGTGTTTTCCGCACCTCTGCTTTCCTTACAAGTTGTATCAGAGCCTGGCCAGTTGTGTTGTCCTTGTGAGTGGGTTGGGTTTTTTGTGTCAATCCTTTTCTAGTGGGAGTTTTGTAGAGTTCTTTTAGTTTAATTACAAATTAAGATGGCGAGCACATCTAGAAGGATGGATATAGAGAAATTCAATGGAAGCAACTTTGAGCTGTGGAAACTCAAAATGGAAGATCTGTTAGTAGACCGAGATCTTTGGACTGTTGTGTCTGGAACAATGCCTCAAGGCATGAAGCAAGAGGATTGGGACCTTGCAGATAGAAATTCTAAAGGGCTGATAAGGCTCTGTTTGGAAGACTTTGTTCTTCTGAACGTGCATGAAGAAAAGACTGCATCTTCCTTGTGGAAGAGATTAGCATCTATTTATCAAGGCAAGTCCTTGGTGAACAAGCTGTTCTTGAGGAAGAAGCTGTACTCTTTGAGAATGCAGGAAGGAGGGTCTATTGCTGATCACTTAAATGCTTTCAACATGCTGATTGCTCAGCTGACATCTGTTGGTGTGAAGATTGAAGATGAAGATCATTGCATGTTGTTGCTGTGTTCTCTGCCTGATTCTTGGGATCATTTAATGATGGCCATTGGGAGTACAACATCCACATTCAAGATGGAGGATGTTGTTGCTTCTCTATTATCAGAAGAAATGAGAAGAAAATCTTCTGAGATGACAAAGGAGGCTCTGGCTGTTAGAGGTAGACCAAAGGAGAAAGGCAAGAAGAAGGACAAGAAGTCCAGATCAAAATTAGAAGGGAGATCAAAGTCTCCTGGCAAGAAGTCAAAGGTGAAGTGCTGGAACTGTGGGAAACCTGGTCATGTTCGAAGGGATTGCAAGGATTAGAAAAAGAAGAAGAAGAACTCTTCTGGAAATGATTTTTCTCATAGTGATGTAGATGCTTTCATTGCAACTTTGGCTACACGGGCATCAGATGATGTCTGGATGATTGATTTTGGAGCATCTTTCCACATGACATCTCATAGAGAATGGTTCATGAAGTATGAAGAATACAACGGTGGAAAGGTGTATTTGGCAAGTGATTCATCTTTGGAAATTGTTGGTCGTGGTCCCTGATGGAAGAGTGAAGGGAATCAATGATGTGATGCACATACCAAGTCTGGATCAAAATCTACTTTTTGTAAGTAAGCTGAATGATATCGAAGTGCAGGTCACGTTGTCTGGAAATGGCTGCAAGATGACTAGAGGTTCTATGGTGCTGGTTAGGGGTGCTCGAATTGGTACCTTGTACAAGCTAGATGCACAAGCTATTCAATGCAATAGTATCTCTGCAAAGTCACTTATGGCTGCTCATGGAGAAAAGAAGGAAAACGTTCTTGATGGTGTAAAATCCATGGAAGTGAAACTTCCAGTAGAGAAGACTATGCTCTGGCATCATAGGTTGGCCACATTGGTGAGAAAGGTTTAAAAACCTTAAAAAATAAAAACCTGGTAGAAGGGCTTGAAGATTGTAACCTTGAGTTCAATTTTTGTGAACATTGCATATATGGAAAGCAACACCGTGTTTCATTTTATTCTAGTCCTCACAAAACTTCTAATTTTCTTGATTATATACATTTTGATGTGTTTGGTCCAATGAATGTTCCTTCTTTGTCTAAATCAAGATACTATGTGTCATTCATTGATGATTATTCAAGAAGAGAATTTGTATATTTTCTGAAAAGTAAATCAGAAGTGTTCAGTCGGTTTAAGGAATTTAAAAACCTTGTAGAAAATCAGACTGGTAGAAAAATAAAATGTTTAAGGACTGACAATGGCGGTGAGTTCTGTTCAGATGAATTCGAAAGGTACTATAAAGATCATGGGATCAAAAGACACAAGACTACACCTTACACTCCACAACAAAATGGAGTTACTGAAAGGTTCAATAGGACAATAATGGAAAGAGCACGAAGTATGCTGAGCAGTGCTGGCTTGGAGGAGCAGTTCTGGGCTGAAGCAGTCTCTACAGCATGTTACTTGGTAAATCGCTCCCCTAACTCTGCTCTTGTTGAGAAGACGCCTTTGGAAGCATGGTCTGGAAAGAAGCCCTCTCTAAGACATATTCCTGTCTTTGGCTATGATGCATATGCATATGTACCATTTGAAAAAAGATCTAAGTTAGAAAACAAAGCTGTGAAGTGTATTTTTATTGGCTATAGTGCTGGAATAAAAGGATACAAGCTTTGGAATCCTAAGACTGAGAAGGTTTTGTACAATAGAAGTGTTATCTTTCGTGAGCTGAAACCTTCTACATTGGATCTGCAGTCAGAAGAAATCAGAAAATGAAAAGGATGTAGCAGCAATTCCTCAGACACCAGATAAAGAGGAATTGAAAAATCAAAATGTACCTGATACTGAGGAGAGCTCAAGTAGTTCTGAAATTTCTGAAGATGATGAAGAACCACCTCAGCCTTAGCCTGTGAGGAGGTCAACTCATGAAAGAAAGCAACCTAAAAAGTATGGGTTTTCTTTAATAGAGTCTACTTGTGCCTATGCTTTAATTTCTAGCACTGATGAACCTAGGACTGTGAAAGAGGCATTTAAAATGTCTGATTCAAACTCTTGGTTGGAAGCCATGAATGAAGAAATGGTATCATTAGAAAAGAATGACACCTGGAGTTTGGTTCCATTTCCTAAAGGCA
Organism: Sequoia sempervirens; assembly: GCA_007258455.2. Classification (NCBI taxonomy): domain Eukaryota; kingdom Viridiplantae; phylum Streptophyta; class Pinopsida; order Cupressales; family Cupressaceae; genus Sequoia; species Sequoia sempervirens. The sequence goes on along the minus strand of VDFB02000015.1, from coordinate 349,970,406 downwards.
TAAAATCTGTAGGTTTCAAATGGATATTCAAAAAGAAAATAGGTCTAGATGGCAGTGTAGAAAAATATAAAGCGAGGCTGGTTGCAAAAGGCTATTCCCAGGTAGAGGGAATTGACTATGGAGAAATCTTTTCTCCTGTAGCTAAGTTGACATCTATTAGATTTCTTTTGTCACTTGCATCAGCATATGATTTAGAGATTGAACAGATGGATGTGAAAACAATGTTTCTTAATGGTGATCTTGAAGAAGAAATTTATATGTCCCAGCCGGAGCACTTCGTGGAAAATGGTAAAGAAAGACTAGTATGCAAGTTGAAGAAATCTCTGTATGGTTTAAAACAGTCCCCTAGAATGTGGTACCAAAAGTTTGACACTTTTGTCTTGTCATTGGGATTTGTAAGATCAAAATGTGATCACCGTGTTTATTACAAAGCTGAAAGTGATCAAATTCTCATTATTGCTCTATATGTTGATGATATGTTGTTTATAGGCAATAATAAGCTAATGATTTCTGATCTTAAGTCCCAGTTGTCTGCAAAGTTTGAAATGAAAGATCTTGGTGTAGCAGGGTATATTCTGGGAAAGGAAATAACCAGGGACAGAAAGAATAGAAAACTTTGGCTCAGTCAGAGTAAGTATATCATGACTGTTCTAGAGAGATTTTGTATGACTGGGTGCAAACAACTAGTTGTTCTAGTTACACAGGGAATGAAGCTATCTGTTGAGGATTGTCCAAAATCTTCTTTTGAGATGGAGGACATGACCAGTGTGCCTTATGCAAGTGCAGTTGGCAGTCTTATGTATGCAATGGTCTATACAAGGCCAGACATTACCCAAGTAGTGAGAGTTCTTAGTCAGTTTATGGCTAATCCTGGAAGAACACATTGGGATGTTGTGAAGAGAGTGTTTAAATATCTGAAGGGCACTTCAGACTATGCTTTGTGTTACCATGGTAACTTGGTTGAATCACAGAGAACTCTCAGTATTCAAGGTTATGTGGACTCTAATTGGGCAGGGGACATTGATAGTAGAAGATCCACCAGTGGATATATTTTCATGATGAATGGTGGTGTAGTGAGTGGGATGAGCAAGCGGCAAGTTGTAGTCGCTTTGTCTACTACAGAGGCAGAATACATGGCAGCCACACATGCTTGTAAAGAAGCAATCTGGTTAAAAAATTTTTGTTCTAACATTGGATTTGATGCAGAAAAGATTACTATCTACTGTGACAGCCAGAGTTCTATATGTTTGGCAAAGAATCCTACTTTCCATGCCAGGATGAAACATATAGATGTATAGTATCATTTTGTACGAGATATGGTGGAGGATGGGAAGGTCTCCTTGGAGAAAGTGGATACTCTAGAGAATGTTGCAGATGCATTGACGAAGCCTATGAGCACAAACAAGTTCAGGTGGTGTGTCAGTTCGATGGGCCTCTTGGCCCATGTTTTTTAGTAGTTTGTTTATGCTCTGGAGGTGTCAGTAAGATGTTCGTCATGTGGAAGCTTGTTGGAATATGTGCCTCAATCCTTACTGACATGGAACTCCTGAAGGGAAAAGTCACTGAGACATTGTTCATGTCTAGGCGACTAACATTTCTGAAGCTCTTGAAATGATCCTATCACTGTGACAGGGTTGAAGTCTTGCTAACAAAGTCTACTGCTGTGACTTTGTGCTTTTGGCATGACCTTTTGGTGAATGGATTTCTTCAGGCGACAGTGTGATCTTATTAGGCTAACTTGGGTGTCGGGGAGAGGTCCCAACGATTGGTGGATGTCTCACCGATAGCTTAAAGCTAACGGGGTAACACAGAGGTCGCGGGGAGATTTCTTAATGATGCATCTTGGTCACACCGATGGGAGATGTCTCATGGTCTTCGCGGTGACAAAAGACTTCGCTGAAAAGTCTTGGCAAAAGTCTTGAGTCTTGCCGACAAGAAGTCTTCGGTAAGACTTAGGGAGCTCGGAGAAAGGTCACGCCAATAGACACGAGTCTTGGTGACAGTGTGACTTTCGGTGGGAGCTTTGTTTCAGTATGATGTCTCACCGAAACCGTGGGGTCTTGCCGATTGGTGAAAGGCTTCGGAGTAACATAAGGTTGTCGGCAAAAAGTCTTGGTGAGATCGGTATGTCCTGCCGAATGGACTAACTCATCGCTGTGACTGAAGACTTCGATATGAGTCTCTCCGAAAAGCGAATGTCACGCCGAATGGAAATCTCATTGGTGTGACTTGTGAACTCGACATGAGATCTTGGAAAGAATGAAATGTCTTGCCGATGGAATGTTTGATCGTTGTGACTTGTGCATTTGATATGAGTCTCGCCGATAAGGGAAACCTTTGCCGATAGGAAAAAAATGGACATCAATGGTTTTGGTATAACTTCTTTGTTGTCTTGCCGACTGCTAGAGACTTAAAGCTGATATCGATAGAGAAACTTTGTGGCATCGGGGAGACACTGTGAGTGTCTCACCGATATGCCAACTAAGTTGAATGTCGTTGACTGTGAAACCATCCTGTGTGGCATCTTGCTGGACCAATCAGCCGAAGCGGTTTTCAAACTGATGATGGTTGGATTTTTTGTAACTGTTGCGACGCTGGAACTGAACAACTTGCAGGGAAAAATCTGAAACAGCATGAAAACTTTCCTCGATGGAGATCTGGTGGATAAGGATGCACAGAAGACAAAATCAGAATGTGAATAGAATAAAAGTAGATCGATTCTGATTTGAGAGGAGGATGAGTTTATCGAATTTGTTGAGAGCTTTTTTGAGAGAATTTGAACAGTGAATGTTGTAGCTATTGTGAAATATCAGAGAGTTGTTTTTCTGATTGTATGTAATTGTTGTTACTGTAATACAAAGAGATTTAGCTTGGTGTGGTGGGTTTTTTCCTAAAAGGGTTTCCCACATAAATTTGTTGTTGTTTAGTTGTCTTCGAGTTTTTGCTCTATTTTTGTAAATCTTTCATGTGTGTCTTAATTTGATTGTAATTTGAAAATTAAAAGCCCTGCATTGCATTCTTCCCTGTGGTTTTGACATTAGGAAAGTGTTTTCCGCACCTCTGCTTTCCTTACATTTGAATCCTTCAACATTCAAACGTTGCCCTGAGAACAAAATATAGATGCGGATTACATGACAACAATTGGATCCCAATTTGATCCTACCTTCAACCTCATTCCCAACAAACATTTTGTACGAGTGATAGTTCGACCAGCCATTCCAAACAATGACCAAAGCTAGCAAGTGTTTGATAGTGATGAACACATTACCTCATTCATCCAGTAGTTGGGATAATTTACCGACCAGCTCCAATGGAAGATTGCTAAAGCTTATGAAGGAAAAATCATTCAGCTGAAGTCCAACAAGCTTTCAAAGGGATTGGTCACAGTTGAAAATATTTTCAATTGTGACAATGCAAAAAAAAACAAGAGGAAGTTTATAGCAGACAAAGGTGACTATGTGGACCTTCAGGTCAGAGATGGGAGAAATCTCAAAGTTGGGAAATATGTCTCACATCATGATAAAGAAAGGCTCGTCGACTATTGCAAAAAATATGGAGTGGTGGCTTGGTCATATGAGGACCTCAAGGGATATGATCCCGATATCATCCAACATATAATAGAGTTGGCGAAAGGTGCAAAACCGGTCTGCCAAAAATAAAGGCCAGCGAATCCCAAGATCGAAGGGCTAATGGCACAAGAATTAACTAAGCTAATCTAGTCATGAATTGTCTTCTCAATCAAGCATATCACGTGGGTATCCATTCTGGTCTCGGTCCAAAAAAAGAATGGAGATATCCGTCTACAATCAGATCCGAGCCAAAGAGGAGGATCAACATAAAAAAATGTTCACTACCAAGTGTGGAATGATCACATATGCTAAGATGCCTTTCGGCCTCTCAAATGTAGGAGCCACCTTCCAGAGGGCAATGGATATCACTTTTACTGAATTAATCAACAAGATTATCCTAATCTATTTGGATGATTTTACAGTGTTCTCCAAGTCCAAGGATGATCATTTTGATCACCTTGAGATGGTGTTCAAGAAATTCCAGGAGTTTGGGATCTCCCTGAACCCAAAAAAATGTGTTTTCAAAGTACCGCAAGGCAAGCTATTGGGGCACGTAGTGTCCAAAGAAGGAATTTCAATTGATCCCAAGCAGGTGAAAGCAATAAAAAAGCTTCACCTTCCAGTCAACAAGAAAGGCGTCTAGTCCTTCTTGGGAAAGGTAAATTTTGTAAGCAAATTTATTTCTGATTTTGGAGGAATAATTAGGCCAATCACCCTGATGTTGAAAAATGATGAAACATTTAAATGGAAAAAAGAAGCCAGAGAAGCCTTTGAGAAATTCAAGGATGCTATTTCCTCCACTCCTATGCTGGTCAACCCAAACTTATCAAAGGACTTCAGAATGTATATATTCAGTAGCAAGTCAAGCATTGCTATTGTCTTAACTCAAAAAGATGATGAAGGCAAGGGAGAACATCTGATAGAATTTTACTCTCGAACCCTGAAGGAATATGAGACAAACTGCAACTTTGTAGAGAGACAAGCATTTGCAATAGTAAAGGGACTCAAGAAGTTTCGTCAGCTAATATCTTGCAATAAGGTGATTATTTATGTTTCACATTCTAGTGTACGTGAATACATCATGGAAGGAGAAATCACTGAGAAAAGAGCCAATTGGATCACTAAGATCCTCGAATGAGGTCAAGCTTACAAAGACTGTTCGAGGAAGAGGATTGTGTGAATATATTGTGCATGATGAAGAAATGGCCACTGAAGAAGAGCAGCCGGAGCTAGTCCTAACAAATGAGTCAGAGTCCAAAGGTTGTTGGTTAGTGGATAGGGTGAGGTTTATGCACACAAGAAAATATCTGCCAAGCCTTCCTTCTCAGAAGAGAAGATTCTACCACCTATAGAACAATAGATATGCGCTCATCGAAGGGATCCTATTCAGAAGGAAAGTCAACGACATTCTATTTCGGTGTGTTACCACAGAGAAAGCATAAAGGATCCTTAGCACTTTCCACAATAGTCTTGAGGGTGGGAACTTCTCTGTAAAAACCATTGCCATCAAAATCATGTGCGCATGATACTTCTAGCTGACACTATTCAATGAATCCTACTTCTTGGTAAAAGCTTGCAAGGAATGTCAGCTCTTTGTAGGAAGAAGAAAGAATTCCGAAATGCTACTGAATTCGATAGTGGTTGACGAGCCATTTGCACAATGGGGCCTGGACTTCATTAGAATTATCAACCTGACCTCCAGTGCACGATACAAGTGGATCTTGATGGCCACTAACTACTTCACTAGGTAGACCAAGGCCATACCACTAAAGAATGTGATGGATGCAAAGATAGTGGACTTCCTTAAGGAGCTGGTGACGAGATTTGGCCCACCCAAAACCATCATCTCTGACAATGCTAAAGCTTTCCTAGGCTCTAAGGTATGTCAGTTCACACTTGCACATGAAATATTCCTTAAAACATCATCAAAATACTACCCACAAGGGAACGACTTAGCCGAGTCGATGAACAAGAATCTGGTCTGACTCAAAAGGATTGGGTAAGAGCACCAAAGGTAATGGCATAACAACCTTTAAGCAATGCTCTGGGAAGACCGCATAACTCCTAAGCAAGTCCTCAGGACTTCGTTGTATGAGCTAGTATATGGAAAAGAGGCGCTATTTCCTATCTCCATAGAGATTCTAGCATCACAATTGCTAAAACCTCTTGAGGTGGAGCGAAATGGCGCAATGGAAGTCTGGCTAGCTAAGCTACTGGAAGTGCAATAGAAAAGGTAAAAGTCCCTAATAGCCATGACTAACTGCTAACAGGTGGTAAATGGTGGTTTGACAAGAAAGTGTCCGACCAAGGTCTAAAGTGCGAATACTTAGTCCTAAAGTTTAATGAAAGGGCTACGAAGCCAAGTTAGCACGAGAAGTTTGACAACCTTTGGGAAGGCCCACTCAGAATAATTCAATGCAAGGAACATAATGCATTTGAGTTAGAAACCATGGAAAAAGAAGCACTAGGAATTCTGGTCAACGGAATTCACCTTAAATTATTTAATTAAGCTTACATAACCTACCAATGTAAATATGTTTATGGCTTTTTTTCCTTCCTTTCCCTTTTGTTTTTGTTGGCTAGTCTTTTTTATTTATTCTATGGTTCAAGGTGGAGGAAAACAAGTAACCCATTATTGCAGAGAGTAGGGAAAATAAATTCAAAACTCAAAGGACAAAAAGAATCAAACACCCACATGAAGAATTGAATTGAACACATATATGATGAAAAGGAAAAGATAACCCATATTGCAGAATCCAAAAGCAAATAAAATAAGATGATTATATAAAGCTATATTTTCATTATATATATGCTTTAGTATTTACAATACCAAAATGGCTCAAGGGCCACGCTTCTAAAGTATATAGCTATATTCTGCTTCCTTTTCATATATTCTACGGTAAAGCCTTTTTCAGGCATGTATACAAAAAATGAACTAACTGATATGAGTTTATAAAAAATCAAAAAGAAAAAGTAGGGAGATCTTCAGTCCATGGCATAAGTGGCAGAAATGGACATATCAACAACAACCTCCACAATGTCTTTGTCATTGGGGGCATCAGTAGGAGCAACAACATCATTCATGGGAGCAATGGCTAGTGGCAGAGGGAACACTAGGTTTCTGAAATCCATGTACTAGTCAATATCATAGAATGGCACCATGTTGTATATGCGAAAAAGGAAGTGACAGGAATGAGTGACCCTTTGACAATGCGCATTCTGCGACTAGAGGTGAAAGCCACTTAGGAATGATAGCCACGGTACAACCACGTCCTCTTCAATGAAGCACCTAAGGTCACTCATGGTTGGAATGCCTCCACCAAATGCAGCATTGTCCACTACCTCTCTGAGGCCGTTTAGGTATTTCTTTGGGAAAATTTCTTTAACCAGATGCAGAATCAGTGGCTTGGAAATTCCAACATCAAGCATAGAGGAAACGAAGTGCACGCACACATGAGTGTTAACTCAGTATTTATCCTAATATTCAAGGAAATCATGTCCCAAAACCCATTTCATGGCTATGATAGCCAGTGAGTGCTTATTATTTTTCATCCTTTTCAGGTGCCTAGTTGAAGTATTGCCTAAAAATGCCATCTGAGACTTATGATAAACCAACCTAATTGGGGTATTCATGCTGGCAGGCACTCTGCAACTATTTTAGAACTATCTCTGCAAAATGCCTAAGCCTCGCCTATGAAAATACTACACAACTACTAATGCTAAACTGCTAAGCCAATTACCTATTACCAACTATGTTCAAATCGCTAAGTGTGATTTCACTACTCCCTAGGTGCCTATTTATAGAAAAAGTGAGGAAATGTGTGGTAATTTTCTTACCATAAATGTGATGCTAATCAAGTATGAACTTGAAAGCCATGCCAAGGCTTGCTCAAATTTCTCGCCCAGTTGTGTTTGTTGAGTACGGCTGGCTACGTGCAAAACTAATAAGGGTTAATTAATTAGCCTAAGCTGGTGGCAGCAATCGGTAGTGTTATGCATGACCAATTACTGAGGTGTCATTCTCTAGGTGTTTTGCGAACTCCAAGGCAAAGCTCATATCTTTTCAAACACTAATCTCATCTTTGGCTTAATCATTCCTTTTGGGATTTTAATTGCCAACGCATACGAACACTTAACCTGCTAGCAAATCGTTGGCTCAAGTTATAAGGAAATCGCACTATACAACACGATTGCTAATTGTAATTATGAATTCTTGTCATTTCAAAATGGTAAGTGATTTATTTTGCACAAGCCAAAAGGTTGGTGGTATATACCAAATTAAATGCAAAAATTAGTGAAATAAATTTCTAGTGCACAACCAGAGTCAAGGTAAAATTACAGAGAAGTTCAAGCTAAGCAGAAGTTTCCTGCAAAGAGAAATGGAAGAAATTTCAAGCCAAGAGGCACAGGGGGAGGCAACACAAAGCTTATTTAAAGCTATGTGAGCAACACAAGCTGTTAATATCTTTGATGACATTTCTTATGCCATCCCTAGTATTCTAAACAAGCCAAAGTGGGTGAACAAATGGGAGCTAGAAAATCCCAAAATCTATAGGGATCAGAGTTGAATCTAGGAGGAGTGGGATAATATTCATGATCCCAATCTTGCAAAGAACCCTAAGTCTTTAAGGGAAGTGGCCTGTGAAAGAATGAAGGTATCCAAAAAATCACTATCAATGGCACAAAAGATATGGCTCAATGGACTCCCACAATATATGGTCTCATCTGTGCACTATTTCCAAGAATTAGTCAATGCAGCCATCAAAAATTTCAACCCAAACACCAACACTATTGAGGGACAAACTCTGAGGGTTAATATCAGCCTGAGAGCCATATGGAATATGTTGTGCATCCCTGATCATACCTGTAGAAAGGAAAAAATAGAGACATTAACTCCTACAAAGGGGGAAAGTATATGGAAAGGAAGGGAAAAGGATTTGGAATTTTACAAGAAAGAAACCAAAAGGATTGAGGTAGACCACCAAAATCCACCAAGGATCTCGACACAACATGATGCTTTCGACACAAACTTGCAAGAGGCCTTTTCAATGTTGGCATTTGTTTGTGGTATGGAAACAAACACGAAAGTGCACATGTTTCAGTTGGGCCCAGGATTCCAATTTCACAGGAAACACTCTTTCTTTTGGTATGATTTTGCAAAATACCTCATCGAGGAGATGATAGGGAAAATAAATAATTACCAAGCTAAATGGAAGTACATGTTTCCTTCCCTTTTTCCTATATTTTTTTGCATCAAAACCCTGATTTCTTTGATAAGCATGTGAAGTTGGCTATTTTTGATGAAAGGAATCGAAGGAAACCGATTTCTGTCTGGACTCCTCTCCTCTCTTCCAATTTCAACTATTATGCATTTTTGGATTATTTCTTGACTCTGATTTTGCAAGATTTCCAAGGAGAGGATGGTATTAACTGGCTTACTAAGATGCATACATAGTATATGCAAAACTTCATTCCCAAATGTGATTGGTTTTTCAGTGCATAATTCTTATTCATCCGGATGTGAGACTTCACCGAGGAACCATTCCACATTCTGACATGTGTTACAAATCAAGTGCTAGCCCTATAAATGTTTCGATAGGAATGCATTATTGATGTTACCTTCCGTAGAGGAAAATCCAAGAGGAAGGGATTTTCATCTATCCCATAAGCTTCAAAATATTGGCCATGAAAAAGAAGACACACCCATTTTTGCAAGATATGATAGCTCATCTAGGGTTGGTAATGATCTATGAAAAATGGAGTTATAACCCCTTTCAATGATCTACCATATGAGCATATCAAAGTAACTCACAGTTCTTGGCCTTACTGGGAAAAGAGGCACAAACCGCTAGAGGATGAAGATGAATTATTGGTTGACCTGATCCACATTCCTATAGATGACAATAGACCTCCATGGAATAAGTTCTACTTTGTTGCAACAGATTATGATGAGAACCAAAAAATGGGAGCCACCGTGTTCAATAAGTTAAGAAAAGAAGAATGGAGTGTGGAAAGAATTAGATCCTTCTGGGTGTATCGCCAAGAGACAAAACAACTTGATGCCCCTTATGGTAATGTGAAGGATGATGAATAGTTTGATAAGTTGTGGGATGATGAGCATCCTGCTTCCAACTCAAGCGCTAGCGAGGGAGATGAATCAGATGAGGGATCCAAAGAGCAGGTGAGAAAGGAAACTGAGACATCAACATCCTTTGCTCAACAAAAGAGAAGGTCCACAAGGAAGCGTACCTATGTCTCTTCAAATGTCCAATTGAATATATCAAGAGCATCATAGACACTCACTTGGGCCTAAAAAAAAACATGAGTGTCCCAACAGCAACAGTTGGAGACTGTGGAGATAGGGGACTCCCCACCTGCTAAACGACAAGGCACAAAAACTATTATTGGAGAAGGTTCACAAGAAGCTACTGCAAGATAGGTGCTTGCAACAAGCCAAGAGTTCAAAGGAAGTGAGGAGCCAACAAAAAGCAAAGAACTGCCATCATCCAGTTAGTAGGTAATTTTTTCTCCCTCTTTTCTTACTTCTCAATCTTTAGTATCCGCTACTATTTCTGCAACGCCCCTCACTACAACTGTTAGCCTTTCCTTTTCCACCTCTACCATAATGGTTGCATGAGGTTTCTCCCAATTCGCCTAGATAGAGCCATTTATCTTAACACCTATATGAACTCTGACACCAACTACCACTTCCCAATCTCTCCTCGCCTCTCTTTCTGCAGGTTCAGTTGCTATTGGTACCCCTATTGCTACTGTTGCCTCGGGTCCGACCCACTATGCCCAGCAAATGGACTCTACAATGACTACCCCATCACCACAACAACTGATGAGACCTTCCACTAGTTCACAAACTAAACCTTGGTATGTTCCTTAATTCTCTCCGTAGACTGTTACTCTCTAGAAGAGAAAAATGCCCAGAACTACTACACTTACGTTCTCTTTTTCCCTACCTCCTGGTGCACCTTTTGTAGGTGGGCTAGTTCAATTGCCATCCCAATTCATAGCATAGGGAGAAGCCACAAAAAAAGTGTGGGATCTCATAATGCAAAAGAAAAAGGATAAGGATGACAAAAAGGAGGTAGAGCCAAAGGTATATATTGTGTACAATGAGGTATAAGAAATTCTGAATTTCGCCACCACGTACACGAACACTATCAAACCACAAGGGGAGATGTTGTTGGATGATTACAACATGTATTTCATGGGACTCAATCTAAGAGCAACTCGACTGCAAGACAAGGTAGAACTCATGGAGGAAATGCAACAGGTGGTGATGACTGACTTCCTCAAGTTTGGCCATCAACTAAAAAAAAAGGAGCAACTGAAGCTTGTGAAGGAAAGGGTCAGTTTCCTAGAAACAAGGGACAAATCGCTGGAAGCAAAAGTTGTGTGCTTATCAGAGAAATCACAAGTGGTTGAGTTGGAGTGAAATAAACTCCAAGAGGAACTCACAAAGTCCCAATCTTGATCCCACCCTAATCAACAAGTTGCAGATGAAGAACCAAGAATATTAGAGCCAATTGGCCTTGGCGGAGTAGAATCTGTAACACAAGGATGAAGAAATAGCATTTTAGCATGCTTAGCATGAGCAAAAAAATAGAACGGAAGAATGCAGACTTTGAGGGCCAAAGGTCCCAATTAGAAAAAGAGCTCCAAGAGACAAAGTCTTCTCTTGACACAGAGTTGGAAAACCATAGTTGAGCTAAGGAGAACTAGTCTAAGGAGCTAAGTAACATCGGGGGAAAACTTGCATCCACAAATAGGAGAATAACAAAATTAATAGAGGATGTTGGCTCAAAGGATGTGAAGATTTCCCTACTAAAGAGCGCTCCCCAAGCCCCTGCTGCTCAGTCAGACCTCATCCCAATAGCTCAACAACTATATATTTCATACTGGGAAAAGGTTAATGCCTTTTTCCCAACACTGCAGCCAACACTCCAATTCATGTTGGTAGCAACAAAATTGAGTAGGGAGGTTCACAGAACAATTGAGCAATTCCTACGGTTCATCACAAAAAGGGTTCTTGAGGAAAAGAGTTTGCTAAGTAAGATATACATGGTCTCTGATGAAAACTTAGCAAAGGAAGGGATCAAGGATCAGAATGTTGCTGCCAAGATGGAAAACAAATTCATCCACTGCCACTTGGCCATCCTTCATACTAATGCTTGCATAGCTACTTTGAACTAGACTATGGATGGCATGCAGGATAATTTCTCCCAGCTAATTTAGATGGGCTTGCCATCCCCATTTCTTGAAGATAGGTCGATCACCACACCTGGGAAAATTGTAACAAAGATTGAAGAGGAGTAGGACTCAACTGCTTTCTAGAGTTTCAACTAGCCTCCTACCACAACATACATTGAAAGCATCATTCATCTCGTTGCATGACTACTTTTCCAATGCGAATTAGGGGTCGGTTTACCTAAGGTGTTGCCATATAAAGAAATGCTTGACCTAGGTGGAGTGCAAGAGAATATGTGTGATGCATCGAGACCATCTAAGGATGATTGGCTGCCCCTACAAGTAGCCCTTTATAAACAATAATCTTGTAGCCCAATGGATAGTGCTCTAGTCTACAAACCAATTTTGTTTTTGGTTTCCTTGTTCCTCAAGTGAAACACCCCTAGTACTTTCCAAAAGCTATGAATATAAAATTCATCAAGCCCCCTTCAGGTTTTTTTTTTTTGCTAAGTACTGGCCCATGCCTAAAATAAACATCATCGGCCCTTTTTGATAAATGACCGCCAACCTCTGCCACTTGTCCACTCAATGCTCCTCAAAGGGATTCTTACCTTCAATTTTCAAATGGACCTCACTGTGTTTCCACATGTCATTGTCGTGCATGCTTGAAGGCTACTTCCTTTAAGTTTTAAGTTGGGCCTCGCCTGTGTGCCATGTAGCCTTCATCCGCATATGCTTTGGTGGATCCCACAGTCGGCACCAATGAAAAGGTATGCTTCCATGTGTCTTCCTAGCGCAAGCCTTCAATGACAAGGAGAGGGAATGAACCACGGGCTACGAAATGCCACAACTCATCTCTTTGGAAAATACTTCTTCATAGAAAAGGATGGAGTGAAATATGGGCTATGATATGTTTTCGCGTCTTCTAACTGCCTATATTAGATGGTGACACTTGTTTGCACGGGACTATGTTGGGACCACTACCATCATTTGTAGGGGATGCACCTGCATGAGGAGTGACCACATGCTATGGTCTGAATCTTTTTCTATTACAACGACCGAGGGGAATCATTGAAGCTACATCATTGCTCAGGATACCAAATATTTTCAGTTACTGCTCACTAGGTGGTGGGAATGCTCACTATATATACTGCTCTTTGCTTCTAAGGACGAGTTCGACGAGTTCCACAAGTTCGAGAATTGCAGAAAATACAAAATTTTAGAAAGACACCATGCCTTTTTATTATTATTAGATTATTGCAGAAAGACTCACAAACTGTGCCATTGTTTGGCCTTTCTATTTTTCTTAAGCTATTTGATTAACTTTATACTATGTCATTATTGTTTGAATGGTTCATTTGCAGAAATTCTATAATTTTAATCCAAGTTTGTTGGTTTAGATTATGTCTTTTGACTTCTCTTTTCAGTAAATGGGTGTGAAAATTATTTTATGTCATTAAATGCACTGTTCATGCTTCAATATTTAATTTATGTCATTCTAGGACATAGAAAATTGTTGAGCGGGCCCTTAGATTGTATCTAAAATATAGATTTATTGTTCCTTTTATCTAAATTTTTGTGCATCACCTTAGTTAGATCCTTTATTTTTATATTTGCTTCCTTTTCCCTTTCCAAGCCCAAATTATAGAAGAAGTCAGCTTTTTAAAATCCTGGAGGTCACTCAGTTTAGTGAAATAGGTCCCCCCTAAACCATGTTTCCAACAAAGGGCTATTACCTTGCCAATTTTTGACATCAACATTAGCTATACTATATTGTTGCTTTATGTTGATGACATGCTCTTTGTCGGGTCTAACATGCAGCATATCAATGAAATTAATTTAAAATTAGAAAATTCATTTGCTATAAATGATTCGGGTGCAACAAAACAAATCCTTAGTATGAGGATCACACGTGACATGGTAAATAGAAAATTATTTTTGTCTCAAAGTGAGTATGTAGAGAAGTTGTTGAAAAGGTTTAAGATGCAAAATGTAAAAGCAGTTAGTATAGCTTTCCCTAGTCATTTTAAGATGAATAATGTGATGTGCCCAAAGACATAAGAGGGGGAAGACAAAATGTATAAGATACCATATGCATGAGTAGTTGATAGCTTGATGTATGCAATGGTATGCACAAGGCCAGATATTGCACATGTAGTGGGAGTTGTGAGCAGGTATATGAGTAATCTGGGAATGGAAAATTTGAATGAGGTAAATGGATTCTACAATATTTAAGAGGTACTACTTTAAAGAAACTATGTTTTGGAGGAATAAATTCTACTCTGAAAGAATATGTTGACTCTGACCTGGCGAGCAGGAGGAGTACTACAGGGTATGTTTTTACTTTAGGAGGTACTGTAGTCAGTTGGATTTTCAAGTTACAAAAGGTTGTACTTTCAACCACTAAAGCTGAGTATGTTGCTGCTATGAAAGTTAGCAAGGAGATGATTTGGTTACAACATTTTCTAGACGAATTGGGACAATGAAAAGAATATATCCCTTTGTACATTGATAGCCACAATTCCATTTATCTTGCTAAGAATTCAACTTTGCATTCAAAAACTAAGAACATACAACTCAGATACCACTTCATCCAATCATTTTTGGAGGATGGATAGTTGAAGCTAGAGAAAATTCACACAAGTGAGAATCCTGCAGATATGTTCACAAAGGTAGTTACATGGAAGAAATTGATTTCCTCATCAATTTTCATTGGACTTCATGACTAATAATGGTGGACATAAGAAACTATCTAGACCTATAATCCAGTGAGAGCTACAAGTGCAATGATGTCATCTAGGATTAGTCTCCTAGTGGGAGATTGTTTGGTGTGGAGCCTGATCAATATCCAAGTGGGAGATTATTGGTATGTGGTGATTGATCATGTAAATACCATACACTATTTACATATCCTCATCGAGGTTTGGGGATAGGATGGGCCCCGAGCAAGGGTTCGAGGGTGGCATCCCCCAATAGTGGGGGTTCAGAAGTAGCAGCCACAGAAAGAAGGGGTTTGGGGGAGAAACCCTCAATTTTATTTTCCCCTTTTTTGCCTATCAAGGGGTTAGTAGTTAATTTTTTTTACTGAAAAATCAAAAACAACTTTGTAAAACCCTAATTCTAGAAGCTTAAAAAAAGCTTGTTATAAGCAGCTGGGATGTATGTGTTAGTATGGTATTCGCGAGATTGTAATCTATTTTGCATTGGATAATAAAATCATTGGATGGATGAGTTTCTATGGATGTAGCCCATATTGGGTGAACCATGTTAAAATTTTGTGTTGATCTCTTTTGTGTTATTCTTCATTGTTATTTCTGGGTTATTGAATTTGCATATAATTGTTAATGCTTACTGCTCCAATCTACTTGAATCCTAACAAGGTGGAAGATATCAGAGATCTGATCACCTTCTTTTAGCCATTGGATTCTAGATTTCTAGTTCTAGAATATTTCTTCTTTCTTTAGCACTTTGGTCTATTCAAGGTACAACTCCTTCTCAAGCTGGTAGGTTGCCTCACTTACATCACCTTCAACCATTTTGGCTTGAATATCCTTGTAGTAGTGATATCACACTTTTAATGGAAAACATCCTCAAAGGTCCACTTGTTCCATCCTTTCACCTTATTTTTAATATTTTTAGTTTTTGTCTCACACAAAATAATGTAAATCCTTGAATGGGAATGTTCCACTAATTAGATATCCTATCTTTGAAATCAAGGTAAGTACCCCATATAATCTTGTATTTGAAGGGGAAAGGCATAACATTGGTAGTGTCATCCCATTTTAGTAGGAGGGGGTTATGGTTGAACACCATCCTAGGTAGAGCTAGGAAGTTGAGATTATGAAGGGTAAACCAGTTAAGGGAGCTCAAAAATTTGTCTAGCCTAACCTAGATAAGATTTTAGCAAATTATCCTATTCATCCATGTAAAAAGATAGCTATGAATTCTATGCATATAAACCCAACTACATTCAGAAGGTTAGCCAAGTCTACCATACAATTAGTGTACTCAATTAAACCTCCACATTTCTCTAAGGGGTAGAGAGGGGATTTGTAATCTCCCACAGGCATCCAACATGACTCCTTTTTTCCTAGAACCAACATGCTTAGCCTTATCCATAGATTTTTTCTATAATTTCTCATGTTGGGGGCATATATATTTAGGAAACTCTAAGAAATACCAATTGTAGAGAACTCAATACCGAAGAAATTCTTAGAATGGAAGAATAGGGAGCCACACATCCTATTTGGGTTCCACATAGTAACAAGGCTACCCAAGGCTCCAATAGTCTCACTGATCAAAAAGTGGTCAAGAGGCCATATGTTCTTAGTAATGGTTTCAAAATTAGAGTTATTCATCTTAACTTCTAACAATAAAAGTATGTCAATATTATTCTCCAAAATATAGTTTTTTAGAGCCAATTGTTTGTGTGGGCTATTTAACCCTTTAGCTATCCTAGGAGAGGAACTTCATTTAGATGTCTTCTTTGAGGACGTCTGTAGCATCCTTTGTATGCCTATAGATATATCCTTTGTAGTTTTCCTATGCCTTTTTTCCTTTGTGAGAGTTTGCCCGCCTTGGTTTCAAACCTTACAACTACCTTATTCAACTTGCTTTTTTTCAGAGTTGTCCAACCATCTAAATCTAGTGGGTATCATCCTAGAAACATATTACAACCTTTGTAGCCTGGTAGTTGGACTAGTTCTTGATGGAGAATTTTCACTCACTTTATGGGAGAGGGGTTTCCTTAGGGGTTTGACTGTTGGGTGGGTCACGTGTTATTTCCCCCTCTTCCTTATCCTTCAAATAAAATGGTCATTTCTCTTTCAATTCATTCATTGATAACAGACTCTTCTATAGAGTATCTTGTATCACATATTTTTTCCTAGGAGATGAAGATAGTGTTAGATGAGAATTAAGCTTTGCTTCCTTATTGTCACTTGGTTTTTACCCTTCTTCCTTATTCTTCAATACAAATCGTAACTTTTCTTTTAATTGATTCATTGGCAACGCACTCTTTCGTAGGAAAACATTGGACATTATCATGTTATCAAGAGATATAGAATGTGTTGGAGTACCAAACTTTTCTTCCTTATTCCCATATTTAGGTGGAGTTGTAAGGATGCTAAGGCTATCCTCTTTGAAGGGATATCCCTCCATGGAGTCACTCGAAATCATTGCAAGTCCTTTGAGTTTCTACTGACCCTTTACAAAGGATTTGTAATTAGAGATTAAATGACCAAATTTGGAGCATTTTTATAGAATACAATAGCATTCTCATAGCAGATTGGTTGGGACCATTTCCCATATTTAGTTTAGAGTAATAAAGTTTAAGAGGGTATTATTAATATTGACAAAAAATTAGACAAAAACTAACTTTTAGTTTATCTTTGTTATGATGTGAGTTGTTATGAAGTGATTGAGGGAGTTCTCAATCCATTGGAATACCATTTCATCCTAGAACTTGAGTGGTAGCCTGGGAAATCTAATCCAGACAAGAGCAGTTTTGTTGATATTTTCTACCAGGCCGTTAAACCTTGACTTCCACCTACAAAGGGATAAGTTATGTTTTCCATAAACCTCTTTCCATAATGCTCACCTCAACACTACCCTTCAAATGCCATTTGGTAGTAGTCTAGTTTTGAATATTTGTAAATTTTTTGCATTTTTCTCCTCTCATGATTAGTGTAGCAAGTTGTTCTACTACCTTAGATTCCTTACAAGTGGTATCATAGCCTAATCACCTTTGGTTTTAGTTGTGGGTTGTTGGGTTTTTTGAACTAATCTAGATTTGAGTGGGAGCTTGTGCAAAAGACACTTTGTGATCTTGTTGTAGGAATTTTCAGATGGAAAGTTCATTGGGGAGAATAGAGGTGGATAAATTTTTTGGAAATAATTTTAAAATGTGGAATCTGAAAAATTAAGGATCTATTGATAGATTGAGATCTGTGGGATGTTGTTGATGAGAATTTTTCAAGGCCTACAAATCCTACTGGAGCTGCTCAATATGATGTTATAGATTGTAAATCCAAGGGTCTAATTAGATTGTGCTTGGTAGACTTTTTTTTAATCAATTTCCATGAAGAGACCTCTGATAAAAAACTATGGAAGAAGCTTGGTGAGATATATCAAGCCAAATATTTGGTAAACAAGATTTTCTTGAGGAAGAAATTATATTCCTTGAGAATGGAAGAGGGTGGACGAATCACACACCACTTGGAAGCATTCAATCTATAGGTGGCTCAGTTGACATCAGTTGGTGTCAAAATGGATGAGGAAGAGAATTGTTAGATCATGCTTTGTTCTTTGTCTGATTCATGGGATTCTCTTGTTATGGCTATTGGGAGTACTTTTATATTGAAGACTCAAGATGTGGCAGATTCATGGCTTTCTGAAGAGATGAGGAGGAAGGTATCCATCAATGCCAAGGAGGCCTTGAATTTTCATGAAAGACCTAAGGAAAAAGGTAAGAAGAATGAGAAGCATGAAAAATCCAAGTCCAAAGGGAGATCTAATTCTCCTGGAAAGTCCAAAGTTATTTGTTGGAACTGTAGTAAGCCTAGACATTTTCGTAAGGACTGCAAATACAAAAAGAAGAAGAAAAAGAAAAAAATTGAGTATGATTCTAATTCTGAGAAGGAATATGGTGATGCATTCATTGCAACTTTGACAACTCATGTAGGTAATGATGCATGGTTAATTGACTCAGATGCATCTTTCCATATGACCTTTAACAGAGATTTATTTTCTGAATATGAAGAATTTGATGGAGATAAGGTGTACTTGGATGATGATTCTCATTTAAACATTGTTGGTTGTGGTAAAGTTAAAATCGGGTTTCTTGATGGTAGAATAATAAGGATTAATGGTGTATTGCATATCCCTGGTTTAGTAAGAAATTTGTTATTTGTGAGCAAACTAATAGATGCAGGTATGTAGGTAGCATTTTCTGATGTAGGATGCAAGATGGTTAGAGGTGCTATGGTCATGGCTTTTGGGTACCCAATGGTGCTCTTTCTTCTAAAAAAAAGTTATCTGCAAATAAAACTATGTTATGGAACTAGAGACTTGGCCACATTGGGGAAAAGGATCTAAGGACCCTGAAAAATAAGAACCTTGTTGAAGTTCTATTTGATTGTAATCTTGAATTTGATTTATGTGAGCATTCCATTTATGGAAAACAAAACCATGTTCAGTTTTACTTGAGTTCTCATAAATGTTGTGGTGTATTGGATCTTATTCATACTAATGTGTTTAGTCATGTAGATGTTCCTTCAATTGGTAAATCCACATATTATGTTTTATTTATTAATGACTACAGTAGGACATGGGTATACTTTCTAAAGAGTAAATTTGAAATTTTCAGTCAATTTAAAGAATTTAAAGCAATGGTTGAGTTGTAAACTGGAAAGAAAATTAAATTTTTAAGGACTGATAATGGTGGTGAATTTTTCTCTAATGAATTTGATAGATTTTGTAAAGATTTTGGTATTCAGAGACAAAAGATAACTTTGTATTCTCCACAACAAAATGGAGTTGCAAAAATAATGAACAGGAAACTGATGGAGAAGGATAGGAGTATGTTGAGTGGGGTTGGTCTGGAACAAAGGTGTTGGGATGAAGCTATTGCCACTACTTGTTACCTAATTAATAGGTCTCCTACATCAACTCTTGTTGATAAGACTCCTATAGAGGTTTGGTCGAGTCACAAGCCTTCATTAAGAAATCTTAGAGTTTTTGGTTGTGAGGCATATGCACATGTGTCAAAGGAGAAGCGATCAAAGTTGGAGAACAAGGCTATGAAATGTATCTTCATCAGATATAGCTATGGTGTGAAAGGATACAAGCTTTGGGATCTTGTTGCACAAAAGGTAATACATAGTAGAAGTGTTAGTTTTAGAGAAACAAAGCCTTCTTCTATTACATTGCAGCCAAAACAAAGTAAACAGGAAGATGTGATTTGATTTACTTGTACACTTGAGAAAGTTGAATTGAGGCCCATGGATAGACAAGAAGTTGAAGGGAGCTCATCTAGCCCTGAATCTTTAAAAGAGGAGGAAGAACCTCCAACTCAACATGTTCATAGGTCTACAAGGCACAAACAACCACCTGAAAGGTATTCACCTAATGATTGGAGATTTATTTTTTCTTTGAATAGTTACATGGATGAACCCAGATCAATAAAAGAGGCATTAGGTATGAATGATGTAGAATCCTGGAATATTTCTATGGAAAAAGAAATGACAGCTTTGAAAAAGAATGATACATGGGATCTTGTACAATTTCTTGAAGGACAAAAACCTATTGGTTGCAAATGGGTGTTCAAGAAAAAATTTGGTTCAGATGGAAGTATTGAGGAATACAAAGAAAGGTTGGTTGCAAAAGGTCACTCTCAAGTTGAGGGTGTTGATTATGGTGAAATATTCTCTCTTGTTGCAAAAATGACATCCATTCTGAGTTTTTCTTTCTATTGTTGTTGCTTATGATTTAGAGGTTGAGCAAATGGATATGGAAATTTCTTTCCTTCATGGTGACTTGGAGGAGGATATTTATATGACACATCGAGAGCACTATGTGGTGAAATGTAAAAGTAAACTGGTTTGTAAATTAAAGAAATATTTGTATGGTTTAAAATAGAATCCTAGGATGTGGTACTAGAAATTTGATACATATGTGTTGAGTTTGGAATTTGAGCATTCTAAATCAAATCATTATGTTTATTATAAAACTGATGGTGATCGTTTCCTATTTATTGCATTATATGTTGATGATATGTTATTCATTTGTAAAGGGAAAGGTATGATTTCAGAACTAAAATCTCAACATGCTACTAAGTTTGAAATGAAAGATCTTGGTGTAGCTAAACACATTCTTGGGATGAAAATTAGAAGAGATGGAGTGAACAAAAAGCTATGGCTTGGCCAAAGTAAGTATGTCAATTCAATTTTACAGAGGTTTGATATGCAGGATTTTCAACCATTATGTGTTCTTGTTTCAACTAAAACAAAGATATCTATTTTAGATTGTCCAACATCCCCATCAAAGATGGAAGACATGATCAGAGTGCCTTACCAAAGTGAAATTGGAAGTTTGATGTATGCTATGGTTTGTACTAGACCATACATTGCTCAAGCAGTGGGAGTTCTTTCCAGATATATGTCTAATCCTATAGAGTTCTTTGGGATGTAGTTAAAAGAGTCTTCAAATATTTGTGCGGTACTTTAGATTATTCCTTATGCTATCACAGTAATATGATTGAAGACAAGATTTCCTTTGATATTCATGGTTGTATGAATTTAGACTAGGCAGGTGATGTTGATAGCAAAAGATCCACCAATACTTATGTGTTTACTTTATTTGGTGGTGCAATTAGTTGGATGAGTAAGCAGAAGGTTGTGGTTGCTTTGTCCACTACTAAAGTAGAGTATATGGCAACTACTCATGCTTGCAAAGAAGCCATATAGCTTAAGAGACTTTGTTCAGATATTGGAATAAAATAAGGTGCAGTGATAATTTATTGTGATAGTCAAAGTGTGATATATCTAGCTAGGAACTCAAAATTTCATGCCAAGACCAAGAACATTGATGTACAATATCATTTTGTTAGAGATATGGTCGAAGATGGTAGGGTGAATCTAGTTAAGGTAGAGACTTTAATGAATGTTGTTGATTCTTTAACTAAGCTTGTGAGCACAGAGAAGTTTAGATGGTGTTCAGAGACTATGGGCCTTTTGGCCCCTAGCAGTTAAGAAATGATGATGACTCCCTTCCATTGTCCTTGCATGGTTTTCATCAAGTGGGATATTTTTTGAGAAAATGTGTCTCAACCTTGCAATTACATAAGGTATTGTTGATACATAAAGTATTTTTCAACTGATGATGATTGGGGGGGGTGGGGGGGATCCACCCCCACGAGGGGTCTGTGGGATCATCCCTTAGTTGGGGTCCAGAGGAAATGTGCATTGATGGGGGCTTAGGGGAAACACCCCCAAAAGGAAAATTTTATTTATATTTTATTATTGTAAATCTGGACCGTTCATCATTATGTCTCATATCCGACGATCGATATTTTATTATCTTGATTTTCCCTAGAAGGTAATCCTATTTTATGAGGGAATTGTATTACAACTTTTTATTGTGATTTATTTTGAGAGTATGATAGTGGTTGTGTTTCCTCTAGATCTTTGAGTGGTGATACTCTTGTGAGAAGCTTGCTCTACAAGTATATTGTAATCTTTGTGATTGTTGAATAATATATTGGGTGAATTTTGGAGTGTGGGGTTTTTCTCCTGAAAGGGTTTTCCCCATGTAAATCATTGTGTTGTATGCATGATATTTTTGTTTATTTCTACTTAATTTTTTATAACAGTTAAAGATCTGTAAATTTTTTGCATTTTTCTCCTCTCAAGATTAGTGTAGGAAGTTGTTCTGCTACCTTAGCTTCCTTACAAACCTGATGCATATACACCTACATTTGTAAGCATCCTATAAAGTATGCAACCCCATCCAATTAAAAATCCTTGTGATCTATGATATGACATGATCAATTTTGATACAAGGCCTCTTATCACCAAGGGTAGATCATCATACACCTCAGTATCATAAAAAACTTGAGCACCATCAATCGGGATACTCAAGATCCTCGAAATTTCATCAAGTGTAATTCTCGCCTCCCCAATTAGAAATCCAAAATATGATGTTACATTATGCCACCTCTCTATGAGGGTGGTCATGAACACCCTACATGCACGAATCTAGGGTATAAATGTAATATGGTACAATCCTACCGCCTCACAAAAAATATGTATCCAATTCACTCATATGCGTAATGCACTATAACATTATAGGATGCCACTTCCTCAACAAGATAAGATCTAGAAAACCTGTAAACATAATGCCCACAATGTCAATTTTTCCTAAACTTAGAAAAATACCTAAATTTACATCTCTTTATTTCAAATGTGACTTGATAGGATTTTTACCAATCATTTGTGACCTTTGTTTTTCAAATGCATCCTTTTACCAAAATCAAATACGAGTCATTTTTCAAAGGAATCGAGACATCAAAATCATATATGATCCAATTTTCAATAGCATCACATTTTTCAAAAGTGATTTGACATAAATCAATTACATCACATCAGGTTTCAAAAGTGTCAATCCCAGATTGGTGCATTTGATGGACTCCCTAGACATAGCATTTAATGCAATTGAATTGACACCTATTAACAAAAGGGTTTGATACATATTGGTGGGAGTACTTTGGCTGGCTACTGGTACTATCATACTTTTTCTGCTCAATGAATCACAAATGGTACACTAGCCATTTTTGTAACAACTTCACTAAAAAATCTCTCTTAGACCTTTGAAAATTATCAACTAGGAGGGTGCAAATGACTTAAAAATGAACCCCAAGGGCCTATTTATAGAATTTAAAACATTAGATTCCCCCATCCATTCCCCCACACCCCATTTTCATCATGACCTAACTATCTTGATTAGTTTCCTCACCAACCTATAACCAATTTTCATCCCCTTCTTCATCTAGCCTATCCCATTTACCTATCATGAGCTCAACTTGAAAAATTAATTTTTCCAACTGATCTCTCGTGGGGGAAACCTACAATTATTCCATCATTCCTTCATCCACTAGGACACATTGGGACATCATTATTATTTTTTCTGAATCAATTGCATGTCTTTAAAACAACGTAACATGTACATTGCCTCAAAGAGGGGAAAAATGTAGACACCTAAAAATGTCTACCATATCGCACATTTTTCTAATTCATCATTTTCATTAATTATCACTCATCACCTCCTTCATCACCGTTTAATTAAATAATTTGTAATTATTTGATTAAACTAACTTATTTTTTCTATTAATTAAACAATTTTAATTATTTAATTAATTCATCATTTTCCCTCCATCATCTTTAATTAAATCATTTTCCCTCATCCACTTTAATTAAATAGTTTTAATTATTTAATTAATTTCAAAATTTTCTCTCATGCACATAATTAAATAATTTTAAATAATTTAATTAAAATCATGCATTCTTTCTTATCTCCCTTAATTAACTAATTTTATAATTATTTAATTAGCTAATTTTTCTTCCAAGATTAAATAAATTCTTTAATTTATTTAGTTGCACATTCAAAAATGAAATATTCCTTCTTTATTATTCCAAATTCAAATTCAAAAATATCTTTCATTAAAAAATATCTCTCCTAAAAATAAGGAACTTCAATTAACTCCACTTATCCTCAACATGCATGGCCTCTTGATCACTCATTCATCTTCAATCGTTGATATGATCTTTCATCTCCTACTATTGATCTCATGTCCTAAAAATCTATAAACTAAGCATTCTTTGATCATTCATCTCCTCCTCAAATTGGCACCAAAGGCTCCTCAACATTAGAATTCAAGCTTCCATAACACATCATCCATCTAGCTTTTGTGCATTTGGTTTATTCCAAGTATGAGCAATCCACATATCGTAAGGCATAATCTCACATTTTCAATGATGGAGTATGTATTAACATCTTTAGGTGATGTAAAGGTAGGTTTAATTTGATTTATGTTCTTATTTCTTGATTACTTTAATTTGATCATAGCTATCACTTCATTGGTAATGAGTCTAATTCAATCATTGGGTCTTGGGTTGTTGATTTGATCTAACCTCTTACTATTTGAACCCTTTTGATTGATATTTTCATTATTTTCGTTCACATTTTTATTATTTAAAACAATTTTTTAAAGAGATATATGTACTTTTTAATAATTTTTGTATGTATAAATATTAAAATATAAATATTTGATTAAAATATATCTAATTTATCAATGGTATAAATTAGACTATGTTGTAGAGCAATATCAAGTATAAGATATTATCCATTTATAAATTGTATTCCTTCATCCTTTATAGATATATTTAAGTGGATATTTCTTCTTGGAAAACCATGTAATTACCAATATGAATTGCTCACCACTATGTGTTATGATTGGATATTATAGAACTCACTGAATAACATACAATTTATCATAAAATTTTGATATTGATGAAGGGTCCTCCCCTTTCCTACAGAATCTCACCACACACTCATAAAAAGAGCAACTAGACACAAGAAGAGAACAAAAATGTTCATTTATTACTAGAATGAAATTACAGATCACATGCCATCTCATGGGCTTCTCACATGTATCTACAGATTGCAAATCTGAACTCACACCTTGTTCTTCGCAGCATGTTCTTCTAACACTCCAAACCCCCATCCCTACACAGACATTCCATCTTGATCATATCTCTCTCAAAATTTCCTGGTCAGCCTCATTCTTTCCCACTCTTCATGTCGTAGTATCCATTACCATCTATCAACACTCAAGATCCCCAAGTAGTTATATTGTAATCAATAGTTCTACTGAGTTGGCCAAAAGATAGGTATTCCATAACAATGATGTGGAATACATCGAGTATCATTCCATCACGTGTCGTACCCTAACTCGTCAAATCATCGTTTGATTGCTTTTCAAAAATTTTCTCCTCAGCATTGTATCGTTGGGACCAACTCAAGAGTCTAACCGATAAAGGAAATTTTGTCAATCAATCTACACACTGTGGGAATCCATTGGGTCATTGGGGAAAAAATACAGAAGGTTTTGCTAACACGGCTGAGTCACAATGATTGGGCCATTGGGGAGACCCAAGTCAGAGTTCGATCAAAGATCACCCATGTCGATAGAATATACACCATGCTCACGTGTGATTGGGCCATCGGGGAGACAGGGCTTAACGTCTTGTCGATGAGATTACTCTACATCAATGAACCCCATTTGCAACCTCCACCAACACCATCAGTCAATCACTGGGACTAGAAGGATTGTTCTGCCAATGAAGCACACACCTATCAATGATATACATACTGCTACTCACCAAGATATCAACCAATCACTTGGACACTAGATGCAATCCTGCCAATAGATAATCCTGTCGCCAATGAAACCCACACACTATTCACTCACTATTGTAATCGGCATGTCATTGGGACTCATGGGAAGTCACATCGATAGGTCAAGGTCATGCATATAGAGCATGTAAGCCCTTATTAGATCTAAAATAACTCAGTTTGTTTTTGGTGATGCAAGATTTCTCATGAGCCCAGATGCTCCTACATCAGACACACCGGGTAAGAGAAATGTTCCTAGAATTGGTAAACTCGGGAACATTGGAAGGCACATGGGACTGTAATCCCATGTTTATTCTTGATCCATAGCTGCTCCTTATCCACGAGAACCTTCCCTCTTATATTCTTCTGCTCCACCTCAACTCTCAAGTCATCTTCATTTGTGTTCTCATGTTTCTCTAAACAAATTCTTACCATTGGACCACCCCTATGCTCACCACACCCTTTTTGGTTGCTACTCCTTGTGCCTTTATTGCGCTACTACAATAAATTATAACTTAATTTGTTTTTTCCTCTTGAAACCTAATCTTTGAATGATTGCAAGTCACTGAAATTACTTTGTTCCTCTTCATCCATTCGTTGCTTCTCTGCACTACAACAAACAAGGGAGTTGGATTCTTTCTGGATGGTATATGTATTCCTCCTACCATCGTAGATGGCTTCCCTATCAAACTATCATGGTCTACCCAACAACACATGACACGCTATCATAGGAATCATGTCACACAACACCTTATCTATGTAAGAACCAATTTGAAAAATTACTAAACACTGTTCTCTCATAGTCATTTCATGCTCCTTCTACAACCAACAAACTTTGTATGTACTAGGATGCTTATTCTTCTTGAAACCTAGTTTTTCCACCATTACTTCCAAAACTAAGTTATCCATACTACCACTATCAACAATAACGTTACAACACTTACCTCTAGCCTTTCACACAGTCTGAAAGAGATTCCTTCTTTGGAATGGCTCCTTCTCCATCATCTTTAGAGTCACCAACACTTTTCTCATCATGAGAGATTTTCTTTCTTCTAGGTCTAATAATTTCGGTGATGCATTACACTCCTCATCTTCTTGCTTCCCTCTTGTATTTGATCACATTTGAATGTACAATGACCAAATTCTCCACACTAGTAACATCTAAATGAAAACCCTCTACTGTCGCTACCATGTCCTCTTTCTATTACCTCCTTTTGTTTGGTGTTTTGGCCCACTTCTTCGCTCCATTTGGGCTTGGATTCTTCTCCAATATATTTTCCTTTACTGCTGCTCACTTGTCCCTTTTCAATTCCAAATCTTCCTCGAATTTTGGAATTGTTTATTTGCCTCTTCATTAATTTATCCTCTACCTTCAATGCATGCTAGTATGCTTCCTCAACTGTGGTAATATTTAGCATACTCATCTCATCCTATATGTTAAACCTCAACCCATTCACATACCTGGTTGCGTTTTCCCTATCAATTTCATTCCTTCTAAATTGAATAGCCAACTTGTAAATTTCTTCTGTGTAATCTTTTAAACTCATATCTTTTTGCTTCAAATTTTGCAATTTCCTGAACAAATCCATTTTGTAATCTCCAGTATGAATTCCTTCTTCAACTTCATCACCACCTGGTTCCTCCTCATTATTTTGGGATCTCCATCCATTTCTCATTCTTTCTACAATACTTTTCACCATAACACAACATTTCCTTTCAATTTTGTTTGGGCTACCTTCACCTGTTGTTGGTCTTTAATAGCCTCCAACTCTGCAATCCAATCGATTAATTCATCTAGATTTAACGTTCCAGAAAATTTTGGAAAATCCATCTTCTTGCTCTTCATTATTTTTGAAAGAGTTCTAAAAAATATTTCTTGTTCAACATCTATTGGTCGTTCCTCCTCCCCCTCCTCCTCCTCCTCCTCCTCCTCTTCTTCTTCTCTTTTTTGTTCTTCACCTTCAATTTCTCTCCTTCTCAGGTTCTCTTCCTCTTTCTCTTCTTTCCCTTCTATTACCAGTACCTACTTCCCTCTAGTTTCTAATACCTTCAATCACCATGTCACAAAATATTTCAAGTACACCCTCTAGTCTAGGTCTTCCTCTTCCTCTTGCTATTTGGGGTGACATCTTAGACATATCATAAGTGGTATCAGACATATCATTAGAAGTGGTATCTTTGGATCTTGAAGAACCTTATCAGGCCATCACAATATCATAGCCAACTCATACCACACACAAACACAAATTGACACAACATAGGTCAACAAAATCTGTGAGATTATGATAATATGAATGCAGGTATGCACAAAAAGGAGTAGGGCTTGTGGTTATGAACAAGCTCTATTATCAACACCTACTTCCCTCTAGTTTCTAATACCTTCAATCACCATGTCACAAAATATTTCAAGTACACCTTCTAGTCTGGGTCTTCCTCTTCCTCTTGCTATTTAGGGCAACATCTCTTCCAATCAATGGTTTCAACTCTCAGTTGTTTGGGATTCCACACACTTCCCCAACAATCCTTTCAAGCTCTACACTTTTGTCACTCTCTCCCATAGATCCTAGTGGATACTCTCCACACTCAAGAGAACCTAGCTCGAATACCACTTGATGAAGGGTCCTCCCCTTTCCTACAGAATCTCAGCACACACACACACACACAAAAAGAGAAACCAGACACAAGAAGAGAACAAACATGTTCATTTATTACTAGAATGAAATTACAAATCAGATGTCATCTCATGGGCTTCTTAGATGCATCTGCAGATTGTAGATCTAAACTCACACCTTGTTCTTTACTTCATGTTCTTCTAACACTCCAAACCATCCCCTTCAGAGTGCATGGCCACCCTAAAGGAATAAGATAGTATGTAGTGATAGGAAGGTAGAGTTGGACAGGGAGGGGTCGAGTCAGGTGAAGTGTAGAACAAAGGGTTTCTCTAAATAGAACTTTTTGAATGTAACTTTGTTATTGACTAAATAGAAGATATTTGTTCTCTTGTGAATTCGTTTTTATCTTTCTATGTGTGTTTGTGTTGGCTACGAGATCGGATAGCCTGGAAAGGACCTTCGGTATCCCCAATGGCCTGATCACATGTGAGCCTAGTGTATGTTCTATCAACATGGGTGAACATCTTTGGTGGAAATCCAACCTAGGTCTTGCCGATGGCATGATCGGTGTGACTTGGGTGCATCATTGGAACCTTCTATGTTGTTTCCCTGATGACCTAATGGATTCCCATAGTGTGTAGATTGATCAATGGGATTTCCTTCATTGACCAGACTCTTGAGTTAGTTCCAACAATACAATGATGAGGAGATAATGGCGGTAAAGTAACCGAATGATGAGTTGACAAGTTAGGTTATGACACATGGCAGAACGATACTCTATGTATTCCACGTCATTGTTGTCGAATACCTATTTATTGGCCAACTCGGTGGAACTATTGATTATGATATAACTACTTGGGGATCTTGAGTGCTAATTGGACGATAATCGATACTACAACATGAAGAGAAATAAAGAACAAGACTGACTTGGAAATTTTGAGAGAGATATGATCAAGATGGAATGTTTGTGCTGGGACGGGGGAGTTTGGAGTGTTAGAAGAACATGCATTGAAAAACAAGGTGTGAGTTTAGATCTGCAATATGTAGATGCATGTAAGAATCCCATGAGATGGCATGTGATCTATAATTTCATTCTAGTAATAAATGAACATATTTGTTCTCTTCTTGTGTTTGGTTTCTCTTTCTATGTTTCTAGAAAGATCAGAGGACCTTATCAAGCCATCACAATCTCACAACCAACTTAGACCACACACACACAGAGATTGACACAACACAGGTCAACAACTCTCTTTTATTCATTTATTTGAAATAGATTTTGATTACATTCAAAAATTACACCTATAGGGCAGTTCCTTGTTCCACTTTTCCTATTCTTGTTCGAGTTAGCTCTCCCTTCTTACCAGCCTCTTTGTGAGCTCTGGACTACTCATCATCACCTCTGCTTCCTACTAGCCTCTTAGCCAATATCTCTCTACCACACCCCACTCTCATGATGGGTATATATATCCTCTCTCTTTCGTCACTAGCAATCTTTCTCCTTCATGTCGGCCTTGTCATTCTTCACTCCTACATCATTGTACCACCATGCAATTTCCTCACTATTGGTAGCTTCCAATTGTCAACCAATGAACATGTATTCCATAACAACGATGTGGAATTGCATCGAATCTCACCTCACCAAGTCTCATGTTCACATTCTCCATCCACCATCATTGACCAACACACCAATCCTATCAGTCACATTACTAAGTCCACCATTGTCTTATCACTACTCTGTAATCCACAACAAGGATGTGGATTACCGTTCATCCATTCTCATCATGCCACATGTTTTCTTTGACATCTTCTATCATCTCATACCTCAGTTGGGTCCCACCAAGACTCTACACCGTCCGATTAACCAGCATTGATCTCCACCATTGATCAAGCAATTATCATACAGTCACCAAATCACCAAAAAAATGAACATCAGAACCTCTCGTTAGAGGTTGTAAGGTTAGGAAAACTTGTGACTCATCAAAATCATCATGTCAAGTTGTCAGTGACACTCCAAGATGCGTCCCTCTAAAACCACACACTCTCACTGAAATGTCTTCACTTCACACTAATCGCCCCATTGTTGGGACAAAGGTCGGTGTCTTATCAATACCACATACTCACACCGATGAACCCATTACAATCATCACCATCAGGTCATCGCTGGACATGGAACATAGTCCTACCAAAATCCAAACCTCATGTTGATGTAACTCCACTCTACCAACATGATCGTTCCGTTGTTGGGACCTAGAATATGGTCCTACTGAAGTCACCCCATCACAATGATGACCTTCAACCTGCCAACACCATCGTTATGTCACTAGAACAAGTAGACACCTCCTATCGATAAGCTACAGTTCTATCGACGAGGGAGCAATGTCAGCCAAAGGGGGGTTGGAGCACAATTCTCTTGCATCAGACTCCCTAGGTGATTAAGAATCATGTGCTCCTACATATGGAGTCCATCATGTAATCTTCCAACTCCACCTTCTTCCTCTCTTTCCAATTTCTTGATTCTACACTTCCGTACTTGCATTGTTTCCTTTGAAGCTTCTCAACCTATCTTACTCTGCTTCTTTCTTTTTATGCATACTTCCTCCTTCAATTCACTTTATCAAGTGTCCACCAAGCTAACTCATCTTCATGGTCTTCCACCTTTGTGGGAATTAACCCACTGCAATCCATCCTCCTTCAAAACATTCCTTCCATTGCTCATCCTTCTCTATCTTATCCTTTTGCACAAGGATTTTCGTGAACCTTACTTCCATTGTGCTTTCACCACCAACATGTCCTCCAAAGGACTCTGTTGAAACCTCTTTTCCTTTATGCCTTCACAAAGACATGACTTCGTTGCAAGCTTCTCTCTTTCTTTTCTTTCCTTATCCTCTTGTGTGAGGATTTCTTCTTCGATGCCACAGACTTGAAATATTGCTACAATCTCTATATTCCCTACAAACACAATAGTACAAAAAGGGTTATAAAAATCACGATCCTCTAAAGACTCTTCATCACCATCTTCTCTTGGTGCAGAAATTTTTTTCTACTTCATCAACTTTTCACTGTTAGCATCTAGATAACTTTGGATTATCCTCATCTCTTCTCTCCATAGCCTTTAATCTTTGTCCTCCTCAATCCCATCATCAAACCTGGGACCATTTGTGTTCACCATCACAGCTTGTAGCACCTTTCTTCCATTTCCCACAAATCACCCCATTCATATGCCATTGCTACAACCTATGGCTTAGCATCTTCTCGATTTGCGTGGGTTTCCCCCACATTTTTTCCCTCCCATGCTCCTTCCATCAAAGGGCTGCAAATATTTTCAACCCTTGTAACCTCGGTTGCAATCTCTTTTCTTTCTTCATTCTTCACTCCCAAGCTTTCCTCAAGGGAATCTAATTTCACTTCAATCCCTTTTAGCTCTACAATCAACTTCTTTCCCCTCATCTTTTCCCAATACTCTTCCCAAAATGGGATTATCACTGGTCTCCTCATGACCCATCTTGTCCTCATATTCAAAGACATCTTCAAGAACTTGCAAGTTCTTTTGCAGTTACAAGTCCTTGCAACAATATATCCCTCTCTATTTAGGGTATCAACCCCATACAGTCATAGGTCCTTCCTACAACAAATCTCTTTAGGATTCAAGCCCTCTACACTTGCAAGTCTCTTCTTACATGCAACAATCTCTTCTAGAACTCAAATCCTCTACAACTATCCTCTACCAAAAAAAGATTCTGGAAGATGCTTCCTCTACCCACCTTCTCTCAGTGGAGGAACTCTACACCTTCTACCCAACTTTATCCTTTCTAGAGCATAGAAGTTACATACCCTCTTTCATAGCTGCAACAAACATGATTTTCACAACTCTTTCTTAGCTCACCACCTGTAGGTCTTTTGGATTCAACCCACACTCATAGGTCATGTTGCAACTGCCTCACGTTTGACACTTTGTTACAGATTTAGGACAACCAACCATGATACCAACACCTACTTCCCTCTAGTTTTTGATACCTTCAATCACCATGCCACAAAATCTTTCAAGTACACCCTCTAGTCTGGGTCTTCCTCTTCCTCTTTCTATTCAGGGTAGCATCTCTTCCAATCATCTGTTTCAGCTCTTAACTATTTGGGATTCCACAAAATTCCCCAACAATACTTTCGAACTCTACACTTCCGTCACTCTCTCCCAAAACTCTTGATGGATACTCTCCACACTCAAGACAACCTAGCTCTGATACCACTTGATGAAGGTTCCTCCCATTTCCTACAGAATCTCACCACACATACACACAAAAAGAGAAACCAGACACAAGAAGAGAAAAAACATGTTCATTTATTACTAGAATGAAATTATAGATCACATGCCATCTCATGGGCTTCTTACATGTATCTGCAGATTGTAGATCTAAACTCACACCTTGTTCTTCGCTGCATGTTCTAACACTCCAAATCCCCTTGTCCCTACATAGACATTCCATCCTGATCATATCTCTCTTGAAATTTCCAAGTTGGCCTCATTCTTTCCTGCTCTTCATGTCATAGTATCCATTATCATCCAATCAACACTTGAGATCCCCAAATAGTTATATCATAATTAACAGTTCCACTGAGTTGGCCAATAGATAGGTATTCCACAACAATGATGTGGAATAGATTGAGTATTTTTCTGCCATATGTCATACCCTAACTCATCAACTCATCGTTGTATCGTTGTGACCAAATCAAGAGTCCGATTGATGAAGGAAATCCTACTGATCAATCTACACAATGTGGGAATCCATCAGGTCATCAGGGAAATAACACAAAAGGTTTTTCTGACACAACCAAGTCACACCGATCGGGCCATTGGGGAGACCCGGGTTGGAGTTCCACCAAAGATGTTCACCCACACTGATAAAACATATACCAGGCTCACATGTGATCAAGCCATTAGAGACATAGGGCATAACGTCTCGTCGATGAGAAAAATCCCCACCGATTAACCCCATTTGAAACCTCCACCAACACCATCAGTCAATCGTTGTGACTAGAAGGATCATTCCACCACTGAAGTACACACCCGTCGATGATATACATACCATTACTCACTAGGATATCGGCCCATCGATGGGACACCATATGTAGTCCCGCCGATTGATAATCTTCTCGCCGATGAAACCCCACACACTATTCACTCACTATTGTCATTGACATGTTGTTGGGACTCGTAGGAATTCACACCGATAGGTCAAGGTCATGCATATAGAGCATGCCAACCCTTATTATATCTAAAATAACTTAGTTTTTTTTTGGTGATGCAGGATTGCTCATGAGCTTGAATGCTCCTACATCAGATATAAAAATGATTGATTGAACTCACTAAATAGCATACAATATATCATAGAATTTTGATATAAAAATGACTCATTGTTTCAATAATTTTTATTATTAATAATGATTTTATATCATGTATTTGCATTGTGGTATCTAATTCTATAAATTATTATCAATATATTACATGAGAAATTTAATGTGATATTATTTTTAATAATTTAATTTTGTTGCTTATAGTTGTTGCACTCATTTTGGATCTTTTTGCTCTCTATGGATCTTTTTGCTCTCTATCATTCTTGGCTATTTTGTAACTAGCTATTAATATTAATATATTATATAGGCTCATCGCCTTTTGCCTAAAAAAAAGAAATTAATTTTGCAAATAATATATTTTAATTTATTATGCATTTATTGATTAATATTTTATTTATTTTTCAATGTAATATAATTGATGTATTTTTATTTTTTTACTATTATCAAACCTAGATTTTGAACAACATATTTATGATACTTTATAATTGAAAAAAAAATCTCTAATATAAAAATATATCTGATGTGATTAGATTGGTTAAAATCATATTTATTTTTATGTCTTCGCCAAATATATTTCCTTCTCATGAAAATGTGATTTTAATCAAGCTATTTGATTTTCTAAGATTTTTTTTAAATGATGTATTTTACTATAATATTTTATGGAAGTATAATTTAAAGCTAACAATATTAATACAATACAAATCAAACATGTTTTTCTTATATGAAATGAGAAATTTTATATTTTAAAAAATTATTGTATTTGAATTTTTAATTTTTTGGTATTATATATAGTATGAACAAGTTACATAAAGAAGAGGTGCAATATTATTTCCTTTCTCTTTTCAATATAGTGTTGTTGCTAGTCCATGCTTCTTATACATATATAATATCAATTTTGATAAACTAGTATAGAACCAAAAAATATATAGAGTAGCCACGAAAAAGGGAATTTTCTAGGTGTTTTCAACTAACTTCCTACTACAACTCTGCCCTGCTAACATCCAAAGTCTACCCCAAAACATTGTATATCATATGATCACCATTAACCACAGTAAAAAAGATCATGCTGCTACCTACCCAATCTCCTATCCACACATATGTTACCCATACCATCAAATCCAAAAGGTATGCCAAGCCTCCAAAAATAACCCAAGAAACTACTCCATATCAAGAGGTAGATTCCTCACTACCAGTTAGATGTTTCATGCCCAACAGTGCTTCTTCTACCTCTATCTCCTCCTTGGTGAAGTATTCAAGCCTAATTAGGGTGGAGGGTCCTCCTTCTGTGCATCCTTGGCCACCTTCTCATTGAAATCCTTTTGAAAAACTTCCAAAGCTCAAAGAAAATTTTCTGAGCTTGGTTATCCTGCCTGCCAAGTGTTCCCAAATTTGACTTCCTAAAGATTGATCCACAAATTACCTTCCTCCAATAGCTTGAGGAAATTTAATTTTAACACCTTCATTGTCATGGTAACCTACAATGCAATATTATACAAGGTGAGTATTTTTGTATACTCGGAAAGTGCCCTTAGTTTCCCATTAAATCTTTCATCATTTTTTTTTTTCCAAATATTCCACAAAATTTCAGTGGACACAAGACCAAAATAGTGTTTGTTCCTTGCCAAATTTATTACTCTTGAAAAAAAGAATTATGTCCAATATGGGTTTTCTATTAGTGTTCCAAACAACTAAGTTATGAGAGAAAAAATTACATAACTCTTTTGCACATATAAAATGAAAAAATGATTTATTGTCGCGGGTACCCTACACAATCTACATATTTCAATGTCATTAGAGATTATTTTATAAGGCAATCTATGAAAGATCAAGAGCCATCTAAAGCAAGCCTTCTTTGGCTCAATTATTTTTTATCAGATATTTAAAAGAATTTTAGACCACTCATTGTTGTTAATGTTAGTATTCCACATAGTATTTAGGTGTTCATATGTCTCCTACTGCTTAGTGAGAGTACTATAAATAGTTTTTGCATTGAGTTTGTTAATAGTGGAAACATTGGTCCATTGAAATTCCTTGAATTTTTGTGCATTAAGTCTACTAATTACTGATTAGTTCATTCCTTTGCAAGCCTCTCTTACAACATAATAGGTTCTCCATTGAGTTTCAAGATGTTAAATTCAATCCTTAATTGAGCCCAATCTTTTAGAAAACCATCTTTTAGAATATCTAAGAGGTTTTTTATTCCTTTTTTGTTTCAGTTCTTGGTCGAGCATCCCTGTAGGAGTACCAAAGGCCCTTCCTTATGTTTGAGATTCCACCAAATAGACCTTTTTGTGTACAAAACATTGTCCTGAAAGAACTGTGAGTTAAATTATGAACTCTTTAACATGCTCCCACGCTTTCCAAATTCTCTTGAACACCACTAAGGCTTCAGGGGATATAGGATGCTAACAACTAAGGTCACTGAGGGGGAGGTTTTTCTATTTTTTTTACATATTTGGGGTTTTCTCTTTGGATATTGCTTTTGATTAACACTTTCCAAGACTTGTCACCATCTAGGGCCTTGAATATCCATTTGGCAGGCAGTGTTATGCCTTGGATTTTTAAGTACTTTAGACTAAGCCCCCCATCTGCCTTGATTAGGAAGCACCAACTCCATTTAACTACATGCCTCTTTCTGGTGCCCTTACCATCTAACCAATGAGACCTCCAAATATTTTTTTGGATTTCATCCACTTGGTAAATGCTAAATAGCCACACCAAAGAAAAATTTAGGTTGTAAGAAGAAAGTATATTTTGAAAAACTTGAACTCTTCCTACTAGTGAGAGGTAATGTCTATTCCATCTCTCAATCTTTTTTTCAATCCTGCTTTTAATCTAGGTCCACATTTCTTTTAAGTTTGGGCATACTACAAATGGTATGCCCAAGTACCTTATTTATGAGGCCCTCACCATTGTGTTTTGAATTTATTTACCCATTTTGGAGGCTTGTCCTACCAACCCAACAAAATTAATTTGAAGAGATATTTTTGCTCCATAAGTTTCACATAAGGTATTTAATTTCACCATTAATTGAAGACATTTTCTTCCTCCATTAGGGGGAACAAATTTGTTTCATTAGCGAATTGAACATTCAACAACTCATCATTGTTTATAATTTCTATGCCTCTAACCTTAGGTGAGAGCACATTGGTCATGAGAACATAGTATAAGGCATTTGAAGTAATGACAAACATAGGGGCCAAAGGGAAATCTTGTCTAATTGACCTTTCTAGGGAAAATTCTTCTGCAAGAGACCCATTTACATCTACCTATGACACTACATACTTGAATAATGTGAAAACCATGTTGCAGAAGGATTTATGGAAGCTGAAATTCTCAAGAGTGAATCTGATGAAGGTCCATTCAACCTTGTCATAAGCCTTTTCAAAATCCAGTAGTAGGACAACAACCTCTTGATTAGATTTTTTTCCTAATCTAGCACTTCCTAGCTACTAATGAGGTTTTCCAAGATGTACCTTCCCTTAATGAAGCTTTTTTGAGTGGTACTAATGAGCTTAGGTAGAACATTTTTCAATCTTCTTGCCATTACTTTTGCAAGGATTTTATAGGATACATTCAATAGGGTTATGGGTCTCAAATTTTTAATTTGAGTCTTGTCACCTTCTTTGGGGAGTAGTTTTATAATTCCTTTGTTAATACCACTCCCTAGGGAGCCAACCTCCAAAGCCTCCTTATACACTAGGAAGAGGTCATCAATTACCCATTAATCCTTAAAGGTCTTGTAGAACTTTGTTGGGAGACCATCAGCCCTAGGGGATTTGTCATTCTGCATGGATTTTATTGCCCTTTTTATTTCTTCTTTGGAAACCTCACCACCCACCTTCTCCATATCTTACCCTTTTAGCTTTTTAGGGATGACACTTTTGATTAAGCTCCTTGCACTAGTGTAACCTTTCCCACCATTTTCATATGAGAACAAGTTCTTGTAGAAATTAAAAAAGTGACCCTTGATTTCTTCCTAGTCACTAATTGCTCCCTCGTCAACTTGAACTTGCTCTATATGTTCCTTAAAGTTTTTCTCTCTATGGAGCTTGAAAAAAAATTTGACCCTTTGTCACCACTTTTAAGCCAATTGAGCCTAGATCTAACTTTGAGACCCTGAATTTTTCTATTTTAGAGCCTTCTCAAGGAATCTTTGGAAAGAACAAGCTTGTTACCTAACCCCTCATTTCCAGGGTCCTTCTAAAGCCCAACTTTTTCTTGTAACAGTTCTTCCTAAAGTAAACTTTCCTTTCTCCTACTGTACAATGATTTCTTTTACTTACTATCTGGAATAAGGCTTTCCAACCCTTGACATTCAAGTTACACCTTTCTATGGCACTAAGTGTTGGAAAAACAAGGATAGACAACTGAGAGGGGGGGTGAATTAGTTGTCACAAAATAGTAAACTTTTCAAACTTTTCTTAACTTAATCTTAGATATGATGAATAAGAAATTAACCATAAGAAATTAACACATCAGAGAGATAGAGAACACCAAGAACTTTTTTTTATGTGGAAACCCTGCTAGGGGAAAAACCACAGTGGATGTTAGTCCACAATATTATACCTTGTTAAAAGTATCATGAAAACAATAAAGGGGAATGCACATGCATTCATGCACACTACTTAGAGCTCACTGCTCAATTATAGAGGGGGCTCACTACCCAACAATACAGAATAGGATTAAAATCTAGAGGGTAAAAAATGAGAAAATAGCTTTTGCACAACCCTGATTACAGTTCCAATTAAGCACAAAAAACTCCTTCACTTTTCACTCAAACTACTTCACACTTCGCTCAATCTTCTTCACACTCTACTCTGCAATTGAATGATATCTGCACATACACACATAGGAGCACACCCAGCACATAGAGCACACTTTGCATCGATGAAACAATCACTCTTATATATCCAATACATGAGATTTCATCAACAACTTAGTCGACTAGGAAAATAAAACATATTTTCAATGTCGGCCCAAATTTACAATTAAATTTTCAATGTGGATCTAAACACCATTGGCCAAAAAAATGATGCGACCCAAAACAATATTCACGAGTGCGCCAAACATTCAAATTTAACTTTTCAAGGATCCACAACACATTACCACTATCATGTCGGCCAAGAACATGAAAACCTTAATGTGCACAAGAAAAATGTTTGACCACGAGCACACCGATCAATGTGGACGTACTACAAAGATAGATAATGATCTAGAGACATCAAAAAAAATCAAGAAATAGTAGAGAAACATCCGCAACAGTTGAGATTACCAGAATCACACAAAATTCACTCAGGAACACTGACAAAGACCACAAAAATATTGTTAGACCACAACATGATCAAATCTATATGCGGACCTCTGAAACTTCCGGTAGATGATCTAGATAATCTAAAAAATAAACTCTTTAGTCAACAACAGCTGAAATTCAATGTACAAAACAAGACGCCTTCATGACCTGCACAGCTCCACTAGGAACCTAAAACACTTTCTTTTACAATTTTCTCAATATCCTTGACATATATAGCCTCTGCTACACCAAATTCTAATAGTGTTGACATTAATGAAAACTGCATATTAGCAACACATCCACACCATCCAACAATCTCCCCCTTTGGTAGTGATGGAAACACATGATGTGAAAAATACCATCAACCCAACACACTTGCTTCTTAACTACTTTTCTCCCACAAGGCTCTTCTCCTTGGAAGATTTTTCACATTGCACTTCTACCCCTTTGACATCAATGGCAAAGGTAACCATGACCTTTCCATAGACATGCTTTGAACCACATATCTGCACATTTGACTACTCCCCTTGAGTAGCAGCCGCAAAAACATCAATCCAGATCAAAATATAGCAATGTAGCTCACGGATTGATGCAAGTAAATGCCTCTTTTAATTCTTATCAGGAGGGGTAATTACCCCTAGCATTCCTCTGAGATACTCAAAAGTATCCTTCAGCAATGACTTAGTAAATATGTTTGCAATTTGTTCTTTGGTAGGCACATACTCCAATCTGACTTCTTTCTCCTTCACTTTCTCCCTCAAGAAGTGAAACTTGATTGATATATGTTTAGTTTTAGATTGTAACACCAGATTCTTTGAAATATTTATTGCACTTGAATTGTCACAGTATATGGAAATAGGCTCTTCATATATCACCTTGATATCTTTCAACATTTGTTTCATCCATATCACTTGAGTACAATTATTTGAAGCAATGATATATTTTGCTTCAGCAGTAGTAGAGAAATGGAATTCTTCTTTTGTCTCAACCAAGACACCAGCTTCTTCCCTAGGAAGAAAGCACCACCACTAGTACTTTTCTTGTCATCTACATCTCCAGCCCAATCTGCATCAGTATATGCACTCAAAGTGAGATCATCATCCTTTGGATACCAAAGTCCAAAGTCAACTATTCCTTTCAAATATCTAAAGATTCTCTTAACAACAGTCACATGTGATTCTTTTGGATCAGCCTAAAATCTAGCAACCATAGATACAACATTCATAATATCTAGTCTAGTCTGGGTTAAATAGAGTAATCAACCGATCATTGACCTGTATCTAGTTTGATTCACCTTAAGAGAATCATAATTCTATGTTAGCTTGCATCCATTCACCATAGGAGTACCAACAGGATTTTATTCTTCCATCCCAAATTTCTTCAGTAGCTCTCTCACATATTTGGATTGAGATATGAAAATTCCCTTGTCTAACTAGGTAACTTGCAATCCCAGAAAGAACTTCATCTCTCCAATCATACTCATCTCAAATTCACCCTTCATCTCATCAGCAAACTTCATACATAGATTGTCATCTCCTCCAAAAATGATGTCATCAACAAAGACTTCTATAATTAAATCTTTATCATGATCCAATTTGAAATATAAGTTGCTATTAGTAGTACCTTTAGTGAATCCAAGCTTCAGTAAGTATTTTTCCAATCTAGCATACCAGGCTTTGGGGGCTTGCTTAAGTCCATATAGAGCTTTCTTCAAGCAACAAACCATATCTTCCTTGTCAAATAGTTGAAATCCATCCAGCTGTTCAATGTATACTTCTTCTAGTTCTCCATTTAGAAATTTTGACTTCACATCCATTTGATAGACTTTATAGTTCTTGTATGCAACATAAGCAAGAAATAATCTAACAACTTTGATTCTGGCAACAAGGTAAAAATTTTCTTCAAAATCAACACCTTCCATTTGAGAATACCCTTTACATACCAGTCTTGCTTTATTCTAGACCACTTCACCTTGTTCATTCAGCTTGTTCTGAAACACCCATTTAGTACCAATCACATTTTTTTCTTTAGGTTTGGGAACCAGTGTCCACATGTCATTCTTTTCAATTTGTGTTAGCTCTTCCTTCATAGCTTCCATCCAGTGTTCATCTTGGTAGACTTCAGTGACATTTTTAGTTTCAATCTTGGAAATCAGGCAATACTCTTCTGCAATCTTTCTTCTAGTTTGCACTCATTTATTCTTATCTCCTATAATTTGACTTTCAGAATGATTTAGCTTTACATACCTTGGAGTTTCAGGACTTTCAAGATCTTCTGGTTCTTTTGTTCTTTCTTTTGCACTTGCACTTGTCTGTGCTTCCTGATTTACTTGATTTACCAGAACAAATTGAGGTTGCTTTACCAAAACATATGGAATAATCTAAAGTTGATTTGGTGCCTGTACATTTTTCTCTTTGTTTGTATTGTCTTCATCTGAATCATATCCACAATATTTGGATGATTTAGCAGAATCCTCATCAACTCTGACATTTGCACTCTCAACCATCTTTCTTCGTCTTCTGTTATAGCATCGGTAGACCCTGCTTTTAGTAGAGTAACCTAAAAAGATTCATTCATCGCTTCTTACATCAAATTTTCCCATATCATCATCTCTCTTGATATAAAATTTGCTTCCAACCATAGCTCAAAAGGGGTCTTATAACCATAGATCTTGAAATATTTAACAGTAGGCTTATAACCAAACCATAGCTCAAAAGGGGTCTTACTAGAATTACCATTAACATTTATCCAGTTTAAAGTATACACAATAGTGCTTATAGCTTCACTCCAATAGATCTGAGGCACCTTTCCTTTTATCATCATTGTTCTAGCAGCATCCAAAATTGTTCAGGGAGCAGATAACTATCTTCTGATTCCATGTTCACAAAAAGAGTTGAACTCCCCACCTCTGTCAGATCTCAGACACTTGACTTTTAAACCTTTCTCATTCTCTTCCATAGCCTTGAAACTTTTGAACTTTTCCAATGCTTCACATTTTTCTCTTAAGGAAACCCATATCATTCTATAGTAATCATCAATAATCAACATAAAGTACATTTATCCATGAATAATTATGACTCTGGAGGGACCATAGAGGTCAATATGTAGCAGCTCTAAAAAATCATTTGGATGAAATGGTTTACTCCGGAAGGAGACTCTAATCTATTTACCCATTTGATACTCCTTACAAATTGTGTTAGCAGGCTTCACTAACTTAGGTAGATGTCTTACTGCTTGAGTGGAACTTACCTTTAAAATTTTATCAAAATTTACATGACACTACCTCCTATGCCACAACCAACTTTCATGTACTTGAGCAATTAAAAAACTCCCACTAGCAGTATTCAGGTGAAAAATATTACCTTTTTTCTTTCGACATGTAGCAATCATATTGCTAGAACTTCCACGTATCTTGCATCTTCCATCTTTGAATTGTAGATCATAGCCTTTGTCTACCATCTGTCCAACACACAAAATATTTTTCTTTAGGCCTTCAACATAAAGAACATCATCAGTGTTATCCTTACCACCAAGGAAAATAGAACCTCTGCCACGAATCACACCAACATTATTGTCTCCAAATATTACAACACCACCATCATACTTCTCTAGACTTACAATTTTGTTTTCATCACTAGTCATATGATGTGAGCATCCATTGTCAATAATCCACTCATTCTTTTCTTCAACTCATGCTACAAGAGCTTTCTCATCTTTAGAAAATTTAGTAGCCACGGGACTATTTTCAATGATAGTAATGAAAACCCATTCATCTTTATTTCCATTATCTTTATCAAACTCATCATTAGTCACTCCTTCAACAAAGTAACATTTCTTTTGGAATCTAGACTTGTTTGGCCTAGATCTAGGAACTCTTTTAGGACATCTTGATGCAAAATGACCTATTCTACTGCAAGAAAAAAATTTAATAGGAAACACTCCTTCATACTTACCTTTTCCTCTGCCTTCTTTCTCTACAATCAGTGCTTCCAATTCTTCTACCTCTCTTTCTTTATCTTCAAGTTGTTTCAGTTCTTCATCATACTTGGATTTCTTTCTGGAACATTCTCCCAAACCATATCTTTGCTTGTTACTTCTAGATATAGTAGCCTTGAATGTAGATCCATTCTTGGGAACAGATTCACCAAATTCACTTAATTCAAAAGTAGCAAGCTTACCAACCAACGTGTCTCTTAACATCTTTGTTACTAATCTGAACTCTTCAATAGCATGAGCCTTCACTTTGTAGGAGGGAGGAAAGGATCTGAGTATCTTAGCTACAATTTCATCCTCATCTACAGAACCACCAGCACATGTAATACCCATCACTATTTCATTTACTCTTTGCATAAAAGAAGTGATATTTTCATCTTCTCCCATCTTCAAATTCTCATACTCGCCTTTCAAACTCTATAGCTTAGCCATCTTCACCTGTGCATCTCCTTCATACAAAGTTTCCAGCTTCGTCCAAATCTCATGAGTTGTCTACAGTCCTACCACATTTTCCATCTCCAAATCTATCAGAGCACTCATTAAAGCTTCAATAGCCCTAATATTGTTTTAAGCATCTTTTATCTCATTAGCAAGTGAGGGACTATTCTGAGGAATAACATATGGATCTTTTGTAATCTTCTAGTAGGCTTCACCAATACACCTTAGGTGGCATTGCATCTTGACTTTTCACAGTGAGTAGTTAGTTCCATCAAATCTTAGACTGTCCTTCTTGAATTTTTCCATCTTGGATCACCTCAAGCTTTTGGACTTCTTTAGAGGAACTTGCTCTGATACCAATTATTGGAAAAACAAGGACATACAACTGAGAGGGGGGGTGAATTAGTTGTCACAAAATAATAAACTTTTCAAACTTTTCTTAACTTAATCTCATATCTGATGAATAATAAATTAACCATAAGGAATTAACACATCAGAGAGACAAACAACACCAATTTTTTTTTTACGTGGAAACCCTATTAGGGGAAAAACCACGTTGGATGTTAGTCCACAATATTGTACCCTATTTAAAGTATAATGAAAACAATAAAGGGGAATGCACATGCATTCAGGCACATTGCCTAGAGCTCGCTGCTCAATTATAGAAGGGGCTCACTTCCCAACAATATAGAATAGGATTAAAATATGGAGGGTATGAACTGGGAAAATAGCTTTTGCACAA
Organism: Sequoia sempervirens; assembly: GCA_007258455.2. Lineage (NCBI taxonomy): Eukaryota > Viridiplantae > Streptophyta > Pinopsida > Cupressales > Cupressaceae > Sequoia > Sequoia sempervirens. The sequence continues at coordinate 349,926,261 of VDFB02000015.1, read as the reverse complement.
GCTTGATTACAATTCCAATTAAGCATAGAAAATTCCTTCACTTTTCACTCAAACTACTTCACACTTCGCTCGATCTTCTTCACACTTTTCTCTGCAATTGAATGATATTCGCACATACATACATAGGAGCACACCCAACACATGGAGCACAATTTGCACCAATGAAACAATCGCTCTTATATATCCACTACATGAGATTTCATCAACAACTTAGTCGGCTAGGAAAATAAAACATATTTGCAATGTCGGCCCAAATTTACATTTAAATTTTCAATGTGGACCTAAACACCATCGAAAAAAACAATGATGTGACCCAAAACAAAATTCACGAGGATTCCAAAAATTTAAATTTAACTTTTCAAGGATCCACAACACGTTACCACCATCATCTCAGCCAAGAACATGAAAACCTAAACGTGTGCAAGAAAAATCTTCGACCACGAGCACACCGATCAATGTGGACATACTACAAAGATAAAGCATGATATAGAGACATCCAAAAACATCAAGAAACAATAGAGAAACATCCACAACAATTGAGATTACCAGAATCACACAAACTTCACTCAGGAACACTGACAAAGACCATAGAAATACTGTTAGACCACAACATGATCAAATCTATACACGGACCTTTGAAACTTTCGGTAGATGATCTAGATACTCTAAAAAATAAACCATTTAGTCCACAACATCTGAACTTCAATGTACAAAGCATTGATGATAGAAGGAATATGAAGGAAGAAAGATCAAAATGTATGAAGTCTCTAAACTCTACTCATGAGTCTCCATGTCAATGCTAAAAGTTTCCACTACCAATTCAGGTATTCTAGGCCACACTAATGAAGATGAAAATCTAGAATCTAGTCGAGAAGAATGAAGAATAAGATCCAAAGACTCAAGCATATCTTTTAAATAAAAATATCTCCTTTAAATGTTGCTCAAAATTATCTACAGTCATATCAAACCATGACGATTGATCATGTGGACAATGAACAAGAGTGTCTAAATGTTCCCTCATAATAATTAAAGAATAATCATCTCCATAAAATAGAAGATGAATACAATCAATAGTGTCTCCCATTTTTATAATATGAGACTTCACAAAAAAGTCTAAAATACTTGTCAAAAAAATGGTCCCACAAAGGTGTATCAATACGACTATGTATGTCCTACAAAGAATCACTAGAGGCTCTCAAAGAAGAAACTCTAAACTATGAAGTAGAAATAGTAGATGGAGGAGATAGAATGCAAGGCTCAAGAACTGGATCACTTATGAGAATACCCAAGTTCAAGTTACAACCTAAATTTTCCTCAAAATTAGATTCCATAATATAAGTGTGATCATCATCCAAAGGATCAAAGCCACCATTTGGAGTAAAGTCTTAAAAGGTGTATAACCTAGATGCATAATCAACCATCCCAATAGCAATAATCTCTCTGCTCTACAAATGTATTATGATAATTAAATCAAGAGTAAATTCCCCAATCTTCCTTGCTTCACCATGTGTAATTTGATAGATGGAAAGAATATTATTGGAAAAATAAGGTACACAATTCATCATTGAAAGTGACATCTCTAATATCAAAAAATCCCTTCCCAATTACATTTGTATATGTATTTTTACCCATCAAAATAGGTGGCATAACACAAGGCTCAAAAGAAGAGAACATGGACTATGAAGAAGTCATATGATGAGAAGCTCCTAAATCTAGAAGCCATATCCTTGATCCAAGGCCTATAGAATCACAAAGGGTTTTCCTTTATTTTTTTCTCATGAAGAAGAAAAACCAAAATGAACTTTTTCCTTTTATTAGTAGATTCTCAATTGACGAAGATGGAGATTGAGTGAGACCTTTCTTATTCTTCTCAAGAATATTTTTGAGGTGGTCAATTTTTTTATTCATCCATTTATGATCATCATACCCAAGTTTCTTGCAATAACCATATTTTATTTATTCCTTCTTAGACTTGTCTTTTGAGGAAGAGGATTCAAAATTTTAGTCAACTTATCTGTGATCCTCTTTATACTCTTTATTATTTTGTTTCTTAGTCTTTTTGTCATTATCTTTATGATCTTTAGTACCTTGATTTGTATCCAAGGGATGATACTTAGAAGATTTGATAGTTCCCATTTGAACCAACTTGTCCTATTTTTTTGTGAGTTATTTAGCAAACACATCAATATAACACATTATGTAAGAAGCTCCTAAGACACTTTTAGTAGCATATAATGTAGAAACAAATGATAAATAGTCTTAGACCAAGTAAAGAGAGAATACTTAAGATCGGATTTTTTATCATCTTTCTCAATTCCATATTATTTCAATTGTAATATTAAGGCCTTTATATTGGTGAATAAATCCTACATATTATCAAAACTTAAAGGAATTTCCCTATCAACTCATTCTCCAATTTATGACCTCTCAATTAATCTTTTTTACCAAATCTTTTTTCAAATGTTGGCCATATTTCATTTGGTGTAGACATAGATTTAATATGAAATATAAAATCTAGATATACAAACATACACAAGGTTCTAGATGCTTCATCACACTAATTAAACAATTTTTAATTTTTTGTTTCAATTTTTGGTTCAATTTATAGTCCCACTATTATCCTATATAATCTTAAATTTTTCAAGTAGATTGATATTTTACTTTTCCAATAAAAATAGTTGTATAGTTTTAGCATAGGAATTTTTTCTTGATTCATTCTAAGAAGAAACGAAGATTGTTTGAGTGTGTGAACAAAGAATACAAAGTTAAAAAGAGGCACCAAGAGACACCCCCCATTTCTAATAGTCTAAAAAATGACCCCTGATGCAAATAAAAACTCAACCTCAAATAAAGTCCCTTTAAAAATGCAATGAAATGCATCAAGAAATACTCCCAAATAGAATAAAATAAATCTATAACATGAACACTAGTTTGTTCATTCAAAAAAAAAAACTCATATAGATCATGCAATATCCTTTTCAAATTTTAAGTTTGCAGTATAGCAGCCTCATGGGTTGATAAAAATATAGAAAATATGATTTAAAATCAGTCCCAATACATTTAAAATAATGGAGAAATAACTTTTGAAATTTCTTCTCCAAACAATCTCTCCTCACTAGCAATCTCAACTCTCCAACCTGCAAATCTGTAACATGACTTGTATGTGTTTTACAATGGCTTCTAAAAGCATGAAAGGGAATGAAAACCATCTCAATAACCACCTAAAACACACTTCATAACACTTAAGAAATCTGATTTATGACAGAAAAAATGATTGATTCAAACACCAAATTTATGCAAGCAAACTCATAGAAATTATCAATGAAATTTTGAACTTTACAAAACAACTTGTCAAGCCTATTGGCTCCTCATTACAACATCCCAATATGATATGGGTCTAATCATAGACCTACAACAATGGTGAATTACAACATCATATGGCTTCTCCCAGCCTCTTCCCAAACCCGCAACCCCAAATGAATGCCAAAAATATGCACAAAACCCCCTCCAAAAATCAAAAATATGATTTTTTCCCTCACATTGGAAAAGACATGACCACCTCCATGGAATGAGTGGTTTCCAAGATGGAAGAATCAATAAATTATTTTTAATACTAATAGGCCAAAACTGAGGTAAAGAATAAGAAAGATTTCAGCTTGGTCTAAGTGTCAATCCGAGGATCATAAGCTTGTGAATGGTGTTGTGGCAATATACATAAGGGAGGAAAGCAATGAATTAAGTGGGGATAAAATGTAGATAGAACACACAAAGGAGCACCTATAACAAAAATCTTGTTCAAACTTATATTTTTGTTTTGCTCTATTATGTGACAGAAGTGATAGGAGTCATGATAAGAACTATTTTAAAAACAACAACAATCTATGAAAGTAACAACATCAAGATCTCTTATAAATCTGAAATATAACTTGCACTTTACGCTTCAAATAAACACACCACCCTTGACAGAATATCAATAGCTAAAATGACAATTCAATGGAAATCAGTTTTAAACCAAATTAATAACCATAAGACAATTACACATAGAAAGAAAATGTTGCAAAAAATAAAATCACACAGAATGTAAATTCTAACTAATTCAAACACACTGTAATACCCCTCATGTTGTTGTTACTTTCTTGATATTTTGTCATGTGAGTTGTGTACTTGAGACTGTGATGGTGATTATTTCACTAGTTTGATTTGTGTGGATTTACAGTGTAGTTTGGTTGGATGCACTTGATCCTGCGTATGTTGATTTATGATACATGATTTGATACTATTTATAATGACTTATAAAAAATTATTTGTGGTGTTTGTACTATCTGGATATGTATCACTTTTATGTGTTTCTATGTTGTGATGTTGTGGTTTAATGCTTGTTTATGGATTATGATGTGTTTGCTAGTGGGTCTTGGTGAAAGGACAAAGGAGCATCACTCGCTCACTAGTGCCCTGCTACCCTGTGACTACCTTTCATGGTGTGTCTATATTGGAGATTTATATGCTACTTGACGTTGGTTTCATGCAGGATGCAGGTACTAGACACCGACTTCATGTGCTTGACAGGTCTGAGCATGTCCCACAAACCCAACGAGTATGAAGTTGTTAAAAAGGAGTTGATAAGGAAGTGTCCCCGTCCCAAGTTTGTCACTCCCGTAGTTGTGTCTAACGGTGACATTGTCGACGACCCCGTCTTTTTTTCAGTATGGTTTTGGGTTATTCATTTATTTTAATCTTTGTTTAATGTTTCGTTTAATTAACGTTTATGTTTGACATTTCTTGGTAGATTAATAATGTTATTTTAATTAATATAATTAAATAGTTAAGTAAATATGTTTAAGTTAACTGTTAAAGTTAAATTTATTATAGTTTTAAAGGTTGTTAAACTAAATGTTGTTTATTTAATTAAAAAGGATAAATTAATAAATTAAATAGGTAATATTGATTATAACTATAAATTGTTATTTTGTAAAATGGAATAAAATAAATTAATGATTTTTGTGAATTGTTTATTAAATATTAAGTTGAGGATAATTATTAAATTAAGAGATTTTAATTATGTGAGATAATTATGAGCTTTAAAATCAAATAAAAATAAAAACAAAATATTTCATTCAAAAAGGTGAAAAATAAAAAAAATAAAAAAATAAAGATAAAAAGGACGAATGCATGTTTAGTTTATTTTTGAATATGAGAAAAGTTGTGGAAATTTGCTTCTTGGATGGATTTTTGGTTTTCCAAAAAGAAAAGAGTTTCTTTTTAATTAATTGTAAAAAAGGAGAAGTTTTCTTAACTTGTAATTTTTGGGGGGTGAAGAAACTTGTCTACAAAAATTATTTGGGTTTTACGTCTTTCTTTGTAAGAAAATTAATACTGAATTGGGTTTTAAAGAAGAAATTGAAAAGTTCTGAGGAAAGGAGGAGAATTCATGAAGGGTTGTTTCAAAAGTTCGAAGAGGAATTTTGTCTCACACATCCCTCCATTTGCAAAGCGTAGGACTCTAGGTTCTTTGATTATTATTTATTTTACATGTGTTTGAAAGTAATGTTTAGATCTGTGTTTGTTTTGAGTGATTTCTTGGAAAAACTATACTATTCAAAAAAGAAAAGAAACTGCTTGAAATTTTTTAATTTCATGTTTGGCTGAATGCATATCCTTGTTTTTAATTTGTTCTCCCCAATCCTTTACTGATTATATACTTTGTGTTGGAGAAATTCGTATATCTTTATGGAGAAAATTTGTGTTTACTTTTGGAGAAAATTATTTATTTGTGTCTATGAAGTTGGATTCTTGCCCCAAAATGGAAATAATCCATAAATGATATTTTGTCTTAAAAGAAAATATGTACGTATATTTATATGCATATGTGTGTCTGTATTTTTCTCAGAGAATGGGATTGATATTTATTAGAATATATATATATATATATTTGTAAAATATGTTCTAGTAAAAATAATATATTTATTATCTATGAGTATATCAACTCTATGAAAACTAGATTTTAATCCTAAAAAAGAATCAGGGTAAATTTTTTGGTCTGTTAAATATATATATATATATATATATATATATTTCTGTTATTGGTTGTTGTGTTATTTTAAATAAAATAAAATTTTATTTAATAAAATAATGTTTTTGGGTTGAGGGAGGGATGAAAATGGCATACCCCAACCCCCGCCCCCTCTTCCTATGTTGTTTAGTCTGTGAGAGGGTTGTGCAGCCCATCCCACGGCTGCGCACAACAACCTTTGGGCTATTGTGCGTAGCCCTGGGAGGGGTTGTGACCTCCCCAATATGGCAGCTGTGAATTTTTTAATTTAAATTTATTTATTTTATTAGTTTTTTTTTTAATTCATTTAATTTATAATATATTTAATATATATATATATAAAAGTTATTTTATTAATTAAAATATGCAGATTTAAAATGTGAATAAATATATATATATATATATATATACACTTGATGTAAATATGGAAAAATCCTATGATGTTAATTGTAATGCTTGGTTTTATGATGTGATTGGCTAAATTGAAAACAAGCATTTTTAATAAATCAAATTGAAAGTTTTTTTTTTTATCGAAATTAAATATATTGAGTAAATTAATTGTTTATATTTCATGGATGGAATCGTGCAATAAGTTATTTTAAAATGTGTTTGTTGAGTTATAGTAAATTTGTGTTTTAACTAAATCTTGAGGTTGTGTAGTTGCTTAATTCTTTAATTTTCCTTGAATCAATTGTTGTTTTGCTTGAGTTGGTTTATGGACATGTGGGAACCCTCAAGATAATTTAACCATCTATAGGAGTTAAGGTTATTGGTTTAGGCTTCCAAAGGCATGGGAAAGTTGATTGTTTATTATGATGTCTTTTAATTTGATAATTGTCTATACTTTGGTTGCAATTATGATTTTGGAATTGAGTCTTATTGGTAGTTGTTTATATTTTGGCTATGATTGTGATTCTGAGATTATGCTTGGGTTGTACATGTTTTCATGAGTGTCTATGGATATGGATGTTAGCGAGATGATTGTGCCTCACGTGTGGTTTCAGTTTTGAGATTTAGTACTTCTTGTGTTGGTACAACCCCTTGGAGCTTTGATTTTGTGGTTTGGGTTTCTAGGGAGAGTGGCTCTACATGGGCGACGACGCACAAAGGGGCAGTCAGGATAACCCACGTTAGAGTTAGAGTAATAAGTGATAACTTAATTAAATAAATTAGGGGTTGGGTAGTAATAACATTGACAAGATAATTAAGGATGCCTCGTCCACCCGTTAGGGCTTTCATAGACTAAGGGTGGGCTAAGAAGGTCGTGGTTGGAAAGATCGTTGCCTCATCTCCATGAGAGGTTAATAGTTTCACACGAGTCACCCTATGGGGCCGGTGCCTAGAGAGGCTATCAAGATAACCATAAATGGGGGATGACACCTAGAGAAAGGCAATTAAGATAACCCATGTAGGACTATGTGATGATGCTCTCCCATAGTTTCCCTTGTGTTTGTTTTTTTGCGTACCTAGAAGCGGCTATATCTATGTTGTTAAGACAATTGTTTCTTGACGATGTCTTTGTATCCTCCTTTCAATTATTCAATGTTGCATATATGCCTCATGGTAACTTTATTGGTGTTGGTTAAAGGTGCCCTTAGATTTTTATTGTTGATTGGTTTTGCGATCTCATTTGGAGGGCTTGGAATTTTATTGTTGTTGGAACCTCTTATGGTGATTTAATGTTGATCTATGATTTTGGCAATGGGTTCTTGTTGGGCTTTCCATTATCAATCCCTTGAATTGTTACTTTGCTAGCCTCTGGAAGTGGTCTTTTGATGTTATGTTTTCCTTTGTGTTTTCATGTCTTTCTTGGTTGGAGTTTAGTCTTGTTGTTTTCTATTTGGATGATCTTGGTCGGGGATCCTTCCTTATTTACTCCTAGCATGGGGGTGGTCGAGTGGAATGTGTTATGCACCCCATTGGGTCCCCTATCATATAGTTGTGCCATTCAGTGCAGTGTTTTGCAGATATAGCTTGATCCAGAGTTTTCCATGTTATTAGATGTATACTTGTACTACAGTTGTACTTTTGTATTGATGTATTACTCCCACATGTGTTGGGAAGTCTCATGATGTAAACTTATGTATTTATTTGATGAGATGTACTAGAAGTTGATGTAATGTATAATCCTACTATGTAATTCCTTCTTGATCTATGATTGTAAATATCATTTAATGTTCGTGTTGTATTTGTGGAAATATGTTCATTACATTTCCATGTTTATCTTATTATGTATATGTGTATGGTTATCATATTGGTTTTAACTTTGTCATATTGTTTTATCATTTATAAATGTTTTAAGATTGAAGATAAGTGAATGAATGGGTTATATTAATGGAAATTGGGAATTTTTTCTTTCAACTTTTGTTATGGGTTAGTTACGTAATGTCACCTCGTGTACCCCAAAGGACTTAGGTGAATAACTTGTAATCTTTTAAATTTAATGTATACAATAATTTATACACTTTAATTGTTTAAAAAAAAGAAAAGAATTGTGCCATAAATGTTAGATGTATTAGTTTCCTTTGGGGTTGCAAGGTGGGGCATTACACACACAAAAACAATCTCACTAAGTGTCCCGAGAGTGGGGCCTTCCTCTAGTTCACAGGGCGAGTGGAAATAAAATGCATTTCTATGTTGGACTAATTAGAAAAATTATGTTTTATTTATCAGAGATAATACAAAATAATAATTGTCCTTTTTGAAATTTGGGTACGCTGCTTATATATATGCATCATAAAACATCTACATACATGAATAGATAGTTCGTTTTGGCCTACAACCAACAAACTAGAAGAAACAAAACATGTGTGCTACCCACATATTAAAACAACTCCATTATAACAACAAATGAGAATAGAATACGTGAAGATTTTGTATATTTTTCTCCAATGATTTAGCAGCACATCTCCATCACAGGTTTCCTTCCCTAGTCCACAAGAATGGCACACATGGAGCCTTGGTTGAGTGTATTTTGCTCTATTTTTTGTTTTCCATGAATTTAAACATTGTTTCAGTTTCTTGTGTTTATTTTGAAGAGGTAACTGACACCACCTTGGAGGCTAATGTCATGACACAAATAAATTGTTGGTAAAAAAAGTAATACACAAAAGTTCTTGACCAAAACGTGACAAGAAGATATTTTGCATAAAAGGTGACATGAAGTTGTGATTTGCATGTTGCAAAATTTATTTTCCAAGGATTGAAATCACAATGCTTATTAGTAAAGACAATCAATAATTAATTTCCATATTTTATCCAAAACTATATTAAATACCACTTATATATATTTAATCATATGCAACATAAAATAGTGAAATAGTATGATATGGAACAAAAATGGAATGTGGGAATGGACATGAAGGTATATGAAATAGGATAAAATATACCTTAAAATGTGACATAATTGGTTTTCATCAAATACCATTTTGTAACTCCCACAAACCCAACACCCAAGTTTACTTTTTCTGATTTTTCCAAAAGTGCAACTACACCTCCACTATCTCCACTTCCAACTTGCATAACAAAGGTGGAATTTTACTTAAATAAATATAATTAAATTCACCTATGAAAATAGCCTCCTAACATGAAATTATCCCCCTAACATGAAATTCAAATATAAATTTAAAACTTGAATTTTTTTTGGTTAATGCAAGATTGCTAGCAACCATGGATGCTCTTGCATCAGACACCCATGGAAAAAATTTTGTGAGCATAGGCTCAAAAAATGGAGTTGAGTAGTAGAACTACTCTTTCAAGTTGCAAGAAACTTGCAACATAATTCATTGTTGGAAATGGTACCTCTGACAGTTTCTTCTTTCTCCTCTTCCAACACTTAGCTGGAACAAGTAACCTCCTCCTCTGATAACTCTTCTCTTTACTCCTCTTCCTCGATGTGGAATCAGTTCCACCATAACCCAACCACCTCCCCCAAGTGTATCTCACATTCTCCTCCAATCTTGCAGGATTGAACCCACAAAAGTCCATCTACCTCCACCAAATTGCACCTACACTTAACTTTGCAACACCATACAAACCCTTCTTTGCATACCAATCATCTATAACAAACTCTAACTGAACCATATCATCTACATTCACTAACTCATTTTTCTTTAACTCTAGCTGTAACTCCCACAAACCCAACACACAAGTTTTCTTTTTCTGATTTTTCCAAAAATGCAACTACACCTCCACTATCTCCACTTCCAACTTGCATAACAAAGGTAGAATTTTATTTAAATAAATAAAATTAAATTCACTTATTAAAATATCCTCATAACATGAAATTATCCCCCTAACATGAAATTCAAATACAAATTTGAAACTTGATTTTTTTGGTTGTTGCAAAATTGCTGACAACTGTGGATGCTCCTACATCAACCCCCCACAAATATTACAATGTTTGCACTTTATGATTAGTGCAATTGTAAGGATTTTACTAAATTTCAATACTATCTAGGTCCATAATGGCCAAAAACTATAAATTTTGATATAAAATGAACTTGATACAAAATATGAAAACTAAACCTTGTAATTGTGTAGGGATCTTCAATAGCTTTCCAATGCCTAATTTTTTTTTAAAAAGGTGGAGCTCCAAGGAAAAATTTATGGTATGTTGAAGAAAAAAGCAAGACTAGCTTCAACTTGCAACATCTAGAAAAAAATGGATTTTTTTATCAAGACCATTATGGATGGAAAGTTCTCATCTCCATCTTTCTATTGGCTATTTATTTTCCAAAATCTGATACCTATGGACAAGGTTATTGAAATTTGGAAAAAGGACCCAATTTGGCCTATAGGGAGGGCCCTAGTGACCCTCAAGAAACTATGGGTGGCACTGTTAGTGGTAGTGCTAACTAACAACCAAACAAAGAAGTTAGTGGTAATTGAATCAATGCCATAGTGTGTTGATCAAAGGTCATGTTTTAAAGGAATAAGTTATAGTGATTTTTGTGGTAGTTTAAACTATTTTCGGTTTGCAAAGTGACTTAGTTACTAGCCACAATTGTGGAAGCTTCATAGGCCACAAAAACTTATAAGGGGCCATGGGGGATACAAGAACTTAGTGGCTTCCTTAGCTGCTAGTTCTCTAAGTGCTACTTAGCGCCCAATGCTATTTTTTTCAAAAAAATTTAATGCAAATAACATATGAACTTGTGTTGGTGGGGTCATATGAACTCCTTGGAAAAAACTCTTTTTTGTTAAAGCTCTCAACATTAAGAATAGAAAAATTCATATTCAAAATTTATTTAGCCTTCTAAGCACAATGGAAGGGCTCATTTGGGATAAAAATACTCCAAAAAAAAGGTTCACCATATCTGAGCTTCAAACCCTTATTTTCTATTATGTCATACAATGGCCAAATTGAGTGAAACAAAAACCAAATATGAATTTATTGAACCTCTTGGATGTAATGGAATAGTGAAAAATCTACAACTATAGTCAAAATAGCTATAATCTCCAGATCTCACCAAAACTAAACATTCAAATAAGGGATTAACAAATCTTCATAATTCCTTTATAATTCTCTAGATCATATTCAAATGCAAGAGAAGAGCATATGAGAATATACAAGATCATAAAAAGAACTCCAATATCTTAATCAAGAATCTATGTACTTGAAACAAAAGAAATAGACAGATTGGGTGATGAATGAGTTCACTCCATAGACCTATTTTCCCTTATTTCATTCAAAATGTAAGCTATAAAATGCAAATGAAAAACAACAATTAAATTTGACTAAAACAATAATCAATAGGTAGATATGGAAAGGGATAAACAATGTGTACGTTTCACCAAATTCACCTTTTGAAGCTCACTAAGGACTCATTCGCCCTATGGCGAATGGGTCCTGGCTAGGGTTCCTGAAAAATACTTTTTGGGTTCTCTTCTACTAGGTCTACACTTCCAAATTCCAGGTGTTCACTGTGGGATAACCATAAATAAATTATGTAGAGGAGTTTATGTGATTTGACAAATTTTCTTGCAACTTTTATAACTTTCGAACTTTCTTCAATTTTGCTCCTCAAAGGATCTTTGACCTAAAATATGCAATCACACATCAAAGAGAGAAAAATGTTGTCAGGTGAATGGGATTTTTCCTTGGTCAAACCTTGTTATAGTAATTAAACCTTGAAATAAAATAGAAAAGCATGAAGCAATGATGAATGAACAACAATATGTAACAACTCACCAAACCTTATTTAAAACTTGGATAAAAAAATTGTAAACTAGCATGAAGTGGCTTCAATGAATGTAGATCTTGATCATGAAACTTGATTAGAAACAATGTCTTTGATATGCTTGAATAGATCTTGAACACTACATCACCATATTAGCTCAAACAACATGCATGATGCAATAAATCTTTGACATGATGAAAGGAATCTTGATTTCTGTAATAATCTTCAATAAATATTCCCTTGAATGCCTTGAAAATTCTCTTAAATTCTCTCAATAATGCTCTAGCTTGATCTCATGAAGTCACATAAAATTTCTAGGATGCTCTCTTGAAATTATAGGTGAAACATAGTGAAATGGCCTCATATTAATATGTATCTTAACATTGACTCCTGGAATTCAAATATCACAAGCCAACATTGAATTGTAGATTTGAAATCATTAAAATACTGCCAAAAACATATTTAAAAGGGGGGTCCTAAGTCTAAGTGAGGACCCATTCGCCATAGGGTGAATGGGTCCTTGGTCACTTACCTATGACACACATTGCTTAATGTTAAACATTATGTTAAATTAGGGTCCTAGATCTAAGTGAGGACCCATTCGCCCTATGGCGAATGGATCCTAGGTCACTTACCTAGGACACACATCTTCCAAAGTTAAGTGTTGTGTAATGGTATTTATGAATGTCGGGTTTTATCCCTCAGAATTTGCATGTAATTAGGCTTGTATTTGAATTAAAGGGGCCAATTAAGGAAAATTAACATAAATTAATTAATAAAGCCCTAGATTAGTGTGAAACTATAAAGGTACACCTTACAACACCAAAAACAAGGCACAATTAAGTCCATTTTATTTAAAAGGGACCTAAACTTAATGCAAATACATAAATTACATATTACAACACTAAATTAAGGCATACTTAAGCCCATTTATTTATTTATTATTTTCAAATTAAGTGTGAAAAAAGGGATACTTCTTTCCTACACTATAGTACTCAAAACTCTCAAAGCCAAAGGTTTGATATTATTGTCGATGATCAAAAGCAAAACAACAACGTTAAAACGTAATATTTCTACTCTATTTCTCCTGAAATAGACAAATGATCTAAAACCATCTATCTTCCAAGGTCTCTGTAGTTGGTTCTCATCTGTGATGTTATCATTCAATGGTCCATGCAACCATAATATTCAAGTGGCTTGCTGGTAAACGAATAAAAACTAGATAATACAAACTAATTTAATGTTTGAGGAGGGTATAAATAAGCAAAAGATAGTTCAAAGCCTAGGACAACAAAACATGAACATAGATTTATTTTCATTCAGACATGCGATTCTTATAATGAGCATTTTCCTAATTAACTAAAACCATAGAATAACACAATTCATGAAATAATCCATGTCATTGCATCCATTCATAGTGTAGATTTAGAGCATACAACCATTCATCATCACTTTTTTTTTAAACCTTTTCAATAACAAAACATCACAAGCTCATTACTAGAATTAATAGATCAACAAATATCAAGAAATATCATCCACAGATAATGCAACAAAATGGTTTCAGATTCAGAGTCTTCTATTGATTTTCATCAAATAAGAAACATTTATGCACAACAAAGCTCACTGTCATATGAATAACCATTGTTTATCATCATCCTTGTTAAACTAACAAACTTTCTGAAATAAAACTAATTGCATTAAAACTGTAAAAAGTGTTTAAGTATCTTGCATAAAAGCTGTAAAAACTATAAACTATATCTAATCTCCTTTAGGCAGCCAATCTAACTTCAATTATCCCACCTTTACAATGAGGAGAGAATTCTAAAATATAGACAAAATTAGCACCAATTCCTCCTATCAAAAATCAAGATCCACAATTTGGGGCCCAGATCCATAATTATAAGGATGCCCAATTAACTCCAAGCGTTGTCTTTTGTTGAACTACAGGTGCTGAAAGGGTACACCTTGTGTCCATATAGCCAAAATCTGAATGAGAGTTCTACCCCTATCCTCTGCTGATCACCATGCTTTATCTTTGACTCACCAAAACTGATATGGAGTCATCCATCTTCTCAAAAGTTGACATGGAAATGCTGCTATCCCAAAAAGGCGCCTGACTTACTTATCTTCCTCATGAGAAATCCCATGATACTCATCATTACTGGAGAAAATATACTTCAATGTACCATCATTAGGTCCATCGACCCAATCAACTTTAAAATTTGAGTCTTCAAATTTCTTCTACTACAACAACAATTTCCCTTAGCTGACCAATGTCTGTGATTTCCCATCGTATATCACATCTAATGTGTAGCAGCTTATCCAGAGGCGTTAACTCAATAGTATCTCCTTCTTTCATCATTTTATCAAGCCTTACCTCCCAAGCATATTTTATTTCCCCCAATGATTCAAGTCTATGATCCAGAGGTAAAGTTTTATCAATGAGTTTTGAAATAATCTCCTCAAAGATACCTGCATGTTCCCATATCTTATGAATGCCTTTGAGCATGGATATTCTTTGTTCAATGAGATTCTATGTTTTGAAAACAAATACATTAATAGACTTTGAAACATTTTTCAGGGCTCTCATCATCCAAAATTTGTGATTGGACCAACTCTTCATTGGAAATTTTAATAAGTTTTCCCAAGTATTTTCTGAGCTTCTCTTCCTCTTCCCACCATTTCCTTATAAATTCTTCTATATTTTTGACTAGGGTAAGGCTTGCAACATAGTGTCTGAAACCTTCATCCAGATGCTTATCCATATCAGACCTGAAAACATTGAACTAATTATCAAACCATGTGGCCTTCTTTTTCATTTCACCCAAACCATCCACCTCTTTGTGGCTCATCAAAATAGGGATCTCTGATGGTGTAGGCTGCTCAAGAGTGGATGAAATTAAGTCCTTAAAAAAAAAAATCATCTTTCCTACTTCTACCTTAAGCCCATCTTTAGCTTCTTATCCTTAATTAACCTTGACTTGGTGGTGGTGGCAACAATATCGATCAGGTTTATTTGTTGATTCCTTATATGTTTCCCTACATTAATAGTGCTTATCTGATAATCCTTAGCCTACAATTATCTATTATCCTTGTCAACAATAGGAGTAGTAATTTTTGCTATCAAATCTCCCTCATCAGTCAACTTTTTAGAATGCATAGCACGAGGCTTCTTCCTTGATTTCACTTTGTCAATCTCTGCTACCATCTCATCCCACATCACTGGCTGAGCTTGCACTTGTTACCTCTTTTCTAAATTTACCTTGAGCCAAGTGGGAGCAACCAACTAAGTAGTGACTTGTTGAACATTGGGAGGTGTCAAGGGAAAAGGTGTAGAAGAAATTACCTTAACAGTTTGTTGGGAAGAAGCTTTTGTTGATCCTCTTGTTCTTTATGTAACCATTCCTACTCCATTCTCTCATTTTGGGCATTTATTTCTTCTATCTTTTCCATTTCTTCCTCCTTCCATGCAACCTCCTCTTCATCTTTCAACCTTTGTTTTTCTAACCCCTTTGTATAGAGTTCTTCCTCTATTTCCTTGTCTTGTTCAACCTTCCTTCGTTGTTCCAATTCACATTCAAGAGCCTCTTCTTCAACTTTATTTTGTGCCTCAACAACTTACTTTTCTTGAGGAAGCTCTTCAATTTTCTTTATTTGATCTTCCTCTTCTAGAGCTAATTGTTCAGTAGCTAACCTTTGAGAACTTTCCATTATTTCCACTTGCTCCTTTTCAGTTAAAACTTCATTTAATCCCAATTCCTCACTGTATAGGATCCCAGGTTCCAATCCAGTTTCTTCCTCTCCAGGCTCCTCAACCTTCTTCAGATATTCTTCCCATTCAGGCCTTTCTCCTTCCTAAGATGGAGTTCTTTCAAAGTTTGAAGAAATAGGCGATTCTGTTACATCAATCATAGGGGGACTCTCCTCTTCAACAGTTGTTCCTTACATTGATAGCATAGTAGGAATAGTATCCTTGGTTCATGGAGGGATAGCAGAAGGTGCTTGTTCAGGAACTCCTTCCCCAAGATGTACAATAGCTAAGGGTGTGGCACCAAAGCCCAAAGTAACCCTAGCAGCAGCCACATCAAAAGTAACTTTTTCCTTTCACAAAGAATCATCAATTTGATGCAATGAAAATTATTCTTCTATTGAGGTAGGCTCTTCTGTGGTTGTCTCCACTACTACAACACCTTTCTTTAATCTCTTATATTTTTTTGTTTCTGTGGAGGAAGCAGGTTCACTGCTAGAACCTCTTTTCTTTGAATCCTTAACTCTTGGTTGCTTCAACCAAATCTCAATCCATTTCAAACTTTTGTTTACCACTCCCCATGATATCTTACGAATCTTAGTTTCCTCTTTTTCCACCCAACTGATAGGCTTCAAATCCTTAGTGGCCACTTTATCCATTTCATATCCGAGATCAAGTTTGATCTTATCATCAGTAGTGCCTTCTGGAATATCCATTTTAACCTCAAAATATCTCATATGGGGAATGGTTAACCTTTCATACCCCCTTTTTCTCACTTCAAACTAATCCTAAAGATAGCCCAAAAGTCCTCAAGAAGTGGCTAATGATAGGGAAACTGAGAAGCATACAATCCATACATTTTCCTCCTTGGATCAAAGAATTTCCTATAAGTATGTTGTTGGAAATTCATATATTGAAATACTTTTGTTGTTGTCTTAGCTATTATTGAAGAGGAACAAGAATAAAATCCCAATTGCATTGGGAAAGAATGACAAATAGTCTTATGTTGTGTAGAAAATTTGGCATTTACCTTGGTAGCTTGTCGAGAAAACTCCATTAAGACCCGTCTATCCCCACAACACCTTGGCAGTTTAAAAAGGTGACCATCATAACCAAAGAATCTAAAATAAGTGGACTTGGGGTATTGAATATACCAATATCCCCATTCTCGAATGAATTGCATAGCCTCTCGTGACAATTTGAAACCAATGTCACATGTGAACAGATTGATAACAACATACAAAAACACATCGTTGACTCTTTTAAAATGTTTTATCGCTTCCTTAAGCTCTAGTTGGTCATAATATTCCCAGACCTTCTTTTGATCTGGGACATCATCCATTGACCCTTTAGTGTTCAACCTAGGAAACAATCCCATCCTTGCAACACAATATATGGCATATGAAGAATTATAAAATGTCTTGGTTTCTACTACTTTCAACAATTGGTTATGTATATTATCATAGATTATATGTCCCCAATCTAGAAATTGCTTCCCTTCCAAAATTAGTTGGATGAATGGGAACATCCAGTGCTCAAAAACAAGAGAATTTTGCTTTCCAAATACCCTGGCCAACAATATAATCATGTCTCCTATATCTTCAAAAAAATTTAACCTCTTAGGATCAGTTGACAACTTCGTTAGTGACTTCTTCTTTATCTTTAGCCATCGTTTGTTGATAAGATTTTTTTTCCCTTCCACATCCTTTTCCTAGATATCAAGTGTTTGATCCTCAATCATGATCTTGAGATTGGGATAAGGAGGAGCTTCAAAAACATGTCTAATCATTGCTAGGGTTAGATCAATTATTATATTGCCTTGTGCATCAATGCACTACCTTTGAATAGAATTGTATGTTTGTGCAGTAGTTAGAACAAACTTAGGACACTATACAACAATAGGAAAACTGGCCACATGGGCTAGCCTAGACTCTGCAATCCTCCTTTCCCATGGGACACCATCTTCTAAAAAGGTACATGTGCGAAACTGCTCCAAATCAATGTGTCCCACTAGTGTATCAGTAATATTCATGACCTCGGAGCCAAAATTAGATGGTATTGGGTTTCCTTGGAATTTGTACTTCATTGTAAGAGGCACTTGTTCTAGTTTTAACCTCTTTGGCTTTGTTCCCTTATATTTTCCTTCAGTGGGAACCTCTTCCTGTAAGTTAGACATTTGTTAATTATATTGCACTGCTAACAATTATCAGATAAAGAAAAGACATATGAAGAGAAACTTAACATAGGAATTTATATTATATCAACATTAATTCAAGCTAAAATCCCATCCAACAAGTTAATTGAGCATCTTCGGGTTTCAGATTTGGGACAGAACCAAGAACCTAACCATTTTAAGCAAAAAACTTAACTGTGTCAGGAGTTGGGATTAGGTCGTGATTCGACACCTATACCTATGTTAATGAAGAAGTCTAGTGCAATTCCATGGTTTGATCCCACAGTGTTCAGGAATTGGGATCAAATCTTCGTTGGGTAGCAACATTTTAACCAACAGAGCCAATGAAGGGGTTTTGCTAAGTTTTGATCCCAATGTTAAATTGAAAGTCGGGATCGGGTCATGATTCAAAACCAAACCCATAGTGATGAACAAGTGTAAGTAGCTTCCCGAGTTCTAATCCTAATAAGATATTGGGAATCAGGACTGGGACTTTGTCATGCACCAAACCTTAAATTTGCAAGATGAGAATAGGTCAGACTTGAGTTTTGATCTCGATAAGATATCAGGAATCAGGACCGAGACTTTGTCAGGTCATGGTACTTAATGATGTATCCAAGGTTTGGTGTCAACCCGAATTTCGATCCTGATGGTAATGTGGGGACCAGAATTAGGACTTGGAATAGTACTTTGTCAAAACCCTTAACATTTCATGGCTAAGATTAGACAAGTGAAGGAACCATGACTCAAACAGTGGTAAACCCTAAGTGGAGTTTCAATTCCCAACTCTGAAATACATGCATGAATCGAGAATCAAAAAGCAACAATAACAAAGGAAAAAGTATATGTAACAATATCTCCAAATGGTGCCTTTGGGATCATATTATTGCTTGGGACCAAGATTTTTTTTGAAACGGTCAAAATTTTAAATTTCGCATTTCAAACACCTTTCAATTCGATAGTACAACAAAACCCTAGAAAACTAGGGCACAACGAGATGGACAATCTCACAAATAGAAAGAAAAACAAACAACACAAGAAAAAGAAAAACATTCCCAACGAACCAAAGGCTTCAAGAACAGAGAAAACAAAACCGAAATGAAACAAACTAGGAGAAATAAAGGAAAGAAAGAAAATAAAAAACACCCAAAGCAAACATAGACAAATGAAAAAAAGGAAGGAAAACACACACAAAACACTTACCTCCAAACACAACTAGGAATTTTGACATCACAACGACAAAATGAAGCACCTTTTCAAACCCTAGCTCAGTGTCGCTCTCGTTCACTTTGTCAAACTGTACAAGGTAGAATGGAAAAAATTCAAGGAGTGGCGGAATAAAAACTCATTCGCACTTGTAAACAGTTAGACATTAAATGCAGGTCGGTTAGGCCTCGGGATTAGGGCGAATATCATAAATGTGGAGTTGCAAGAATGAAGATAAGCAGGGTTAGGATCAGGACATGGAACGAGACTGATCTTTCAAAAAGTTCAAATTTCAGTTGATGGTCCACGGTACAAAACCTGACAAATAGACAAGATAAAGTGGGAATCGAAATCAGGTCGAGAGATGAAACCAAAACTTTGAAAATTTCTTAGTGCAAGTCACTATTTGAAGTCCGATCCTGAAAAACACCAAGAGAGTTAGAAGTTGGGATCGAGATGGAAATAGAAACAAGAAATTAAAAAATTTCTAGTTTCGGTTCTGGTTTGATGCCCGAGTCTGACACAAAAAGAAAAACACACAAGCCAAAAAGGCAGAAGTTGGGATGTGGACAAAAACAAGAACTTACACCTTGAAGGGTGCAAGGTAACAGTTCTGATCCAAAACTTGACTCTGACACAAAAAGAAAAAAGACAAGGAAAAGTGTAGGGATCAAGATTAGGACACAGACAAAAACTTATACTTCAGAAAGTAACAAGTGTCAATGCTAGTCTGAAGCCTGAACCTGAAAAAAAAAAAAAGCCAAGACTTAGGAAAAAAAAGAAACAACTCCTAAGACCTGAACAAGAACATGGAGGACAAAAGAAACAAAAAGGGGGACCCATTTTGACTAGAACAAAATGGGGTGGTTATGCAAGGCATAATAATTATGTTAGAAATCCAAAATAGATGAATAACCAAGATTGTTATATGAGAGAAATAAGCTATAAAATTGTAAATAAAATAACACAATTATAGACTTGTGATTCCAAGAGATTTGTAAATATCAAAATAGCAATATTGTATTATGAGATCAAAGAGAAGTTGCAAAAGAATGAATGCATGCATCAATGTACATGCATGCCAAAGTATAAAACAATGAATATACAAATACAATCTAGGTAGTGAGTTTATATAGAACTAGGGAGAGGGTGGAGGTCGAAAATCAAACCAATAGGGAGTGACAACCAAGTATTCTAAAAATAGTAAATTATCTCCCCTTTTAGGATGGTGGCACCTCAACACCTTATCTCCTAGTTATTAAATAATTAAAAACTCACATTATTAACCTAAGTAAGCTTAATGAAAAGTGTAGGAAAAACTCATGACTAAGGGAAAGTAAATTAACCCACTAGGAAAATAAAAACCTACACTAAAAAGGGTTGGGGATGGAAGGATGAGGGAGGTAAGGTCTTATAATTCTTCAAGGTATTGGATAAATAAGGATGTAAAGGTAGAGATGCATCTAAGGGAATCTATAATGAATCTAAATAAAATATAACAATCATGTAGATTAAAGAAAGAAGTTATGTGCTCAACAATTTTAGAGTTAGTGGAAAGTAAATGGAAAGTAAAATAAGGATCAAGGAACTTGATATGAAGAGAGGTGAGAGAGGTGGAAAAATCCATAAGAATAATGAGAAAAGAGGATGTAGGAATAAATATTAGTGTGGGGAAGATTTATGTAAATATATAAGTAATATCAATGAAAAGTAGAATATGAGAGGAGAGGGTAAGGAATGAAAAGATAAGGAAGAAATACTCTAGGTCAAATGGTGGTTTTTAGATGGTAAGGAAATTTTATGGGAAAAAGGAGTTTGGTCAAGAGTGGGAAAAAAATTTGAAGAGGTAAAGGGGTGAGGTTGATAGTGGGAAAGAGGATCAAAGGGGGAAATGGGTGGATTTAATACTAATGTGAATAGGATGTTATGGGGGATCACAAGGAATGAAAAATAAGTAAAGAAGAATGTGAAAGAGAAAGAAGGCAAAGGGGAAGTGTGGTTAAATAAATGGTGGGATTATTATTTCAAATTTGGTTTTTAGTTTAAAATGACTTAGTTATGCTATTAAAATTTCTCACATATTTGTACAAGCCCTCTAAAGTGGGGGAGAAATTCAAGGTAAAAATTCACACTTTAAATTTGTTTTCTTATGTTTCTATAGGACCATTTTTGCATCTTAGTCCTATAGTCATGTTTTAGGTCTTATACAACCTATTTCCTAGGCTAAACATGTTACTAACATGTAATTCAAATGTGATAAAATCTTGTTTCATTTTTGTATCCTTCTCCTAAAGTTTGTATATATTATTCTTGAATGATATTATCATACCCCACAACAATTATGCCCACCTATGAATACCATCAAAATAGTTTCTTAAATAATTTATGATTGAATCCTCTATAAAAGAAGATTGATTATTCAATTAGTAACTACATCCAAATAAAATTTGATATATTACACAATATTTCCAACCCCCTCCATCTAGTGATATCACCTTATCCAAGTGGATGATTGACCTCGCTGCCTTTGCATGTAGTTTAGAGGAAATTTTATTTTTGGATAAGGGATCCAAACCTTTATAAATATGTGGGACCTTCCCAATCTCTAGTAGAAGGTTTCAAGGCAACTACAAGCATAATTTCAAGTTATTTCCTCTAGTATATGGATTCTCTCATGCATTTTCATCTTGGTTCCACCTTATCTCATTTTTAAGATGTTTACCTTCTTCTCATGTTATTTAACCAAGGGTTAGAAATAGTCAAATTGTTTCAAATTATGTCTTCTCACTTAAGTTCATTTATAGATTATAGATTCTTCTCCTCTAATTTAACATAAGGCTTTATATTTCACTTGCATCAAATAAACTAAACTCAATTCCTCCCTTTAGAAATCTAAAATCAACTCCCAAGCACAACTTGCAACCTAGAAAATTCTCCATTCTAGACTCCCCATTGGCAATTGTCTCTTCTTCCTTCAACCCTAATTCATTCTTTACTTATTGTGGAAAGACAAATAGAATTTTAAATTTTCCTTTTATTTTTCCCCTTTTCCAAACACACATTTCACTTAGTCTTCTCCTTGATCCCTAACTCTATAGTTGTATGATATTTAAAAAAGAAAACCTCCTTAGAGTTTCCATTTCTACGAATATTAGCTAACAAACATACCTACAAACCATGATTAAACATATCTAGAGATCAATATGTTTAGTTTTATTTTCTAATCTTAAAATTGAAAGAGGTTGACATTCAATGACTTCACTCTAACCTCATTTTGTATATGTCCAATTTTCCTTGCATTTTGTAGGACAATCTCAAAGTTCACTCACATATCATTAAGCAAGTTTCCAATGCATAGTCATAGTTGAAGGTGTTGAAAAAGAATCAAGGAGGTTTATCCAAAAATCTAGAAGATACCAAAAATTTGTCATAAATTGATTCCTCTACATAAGCCATGCTAACTAAACATGATCAATTACTAGCACATAAAAACATCCATCAAATTATCAATCATATAGTTGAACATATCCATATAAATTTTCACTCTAATAATTTAAAAACTTAACTAACAAACCACCCTATTAACTAATAATACTCTATAATTTAATTCATTTACAATTATAACCATTTAATCATTTCTAATAAATTAACTCTGAAACACTACCTATAAACTTAACTTATAAATTTGTTTATAATTTTATCTAAAAAAAATTATTAGAAAGGTCAGGGTGAGGTGGACTCTAAGACTAACCTGGACTCATACAAAATATTAAAACATGATAAAATTTAACCTAAAATTACTTTAGATAAGCTTGAGCTCTTATGAATATTTTAAGGAAAAATACAATGTGTGGGAAAGATTGTGTGGGGTTGTTACCAAATTGTTTTCCCCAAAAACGTTTTTAATTACTTAGTGATGGATGTGATAAGATAGTTCAAATGATATTCTTGGCATTCCAAGCAACAGAAATATCTTGGTGATATTTTTATTCTACAACTTTTTAAACTTTTTTTCTACAACTTCTAACTTGTTCACCATATTCTTTCAAATGATAGTTCAAATGACTTGGTGATATTTTTGTTCTAGAAAAAGGTGATTCTCTAAAAGTACAATCAACTTTAATAATGTAATGCTTGTAAAACGACGTCCTATGAAATATCTCATCATTATATTCTTATAAAACTCTTGCTTTTCCATGGACTAGGAGTGTTTTTGAAGTTTATTTTGTAAGCATTGCCACAAAAGTGATCTAAAAATGAGTGACTTAGGAATCTATGTATACTTTTTTTAATGTGTAGGCAATAATAGAATAGATTTTTCCAAACCGACATATACTAGGTTGCCTAAATAACTTTGTAGGATGGCAACCCACTTCATTGGTTAGGAATGAAATATGTCATCATCATCATGGGTATCCAAAACAAAATATTAAGATTTAATTAAAATAGAAGGTGGCGTCCAAAATCATACATTGTGATTTATAAAGTATTACTAACTGTATTTAAAAGTTCAAAATGGGTATAGTGATAGGTATAAAGAAGTTATAGAAATTGTAAGAGGGTGAGGAATAGATTCTACATGTATTTATTAGGATTTTTAGTGTATTTGTGAGAAGGGCATTATGAAAAGATAGTGAACATTGTTTAAATTTGTGTTCGCTTTTTTAATATTACATTTTTTAGATTTTGATTATACTATTAATCCATGAAATTATGAAAGAAGGGTGATTTGGATAGATTATTCATTCAATTATCTATCTTTTTCTACATAGTGAATCAATCTTGTCAATGCATAAGGAGTGAACTGGATTTGGGATGGGCTACATCTATCGATATAGTGGGGATGCTCCTTTCACATGATGAGTTCCCACCAACCCCCTTACCCAAGACATAATGACATATGTCGAGATTCAGAACTTGTGAATGTGCTTCATGATTAATAATGTTTTAATGATCATGTTTCCACAATTTTATTCACCTATGCAATTCATGATTAATAATGTTTTAATAAATTCTATGTATTTTTTGAAACTTTCACATAGAATGAGCTTTTTAATTATACTAAAGCAAATGAAAATAAGAGAGTTTTACTTTAAAATGGATAAAGTTTTTCTAAAGTAAGGTTGGTGTTTCCTATAAGAAAAAAATTATTATAGTTATATTATAAGTTAAGTAGCCTCCACTTAAAGATAATGTCTTTCCACAATCCATAATGATTATTGTATGTGATTTTTGGGTTCAATTATGTAAACAAAATTACATTAATGTTTCAGATCACACTTTTTGATCCATCAACATTGCGGATCAAATTCCATGATCCATCATCACAACTCTTTGGTTATCCTAATCATAGATCATGGAGTGATTCAAATATTGATTAAAAAAAATTACACTATTGAATCAAGAAATTACATACACTAATCTCCCCTTATCATATGATCATTACATATTTTATATTTTATTCTCTTATTTAATATTTTCATAATAATGGTGTTGAGAATGTGCTAACTTGTTGCTAATGTGGTTGCCTATAAGAAATAGGAGCAAAAATGTAATAAAGGATAAAGACAAGTTGATGAAACAAAAAGAATCCTCTACCCAAGAAAAAATTGAAGTAAAATATTTTTTCCAAAATATCTACTTAAGTAGTAAAAATAAATGGAAAAATAAAGTTTGTGTTTTAGTGTAAGTGGTAACTAGTGAATAGTAAATGGTAAACAATCAAGAGATGTAGTTATCCAAATTCAAAAGAGAAAGGACACCATCAAATAATGGCACATGTCAAAATCAACACCTAATGACCAACATCACTTTTATAAAATATATGGACAAGATCAATTTAGTGGTAGTCTTTTCAATCTTATTCATTTGTAAAGTATTTTATGTGGTAGAAAAAGTTATATTGTTATTTGTAAAGTATTATATGTAGCAAAAAAAAATGTAATTCAAATAGAGATTAAATGGTACATATTCTAAACTATTAGATTTGTTGACCATAACTATTCATCTATTACTAACAAATACTATTATTTTCTTATGTAATTTATGGGTTTCTTTTCCTTAAGATTATTATTAACAGATGTGAACAAAACAAATAATATTATAATTTTGTAAGATTCCAAATTAACTACTTTGCAATCTCCTTCTTACATTTATACACTCATTTTAGTGTCCATCTTCTAGTTATTTATTTAAACCATTTTAATTTTTCAAGCCTTTTTCCTAATCACAAAATAATAATGCAAGCGATCCTAGCTTTATAAATGTTAGGTTTCACAATAAGAAAAGAAAACATATGAGACCAAATATCATAATGATAGCAAGAACACTTCTCAAGACCAAATGATAGGTTGAACATTGTTATTTCCTAGTAATAAAGAAACTAAAATACAATGCAAGAGAATGGGAGAATGGGATGGAATAGAGAAAAAAAGCTAGGCGAGTTCATTTATAGGAAATGCAAAGGAGAAAGAAGGTGGAATATGAAGAAACGTGACTTACACCACTCCCCATTATTAGCCAAATGAGCTTACATTAGCAAGATAAACTAGGCATAGGAAAATACCTAATAAATTAATTAAAAAGAATAAAAATATACACCAACACCCCCTTTAGCATAACTTAGGTGGTTGAATAAATGTGTGATGCAACCACATTCATAGACTAGATTTCATTAAAGAATGCTATTCAAATAAAAGTACAATTACACATAATACTTCAATTAACTCTACTTAATTCTCATTCCATTCTACCTCTACAACTAAAAAGAAAATCCTTATAGCTACATATGTCAAAAAATCACTCTTTTTACAATTTTTAAGAGTTTCCATAATTTCCCATTTTGGGGAATTTTACATTTCTATTCACACGACTATGAAAAATGGCCAATTATTTGAAACTAGCTTAAGTATTTCTAATCTCATCTTTCAAATCTAATTGCATGTAAAAAATGAAAACAATTTTAAAAAGTAAATTGGGGAAATCTTGAAGAATAACTAAAATATAATTTTGAGGCTCCACATGAATGAAAACAACCTTGAAAAAGTGTCATAACTAGCTCCTCAATACGCTTCTCCATGAATTTTTTTTAGCTCAAATGGACTCTTGGGTCAAAATTTATGACCTCCAGAAGTCCCTAGATCAATGTGGGTCCCAACAATATGTAACTTGATGAAGTATCCATGTATGTAATAATCCACCATAAAAATATGCCCTACAAAAAGAGAGAGAACTCAAAATAGAGATAAAATCATCCCAAAGAAGAGAGGAAATGATACCTACAAGAAAAGAGAGAAGAGATAAGAACCATGCATCTCCTAAAACAATAACCCCCTACAAGATCAATAACTCCACATAGTAGAGATAAAGTAGTACAACTAGTATCTAATGAGTGTTGAATAAGGTTCATCTACATCAAACAATGTATCTTCCTTTCAAAAGAAGGAAACCCTTGTTAGACACACAAGATAACTAAGAGGGGGGGTGAATTGGTTGTATATTAAAACCTTAAGACCCTCATTAACCTTTAAACCCTTATTATGCATCAACATGAATGTAAACAAATGAAACATCAACACAACAACAACCATACACAATAGAACACCAGATTTTACGTGGAAAACCCTAATTAGGGAAAAACCACAGTGAGGATTAACTCATATATATATGAATATCAACACTAATTATAAAAGTCTAAATGTCAAACGGGCTCACTTCCCAAAGGACTCTCTGTCCAAAAAAAGAAGGGTTCATTGGCCAGATAGAAAAAGAATAGAAAGAAGTTGTTACAAGGAGGTTCACTACCTCAGAGCAATAGGAGAATCAACCACAACAACTCTTCACCATCTGCAACCTTCATCTCACTACCTCCAACAAATTTAGGCACACTAAAATGTAGACACCTTTTGCTCACTACTTTTGGTAGTCTTAAGCGTTCATGCTCGCACTCAAATCACAACAATAGATCACATACACTTCATTTCGCATCATACAACACACCATACACTTCTCCAATAAATGATCTTGCATATATATCCTTTGCAACCATGAATAACCTTCTCCAAGTCAGCCTCAATGAAATGTATGCACCTCAAATGTGTAACCGCCAAATAAATTGGCACAAAAAACCTTCATGGTGGAAAGAAGTGAAGTCAAACCACACCAAGGGTTAACCAGGACACAAATCTACACCAACATGCTACACAATGCTTCCAAAAACAACAAATCACATCCACAATCAGTGCTAACATGTCAAGTTGGCCAAATAGGAATTAATGCTAACAAGAAACCACATTCACACTTCACTAGGTCTAGAAATAACATGCACACCACTTAGCCACATTACAAAACATCTTGGAATGTTCCAACACCAACAAAATAATCAAAATCATTGGCTCAAACATATGCAACCGAGAACATTATCATCTTGTGCAACCAATCAAACTATCACTAAGACATTGTAACACATGAACCAAGCATGTGGAATAGCTAAATACCAAACCATCCAAGGGAAGGTAGATACAAGCATCATTAGCACATTCCCAAATATGCAAGACAAGAGACTTCAACACAAAAAAAATTAGAGCAATTCCATTTCTCCTAGACAACCTTCTTTACAATCCAACACATTTTCAAACACATCTTCTACTATTGCATGATCCAGAACCTGAAACTATGGATATAACTGTTACCCAATTTTCATCTACGGGCTCAATCAGAGGAAATTATGTTTTAAATTTGGCACGTGGATTAAATGTGGCTCCCATAAGGGTTGAGCCCAGCGTGCAGGTTTTCGGTTTTCATTGGGAAGGTCTCCATCTGATGATTTATCAAGGAGCTCAGTTGGAAAGCTTTCCTTAGTCAAGTTGGGCATAAAATTCCTCTAAGGAGAAATTCGGCAAGACCTTCCAAATGTCTTGCCAACTAGCAGGGGTTCTATTCATTTTTTCAATGTCCCAGTTGGCCAGAAATTTTAATCGCCATGGGTTTTCATATGTCTCTCCGACATGCTGAAGTCTCACCGACCGACTACACCATTGGAGTCTCGCCGAAGGATTTTTCCTTCGGCATAAGTTCCTGCCGACGGATGGAGGTCTCGGTGAAAGCTTGTGCCTTTGCTATGATGTCTCCCCGACCGAGGGTTGTCTCACCGAAACAAAGGTCTCAGTGTAATGTTTGGCATTCGACATAGTGTCTTGCTGACCGCTGATAGTCTTGTCGAAATAGAAAGAGACATCGGTAAGACTCTTGCCGTCCATTGTGAAGTCTTCCCGACCGGTGGGAGTCACGCTGAAAATTGTTCACCAGGCCATCATCAGAGATAAAGTTTTACATTCGGCATGAGGTCTCACCGATAGCGAAGGGTCTTGTCGAGAGGGATTGATATCAGCGTAATGTCTCGCCGAAGGCCGGGGGTCTTGCCGAAGAAATAGGAGCTCAGGGAGATGTCTCGGTGACTAACAAAGGTCTCGACGAAAAGAGATGTCAACGGGGAGAAAAGGTGGGCCTCACTGTAATGTCTTGGCGATCGAATGATGTCTCATCGAAAGGATGGTGCCTTCAGTATGAGATGATGATCTCGGCAAGAGGTCTCACCAACCAAGGAAAGTCTCCCTGACTAAAATGAAGGGAGCTCGATAAGAGTTCTCACCGAAGCAAGGTGGCTTCGACGAGAGGTCTCACCGACACATGGAGGTCTCGCCAAAATAGAATGAGCTCGGGGAGTCTTGCCGAGATGAAGTGAGCTCGCCAAAGAATCTTGCCTTCGGCATAGTGTCTGGCTGACCCAGTGGTGTTTCGCCGAAGTATGAAGGGATCAGTGAAAGCTCTTGCCGACAATGGAGAGTCTTGCCAATAGCGATGGACTTGCTAATCGAAAAGGGCTATCAGCATGACTCTTAGCACCCGCTATGACCTCTT
Organism: Sequoia sempervirens; assembly: GCA_007258455.2. NCBI lineage: Eukaryota > Viridiplantae > Streptophyta > Pinopsida > Cupressales > Cupressaceae > Sequoia > Sequoia sempervirens. The sequence goes on along the minus strand of VDFB02000015.1, from coordinate 349,896,985 downwards.
TCCGAAGGTAAAAGTCTTGCCGATGGTTTCAAGGATGTCGATATGACTTTTGCAGCTCGATGTAAACTCTCACTGACAGATGTATGCTATGTCGATGTTGCTATAGAGTATAATTGCATTGGGGAGACACGATTAGTGTCTCACCGACATGAGATTCTGAGAAAGCGGCCTTTGACCGCCTGGAATCTTGCGTGGCATCTGTTTGACCAATCGAAGGGAACTAAAGGTGAACCATCAGCCATTTGACTGTTTGACTTCCCCTGTGAATGAGATCAACAGAGCACAAAATGACACAAACTTTTCCTGAGATGAAAGGCAATGGGCAGCTTGGCAAGGAGGTTCGAAGGTGGACAGAGAGGCCTGAAATTAATGATGTGGTTACAAAAGATCAAGGAGACCCTTCCTAAGGGCAATCTATCACTGACATGGACACGGGGATACAACATTAATTTCATAAAAAAGATCTAAGGGAAAATTCTTTTCTAGAGGTTGATATTTTTGTAAGCCTAGGCGGGCCGACACTTTTGTATCTATGGCATTTTTTCCTTCTTGTAAAGGAGTTCTCCTGATGCTTTTCGAAAGTCTGCGACTTTTTCAGTCCTTTCTCAGATTAGAAAACTTTTGTAACTCATTTTGGAGCATGATATATAAAATTTACCTTGGTTACCATTGATGGTTCAATTTTCCTTTTGTTTCTTGCAAAATATTGTGCATTTTCAGGTGATTCACAAAGCTATTTCGTGAAATATTTCTTTTCCCTTATAGCTTTGTTTCATGTTAGCATGCCTTTCTTTGCAAAATTAGCATTATGTAGATTATGAACTGTGTTTACTCAATTGCACATAAGCTTTTAATTTGTGAAAATATGCTTTTCCTTCTTGAAAGTGTGTGCATGTCAAACCTGTTTGTATGCATAATCTACAGAAACTAGTTGTGTAGTCCCATATCCATCATCAATATTCAAGTGTAATTCGAGTGTCTCATTGTTCTTGTCATTTAGGTGTATCACCGTAGTATTTAGTTTTATTTTTATGCACTCCTTCTCCCTTTTCCTTTACAAAATTAGTAGTTTAGGTGATACCAAAGGAAGCCGGCCTTCTCTGAAGGTTGACCTCTGTCTACAAGTGACCCACAGATTTAGAGGTCTTCCCATGCTACACTGAGGTGTTGAACATCAGGTTCAACAAGGGTGCAATTTTAGGTGATAACAATAACACCTTTGAAAATCACATCCAAACCACACAATCACATCTTCAAGCATGAAGAAATGAAGAGCACAATGCAAAACACATCCTTGTCACCTTGTACACTCTTTATACAAGTTTTATCAAAATTACTTGGAAACCAAGTGACTATGCTACATCTACAACACCTACTCAACACCACAAACACTTTCTCATCATAACCGCACTAGAGGTTGACATAGGTTGACATCTATGGCAACACTAATGATAGTTACATAGTGCAACAATCTCCCCCTTTGTTGTTGATGTCAACACCTACTAAAACACCATCATCAAAAAAAGAAACTTTGATCTCCAACTCTCATTCAACTCTCCCCCTCACTTGGAAATTTCTTACATTTCAGACTTCTTTCTCTCCACTACTCTCTCTCCCTTTTACTATGCTTTTCAAAATTCTCCCCCCCTCTAACATCAATGGAAAAGGGAAACACCTGCACACTGCACTTCTCTCTCACACACTTTTAGGCACAACATATGCTCCCCTTGACTCAACCAAAAACACCATTACTTGCTCCCCTTGAGAGGTACCCTTCATCAGTCCAAGACAAAGAATTCATCTTGAATTGCACCCCTGGATAGATACACCAACTTATACATCTAGTTGAAAGGAGGGGTAATAAACCCTAGCTTGTTTCTGAGATACTCAAATGTACCTTTTGGAAGAGATTCTGTGATAATGTCTACTATTTGATCCTTTGTAGGAACATGCTCCAACTTTACTTCATTCTCAATGATTTTCTCTCTTAAAAAGTTATACCGGATAGAGATATGCTCTGTCTTGAGTGCATTACCATAATTTTTTTTTAAATGTTGATAACACTTGAATTATCACACAAGATAGAGATAGGTTCATTATATGATACTTTGATATATTTTAATGTCTGCTTCATTCACAAAACATGTGTACAATGAGATGTTGCAACAATATATTATGCCTCTATAGTAGATAATGACATTGAATCCTGTAGACACCGAAATCTGGTCTAAGCCTCCGACTTGAATATTTCTTCATAATTCGTATTTCCATGGTCATGATTAAATAATGTCAATTATTTAATTATTTTCTAAAGTCTTCATTTCATCTATTAATTAAATAATCTTAATTATTTAATTAATTCACACTTTTCTTTATTCTATCTAATTAATTAAATAAACACTTTTTATTTAATTATACTAACTAATTAACCTTATCCTTCTTCTTCAATTAAATAAATTCTTATTTAATTTACCTTTATCATATTTCGACTATAATTAAATGAATTCTTTATTTATTTAATTATTCATTTAACCCCTTCATCACTTAATTAAATAAATTTTATTTATTTAATTATTCTTCAAATATCAAATCTTGAATTAAATGAATTATTTAATTCATAAATTCTATTTTAACTCATTCCTCTATATTTGGATAATTGTGTGAGTTATCTAAGTATTCACTTTGACTCGACTTGACATCTATTTAAATCGCTCAATTAACTTAGGATTTAATGTCTGAGTGGTTTTCTCGAGTAATCTCCTTGTCATAACATTCAGTCATCTGGTTCTAACTCAATTGCATGTACATGCATATTAATTAAATATTTCAATTTAATTAATTAAATCTTGTGTGTGCATTTGAACGGAGCATTGCTTTAATCCTATCTTTATCTTTGTCATGCAAAGACTATTCTTCTATTTTCGAATACCAAACTCGAAGATTAAATAATTTATTCAATCTTTATTTCTATTTCTAATTTTTATCACTCATGTCACTACTAACAGTTATCATAATGCATGTCCAATCTTTTGATCCTGGCCTGTCATTTGAATGATCAATTTTCTATAAATTGATCTGTCTTTCATCATTCCAATCTCTCCCGAAATCTTATGACTTTTGGAAGCATATCTATTATTTAAATCTTCGATGTTTTTCTAAATCATTATCACAGGCTATACTTGCACAAGAGAAACCTGAGGGAAATTATACTACAACAGAAAAATGGAGAAGGGAAATTGGGGTTATACATGGAATTACGTAGATAGTGGGTGAGATTATTCATTTTTTTTTTTTAAAGCTTTCCTTTGTTCTCTGTTGTTTAGCTTAGATTGCATAATTAGAGTTTTGATTGCATTGTTGTTTGCTTTTAACCTTTCTTCTACATTTTCTAGATGTTACATTTGGTGAACTCGTCGTGAAGATAGGTCATCTTCGCATATCTGTAGAATTTTATTTGATTTTTGCAGGTTTTTGTACGGAACGATGCATTTGTGTGACCAAACGACGTAATTGACATTCAGAGGTGCATCTGTTTGATGAAACGATGCAACTGAAATACTGAACCACATCTGATATCGAAAATGATGCAATTGACTTACAAAACCGCATCTGATATCGGAAACGATGCATTTGACGAGTACTTACGCATCTGTTAGTTTATGAGCCACAACTGACTGGTAAAATCCTACGATGCATTTGACAGAGAAAATGACGCATCCGACTGGTAAATTTTTAGGTTTAGATTTTCAATTTACAAGTTTCTTTCATATTTTTATTTTCGCTAATCTTCTATTTTTCAGCGTGTGTTTTGAGGAATTAATGAATTTTTTGCAGATCGATAGTCGAAGACCAATATCAAACTACTAATGAATCTTTCTGCAGAATGCATGTCAAAGACCCTAGTTAAATTTTTGAATTTTTTTTTTGGTAGTGTAGAAAATCTTTCATTTGGATTAAAATTAACAAGTGTCTACTGTGTTTGGTGCGAAAGCACATTTGTGTTATTACCCTCATGATTTGGTATATCGAAGTATCCTCTCCCCTTGCACATTTGTGCGATCCTGGGTGTAAGAGAAACGGTTATTGACTCTAGAACTTGGGCTTGTTCTAGTGGGAAAAAGTACTCACCCCAGGATGACTCAGACCGGTAGCACCCTGAACTCGAGGGACTTCCAACCAGTATATAAAAGTGGATTCTTTGGGAAAGCCCAAGAATCATGCGTATGGTTCCGACGAGATGGATTCGAAAGGGGACTCTCGCCGCATGGATCATGCCCTACAAACGGAATGCCTGAATTAAACACCTTTGTTTGTAGTGTCCAAAATCCTTCTATTTATTGGTGCAGTAGGTCAGACCTATGAAGCCGTCTTATATTCTTATGGTTCATGTGTAGAGATGAAAGTATGTCATGGGATGTTCATGGGTATTGTAGCTTGGCTACCCTGAATGACGTTAATGAGTCGTGGAGGGAAGCCACATGGGTCAAGCTACTAATCATTCACCTTGAATAAGCATAGCTGGGGAAACCCAAGTGAGAACTCAGTAAATACTTACACAACCTAGGATGTACTTGTCTGTTGTCAAATTAAACGTTCTTTGAGTCTAAAATCAAACTGAAAACACTTTGTCTTATGATTTTCTTTGTTTTCCAGAACTTGATCACAAAAACAACGTCAGTTTTATATCTCCATTCATTGAAAACACACAACTATCAAATAGAATCGCAACTCTTCACCAGAGAGTCGCAATTGTTCTGTCGAGTTGCATCTATTTAGCCTAGAGTCACATCTCCTAGATTAGCTCGCACTTGTTCTGTCGAAAACTGCATCTGAGTTAAAACATCACACTTGTGATCTTCTATGACACATTTGAAAAGGTGAGCCGCAACTGCAGTCTGGAACGATGCATTTGCCACTGTCACAGAACTTTTACCAATGCACAAAATTTAGAAAAACTGCATCTGTTACAGTCTGAGTCACAATTTCCATCACGAGTCACATCTGTGAGAAACTATACCGCATCTGTGTGATACCATATACTGAATTTTACCAGAAACTTGCTATTGATCACCAGATAACCGTATCTGTGAAATTCTACGACGCATCTTCCTGAGTATTAGAAAACCAGAATTTACAGTCACAGTCCATTCAACACAGTCATACCAATCTTTGATTTTTCTTTTCACAGTAGGCCTTGGACAGAAACCTAAAACGATTTGCTCAATTTTTCATCCTTTAGGTATCATTTAGTCATAACTATAGTCGTCCTAATTCTGAGTTTTTCATCTTAGACTACATATTACCTTAAGATCAAACTTTTAGGAATGTCACTTTTATAAACTTTAGAATAGGTCCACTTTCTACACTTTAGAAAAATCATAGCGTCAACGAAATTTTTCATTGAACCTAGTCCTATCATCATATCCTTTGTCCTATAGAGAGTCCTCCTAGTTCATCAGTCTAGTTAGGAAACTCAACTTATCTTTGATCCTAGTCCTACATTGGTTCCTTGACATAACTAAATTGACACCTTGGTTAGACTTTAGGTAGTTGGTATCCTCATCTCAGGTTTACAAAATTGATTACCTTAGAAGATTTCCTAGACTTTGCATCTTTAGATATTGTCATTTTAGACTAGCATCATCTTAGAACATTCCTTATTTTGCATTCAGAAAATCCCAAAAACATAGACTAGAGTCATACTATCCATAGACGTAGTTTTTCATTCCTCGCATATTGAGCTTATCTTACATGGTTGAAACTAGGTCTAAGAGAAAAGAGAGAGAAAAGATGTCGAACCCAAATGAATTCATCAATCCATTCTCGTCGAGACCTCACAGGACTTTATTAGAAAAATTCACAACTAGAGACACTCAAGGACACATTAGATTGGAAGACATAGAGGTTGTTGCACAAGACCCTAAGTTTGCCTCTTTTGTAGATGAGTATCTAGCAAATGATTGCCAACTCTACTTAGCCAAATTGTTAGCTAAAGGTGCTACGTTACCTATAGGATTTGATATCAACACCTTACAAACTCAACCTACACAAGGGACAACTGCAATGACTGCTAGTACCTCTATACCTCAGGTTAATACAACCATACCATCTGGCATACCTACACAGAGTACGACAGTCCATACGTCTCCATTCGGTACATCTGGCATGACATTGGGATTTAATTTCACTATAGGGGCATCATCGTCCACTCCCTTTGGTCCTCTTGTTGGGAGTAAAAGATCTAAAACATCAGCTTCTACACCAAATGTCAGTGTCACCAGTACCATACCACAGTCAACATCCATATCTAGTGCTCATGTTGCTAGTACTATACTGCAGACTACACAAATAGGAGGGATTCCCTCTTTCCAATATGGCAATCAGAATCCATTCTCCTAGGTTGGCAATCAGAATCCATTCTCCCAAGTTGGCGGTCAAAATCCATTCTCTCAGATTGGCAGTCAGAATCCATTCACACAGATTTTGAATCAGAACATATTCACCAACATTCCGAATCCAAATCCATATCAAATACCAACATTCAATCAAAACCCATCATGAAACCTTGGATTTCAGAATACATACATAGATCCACGTAATCCGCCCAACACATCATTAACCCAGGTTGACGTCTTGCAAACAAAAATGCATGCACTACAAACACAAATGGATAACATGGCAGTGTCAACTAAGAAATCCTTTTCAACAAAGGACATATGCCCATTTCCCTTTGATAAATCATTGTGCATGACACCTTTCCCTCACGGGTATGTCATATCGAATCTCCCTAAGTACAATGGCAAACGAAATCTGATAGAACATATAAGGGAATTTTCTGCCATGTGCATATATGTCACTTATGACCCCACATATCTTATGAGACTATTTCCAAGAAGTCTTGTAGGAATTGCACTCGAGTGGTTTTCAGGTCTAGACTATGGCATCAAATCATGGGGTGAACTGGCTGAGAAATTTGTTGAGAAATTATCCTTCAACATAGACCATGAGATAAATATAGTAAACTTGTGTCACACAACACAAGATGAAGGCGAAACTTTCATCGCTTTCTTCCAGAGATGGAGGACTATAGCCAGTCGGTGTCTTGTTGAGATACCTGAAAAACAAAAAGTCACTATATTCTAGGAAAACCTTCATGAAAAAATAAGGAGTAACTTAAGGGTACATTGTTGTACTTCCTTTTCGGAACTAGTGGAAAAAGGGGTTATAATAGAAAAGGATCTCATTGAAAAATGAGAACTTAAGACACCGACATCCAACAGAAATCCAATAGTGCAAAACACCCCCAATGACAGAAAAATATTTTGGTCTCGAAACAAAAACGTTACCAATGATGGGGTAGTTGATGCTAAAACTGTACAAGCAGGACCAATCATCACATTATGAGGATCTAACCCTTTGGCCAACAGTCTTAACACTGTCAAACAACCTCCCAACACGGTCTAAAATACTCAACGTCTGCAACAATAGAGGAGGTTTCAAAAACGTGAGTTCACTCCCTTAGGGGAACCCATCGAGTCTGTATTTAAACAACTATTACAACATAATCTTATACAACTTCAACAACCAAGACAATACGATCCAGGACAATGTAAACCAGTTTGGTGGGATGAAAATGCCTTCTATGATTATCATAGAAATAAAGGACATAACCTACAAAATTGTCACCAACTGAAAAATATCATACAGGATCTTGTTGAAAAGAGAATTATTGAAGTTAGCGGATAGAAACAAAAGTCATCAAACACTGATCACCAAGTCTTTTATGATCCATTACATGACCATGGGAAAGGAAATGTCCCTAGTTCGAGTAACAAGACCAATATTTCAGCCAACTACGCTAATATCAAGCATGATTATAATAGTGGAAAAATCATAAATCACCTTCACATCGCCAATGAGAATATCAATACCATTACCATCAATACAAATCCTGAGTCTGTTGTCAACACTCATCATACTAAGATCACTATCCAAGGTCCTCCATCACGACAAACACCGCAAACTTCCAAGTTGCACTATAACTTACTTGACCAGTTGGGGAAGACCCCAGCCCAAATCTCTATCTTGGAACTATTACGTATCTCCCCTGAGCATCTCTCTATTTTAGACAAAGCTTTGCAAAGCACCACTATCCCTATTGATCTCGATGTTAATCGTTTCCAGGAAATGGTAGGCTACTTGACCAATAATCATCATGCCACGTTCTTCAAACAAGACTATGCAACTGAAAAGACAAATCATAATGACCCTTTACATCTTGAAGTCCTTGTTGACGACACCAAAGTTAGACAAGTTTTGGTAGACAGAGGAGCAGAGTTAAATCTGTGCACTTTAAAAATGATTAAGGCATTAGGTTTCTCAGAAGCATGCGTAGACACAACCAAAAGTATTGTCATTAAGGCCTATGACGATGAGGAACGAGTATCAAAGGGGATGGTAACACTTCCCATTAGAATTGGTCCTACAGTAATGGAGACAAAATTCCAGGTCTTGGATCTCACCCTTCCATACAACCTTCTGTTAGGAAGACCATGGATTCATGCCATGAAGGCAGTCCCTTCCACATATCATCAATGTCTCAAATTCCCTTACAATGGCACTAAAATAACAATAGATGGTGACCCAGATCCATTCCAATATTGCACCAATCTAAAAGAGATACCCTAACGCCAAGTGCCAGTAAACCAAGAGGCTTCATCGTCCAATTCATCTCACTATGTCGATCCATCCACTCTCACTAGAACATCCACTTCACCTTCATTTCCTACCACTCCTAGGGTTGAGATCCAAGACAAGGGTTGTGGAGAATATTACATGAAGACATCTTATTGTGTTAGCCATTTGATTCCTCCTAAGTCATACGGTTTACCTACACTAGATAAGAGACTCTATGGTCACTATACACATTCCTCCCACAACAAATTTCACTAAATGGGGAAAATTAAGCAAAGAAGTCATAAATACAGAAGATGTCAACTCTTGGTTGTATAGAGAAGATAATGAAGAACCTCTCACTTACCCACATTCCTACATATCTATATGGAAAAGGTTTCACAATCATGCAGAGCAAGGGATATAATGGACAGAGTGGTTTAGGCTTAAATCAAGATGGGAATATTGAACCAATCTTTGTTTCTCAGTGGCCAAAAGGCTTAGGGCTTGGGTTTCAACTGATTCAGATTGGTGTTCCTAGTACCACATCACCCTTAATCGAGGAAGTAAGTGCTTCAGAAGATATTGAGACATCTCACGAACCATCTGACCAACACCACTACTCACGAACCATCTGACCAACACCACTATGACTCTCCTGACTCAAACGAATATGAGTGGGATTCCCTATCCTCTACCTCTTCCATGGACCTTGACAAGCTATTTGGAGAACTTGACTTAATGTTGAGATCCTCACCAAATCCATGAATTCCTATCCACCAAAGAATATGACAAAAGAGGAATGTTTTAAACATTACTATTGGGAATCACTTGATCCTACCTCTTGGCAACCTGATACATATGTTTCAGATAACCAAACCTTGGCATTAGGCCCACCTCTCAATCCACCAAAATCTAAACCAAAGAGAAAAAAGGACTTAGTACAAGACTTTTGTGACCATATGAACAACTCAGTCCTTACCTTGACTCTGTTAAACTTTGATAACTCCGACGATGACATGCCCTTAGTTTATCCCCAACTCATTGATTGGGACCAACAAGACACACCTGTCTTAGACTTTTTTGAGAAAGACAAAGCAATTGTTGAGTTCTTGGGATTAAGAGAAGGCATACCTAGTGGTGATCACAAGGCTGGTTTTACCATTGAATTGGAAAAAAAAGCATATTTTGGGGAATCTGTTCAACCCTCCAGTCACAAAAATGAGAAAAATAATAAAAAGATTAAAAAAATGCTAGTCTCTAGGTGAAAACTGAAAGGCGCCTCTAGAAAATGAAAAAGAAAAAATAAAGGACGCATCCGAAGGAGAAAACCTCTTTGAGGCACCTAAGGATGGAGGTTTGAACATTCTCCCCTTTGCACAGGAAAAGTAACCCATGCTCGTTGAAGAATCAATAGAAGTCAACATAGGCACAAAAGAGAATCCTCAACTGGTTTATTTTGCAACGCCATTGACAAAAGAAGAGCAGCCAAAATTCCACAACTTCTTCACATAGAGACAAATAAATTTTGCTTGGTCATATGCATAAATGCCTGGGCTGGATCCTAAACTTGTTCTACATCACTTTCCCTTACAACCAAGTGTAAAACCAGTGAAACATAAATTGAGGAAAATGCGCCCATAGATTGCTTTACTAGTCAAGGCAGAACTCAAGAAATTATTAGACGTTGGTTTCATTAGATTGCTTTACTAGTAAAGGAAAAACTCTTCACCATATACAACCTTCAACTCACTACCTCCAACAACTTTAGGCACACTAAAATGTAGACACCTTTTGCTCACTACTTCTAGTAGTCTTAAGCATTCATGCTCGCACTCAAATCACAACAATCTCCCCCTTTGTTGTTGATGTCAACAGGTCTACTAAAACACCATCATCAAAAAAAGAAACTTTGATCTCCAACTCTCAATCAACTCTCCCCCTCACTTGGAAATTTCTTACATTTTAGACTTCTTTCTCTCCACTACTCTCTCTCCCTTTTACAATGTTTTTCAAACTTCTCTCCCCCTCTAACATCAATGGAAAAGGGAAACACCTGCACACTTCACTTCTCTCTCACACACTTTTAGGAACAACATATGCTCCCCTTGACTACACCAACCAAAAAAACCATTACTTGCTCCCATTGAGAGGTATCCTTCATCAGTCCAAGACAAAGAATTCATCTTGAATTTCACCCCTGGATAGATACACCAACTTATACATCTAGTTGAAAGAAGGAGGGGTAATAAACCCTAGCTTGTTTCTGAGATACTCAAATGTATCTTTTGGAAGAACCTCTATGATAATGTCTACTATTTGATCCTTTGTAGGCACATGCTCCAACTTTACTTCATTCTCAATGATTTTCTCTCTTAAAAAGTTATACCAAATAGAGATATGCTCTGTCTTGAATGCATTACCATAATTTTTTTTTAAATGTTGATAACACTTGTATTTTCACACAAGATGGAGATAGGTTCATCATATGATACTTTGATATCTTTTAATGTCTTCTTCATCCACAAAACATGTGTACAACAAGATGTTGCAACAATATATTATGCCTCTATAGTAGATAATGACATTGAATCCTGTAGACACTGAAATCTGGTCTAAGCCTGCGACTTCAATATTTCTTCATAATTCGTATTTCCATGGTCATGATTAAATAATGTCAATTATTTAATTATGTTCTAAAGTCTTCATTTCATCTATTAATTAAATAATCTTAATTATTTAATTAATTCACACTTTTCTTTATTCTATTTAATTAATTAAATAAACACTTTTTATTTAATTATACTAACTAATTAACCTTATCCTTCTTCAATTAAATAAATTCTTATTTAATTTACCTTTATCATATTTCGACTATAATTAAATAAATTCTTTATTTATTTAATTATTCATTTAACCCCTTCACCACTTAATTAAATAAATTTTATTTATTTAATTATTCTTCAAATATCAAATCTTGAATTAAATGAATTATTTAATTCATAAATTCTATTTTAACGCATTCCTCTATATTTGGATAATTGTGTGAGTTATCTAAGTATTCACTTTGACTTGACTCGACATCTATTTAAATCGCTTAGTTAACTCAGGATTTAATGTCTGAGTGGTTTTCTCGAGTAATCTCCTCGTCATAACATTCAGTCATTTGGTTCTAACTCAATTGCATGTACATGCATATTAATTAAATATTTCTATTTAATTAATTAAATCTTGTGTGTGCATTCGAACGGAGCGTTGCTTGAATCCTATCTTTATCTTTGTCATGCAAAGACTATTCTTCTATTTTCAAATACCAAACTCGAAGATTAAATCATTTATTTAATATTTATTTCTATTTCTAATTTTTATCACTCATGTCACTACTAACAGTATCATAATGCATGTCTAATCTTTCGATCTCAACCATCCGTTGATCTTTCGATCTTGGCCTGTCATTCGAATGATCAATTTTCTATAAATTGATCTGTCTTTCGTCATTCCAATCTCTCCCGAAATCTTATAACTTTTGGAAGTATATCTATTATTTGAATCTTCGATGTTTTGCTAAATCATTATCACAGGCTATACTTGCACAAGAGAAATCTGAGGGCAATTATACTACAACAAAAAAATGGAGAAGGGAAATCGAGGTTATACATGGAATTATGTAGATATTGGGTGAGATTGTTCAGTTTATTTATGTTTTAGCTTTCCTTTTTTCTCTGTTGTTTAGCTTAGATTGCATTAGAGTTTTGATTGCATTGTTGTGTGCTTTTAACCTTTCTTCTGCATTTTCTAGATGTTACAAATCCCACTTCTTACTTATCCAAGAAACTAATATGTTTTCAAGAAAGAAGGAAAATCCACTTGCAGTTTTTCTATCATCTGCACAGGCTACCCAATCTATATTTTTGTAAGCACTCAAAGAAAATTCAGTGTCCTTAATATACCATAGACCATAGTCCAAAGTTCTCTTCAAGTATTTGAATAACCTTTTGACTACTGCCACATGTGATTCTCTAGGATCTTCATGAAATATTTCCACAAGACAGATTGCATGTATAATATGTTAAAGATCTAAGATACTAAGAGGGGGGGGGTAAATCAGTATCTTCTTAAATTTTTTGATTAGATACCATCCAATTATTCCATTGCAAACAATAGTAGAAATAAATAAAAGCATTAACAAAACATAAGATCATAGAACACAAGAACACTAGGATTTTTACATGGAAAACCCAAATGGGAAAAACCACGATGAGTGTTAACTCATAATATTATATAACCGGTTATAGAATATTACAAAATGGGTGGCTCACTGCCAAGACTCACTGTCTAGAAACAAAGGCTCACTGCCTACAAAATTACAACGATTGAATGACTTTCAGCTAGAAAACAAACTGACAAAGTACACCTAATGAGTGTAGATTCAGTTCCAAATAAAGCTCAATAAATGAACTTGACACACTTCATCATGTTCGCACTACTTCACATCTTCGCAAAAATCACACACCTTCTTCAAAAACTGTGTATTATATATACCCAATCTCTTCGCAAGCATCAATTACGTTGGCCTAATTAGATGCACTTCATATTTACCAAAAATACCATCGGTCAGCTACAAGCTTTGAAAAAGATATCCCACACACTTCAACAAGTCGGCATAGACCTAAAAATAGGTCGCACATATATCCGTATAAAAAAGCTATTTTCACCTTTACATAATTGACCAAAGAAGTCGACTAGGAATAGACTTCAAACCAAAAACCAAAAACATTTTGTACGAGCACCGGGTACGTGAAATCTTGATTGTTCGTGCTCGCAACATCTACAAACCATTTTGCAAAATCGCAAGCAACATTGATCATCAGAAAACAAATGCGGATCAAAATACCAGAGGATTGCTGGTTTAGATATCGAACTAGAATACTAGAGTAGCTTTAGTCTTGATCTTGCAGTTGCAACTCATATATCATGGTGACATCAATGACAAACAAAAAGTAACAAAATGAGATGTTCTTCTTCATTTTTCCAACAATCTCCCCCTTTTTCATTGATGGTAACATGTGCCAAAACCAAAAAGAATATTTATAGAGTTCTTTATTTACAGTGCTTCTCCCCCAAACACCAACATTTCACAACTTCACTCCCCCATTGAAATCAAGGACAAAGGGTGTGCCAAGAATAGCTGAAAAACATTAAAGCAAAGAAAACAAAGAAACATATATCAACTGGAAGATGATGATCCTTGAAGCTCCTTCAAAATACCTTCCCAGGCTATTTTTCCCTTTTTCCCAGCCTTCCTTTGTTGCAGTTAACATCCAGGTATGTGCAGGATCATGATGGGCCAAAAGTGGCGATATGATGGGTATTTGTAGGGTATGTGGCTATCGACTTGTTTTTTCCACCAATATAAATTATGCTTTACTTTTAATTTAATAAATAATTATTAGTCATTTTCTATTTGAATTATGACTAAAGTCTTGATTGATAGGCTGATTCAAAAACATATGTAGCTTTCAAATGGTATCACATTTTTTCAATCCAAACTATGTGTCACACTCTATGATTCGCATACTATAGGATTAAAAAAAGAAAAATTGAATTTCATGAAGTTTTTACCCCGTTAAGGTGGTTAGACATACGAGTTTTTATATTTTTTAAAAGTTGTAATAAAAAAATCATAATTAAATATTTATTGGAAAAAAATTACAAAAAAATATGCATCACATCCATACATGAGTTCTCTACTTTAGTCTAAAATATTCTAAAAAAATATTATCATTTTAATGTGGTTAGGGTGGTCAGACAGACACCTACTTATTTTTTCCCTGAAATTTAAGTACTACTGTATTGAAATTTCAAATTTCACCAAATAGATTTAAAAAAAAAAAAAACCTAGTAGTTTAGAAACTACATTCAATTTTCTACAGATTCTATTCTTACATATTTTTGAAATAATATAGATAACTTATTCAAATTTTTACGTCAAGTTTCCTAACTTTGATTTTTCTGAATTTTTCGCCACTTAAGGTCCTATTTTTTCCATGATGATCCTACACATACCCATCCTATTAAGAGATTCTAGCTCTATCAGGGTATCTTCAACACCATCTAGAGTGTCAAGAATTAGGTTTATCTGCTCAAGCCTTTCAACGCATGCCAGAGCTTCTCCAACCGAAGTGTATTCCATTCTTACAATATCACTTAATAGACTAATTTTTTTTATAATTTCTTCTTTCTGTTTCTGCAAGGCAAAGAAATTTTCTCTGTGTGCAATGATGGCCTTCTAGATTAATTTGTCTTTATATTTAGATACACTATAAGTACCAGAAATAGTAGGAAACTGGGACTCAATGGAGTCCATGACAATCTTGATATTCTGAGTGGCATCTGGCCACTTCAGGTAGTAGGAGACAATAACATCTACCTCAAACTCATAGAACTTTATTGCTTTCAAACTCTTTTCAACACAAGAGTGTGAAAGAGCACATTTGTCATGTAAAGCCAACAACCTTTTCTCTGCCAATTTTTCTTCTATCTCTTGTCTTGTCTTTTCATTAAGTCCAGAGGAATACTCCTTAAAGGAGTCTAACAATAATCTCAAATTTTCAATGGGGGTGAGGGATGCATCAATTGATGTACCGAGCATAGCTTCCTGTAATGCTTTCAAAGCATCTTCTATCAGTTTCGTTCCCTTTTGATGTGCCTCAAGAATTTCCTTTCTGTCAGATGCTTGCATAGCATCACCTAACACAACTTTATGTACAGGAGACATCTTTTCCACATCAACATATCCTTCAATCATAGGGAGTTTCAAAAGTTCCTGGGGAATAATCAGTTGAAATCTAATTTTCTTAGATAGCAAACCTTTTAGTACATCACCACTAGAAGACGAATCACCAAAAAGCTTCAATGATTTTACAATTTGTTTCTCTTCATTTTTCTTGGAGGATTCCACAACTATCTTTTCTTCCTCTCCCTTTTCTTTATCTTCCTCTACTACCTCTTCATCTTCTTCCTCTTTCTTTTCATCCTTTTCACCTTCATCTTCATCTTTATCTATATCATTATCATTATCTTTGTCATTGTTGTCCTCTTTCTCATCTCCATCCTTTTCATCTTTATTAAGTTCTTCCTCAGGATTGTCTTGACCTTCTTCTTTATTTCCTTGTCCATCCTCTTCAGCATTGCCAATATTTTCTTCATCATTACCTTTCTCTTTTTTACCTTTTTCTCCTTCAGTATGCTCTAGAGGAGAATCATTATGCATCTCAGGCTCATCTTCTCCTTCATTCTGTTCATTAACTTCATCACCTATATTAATTTCAACATCAAAATTATCAGGAATGTCTTCATTACCTATATCCAGAGGAACATTTTCCTCAGCATTCTCAGCAGTAACATCATCATCAATTTTGAGCATACCGTACTTTTTTGTTGTTTCCTTTCTTACTTTATTTGTCAATTTCTTATTTCTTGTCATTAACATATTCACTATACTTTAAATCTGAAATATTTTAGCACAAATCTTCTTCAAAGATTCCAAATCATAAGGGGTCAAGGAGGACCCAATCTTATTATAGGTTGCATTTCTAATCTTCTCTTCAAACACAACGGCCTTAGATCTCCTTTTCATCAAATCATACCACATTCTTTTAGGAACATCTTTCTTTATGTTGTCCCATTTGACCTCTAAGACAATAACGTACTAAATAACAACAAATAGCAATGTTTTCTTATCTTCTTCTCTAACTTTATCATAGAATTTAGTTGTGGGTTGGAGCATGTTCTCAAAAGTAAAAAAATAATTAAGAGGTGGCTCAAGTTTATATCGGGAGCTAGAACTTACCGGAGTATCTTGTTCATCTTTCTGGTCTGCAAAGGTCTCATCAGCTACCTTAGCCTTCTTTGATTCAGGCTTGGTGTGCACATGTATATTGAAATCATGCTCTTCTTCATCTTCAGATGATGACACAAAGTGTACTCTTTTAGAACTAGCAAAATCTGTAGATGCACCTTCATTGGAGGGTAAACTTCATCTTCTTCTCCTTACAAGCTTTGCTTCAGGATCTTCTTCATCATCATCTTGATCATCTGTAACACTCATATTCTTCTCTCTCATTTCCTTCTCTTTCTTTCTTCTCTTAACAGGGGTGACCAGAGGAGTTTCCTTCCTCTTCTCGGATCTAGTAGTCAGTCTGGAGGGAACATGACCTTTACCTTTATCATCCTTACCAGGTTCAGTTGTAGTTGCAGGGGTTGTAGAGGATTTTGCAAAGGTAGTCCTTCCTGATCTCCTCGAGCCAGATGATTTTGCTGCCCTTTGTTCTCCCTTAGCCCTACCAAGGGCAATCTCCTCATCTGTAAATCTAACCTTCTTGAGCTCTTTCTCTACATTCTTCCTAATCTTAGGATTCTACTGTTCCATATGAATTTCCATAGATTTTTCAGCATATGTCCCAATTCTAGGTTCATTGGGATCCTTTGGATTCTTCAACAACATTTGCACATAGCCTTCAACTTATTCTTCTGTTATCTCATATCCAAGAGGTTGAATCCAAATAGTTTGAGGTTCTGCAGCCTCAATCATGCATTCATCAGTGGAGACATGAAATATGATTTCATTCTTATACTTCTCCACATTTTTTTTTCGGAATTCTATCCCTTTCATTCATATTTCTTTTGAATACAGAAAAGAATGTTGTTAGGGAATCCTCTTGAGCATTCAAATTTCCAATATTATGCATGTGATAAAAAATTTGATGTCCCACTGGTCTGGATGGGTTCCAAAATACTTCTTCACTTTTTCCCAGAAGCCTTTTCATGAATTCAAACAATAAACATATGATCAACGAACCAAACTTAAAGGCATACTTCTTTTCCTTTGTTTGATTTATGTTCTCTAATAATTGCAATTGAAGAAGCTCACATAGATCATAATCTGTACCATTCACCACCATATTTTTTCCAATATAGATTGTTGTGGTTGAAACAAAATTCTCTCTGTTTGTAAAATATATCTTGTGACCTATCATCAGAGATGCATACTTCACTGCTGGATTAGTAATTGTTTTTGTTGCTAAAGTTCTTTTATCGTATTTAGCTCTTGGAAGCTCTTCCACAACCTCATTCTTTATAGATTTCAGCACGGGCACTATACCTTCATCCCATAACCCAGTAATGGTCCTAATCACCTCCTTTGTTATAAGATGTGGCCAATCAGTCCACAAAAATTTATCATGGATTATGCTTAGAGCTGACTTCACAAATTTTCCATCAAAGCTGAAATTAGGAAAATTGTTCTAGAATTCCAACCTTTTATCAACCACATTCGGATACTTAGGTTTTACCCTGAACTCATCACTAGTAAGCTCATCTCGCCACATGTCAATTAGCTTTGCATGATTGTATTATTCATTTTTTTCTCGAATCATCATCCTAGTATCCTCGGTCAACATTACACCATGTGGAATTGACGAAAATGCGCCCATGGGATCATCTTCAAAAACTTTTGAAGAGTAATTTCTGTAAGAGGGCCTCAACCTCTTTGATATTTTTACAACTACGAGAGTTACCATTTTACATGTTCTAAATTCAAACAAATTAGCCAAAATAGAAAGCACAACTGCTCAAAAGATATAAATACCTTCTTTTGTACACAGAACCGTAACTAGGGTTTCCACATATCGAACTCCAATTTTCTTCAGGAATGCTCCAAAAGTTCTTTAAATTCTCCAAATTCTCAAATGAACAAAATGCCTTGATCATTTTCTTTATAAAATAACAATTTTCCCTAATTCGCATTTATTGTGGTAGACACCAAAAAACTGCTAAAAACTCTTTTCTTTTACACAGACAAACCTTAATTTTCTCCGCAAGGAATCATCCCTTCATATTTTCTACCAGTTCCTTTTCCAAAACCTCTGAAAACTCAATCTTCACCTTTCTTCCTCATGCTAGCCTCTAGCACGCCATTTATCTAGGGGGTTCTTACAATTTTCTGATAAAGCTCCCCCTATGACCCTGCTAGGTTTAGTTACCAAATAAATCGTTTGTACTGGATGAGGGCACAGACTCATCAGTTGTCTCTGGTTCTTCTTTCTTTCTCCAAATCTTGCTCATCTCTTGCTTAATCTCATCTTTATCAACCTTCTTCACAGATTCATTCTTTTCTATTGGATTGGTTTCCTTACTCTTCTTGCTTCTGCAGACTCTTGAAACATGTCCTAGTTTGTTGTAGCTATAGTAGACAACATTGCTTTGATTAGATTGATTTCCATTGATTCTTGTTCTACACTGGTTAGCTTTATGTCCATACTTGTTGCAAGTGTAGCAATATGTATTGAAGGAATGACTCATTCCTCTTACACTAAACTGATTCATCATCATGGTCCAACATTCACTTGCTCTATGTCTAGTTCTTTTGCATGCAAAACATTGACTAGAGAAAGGACCAGGGAATTGATTCATCCTACTTCTATATTTAGTTTCCTTGTGACCAAATCTATTGCATGAAAAACAAGTGCCATTAAAAGAAGAATACCTTTGTGCATTAGGCTGTCTCACTAGAGCTCTCCTAGTAGAGTTCTTTGAATTTTCTTTCTGCTTACCTTTATTCAAAGTCTTCTGATTGTTCACAGTCTTAGAACTTTCACCTGCATCATTCCCTAGACCACCTTTATCTTTACTTGGTTTCTATCCTGCAAATAATTCATCAAGCCTTTCTAAGCTAGATTTGAAATTGTTTTCACAGAGTTTCACCTTCTCCAGATCCACTTTCAGATTCACAATTTCTTGTTCAATCTTGGTGCAATCTTCAGACTTTCTTTGTACCAACTTGTTTAAACACTCTTCAATTCTTTTCTTCTCTTCCACTTGTACTTTTAGACCAAAAATATCTTCATTAGCCTTTTTTAGTTGATCAGTTACTTCCTTATGCCTGTCTTTGAATCTTTTTAATTGCTCCTTAAGTTTCTAGACACATTCATTTGCTTCTTCAAGATTCTCTTTTAGATCTTTGTTTTCTCTTTCCGTTTTATCAAGATCCTCAAGAGAAGTCCCAAGCTCTCCTTTTTCATCCATTTCTTCCATCTTTAGGATCTCCCCCAAGCTGTTAGGCTAACCAGAGGAACCAAGCTCTGATACCAATTGTTAAAGATCCAAGATACTAAGAGGGGGGGTGAATCAGTATCTTCTTAAATTTTCTGATCAGATACCATCTAATTATTCCAATGCAAACAATAACAGTAATAAATAAAAGAATTAACAGAACATAAGATCAAAGAACACAAGAACACCAAGATTTTTACTTGGAAAACCCAAATGGGAAAAACCACGGTGAGTGTTAGCTCACAATATTATATAACCAGTTATAGAATATTACAAAATGGGTGGCTCACTACCAGGACTCACTATCCAAAAACAAAGGCTCACTGCCTACAAAATTACAACGATTGAATGGCTTTAAGCCAGAAAAAAAACTAATAGAGTACACCTAATGAGTGCAGATTCAGTTCCAAATAAAGCTCAATAAACAGACTTGACACACTTCATCATGTTTGCACTACTTCACATCTTCGCACAAATCACAGACACCTTCTTCAAAAACAATATATTATATATACCCAATCTCTTCGCAAGAATCAATTAGGTTAAACTAATTAGATGCACTTCATATTTATCAAAAATACCATTTGTTGGCTACAAGCTTTGAAAAAGATATCCCACATGCTTCAACAAGTCGACATAGAACTAAAAATAGGTCGCACATATATCCGCATAACAAAACTATTTTCACCTTTACATAATTTACCAAAGAAGTCTGCTAGGAATAGACTTCAAACTAAAAACCAAAAACATTTTGTACGAGCACCAGATATGTGAAATATCAAATGTTCGTGCTCCCAACATTTGCAAACCATTGCTTAAAACCACAAGCAACAATGATCATCGGAAAACAAATGCGGATCAAAATACCGGAGGATTACTAGTTCATATACCAGACTAGAATACTAAAGTAGCTTTAGTCTTGATCTTGCAGTTGCAACTCATATATCATGGTGACATCAATGACAAACAAAAAGTAACAAAATGAGATGTTCTTCATTTTTCCAACATAATATCTAGTCTAGTTGCAGTTAGATATAGCAATCCACCAATCATGGATCTATACTTGGTCTGATTTGTCTTAGGAGATTCATCATTTTTTCTCAATTTATAACCAACAACGATGGGGGTACATACTGTATACACCTAAAAATGGTCTCGAGAATATAATTAATTAAATATGATTTATTTGATTAATTAATCCTAAATTCATCTACTTAGTAAATAAATAGAAATATTTATTTATATTAAGTTCACTATTAATTCTTCTATTTTATCATATTGTTTTCCTCTTAATTAAATAAACAAAATTAAATACTTTGTTTTATTTAATTATTATCATTATTATTTCTTCTATACTCTATCCATTAATTCTATCTTAAATTAAATACACAACCTTAATAATTTGTGTAATTTAATTATCTTATCATATTTCCTCTTAATTAAATAAAGATATCCTAAAGATTTATTTAATTATCATATTCCTCTTTATTAAATAAGAAAATATCAAATATTTGTTTTATTTAATTAAATCTTCCTATTTTGCTAAATTGAATAAATCAAAAATATTCAAATAAAGGCATAAATCAAATATTCCTCTATTCGCTCACCAATAAATTAAATTTTTCAAATCTAATTAATTCAACTGGCATTCACGAGAAAAGCTTCGAGGATAAACTTTTAGGCAATCCTCTCAATCTTCTTCCTCTGATCTTTCCTATCATCTTGCCTGATGTTTTCATGGGGAGGAACAATCCCCATGATCAACTCAAGCTTCTCAATCTCTCACCATTCAATTCTCAAGATTGAATCCAGGCCTCTGCTGTGTTGCCCCTGTCCAAATTTGTTGCCGTAAATCTATAAATACAACCTTCTGAAGCAAAGAATGGATTCCAGTTTTATGCAAACTTACTTTGCAGGAATATCAATCAAGCAATCATAGCATCAATAGACTTAGAAGTAATAACATCAGTAGAATTTCATATCATAGCAATATCTTAGTTTTTAGTGTAGCTTCCATTTATCAGTTTTCATGTCAGAATAGTTTACAGTATCATCATATCATTTAGCTTTCATTATCAGTCATTAGATCATTGTATTTAGCATCACTCCATCCTCTGAATTGGAATTTTAAGCAGTCATATTGCTTACCCAATCTAAGAGCCTTCCGTGACTTGATAAATCTTTGGAGATAGGAGACAATGAGACGCTTTCAAGATTTATGTGCTTTTAAATTAGTTTAATTCATGTTAATCTTGATATAATGTTTCATTAAGAAGTGTTTTAGTTGTTCTTTCATTATTAATTATTCACACTTACATTCTGGTGCCCACCGTGGGGCCTAACCCCATGTTTTTAACAAAATTTTCTGAAAATCTTTCATACAGGAATTTGGCATGATTCTTCTAGCATGATCGGAAGATTCTATACCACTTCTGACACAAACTATAGTGCTTATGCCTATTTTAGCACTTTAGAAGAAAACTATAACACTTTGAAGGACTATTTTAGTGCTTCGATCAAAAGGCTTCCAGTACAATCCAACTGTTCACCTTCAACATCTGGTTTAACACTTCCACTAAATTCTATAGCGCGTCTGACGAATCTTGTAGCACTTATGATATTTTCTATAGTGCATCTATCTATTTCTATAGTGCTTTTGTTATCTGTTATAATGCTTTTGTGTAAATCGTTATCTGGATCCGATGTGACCACGACTAGTAACTCCATTTCTTTAGTTGGACTAAAATGAATCAATCTAGGATAGTCACTTTTTCAATTGGATTAAAATGAATCAATCTAGGATAGTCACTTGGTTAAAAATTTATCAATCCTAGGATAGTCACCAAACATTTCAATTTGGATTTAAAAATGAACACCATCTCTTCTTGTGAAGCAATATCTTCACTGTGAAGCAGCATCTTCACATAGATAGCAAATTGCCGTTTGGGTTCTAAAATTTGAACAATTTTTTTTATGTGTTTGTGTGGTGATAGGCATATGCTCTCCCCTTAACTGGGTGATCAAAACACCAGACTCATCCTTTACTTTATGCAATTTCTAGCTTTTATTAAATCCTTTAGAAGACTTGCCATAGTGGGAAAAAGTACTCACCCTACGGGAATGACCTGAGTGGGAACAACCAAAGCCAAGTTTTCCAATCCACTATAAAACAAAAGTAAATCTGGATAAATCCTCATTTACTGAAAGTGTGCAAGATAACCATCCCCAAAGCCTTTGTTCTAAAGGTTGGGAGGTCTCCTGAGGGAGTTTATTATTGCCACTCCGAAAGGAAACCCTTTCTAAGAACCATAGTGTAGTATCCATTTGAGTCAATTTATGAACATTATAATACTTAGCAATGCCAGGGAAGGGAAGAATCTACCCCCAAGACACTCACCATATAATTGCCACGGACCGTTTGCTCAGGGGATCGAGAAATATGACATTGAGTACACACCTAGAAAAGACAAAAACACGAGAACCCTCTAGGGGGTGACACGACTGTGTGAGTCAACACAATTTTAAGCTGTGGGCTGATTGAGTATAACGATGACCTACTTGTCCTTAAGAGTGAGTCTGTCTAAAGTGTCTGTTTGTCAATAAACCTGTGAAAATCAAGAAGGATCTATTTGATCCTTGAACATACACTATCTGTTTAGATTAAAGATCTTAAAAACAACTGTCTACATTTGATTGTTGTGTATTTCAAAATCATAAAAATCTAGATAAAAGATCATCTTGAAAAAATACAACTTGGGAAAAATCAAAGTAGGAAATACATGATTAGGGATTGGAAAACTACAAATTTTGTTAAGAAATCTCTTGCCAAGAGAATTAGAAAACCCAAGAAACCACTTAGTTACAAAAATCTTCTGAAAAGAATACATTTCTTGTATCAAAGTAGGAAGATTTTTCTTCACCATAGGACCTTCATCCATATATTTCATGATTTCGCTAGAGGTTACACTGACAATTATACTCTAGAGCCCTTATATTCACAAGCCTATTATCAGAAAAGAGCTCTTTCACATGAACCTAACTGTAGTCAACCTATTCATCAATCTTCCATCCCACAACCCACCATAGAATACTCTAACAGACTAGATCAATTCTTACAATAAACAAAACTTACTTTAGGTTTGTCATCCAAAATCAGGGAATTACCAGTGAAAATATTCTGCAAAATCTAGAAAATTACACCATAAAAATTTCATCTTCTCACGGGGAAGAAAATTGAACAACACTGTGGTCCCAAAAATAGTGCTTCTACCGTCTGTTATAGCACTGCTACGCATTATTTTAGCGCTTCCACATTAAAAAACAATGCTTCTGTCATCTGTTTCAACGCTTCTGTCAATAGCAAAATAAATTGCAGGAAAGCAGTGTCATAGCGCTTCTACACTCTGTTCTAGCACATCTATGCTATATTTTAGCATACTCACAGTAAAAAATAGCGCTTATGCCATCTGTTTCAACACTTTTGACCAATTTGATAGTGCTTTTGTCAATATCAAACATTACCAGTGTCGACCAGTCTTACAATGCATTTGCAGTCTATTTTAGCACTTCTGCTATGTTGGACAGTGCTTTTACCAGAGCTTTTAGCACTTTTGTGTTCTGTTTCAGTGCTTCTACCTTATGTTTTAGCGCTTCCATAGAACTGAAAATTAGAGACCTTTTAGAAACGTCTAATAGATCATTACCATCAGAAACTCAAGTTTTTACCAGTTAGAAACATTTCACAGTTCAAATGGTGTCCTAAAAGCCTGAAAGTTTCAGGTAGGTTTTTACAAGTCAAATTGTTTTCAAACATAAACCCGGATCTTGCAAAATACAAAGTGTCAAATTATCAAAACAAATCTAGATTATTGAGTCAAGTTTCCTCATCAGGATTCTAACATCCTACTATCACGAAGCAAAACTTGGTAATCGTATTTTCAACTTAGCCTCCTCAATAGAATACATCATTCTATTTTGCTTTGTTAAAATAAAATTGACACTAATCATAACATAGAAAATCCAAGTGTAGTGAAAACAACCAAAAATTTGTATGCCAATCTTGACAAGGTTGCAAAGACAAAAACTCAAAGAGAAAGAAACTGAAAATCCAAACATGACTGAAGAAAACCCCTTTTACCAATTCCAACAATATGAAAACAATGAAATAACACAAGAAGATATACAACACGCCCAACAAGACCCAAATTTTCATAAATTTATGGAAAAGGTCTTAGAACAAGACATGGAGAAATATCTCTTGATGTTAGCAGAGTTAGGTGCCAAACTTTTGAAAGATTTTGACATCAATCGGTTGAAGGAAACACCTAGAACAAATGAAACAAAACCAAACCACACCCAGGACACAGATCAAGTGGTTGCTTTAATAGTTCAAATGAAAAATATACAACAGATTTAGAGTATGCAAACGAGAACCACCAAGAAATACTTATTATAGGACATTTTTCCTTACCCTTATCATCTGAGTGTGGATATGTTACCTTTCCCTAGACACTGTGAATTTCCTAAATACGATAAATACAATGGTAAATCAGACCTGATTGACCATGTAAGGGAATTCATAACAATGACCCTTGAGTTTGCACAAGAAGATACTTATCTCATGAGGTTATTTCCTAGGAGTTTGGGAGCCCATTGTATGGAATGGTTCTCCAAGTTACAACCAGGGATTCGATCCTTCGAAGAACTGGTCAACAAATTCATCTCCCAATTCTCCTTCAACATACAACATGACGTAACCCTAAAAGATTTGTATAACCTGAAATAGAAAAATGGTGAGACATTCCTATCATTCTTAAAACATTGGAGAAAGTTGCTCACTACATATCCTTGATCTATACCTAAAGAGGAGAAGATTGAATTATTTATTGACAACTTAAATGATCAGATGAGTTAGAGACTCGAATTGCAATGTCCCCCAACATTCCAAAAAGTAATCGAGAATGGGCTTAAAATCAAAGAATCCCTAGTCAAACGAGGAGTGATTAAACACTACAATGATACACCAAACAACACAAATCACTATGGAAACAATGACAAGCCAAAATTTTGGCAGAAAAATAGAAATACTGGAAGCACTGATGCTACAATTGACAATACAAAACCAGTATTCAATTTGACAACAACAACTATCAAAACAAATCAAAATGAAAACCAAAACAATAATCAAAGCACTACTCAAAACAATAACACCAACAATGGGGAATCTCGATCATCATATCAAAGACAATCCAATTGACGAAGATTTACCCCATTAGGACAAACTTTGGAATCAACAATGAGAGAGCTCATTGCAAATAGATTTATCACTTTACCAAAAACCCGAAATTGGGAGCCGAAGGTAAAACCATCTTGGTGGAATGATGTCGATTATTGCAACTTTCATAAAAATAAGGGACATAAAAAAATTTACTGTATGCAATTAAAACATTTGATACAAGACTTGATTGAGGCAAAGAAGGTGTTTGTTGAAGGGCATCAAACAAGCAACAATCACAGTGCATTTACCAATTCATTACCCAACTATGAAAAATGGGAGTCTTCTTCAAATGGTAAAGGAACAAGTATAAACTATGTCTATGACACCACCATTCATTGCCTCTTAAAGGTTGAGAAAAAATACATTGATAATCAATCAGATGACACAAACATCAATGACATTGAATCCCTGAACATGATACCAAACAAAAACACATCTGACAACCAAATCAATTTCCTAAAGATCAGGGAAACACAAGACAATCAACCAGTAAATGTAACGACAAGGGGGTAGTCGAAAGTGATAATAAAAGGAGTCTCATCTAAAAATACTATTCCCCCATCACATCGATACAACATTGTGACCAATTACAAAAGTTACCCGCACAAATATCCATTTTGGAACTTCTCAAAATTTCACCATCACACAAAGAAGTTCTGGAACAAGCTCTAGTAGCTACAATCATGCCCAATAATTTGGATGTTTGTCAATTCCAAGCCATGGTGGGACATCTTACCACACCTCATTGTTTGTTGTTCTCTTAACAAGATGATGTGTCATTAAATCACCCACATAATGCAGCCTTGCATATAGAAGTTCTAATCCATAAACAACACGTCAAGTGTGTCTTAATAGATGGCAGAGCTAGATTAAATATTTGTACTTTGAAACTAATTCATGCACTTGGATATTTTGACAATGCCATTGATGCCAGAAGAAAGATAACAATAAAGGCATATGATGAAGAAGAAAGGTCTTCCAAGGGGCTGATTGTACTTCCAAATCAAGTAGGACCAATTGTCAAAATCATTGTTTGTCAAGTGTTGGACAAAGATCTAACATACAACATACTCTTGGGTCGTCCATGGATCCATGAAATGCAAGCGGTACCATCAACATACCATCAATGTTTGAAATTTCCAGTCAGCGGACATGAGGTTACAATATCAGCTGACAACAATAATCCACAGACTTGCAACATGCTAAAATCAAATCAAGACACTTTGGTACCCCACAACAAAGAAGTCAACACTTCCACTTCATCCAGTAGTGAAAGACAACCCAATTTCATATCTAAATGGGTTGAGAAGAAGGATTAGGCGAAGGAAATAATGGTTGCGGGCACAACTTTATCAAACACTGAAGCTCCTATAAAAGAGTTATCACAACAATTTGCAGACAAGATCCAGTTGAGAAGGAAAAAGGCTTAGTAGAATATTCTCTTGAACAATCTTTGTGTCTATCACAATTGCTACCATCGCCAAAATCATATGGACAACCCACATCAAATATACCACGTTCATCACAACCAATCATAACTCTTAATGAAAGATTTGTTAAAGCAGGTACCCTCGAAGATGAGTCAGAAGACAAAGCCATTCTCAATTGGCTATACAAAGATGAAGAAGCCTCCACATCAGCAAGTATCAACATCAAAATAGATCAGTATGGAAAAGGGGAGGCTATTTTAGAAAAAATGGGCTATGAAGGCCAATGACCAATTGGCAAGAGAAAGGATGGCATTATAGAACCTATTCAACCTCTAACACTGCAGCCTAAAGACAAAACAGGATTAGGCTACACAAGAGAAACAAAAGAGCAAGTAACTCAAAAAGCGGTAGAAAGGATTCTACAAATGAGAGATGGTTTTGACATAGATTCCAATGAGTATGAATGGGATCATTTATTTGCTACATCATACACTAACAAAAAAATTGATGTCATTCAAACATATACATAATTATGAGAGGAGGGACAAAGTTCAGGAAATAGACCATTTATTATGGGATCCACAAATATCGATGACTCAAGCAAGGACGGTCAGACATCGAGTGAGCCAAACAACTTGGAGTGGAGTACTATCATACACCTCAACCTTCTTATCAACAACTTTGACCACCTAGCTATCGGAACACTCACAACTATCAACCTTACTCAAACTGATGACTTAATACCCTTGAGACATCCAAAACTTATTGACTGGGAACCCACCAAACCTATTCATTTACTAGTCTTTTCAAATGATGATGCCATCATAAAATATCTTTGCAGTGACAAACCTGATAATAGTTCTATCCATAACACTTATAATGATGCTTCACAACAGGAGGGTGTCAAATCTTCCAATTGCAAAAATGACAACAGGAAAAATAAATCTAATGGTGAAAAACCTTCCTGAGGCAACATTAGATTTTGAAAAAGAAAAAATAAAGAACGTATCCAACAGTGAAAACCCTTATGAGGCACTAAAGGATGGAAGATTTGACACTCTCCCAGAGCATTACCATGACATATCATCAGTACTAGTAGAGCCGACACAGTCTATAAATCTGGGAACAACTTAAAAGGCAAAGATCCTACATCTAGTAGCATCCATGACAGAACATGAGAAACCTGCATTCACCAAATTCTTTGAGGAATGACACATCAATTTTGCATGGTCTTATTCTGAAATGCTAGGATTAGATCCAAATCTCCTCATGCATCATTTGTTTCTACCAAAAGGAATCAAACCAGTCAAACAAAAATTGAGAAAGATGCATCCCCACATCGCTGTAATGGTTAAAGTTGAGCTGAAGAAATTGTTGGATGCAAGATTTATCAGGTCCATAGATTATGCAGAATGGATCTCAAATATTGTGCCAGTATCAAAACCTGATAATAGCATCAGAATATGCATGGATTTTAGAGATTTAAACAAGGTGTGCCCAAAGGATGATTTTACTTTACCTAGCATTGACATAATTGTCAATCTAACAGCAGGACATGCCATATTATCTATAATGGATGGCTTCTTAGGGTATAATCAATTAAAAATAGCACCTGAAGATCAGGAAAAGATGACATCCACTTGTCCTTGGGGTACATTTTGTTGGAATGTCATGCCCTTCGGATTAAAAAATGCAGGTGCGACATATCAGTGGGCGATGACCACTATTTTCCATGACATGATGCATACTTTCATGGAAGATTATGTGGATGACATCTTAACAAAATCATACACTAGGGAAGGACATCTGGAGATCCATGATAAAATCTTCACTAGACTGGAAAGATTCAATGTCAGATTGAACCCAAAGAAATGTGTGTTCGGGGTAACATGAACAAAACTCCTTGGTTACATTGTGTCAGAGAAGGGTATTGAAGTAGATCCAGCTAAGGTTAAAGAAATAATGGAGATGTCGCCACCTGAAAATATCAGTCAATTACGGTCCCTACAAGGCAGGTTACAATACATTAGGATATTTATCTCCCAGCTGGTAGACAAAAGTCACCCATTTAACCATCTACTTCATAATAATGTTTCATTCAAGTGGGATCATGATTGTGAAACAAATTTTAACCAGATAAACCAATATTTCGTGTTGCCTCCAATATTCATTCCACCCGTAGTAGAAAGACCATTGTTACTGTATATCGCAACAACTGACATATCTTTAGGAGCTCTATTGGCATAGGAGGATTCTGAAGGAAAATAACAAGCTATATACTACATCAGCAGGACTCTCAACGGTTATGAAATAAACTACACATTCATAGAAAAATATTGTTTAGCAATGGTATTTGCAACCCAGCAGTTACGACACTACATGTTGACTCATACAGTTAGGCTCGTAGCTAAAATGGACCCATTAAAATATTTACTCAGTAAAGCTACACTAACAGGGAGATTGGAAAAATGGGTCATGATCTTGTGCGAGTTTGACATCCAATATTTTGATAGGAGATCCATCAAGGGACAGGTAATAACGGATCAACTAGTTGAAGCTCCATTACAGAATCATCATCCAATGAACATTGAATTTCCAAATGCAGACATTCTAACTATTACAACATAACAATGACAACTCGATTTTGATGGATCATATACACAAAGAGGATCTGGGGCAGGAATCCTATTTGTCACACCTTAGGGACACACCATACCAAGATCCTATAGGTTAATGCTTCCATGTACCAACAATGTAGTTGAGTACGAAGTATTGATTATCGACATCAAAGTAGCTATTGAATGGAAAATCACAAAAATGCAAGTATATGGGGACTCACAGCTTGTCATCTATCAAGTGAGTGACAAGTATCAGACAAAGGATGAGAAGTTCATTCCATATAAACAAATGATAGATGATCTTAAAAATTACTTCATAGATATCAAGTTCGAGAAAATACCAAGGACAAAGAACAAAGTTGCAGATGCCATGGCGACAATTGCTTCCCTTTTGCAATTACCAGAAAAGCAAGGTCATTATGAGTTTATGGTTGAACAAGTATCTAACCCTACATACGACGATCCTGATTCATGGACCATATGCCAAAAAACTGACACTCAAACCTCACAATATGGAGATATCTATACTTACCTCAAAGATAATATCCTTCCTCTTGATCTCTCTAGAAACCAAAAGCGTAACTTTATTCGTCAATCCGTACGACATACATTGATTGCTGATACCCTATACCGTCAAGGTCTAGATGGTACTCTTCTTCAATGTCTGGAACATAATGAATCTGAAACATCTTTACGAGAGGTCCATGAAGGTATTTGTGGGACCCATTCAAGTGGGCTAACCCTAGCTAAGAAACTCCTTCGTTTAGGGTATTACTAGACGAACATGGAAAATGATTCCTATCAATATGTTAAAAAGTGTCAGAAATTCCAGATTCATGGTAATCTAATTCATGCGCCAACACAAGAGTTACATCCCTTCACATCAATATGGCCCTTTTGTCAATGGGGACTAGACCAGGTAGGAAAAATAAACTCGTCTTCATCCAATGGACACAAGTTCATCATCACAGCAACAAAATATTTTACAAAATGGATAGAAGCGGTTCCTTTAACAACAGTCACTAGAAAGAAAATCTTATCTTTCATACTCAACTACCTCATCTGTCGGTACGGGGTACCTCAGTCCATTGTTACTGAAAAAGTTAGGCCTTTTAAAATTCAAGACGTTTAGGAATTATGTGAACAATTCCATATCCAACACCGTTTCTAAACACTGTACTATCCTCAGGGAAATGACCAAGCAAAGGCCTCAAACAAGACAATTCTAAAAATACTAAAGAAAATGGTAAACGATGTTGGACGTGATTGGCATGTTCAGCTAAATCCTACACTATGGGCCTACAAAAGCAACATCAGGACACCAATAGGAGCTACACCATATGCCTTGGTTTATGGATCAGAGGACATCTTGTCCATTGAGGTAGAAATACCATCACTTTGTGTCTCACTCAAGGGTATCATTACAGATGAGGAGTATAGAGTTTCTTAGCTACAAGAACTGGAATTACTGGATGAACGTCATCAGCAAGCTACCAATCATTCGAAGGCCTACCAACAAAGAATGTCAAGGAGCTACAATCACAGGGTAAAACCTAGAGTCTTTCAAGTTGGAGACTTGGTCCTAAAGGAAAACCCTAGGAATCAGTAGGATAGAGAAAAGAAAGGGAAATTTTAACCTAATTGGTTAGGTCCCTTCATAATCATATCAGTGTATGGATCAGGAGCATATCAATTATCTACACCTAAAGGGGATCTGTTTGATGAGCCTATCAACAATATCCATCTCAGAAAGTTTTATACCTGAATTGTCCAGTGCATAAATTAGTTTATGAAAAGGTTACCTTGATGAAAACCTAGCAAATAGGTGTCCTGGTGATAGAAAAATACAAAAAAAAATGGAAAAACAAAAAAATACAAAAAAATCAAAAAGAATGAAAGTCGAATAAAAACATATAGTGAAAACCTGGAAACGTGCACTATTTGTGATTTGAATCAGCTCTCCCATCTATTTGGACACATGTAATGGTTGTTACTTTTACCATCAACATTTTTTCATTCATTATCCTATCATATCACGTGGTCATGTCTCACCCTAGCTTGGGGGCAACATCGGAACATCATTGGGGGCAATAAAACATCGAGCTTAATCAAATGGAAAAACAATGATAGGACAAAAGCAACAAAAACAATGATTGAAATACAACCCAACATGGAAATAAAACACCATCAAAAACACATCAAACATCCATATCACATCAGAAAATCCAAAAACAAGTCAAAAATTCAATATCAAAAAATCCAAAAAAAATGAGTCTGTGTCACTCAAACTACGTGGTCTCTGCATGTATAACTTAGGAAAGGCTAATCATTGATCAGGTCCCAAGGCCCCTAGGATAGGTCTTTTAGGTTAGGTATTTGGTCAAAACTTTTGAAAACACAAAAACATCATAAAAACAAGATGGATGATCTGATATGAATAATGATTGAAATATTGTAAGCAAAAGTTGGATATGTTGTACTTTGATCATTGTTACCATTTCTTTGGAGCAAATCAATGATGTATTGAACTAGAGAAGCTAAGAAGAAGAATGGTGTTTTCTTTGTCTACTGTTTGTGAATTAATCAAAATTACCGCGTGAATTGTCACAGGAAGTGCTCTACAAAGTATCATGGATGACATTCCAATTCACATAGGAAAGTGGTTAATTCTTGTATGTTTTATGCAAGAAATACTCATGTCATCTCGGTTTAATTATACCTAGATGCTTGTAATCTCTTGCAATATCAAAAATCATGGAAGTAGTACTTAGGTCATCATGGTCTATATTATACCATCGATGCTTGTACTCACTTTCAAAATTAAAAAAAAAAGC
Organism: Sequoia sempervirens; assembly: GCA_007258455.2. Lineage (NCBI taxonomy): Eukaryota > Viridiplantae > Streptophyta > Pinopsida > Cupressales > Cupressaceae > Sequoia > Sequoia sempervirens. The sequence goes on along the minus strand of VDFB02000015.1, from coordinate 349,864,041 downwards.
TCAATAATGATACAAAGCACAAAAGTACTGTTAAAATGTGAATATTTGCATGTAGATTTTCATGGTTAAAATAGATTGCATTCATAATAGTTTTTGCATCTACAGAGTGTTTGTTACTAAAGCTTGTGAAAGATTCAAATTAACAATGATCTTATCTCATAAATAAATTGAGTATACTTGACAAAAACATCATGATCATATAGTTGCATCATCAAATTCATTTGCATACATTAGAAAGTAGTTAATCATCATTTCATCATTCACACATTTGAATCAAATAATTTTGCATTCATCATAAAATATTTTCCATATCACGAAAAAATTGCATAAAGAAAATCTCAAAAATATAAATCTCTATCATATCACATATCATACAATCATTTATCATACAACATTTCCATCCATTTATTACATCATACATCATTTTAATCCATTTATTACATCATATATTTGTATTTACTCCAAAATAAAAATACATACATCCCATTTACATTGCAAATCCATACATCATTTCAATACATCATAAATCCATACATCATACAATACATCATGAATCCATACATCATCCATACATCATGCATCCATGCATCATCATTATGCACATCATAAATAGAACAACATACATCATAAGCATATCATCATGATATAAACTGCATCCATAACATCATAATAAAAAGATCATCACATAGCATATAAAACATAAAGAAAATGTGTCCATCGAAAAATCATATAGAACACATTATGGATAGAAGAGTCCACTGCATACCATATAGATCTCAAAATCACAATGTCAAGTATAAAATGATGTCTAAAATGAAGAGAGATATATCATCAAAAAATGGTTGTATATCAAAATAATCGAAGTATACATCACATCTCGAATATAACATGGACAAAAATCATGTGTTGCTAGCTCCAAAAGGTGTAGGCATTGTAGGATCAGGCCCTCCACCACCGCCGGATGTACGAGGATCTCTGGGATCTCTCTAGAGAGGCTGTGTCACACTTGCACTCATAGTCCTCAAATGAGTCTTGCCAGATCGAGACTGCCTATAGCTCACTCTCTACTTAGAAGGGAGGACATCATAATATCTCCCTCTGTAGTACTCCACCTCCCCACCAATACGGGAAACCTCTCTCATATAATCTGCTAAAGAGGTACCATATTCCAACCGCTATAATCTCTTGGCTGTAGCTTGAGAACCCTCAGCTGTAAACTTGGTGGCATCCCTCTCAGTTGTCAAAGACACAATCTGAGCCTATACTAACCCAACAACCTGCCTAGCAGCATCCCTCTCAATAGTCAATGCTGCAATTTGTGACTGTGTTGTGGCTAACTGAGCTAGCACTAATGCTAGAGCCTCTGCATGTGACTGGGCTTGTGCCTGCATCAAAGCCTAGGTCTGCTCTAGTAAACCTTGCACTTGAAAAAGCTGCTCCTGAACAATCTCTAACTGCACTTGAAGGTCCACTATCTGCAGCTACTCTGAAACATCCCTCATAGCCTACCTCTTATGAGGCACTAACTCCTCCAACAAATCTAAGACTGGGCCCGATCCACCTACAACCTCTCCACTATCAAATATATAGTCATCATTGTTGCTCTCCTCTCCACTATCCTCCTCACCAGCATCCTCCACACTGACATCCTCCTCCACACCGACATCCTCCTCACCAACAACACCAACATCCTCCGCCTCAACCTCAACCTCCTCTCTCCTCCACCTCCAACCATGTGTAATAGGAACATCCTCCTCTACGGGTAATGGGGCAGGCTCATCTAGAATAGTAAGACGAGGAAAAGGATTCAAAGCCAAAAAATCAGCATAGTCAGTTGTAACCGGTGGCTCAACAATATCAGGATGGATATCCCACTCATACGGCTGCAAGGCCTAAAAATCCTGGATAGCAGCATCATATGATAAACGAGGCCCCCAATCTGTTGAATCTGACTAACGACGGGCGTAATGGGCAACACCCTAGGGCATACCCTGAACCATCCCATATTGTCTATACACCCATCTGATAAAAAATCTCTCCAATACCCAATGAGTCCGACCAATCAATATCACGACTAACAGAGAAATGGTAACTGAATATCATCATCGTCCCAATGATCACAATCTAGGTAGGGACGCCATGTCACATACTCTATGTCATCAATCACTCTCCTCCAATACTCTAACTTACCCAGTCTGGAATGAGTAAGGTGACCGACATATCTGAACACATATGGTCTCATAGGTGGTCTCTGTCTAATTGGAACTGGACGCGTGACAACTATGTGCTCCCACGCCCATACCTGGAGCAAAGTGACACTGGTAGATAAACTCCGACCTCTGAGATACACAACGAAATGTAAATCATGATATAAGTGGGCAAGCATACACATGCCCCAAGCAAATCTGGTGCCATGAACAACCATACTCTCCAAAACTTGGCCCCAACCAATAGAGAATCCCTGAGACCTGCGATCAGGACTAAGGAATCCTCTGATAAAACCAAAAAGCACTATAGGAAAAGTGGTGTATGCATCGACCATCTCATGCCATGGAATCTACTCTCCAGCAATCCAATTGTCCTAAAACACTCTACGAAGGGAATCAGTCCCACCTTGCTTTGTAGAATCATAAATGACAACATCTCCAACAATGGGAAGCTGCAGAATCTGCCAGACATCCTCTGGGGTGATTTTCATCTCACTAGTAGGAAGATGAAAGGTGTTGTGTTTGCTATGCCACCTCTCAGCTAGCGTTGTCAACAGACCCCGATTAATCCTAAGCTGGGGCATGAATAAAAGAGGAAATAGTCTGCAACATGTAATAATAGTCGTATCAGGTTGCGCCAACTGAGGTATCAAATCAAATGTCCACGAAAATCACTCTCGAACCTGAAGGTTCTCCAATGACTCCTATCATCAGGAAATATTAAAAAATCAGTACTTTTTTTCGAATCATCAAACATCAAATATCCTATCAAAACTAATCAGCTCTTGGTGAAACTTTCGATCAAAATCTCACGAGTGAACATCATTGAACCTCACCTATTATGAAGTCAAATCATCAAGTATCATTGAACCTCACCTATCATGAGGTCAATCATCAATGCATCAAATCAACCTCGATTATCATGAGGTTCATCAATCAAATTATAATTATTCCTCGTGTATCATGAGGATAATTATCATCAAATCAAACATCAGACCTCGCCTATCATGAGGTTGAAAATCATCTATTTGATCAAGATAATCAATCATATCAAACCAACGGCTAATAGGATAAAAATTTGACAAAACCAAGGACAAAATTGACAAACTACATCAATTTGATTTGAATGCACTAAAATAGGCATTCAAAGTGCTAAAATCTTGACATGCACCATTTTATCAGTCAAAAGCGCTATTACAGGCAGTCAAAGTGCCAAAACTACCAAAGCGCTATTTTATTAGTTCAAGGTGCTAAAACATTGGGTCAAAGTACTAAAACAGACTATCATAGCACTAAATTTTTTATTCTAAGCGCTAAAACTACCAAAGCGCTAAAGCATGGTACCTAAGCACTAAAGTTTTGAAGCGCTAAAATACTACATCTAAGCACTAAAATGAAAATCCTATGTGATAATGTTATGAAAGTGCTAAAATAGCAGATGAAAGTGCTACAACGGAGAGTAAAAGTGCTAAAAGAATAAAAAAAATCAAAACCAAAAAATGTGCTAAAAATAAGGAAATGCACGAAAAATGAGGGGAAAAAGGGCACGTACCAGAGGTCCGTAGGCAACCGGCCACTGGTGATGTTGTACACGCTCGAACCGGTGGGTGTGATAAGGAATCGACATCTCACTCCACGTCACTCAAAAATCTCTCTCACAAGATTTTCAAAAAGTCAAATGCACAAATGAACTTGAAAATGACCCTTTTGACCTTTTAATAGGTTATTAAAGATGGGATTTTTGTGGGGTTATTTAAATTTATTTTTCAAGAGATTAATTGAAAACCATCCTAGGGCACTTTCTACATCAATTATCGGGAGATAAATATTTTCATCACTGATATTCATCGACCCTACATCAAAATCATTGAAAAATCATAAAAATTTGAAAAATTCCAAAAAAATCAAAAATTCACCAATTTATCTCCCAAGGGGGCATATATCCATCAATCACCTAAAAATCATGTCTGGGGCACACTAAATTTTTTTCGTCGATACTAGCAGCAGCAGCATAAAATTTTCTTTGAAGCAATGCGTAAACACATCACTTCAAAGAGGGGAAAAATGTATACACCTAAAAATGGTTTGGATAATATAATTAATTAAATATGATTTATTTGATTAATTAATCCTAAATTCATCTACTTAGTAAATAAATAGAAATATGTATTTATATTAAGTTCACTATTAATTCTTCTATTTTATCATATTATTTTCCTCTTAATTAAATAAACAAAATTAAATACTTTGTTTTATTTAATTATTATCATTATTATTTCTTCTATACTTTATCCATTAATTCTATCTTAAATTAAATACACAACTTCAATAATTTGTGTAATTTAATTATCTTATCATATTTCCTCTTAATTAAATAAAGATATCCTAAAGATTTATTTAATTATCATATTCCTCTTTATTAAATAAGCAACTATCAAATATTTGTTTTATTTAATTAAATCTTCCTATTTTGCTAAATTGAATAAATCAAAAAATATTCAAATAAAGGCATAAATCAAATATTCCTCTATTCACTCACCAATAAAATTAGATTTTTCAAATCTAATTAATTCAATTGGCATTCACGGGAAAAGCTTCAGGGACAAACTTGCAAGAAATCCTCTCAATCTTCTTCCTTTGATCTTTCCTATCATCTTGCTTGATGTTTTAATGGGGAGGAACAATCCCCATGATCAACTTAATCTTCTCAATCTCACCATTCAATTCTCAAGATTGAATCCAGGCCTCTGCTGTGTTGCCCCTGTGCAAATCTGGTGCCGTAAATCTATAAATATAGCCTTCTAAAGCAAAGAATGGATCCTAGTTTTATGCAAACTGAATCTATAGGAATATCAATCAAGCAATCAAGCAATCATAGCATCAATAGAATTAGAAACAATAGCATCAGTAGAATTTCATATCACGACAACATCTTAATTTTAACTATAGCTTCCATTTATCAGTTTTCATGTCAGAATAGTTTACAATAGCATCATATCATTTAGATTTCATTATCAATAATTAGATCATTGCATTTAGCATCACTCCATCCTCTGAATTGGGATTTTAAACAGTCATGTTGCTTACCCAATCTGAGAGCCTTCCGTGACTTGATAAATCTTTGGAGAGATATGAGTTTAATTTTTTTTTGCAAATTTTGCCCATTTATTCTCATCAAATTGTTGATAGCATGACACAATTTGTGCATAATCTACAGTACAATTGTTCTTCCCCATCCGGATGTAGCAATAAAATGTGTTAACAAACTCATATTTCATGTCAGAATAGTTTACAATAGCATCATATCATTTAGATTTCATTATCAATCATTAGATCATTGCATTTAGCATCACTCCATCCTCTGAATTGGGATTTTAAACAGTCATATTACTTACCCAATTTGAGAGCCTTCCGTGACTTGATAAATCTTTGGAGATAGGAGACAATGAGACACTTTCAAGCTTTTTGTGCTTTTAAATTAGTTTAATTCATGTTAATCTTGATATAATGTTTCATTAAGAAGTGTTTTAGTTGTTATTTCATTATTACTTATTCACACTTACACATACTAGTTTAGAGTACTCCATTCCAAACTTCTTTAACATTTCCTTAATGTATTTTGATTGTGTAATGAATATACCTCTTTTTGATTGACTAATTTGTAGCCCAAGGAAGAAAGTCATCTCCCCAAACATTGACATTTCAAACTCATTTTTGATCTCCTCAGAAAACCTTCTACACATTTCCTCATTTCCTCCAAAGATTATGTCATCAACATACACAACTACAATCAAGATTTGATCTCCCTCAACTTTGAAGTAAAGATTACTATCTACAGTACCCTTTTGAATCTCTA
>VDFB02000015.1:349771968-349857878 GCA_007258455.2 Sequoia sempervirens | reverse complement strand
TGTTTTAAGATTGAAGATAAGTGAATGAATGGGTTATATTAATGGAAATTGGGAATTTTTTCTTTCAACTTTTGTTATGGGTTAGTTACGTAATGTCACCTCGTGTACCCCAAAGGACTTAGGTGAATAACTTGTAATCTTTTAAATTTAATGTATACAATAATTTATACACTTTAATTGTTTAAAAAAAAGAAAAGAATTGTGCCATAAATGTTAGATGTATTAGTTTCCTTTGGGGTTGCAAGGTGGGGCATTACACACACAAAAACAATCTCACTAAGTGTCCCGAGAGTGGGGCCTTCCTCTAGTTCACAGGGCGAGTGGAAATAAAATGCATTTCTATGTTGGACTAATTAGAAAAATTATGTTTTATTTATCAGAGATAATACAAAATAATAATTGTCCTTTTTGAAATTTGGGTACGCTGCTTATATATATGCATCATAAAACATCTACATACATGAATAGATAGTTCGTTTTGGCCTACAACCAACAAACTAGAAGAAACAAAACATGTGTGCTACCCACATATTAAAACAACTCCATTATAACAACAAATGAGAATAGAATACGTGAAGATTTTGTATATTTTTCTCCAATGATTTAGCAGCACATCTCCATCACAGGTTTCCTTCCCTAGTCCACAAGAATGGCACACATGGAGCCTTGGTTGAGTGTATTTTGCTCTATTTTTTGTTTTCCATGAATTTAAACATTGTTTCAGTTTCTTGTGTTTATTTTGAAGAGGTAACTGACACCACCTTGGAGGCTAATGTCATGACACAAATAAATTGTTGGTAAAAAAAGTAATACACAAAAGTTCTTGACCAAAACGTGACAAGAAGATATTTTGCATAAAAGGTGACATGAAGTTGTGATTTGCATGTTGCAAAATTTATTTTCCAAGGATTGAAATCACAATGCTTATTAGTAAAGACAATCAATAATTAATTTCCATATTTTATCCAAAACTATATTAAATACCACTTATATATATTTAATCATATGCAACATAAAATAGTGAAATAGTATGATATGGAACAAAAATGGAATGTGGGAATGGACATGAAGGTATATGAAATAGGATAAAATATACCTTAAAATGTGACATAATTGGTTTTCATCAAATACCATTTTGTAACTCCCACAAACCCAACACCCAAGTTTACTTTTTCTGATTTTTCCAAAAGTGCAACTACACCTCCACTATCTCCACTTCCAACTTGCATAACAAAGGTGGAATTTTACTTAAATAAATATAATTAAATTCACCTATGAAAATAGCCTCCTAACATGAAATTATCCCCCTAACATGAAATTCAAATATAAATTTAAAACTTGAATTTTTTTTGGTTAATGCAAGATTGCTAGCAACCATGGATGCTCTTGCATCAGACACCCATGGAAAAAATTTTGTGAGCATAGGCTCAAAAAATGGAGTTGAGTAGTAGAACTACTCTTTCAAGTTGCAAGAAACTTGCAACATAATTCATTGTTGGAAATGGTACCTCTGACAGTTTCTTCTTTCTCCTCTTCCAACACTTAGCTGGAACAAGTAACCTCCTCCTCTGATAACTCTTCTCTTTACTCCTCTTCCTCGATGTGGAATCAGTTCCACCATAACCCAACCACCTCCCCCAAGTGTATCTCACATTCTCCTCCAATCTTGCAGGATTGAACCCACAAAAGTCCATCTACCTCCACCAAATTGCACCTACACTTAACTTTGCAACACCATACAAACCCTTCTTTGCATACCAATCATCTATAACAAACTCTAACTGAACCATATCATCTACATTCACTAACTCATTTTTCTTTAACTCTAGCTGTAACTCCCACAAACCCAACACACAAGTTTTCTTTTTCTGATTTTTCCAAAAATGCAACTACACCTCCACTATCTCCACTTCCAACTTGCATAACAAAGGTAGAATTTTATTTAAATAAATAAAATTAAATTCACTTATTAAAATATCCTCATAACATGAAATTATCCCCCTAACATGAAATTCAAATACAAATTTGAAACTTGATTTTTTTGGTTGTTGCAAAATTGCTGACAACTGTGGATGCTCCTACATCAACCCCCCACAAATATTACAATGTTTGCACTTTATGATTAGTGCAATTGTAAGGATTTTACTAAATTTCAATACTATCTAGGTCCATAATGGCCAAAAACTATAAATTTTGATATAAAATGAACTTGATACAAAATATGAAAACTAAACCTTGTAATTGTGTAGGGATCTTCAATAGCTTTCCAATGCCTAATTTTTTTTTAAAAAGGTGGAGCTCCAAGGAAAAATTTATGGTATGTTGAAGAAAAAAGCAAGACTAGCTTCAACTTGCAACATCTAGAAAAAAATGGATTTTTTTATCAAGACCATTATGGATGGAAAGTTCTCATCTCCATCTTTCTATTGGCTATTTATTTTCCAAAATCTGATACCTATGGACAAGGTTATTGAAATTTGGAAAAAGGACCCAATTTGGCCTATAGGGAGGGCCCTAGTGACCCTCAAGAAACTATGGGTGGCACTGTTAGTGGTAGTGCTAACTAACAACCAAACAAAGAAGTTAGTGGTAATTGAATCAATGCCATAGTGTGTTGATCAAAGGTCATGTTTTAAAGGAATAAGTTATAGTGATTTTTGTGGTAGTTTAAACTATTTTCGGTTTGCAAAGTGACTTAGTTACTAGCCACAATTGTGGAAGCTTCATAGGCCACAAAAACTTATAAGGGGCCATGGGGGATACAAGAACTTAGTGGCTTCCTTAGCTGCTAGTTCTCTAAGTGCTACTTAGCGCCCAATGCTATTTTTTTCAAAAAAATTTAATGCAAATAACATATGAACTTGTGTTGGTGGGGTCATATGAACTCCTTGGAAAAAACTCTTTTTTGTTAAAGCTCTCAACATTAAGAATAGAAAAATTCATATTCAAAATTTATTTAGCCTTCTGAGCACAATGGAAGGGCTCATTTGGGATAAAAATACTCCAAAAAAAAGGTTCACCATATCTGAGCTTCAAACCCTTATTTTCTATTATGTCATACAATGGCCAAATTGAGTGAAACAAAAACCAAATATGAATTTATTGAACCTCTTGGATGTAATGGAATAGTGAAAAATCTACAACTATAGTCAAAATAGCTATAATCTCCAGATCTCACCAAAACTAAACATTCAAATAAGGGATTAACAAATCTTCATAATTCCTTTATAATTCTCTAGATCATATTCAAATGCAAGAGAAGAGCATATGAGAATATACAAGATCATAAAAAGAACTCCAATATCTTAATCAAGAATCTATGTACTTGAAACAAAAGAAATAGACAGATTGGGTGATGAATGAGTTCACCCCATAGACCTATTTTCCCTTATTTCATTCAAAATGTAAGCTATAAAATGCAAATGAAAAACAACAATTAAATTTGACTAAAACAATAATCAATAGGTAGATATGGAAAGGGATAAACAATGTGTACGTTTCACCAAATTCACCTTTTGAAGCTCACTAAGGACTCATTCGCCCTATGGCGAATGGGTCCTGGCTAGGGTTCCTGAAAAATACTTTTTGGGTTCTCTTTTACTAGGTCTACACTTCCAAATTCTAGGTGTTCACTATGGGACAACCATAAATAAATTATGTAGAGGAGTTTATGTGATTTGACAAATTTTCTTGCAACTTTTATAACTTTCAAACTTTCTTCAATTTTGCTCCTCAAAGGATCTTTGACCTAAAATATGCAATCACACATCAAAGAGAGAAAAATGTTGTCAGGTGAATGGGATTTTTCCTTGGTCAAACCTCGTTATAGTAATTAAACCTTGAAATAAAATATAAAAGCATGAAGCAATGATGAATGAACAACAATATGTAACAACTCACCAAACCTTATTTAAAACTTGGATAAAAAAATTGTAAACTAGCATGAAGTGGCTTCAATGAATGTAGATCTTGATCATGAAACTTGATTAGAAACAATGTCTTCGATATGCTTGAATAGATCTTGAACACTACATCACCATATTAGCTCAAAAAACATGCATGATGCAATAAATCTTTGACATGATGAAAGGAATCTTTATTGTTGTAATAATCTTCAATAAATATGCCCTTGAATGCCTTGAAAATTCTCTTAAATTCTCTCAATAATGCTCTAGTTTGATCTCATGAAGTCACATAAAATTTCTAGGATGCTCTCTTGAAATTATAGGTGAAACATAGTGAAATAGCCTCATATTAATATGTATCTTAACATTGACTCCTAAAATTCAAATATCACAAGCCAACATTGAATTGTAGATTTGAAATCATTAAAATATTGCCAAAAACATATTTAAAAGGGGGGTCCTAAGTCTAAGTGAGGACCCATTTTCCATAAGGTGAATGGGTCCTTGGTCACTTACCTAGGACACACATTGCTTAATGTTAAACATTATGTTAAATTAGGGTCCTAGATCTAAGTGAGGACCCATTCACCCTATGGTGAATGGGTCCTAGGTCACTTACCTAGGACACACATCTTCCAAAGTTAAGTGTTGTGTAATGGTATTTATGAATGTCGTGTTTTATCCCTCATAATTTGCATGTAATTAGGCTTGTATTTGAATTAAAGGGGCCCATTAAGGAAAATTAACATCAATTAATTAATAAAGCCCTAGATTAGTGTGAAACTATAAAGGTACACCTTACAACACCAAAAACAAGGCACAATTAAGTCCATTTTATTTAAAAGGGCCCTAGACTTAATGCGAATATGTAAATTACATATTACAACACTAAATTAAGGCATAATTAAGCCCATTTATTTATTTATTATTTTCAAATTAAGTGTGAAAAAAGGGATACTTTTTTCTACACTACAGGACTCAAAACTCTCAAAGCCAAAGATTTGATATTATAGTTGATGATCAAAAGTAAAACAACAACGTTAAAAAGTAATATTTCTACTCTATTTCTCCTGAAATAGACAAATGATCTAAAACCACCTATCTTCCAAGGTCTTTGTAGTTGGTTCTCAACTGTGATGTTATCATTTAGTGATCCATGCAACCATAATATTCAAGGGGTTTGTTGGTAAACGAATACAAAATAATTTAGTGTTTGGGGGGTATAAATAAACAACAAAAGATAGATCAAAGCCTAGGACAACAAAACATGAACGTAGATTTATTTTCATTCAGACATGCGATTCTTATAATGAGCATTTTCCTAATTAACTAAAATCGTAGAATAACACAATTCATGAAATAATCCATAATATTGCATCCATTCACAGTGTATATTTAGAGCATACAACCATTCATCATCACTTTTTTTTTAAACCTTTTCAATAACGAAACATCACAAGCTTATTACCAAAATTAATAAATCAACAAATATCAAGAAATATCATCCATAGATAATGCAACAAAATGGTTTCAGATTTAGATTCTTCTATTTATTTTCATCAAATAAGAAACATTTATGCACAACAAAGCTCACTGGCATACAAATAACCATTGTTTATCAACATCCTTGTTAAACTAACAAACTTTCTAAAAGAAAACTAATTGCATTAAAACTGTAAAAAGTGTCTAAGTATCTTGCATAAAAGTTGTAAAAACTATAAACTATATCTAATCTCCTTTAGGTAGCCAATCTAACTTCAATTATCCCACCTTTACAATGAGGAGAGAATTCTAAAATATAGACAAAATTAGCACCAATTCCTCCTATCAAAAATCAAGATCCACAATTTGGGCCCAAATCCATAATTATAAGGATGCCCAATTAACTCCAAGCATTGTCTTCTCTTGAACTAAAGGTGATGAAAGGGTACACCTTGTGTCCATATAGCCAAAATATGAATGAAATTTTTGGCCCTATCCTCTGTTGATCACCATTCTTTATCTTTGACTCACTAAAATTGATCTGGAGTCATCCATCTTCTTAAAAGTTGACATGGAAATGCTGCTATCCCAAAAAGGCACCTGACTTACTTATCTTCCTCATGAGAAATCCCATGATACTCATCATAATTGGAGAAAATTTGCTTCAATGTACCATCATTAGGTCCATCGACCCAGTCAACTTTAAACTTTGAGTCTTCAAATTTCTTCTACTGCAGCAACAATTTCCCTTAGCTGACCAATGTTCGTGATTTCCCATCGTATGCCACATCTAATGTCTAGCAGCCTATCCATAAGTGTTAACTCAATAGTATCTCCTTCTTTCATCGTTTTATCAAGCCTTACCTCCCAAGCATCTTTTATTTCCCCCAATGATTCAATTCTATGATCCGAAGGTAAATTTGTATCAATAAGTTTTTAAATAATCTCCTCAAAGATACTTGCATGTTCCCATATCTCATGAATTCCTTTGAGCATGGCTATTCTTTGTTCAATGAGATTCTATGTTTTGAAAAAAAATACATAAATAGACTTTGAAACATTTTCAGGGCTCTCATCATCCAAAATTTGTGATTGGACCAACTCTTCATCGGAAATTTTAATAAGTTTTCCCAAGTATTGTCTGAGCTTCTCTTCCTCTTCCCATCATTTCCTTATAAATTCTTCTATCTTTTCGACTAGGGTAAGGCCTGCAACATAGTGTCTAAAACCTTCATCCAGATGCTTATCCATATCAGACCTGAAAACATTGAACTAATTATCAAACCATGTGGCCTTCTTTTTCATTTCACCCAAACCATCCACCTCTTTGTGGCACATCAAAATAGGGATCTCCGATGGTGTAGGATGCTCAAGAGTGGATGCAATTAACTCCAAAAAAAGATTCATCTTTCCTACTTCTGCCTTAAGCTCATCTTTAGCTTTCTTATCCTTGATTAACCTTGACTTGGTGGTGGTGGCAACAATATCGATCAGGTTTATTTGTTGATTCCTTATATGTTTCCCTAGATTAATAATGCTTATTTGATAATCCTTAGCCTCCAATTCTCTATTATCCTTGTCAGCAATAGGAGTAGCAATTTTTTTCTATCAAATCTCCCTCATCAGTCAAATTTTTAGAATGCATAGCATGAGGCTTCTTCCTTGATTTCACTTTGTCAATCTCTGCTACCATCTCATCCCACATCACTGGTTGAGCTTGCACTTGCTACCTCTTTTCTAAATTTAGCTTTATCCAAGTGGGAGCAACCGATTGAGTAGTGACTTGTTGAACACTGGGAGGTGTCAAGGAAGAAGGTGTAGAAGAAATTACCTTAACGGTTTGTTGGGAAGAAGCTTTTGTTGATCCTCTTGTTCTTTATGTAACCATTCCTACTCCATTCTCTCATTTTGGGCCTTTATTTCTTCTATCTTTTTCATTTCTTCCTCCTTCGGTGCAGCCTCCTCTTCATCTTTCAACCTTTGTTGTTCTAACTCCTTTGTATGGGGTTCTTCCTCTATTGCCTTGTCTTGTTTAACCTTCCTTTTTTGTTCTAGTTCACGTTCAAGAGCCTCTTCTTCAAATTTCTTTTGTGCCTCAACAACTTCCTTTTCTCGAGAAAGCTCTTCAATTTTCTTTATTTTCTCTTCCTCTTCCAGAGCTAATTGTTCAACAACTAACCTTTGGGAATTTTCCATTATTTCCTCTTGCTCCTTTTCAGTCAAAAATTCATTTAACCCCAATTCCTCACTGTATAGGATCCCAGGTTCAAATCTATTTTCTTCCTCTCCAAGATCCTCCTCAACCTTCTTCAGATATTCTTCCCATTCAAGCCTTTCTCCTTCCTGAGATGGAGTTCTTTCAGAGTCTGAAGAAATAGGTGATTCTGTTACATCAATCACAGGGGGACTCTCCTCTTCAACAGTTGTTGTTCCTTACATTGATAGCATAGTAGGAATAGTATCCTTGGTTCATGGAGGGACAACAGAAGGTGCTTGTTTAGGAACTTCTTCCCCAAGATGTACAATAGCTAAGGGTGTCGCACCAAAGCCCGAAGTAACCCTAGCAGCAGCCACATCAAAAGTAACTTTTTCCTTTCACAAAGAATCATAAATTTGCTGCAATGAAACTTCTTCTTCTATTGAGGCAGGCTCTTTTGTGGTTGTGTCCACTACTACAACACCTTCCTTTAATCTCTTATATTTTTTTGTTTCTGTGGGGGAAGCAGGTTCACTGCTAGAACCTCTTTTCTTTGAATCCTTAACTCTTGGTTGCTTCAACCAAAGCTCAATCCATTTCAAACTTTTGTTGACCACTCCCCATGATATCTTATGAATCTTAGTTTCCTCTTTTTCTACCCAATTGATGGGCTCCAAATCCTTAGTGGCCACTTTATCCATTTCATATTTGGGATCAAGTTTGATCCAATCATCAGTAGTACCTTCTAGAATATCCATTTTAACCTCAAAATATCTCATATGGGGAATGGTTAACCTTTCATACCCCCTTTTTCTCACTTCAAACTAATCCTAAAGATTATCCCAAAGGTCCTCAAGAAGTGGCTAATGATGGGGAAACTGAGAAGCATACAACCTATACATTTTCCTCCTTGGATCAAAAAATTTCCTGTAAGTATGTTGTTGGAAATTCATAGATTGAAATCCTTATGTTGTTGTCTTAGCTATTATTGAAGAGGAAAAAGAATAAAATCCCAATTGCATTGGGAAAGAATGATAAACAGTCTTATGTTGTACAAAAAATTTGGCATTTACCTCGGTAGCTTGTCGAGCAAACTCCATTAAGACCCATCTATCCCCACAACACCTTGGCAATTTACAAGGGTGACCATCATAACCAAACAATCTGAAATAAGTGGACTTGGGGTATTGAATAAACCAATATCCCCATTCTCGAATGAATTCCATAGCCTCTCGTGACAATTTGAAACCAATGTCACCTATGAGCTGATTGATAACAACATACAAAAACACATCGTTGACTCTTTTAAAATGTTTTACTGCCTCCTTAAGCTCCAGTTGGTCATAATATTCCTAGACCTTCTTTTGATCTAGGCCATCATCCATTGACTCTTTAGTGTTCAACCTAGGAAACAATCCCATCCTTGCAGCATAGTATATGGCATATGAAGAATTATAAAATGTCTTGGTTTCTACTACTTTCAACAATTGGTTATGTATATTATCATAGATTGTATGTTCCCAATCTAGAAATTGCTTCCCTTCCTAAATTAGATGGATGAATGGGAACATCTAGTGCTCAAAAACATGAGAATTTTTTTTTCCAAATACCCTAGGCAACAATATAATCATGTCTCCTATATCTTCAAAAAAGTTTAACCTCTTAGGATTGGTTGGCAACTTCTTCAGTGACTTCTTCTTTATCTTTAGCCACCATTTGTTGATAATATTTTTGTTCCCTTCCACATCCTTTTCCCATTTATCAAGTGTTTGATCCTCAATCATGATCTTGAGATTGGGATAAGGAGGAGGGTCAAAAACATGTCTGATCATTGCTAGGGTTATATCAATTATTATATTGCCTTGTGCATCAATGCACTACCTTTGAATAGAATTGTATGTTTGTGTAGCAGTTAGAATAAACTTAGGAATCTATACAACAATAGGAAAACTGGCCACATAGGCTAGCCCAGACTCTGCAATCCTCCTTGCCCTTGGGACAACATCTTCTAAAAATGTACATGTGCGAAACTACTCCAAATCAATGTGTCCCACTAGTGTATCAGCAATATTCATGACCTCAGACCCAAAATTAGATGGTATTGGGTTCCCTTGGAATTTTTACTTCATTGTAAGAGGAACTTATTCTAGTTTTAAACTCTTTGGCCTTGTTCCCTTAGATGTTCCTTCAGTCGGCACCTCTTCCTGTAAGTTAGACATTTGTTAATTATCTTACACTACTGACAATTATCAAATAAAGAAAAGACATATGAAGAGAAACTTAACACAGGAATTCATATTATATCAGCATTAATTCAAGCTAAAATCCCATCCAGCAAGTTAATTGAGCATATTCTGATTTTGAATTTGGGACAGAACTAAAAACCTAACCATTTTAAACACAAAACTTAATTGTGTCAGGAGTCGGGATTGGGTCGTGATTCGACACCTATACCTATGTTAATGAAGAAGTCTAGTGTAATTCCATGGTTCGATCCCACAGTATTTAGGAATTAGGATCGAGTCTTCGCCGGGTAGCAAAATTTTAACCAACAGAGCCAATGAAGGGGTTTTTCTAAGTTCTAATCCCAATGTTAAATCGAAATTCAGGACCGGGTCATGATTCAAAACCAAACCCACAGTGATGAACAGGTGTAAGTAGCTTCCTGAGTTTCAATCTTGATAAGATATTGGGAATCAGGACCGGGACTTTGTCATGCACCAAACCTTAAATTTGCAAGATGAGAATAGGTCAGACCCGAGTTTTGATCTCGATAAGATATCAGGAATTAGGACCAAGACTTCCTCAAGTCATGGTACTTAATGATGTAGCCAAGGTTTGGTGTTAACCTGACTTCCGATCCTGATGGTAATGCGAGGACTAGAATCGAGACTTGGAATAGTACTTTGTTGAAACCCTTAACATTCCATGGCCAAGATCAGACAAGTGAAGGAACCATGACTCAAATAGTGGTAAACCCTAAGTGGAGTTTTGATTCCTAACTCCGAAATACATGCATGAATCGAGAATCAAAAAGCAACAATAACAAAGAAAAAAGTATATATAACAATATCTCCAAATGGTGCCTTTGGGATCATATTGTTGCTTGGGACCAAGATTTTTGTTGAAATGGTCAAAATTTTAAATTTAGCATTTCAAATACCTTTCAACTCGATAGTACAAATAAACACTAGAAAACTAGGGCACAACGAGATGGACAATCTCACAAATAGAAAGCAAAACAAACAACACAAGAAAAAAAAAACAAACAACACAAGAAAAAGAAAAACATGCCCAACAAACCAAAGGGTTCGAGAATGGAGAAAACAAAACCGAAATGAAACAAACTGGGAGAAAGCAAGGAGAGAAAGAAAAACAAAAAAAACACCCAAAGCAAACATAGACAAACGAAAAACAAGGAAGGAAAATGCACACAAAACAACTACCTCCAAACAAAACTAGGAATTTTGACATCACAATGACAAAATGAAGCACCTCTTCAAACCCTAGCTTAGCGTCGCTGTCGTTCACTTTGTCAAACTGTACAAGGTAGAATGGATGAAATTCAAGGAGCAACGAAATATAAACTTGTTCGCACGTGCAAACAGTTAGACATTAAATGTAGGTCGGTTAGGCATTGGGATCAGGGCGAATATCATAAATATGGAGTTGCAAGAATGAAGATAAGCGGGGGTCAGGATCAGGACATGGAACGAGACCGATCTTTCAAAAAGTGAAAAGTTTGGTTGGTGGTTCACGGTCCGAAACTTGACAAACAGACAAGATAAAGTGGGAATCAAAATTGGGTCAAGAGATGAAACCAGAACTTTGAAAAGTTCTTAGTGCAAGTCGCTATTTGAGGCCCAATCCTGAAAAACACCAAGAGAGTCAAAATTTGGGATCGGGATGGAAACAAAAATAAGAAATTTAAAAATTTCTAGTTTCGAGTTTGTTCCGATGCCCGACTCTGACACAAAAATAAAAACACACAAGGAAAAATGTGGAAGTCAGGATTGGAACAAAAACAAGAACTTACACCTTGAAGGGTGCATGGTAACGGTTCTGATCCAAAACTTGACTCTGACACAAAAAGGAAAAAGACAAGGCAAAGTTTAGGGATCAAGATTAGGACACAGACATAAACTTATACTTTGGAAAGTAACAAATGTCAATGCTAGTCCAAAGCCCGAACCCGAAAAACAAAGAAAACCAGGACTTAGGAAAAAAAAGAAACAACTCCTAAGACCTGAACAAGAACACAAAGGACAAAAGAAACAAAAAAGGGGGACCCATTTTGACCAAAATAAAATGGGGTGGTTATGCAAGGCATAATAATTATGTTAGAAATCTAAAACAAATGAATAACCAAGATTGTTATATGAGAGAAATAAGCTATAAAATTGTAAATAAAATAACACAATTATAGACTTGTGATTCCAAGAGATTTGTAAATATCAAAATAGTAATATTGTATTATGAGATCAAAGAGAAGTTGAAAAAGAATGAATGCATGCATCAATGTACATTCATGCCAAAGTATACAACAATGAATATACAAATACAAGCTAGGTAGTGAGTTTATATAGAACTAGGGAGAGGGTGGAGGTCAAAAATTGAACCAATAGGGAGTGACAACCAAGTATTCTAAAAATAGTAAATTATCTCCCCTTTTAGGATGGTGGCACCTCAACACCTTATCTCCTAGTTATTAAATAATTAAAAACTCACATTATTAACCTAAGTAAGCTTAATGAAAAGTGTAGGAAAAACTCATGACTAAGGGAAAGTAAATTAACCCACTAGGAAAATAAAAACCTACACTAAAAAGGGTTGGGGATGGAAGGATGAGGGAGGTAAGGTCTCATAATTCTTCAAGGTATTGGATAAATAAGGATGTAAAGGTAGAGATGCATCTAAGGGAATCTATAATGAATCTAAATAAAAGATAACAATCATGTAGATTAAAGAAAGAAGTTATGTGCTCAACAATTTTAGAGTTAGTGGAAAGTAAATGGAAAGTAAAATAAGGATCAAGGAACTTGATATGAAGAGAGGTGAGAGAGGTGGAAAAATCCATAAGAATAATGAGAAAAGAGGATGTAGGAATAAATATTAGTGTGGGGAAGATTTATGTAAATATATAAGTAATATCAATGAAAAGTAGAATATGAGAGGAGAGGGTAAGGAATGAAAAGATAAGGAAGAAATACTCTAGGTCAAATGGTGGTTTTTAGATGGTAAGGACATTTTATGGGAAAAAGGAGTTTGATAAAGAGTGGGAAAGAAATTTGAAGAGGTAAAGGAGTGAGGTTGATAGTGGGAAAGAGGATCAAAGGGGGAAATGGGTGGATTTAATACTAATGTGAATAGGATGTTATGGGGGATCACAAGGAATGAAAAATAAGTAAAGAAGAATGTGAAAGAGAAAGAAGGCAGAGGGGAAGTGTGGTTCAATAAATGGTGGGATTATTATTTCAAATTTGGTTTTTAGTTTAAAATGACTTAGTTATGCTATTATAATTTCTCACATATTTGTACAAGCCCTCTAAAGTGGGGGAGAAATTCAAGGTAAAAATTCACACTTTAAATTTTTTATCTTATGTTTCTATAGGACCATTTTGGCATCTTGTCCTATAGTCATGTTTTAGGTCTTATACAACCTATTTCCTAGGCTAAACATGTTACTAACATGTAATTCAAATGTGATAAAATCTTGTTTCATTTTTGTATCCTTCTCCTAAAGTTTGTATATATTATTCTTGAATGATATTAGCATACCCCACAACAATTATGACCACCTATGAATACCATCAAAATAGTTTCTTAAATAATTTATTATTGAATCCTCTATAAAAGAAGATTGATTATTCAATTAGTAACTACATCCAAATAAAATTTGATATATTACACAATATTTCCAACCCCCTCTATCTAGTGATATCACCTTATCCAAGTGGATGATTGACCTCACTGCCTTTGCATGTAGTTTAAAGGAAATTTTATTTTTGGATAAGGGATCCAAACCTTTATAAATATGTGGGACCTTCCCAATCTCTAGTAGAAGGTGTCAAGGAAACTACAAGCATAATTTCAAGTTATTTCCTCTAGTATATGGATTCTCTCATGCATTTTCACCTTGGTTCCACCTTATCTCATTTTTAAGATGTCTACCTTCTTCTCATGTTATTTAACCAAGGGTTAGAAATAGTCAAATTGTTGCAAATTCTATGTCTTCTCACTTAAGTTCATTTATAGATTATAGATTCTTCTCCTCTAATTTAACATAAGGCTTTATATTTCACTTGCGTAAAATAAACTAAACTCAATTCCTCCCTTTAGAAATCTAAAATCAACTCTCAAGCACAACTTGCAACATAGAAAATTCTCTATTCTTGACTCCCCATTGGTAATTGTATCTTCTTCCTTCAACCCTAATTCATTCTTTACTTATTTATTAAAGACAAATATAATTATATATTTTCCTTTTATTTTTCTTCTTTTCCAAACACACATTTCACTTAGTCTTCTCCTTGATCCCTAATTCTATAGTTGCATGTTATTTGAAAAAGAAAACCTCCTTAAAGTTTCCATTTCTATGAATATTAGCTAACAAACATACCTGCAAACCATGATTAAACATATCTAGAGATCAATATGTTTAGTTTTATTTTCTAATCTTAAAATTGAAAGAGGTTGACATTCAATGACTTCACTCTAACCTCATTTTGTATATGTCCAATTTTCCTTGCATTTTGTAGGACACTCTCAAAGTTCACACATATCATTAAGCAAGTTTCCAATACATAGTCATAGTTGAAGGTGTTGAGAAAGAATCAAAGAGGTTTGTCCAAAAATATAGAAGATACCAAAAATTTGTCATAAATTGATTCCTCTACATAAGCCATGCTAACTAAACATGATTAATTACTAGCATATAAAAACATCCATCAAATTATCAATCGTATAGTTGAACATATCCATATAAATTTTCACTCTAATAATTTAAAAACTTAACTAACAAACCACCCTATTAACTAATAATACTCTATAATTTAATTCATTTACAATTATAACCATTTAATCATTTCTAATAAATTAACTTTGAAACACTACCTATAAACTTAACTTATAAATTTGTTTATAATTTTATCTAAAAAAAATTATTAGAAAGGTAAGGGTGAGGTGGACTCTAAGACTAACCTGGACTCATACAAAATATTAAAACATGATAAAATTTAACCTAAAATTACTTTAGATAAGCTTGAGCTCTTATAAATATTTTAAGGAAAAATACAATGTGTGGGAAAGATTGTGTGGGGTTGTTAACAAATTGTTTTTCCCAAAAAGTTTTTAATTGCTTAGTGATGGATGTGATAAGATAGTTCAAATGATATTCTTGGCATTCCAAGCAACAATATCTTGGTGATATTTTTCTTCTACAACTTTTTTAACTTTTTTTCTACAACTTCTAACTTGTTCACCATATTCTTTCAAATGATAGTTCAAATGACTTGGTGATATTTTTGTTCTAGAAAAAGGTGATTCTCTAAAAGTACAATCAACTTTAATAATGTAATGCTTGTAAAACGACGTCCTATGAAATATCTCATCATTATATTCTTATAAAACTCTTGCTTTTCCATGGACTAGGAGTGTTTTTGAAGTTTATTTTGTAAGCATTGCCACAAAAGTGATCTAAAAATGAGTGACTTAGGAATCTATGTATACTTTTTTTAATGTGTAGGCAATAATAGAATAGATTTTTCCAAACCGACATATACTAGGTTGCCTAAATAACTTTGTAGGATGGCAACCCACTTCATTGGTTAGGAATGAAATATGTCATCATCATCATGGGTATCCAAAACAAAATATTAAGATTTAATTAAAATAGAAGGTGGCGTCCAAAATCATACATTGTGATTTATAAAGTATTACTAATTGTATTTAAAAGTTCAAAATGGGTATAGTGATAGGTATAAAGAAGTTATAGAAATTGTAAGAGGGTGAGAGATTCTACATGTATTTATTAGGATTTTTAGTGTATTTGTGAGAAAGGGCATCATGAAAAGATAGTGAACATTGCTTAAATCTGTGTTCGCTTTTTTAATATTACATTTTTAAGATTTTGATTATACTATTAATCCATGAAATTATGAAAGAAGGGTGATTTGGATAGATTATTCATTCAATTATCTATCTTTTTCTACATAGTGAATCAATCTTGTCAATGCATAAGGAGTGAACTGGATTTGGGATGGGCTACATCTATCGATATAGTGGGGATGCTCCTTTCACGTGATGAGTTCCCACCAACCCCCTTACCCAAGACATTTAATGACATATGTCGAGATTCAGAACTTGTGAATGTGCTTCATGATTAATAATGTTTTAATGATCATGTTTCCACAATTTTATTCACCTATGCAATTCATGATTAATAATGTTTTAATAAATTCTATATATTTTTTGAAACTTTCACATAGAATGAGCTTTTTAATTATACTAAAGCAAATGAAAATAAGAGAGTTTTACTTTTAAATGGATAATTTTTTTCTAAAGTAAGGTTGGGGTTGCCTATAAGAAAAAAATTATTATAGTTATATTATAAGTTAAGTAGCCTCCACTTAAGGAAAATGTCTTTCCACAATCCATAATGATTATTGTATGTGATTTTTGGGTTCAATTATGTAAACAAAATTACATTAATGTTTCATATCACACTTTTTGATCCATCAACATTGCGGATCAAATTCCATGATCCATCATCACAACTCTTTGGTTATCCTAATCATAGATCATGAAGTGTGATTCAAATATTGATTAAAAAAAATTACACTATTGAATCAAGAAATTACATACACTAATCTCCCCTTATCATATGATCACACATATTTCATATTTTATTCTCTTATTTAATATTTTCATAATAATGGTGTTGAGAATGTGCTAACTTGTTGCTAATGTGGTTGCCTATAAGAAATAGGAGTAAAAATGTAATAAAGGATAAAGACAAGTTGATGAAACAAAAAGAATCCTCTACCCAAGAAAAACTTGAAGTAAAATATTTTTTCCAAAATATCTACTTAAGTAGTAAAAATAAATGGAAAAATAAAGTTTGTGTTTTAGTGTAAGTGGTAACTAGTGAATAGTAAATGGTAAACAATCAAGAGATGTAGTTATCCAAATTCAAAAGAGAAAGGACACCATCAAATAATGGCACATGTCAAAATCAACACCTAATGACCAACATCACTTTTATAAAATATATGGACAAGATCAATTTAGTGGTAGTCTTTTCAATCTTATTCATTTGTAAAGTATTTTATGTGGTAGAAAAAGTTATATTGTTATTTGTAAAGTATTATATGTAGCAAAAAAAAATGTAATTCAAATAGAGATTAAATGGTACAGATTCTAAACTATTAGATTTGTTGACCATAACTATTCATCTATTACTAACAAATACTATTATTTTCTTATGTAATTTATGGGTTTCTTTTCCTTAAGATTATTATTAACAGATGTGAACAAAACAAATAATATTATAATTTTGTAAGATTCCAAATTAACTACTTTGCAATCTCCTTCTTACATTTATACACTCATTTTAGTGTCCATCTTCTAGTTATTTATTTAAACCATTTTAATTTTTCAAGCCTTTTTCCTAATCACAAAATAATAATGCAAGCGATCCTAGCTTTATAAATGTTAGGTTTCACAATAAGAAAAGAAAACATATGAGACAAAATGTCATAATGATAGCAAGAACACTTCTCAAGACCAAATGATAGGTTGAACATTGTTATTTCCTAGTAATAAAGAAACTAAAATACAATGCAAGAGAATGGGAGAATGGGATGGAATAGAGAAAAAAAGCTAGGTGAGTTCATTTATAGGAAATGCAAAGGAGAAAGAAGGTGGAATATGAAGAAACGTGACTTACACCACTCCCCATTATTAGCCAAATGAGCTTACATTAGCAAGATAAACTAGGCATAGGAAAATACCTAATAAATTAATTAAAAAGAATAAAAATATACACCAACACCCCCTTTAGCATAACTTAGGTGGTTGAATAAATGTGTGATGCAACCACATTCATAGACTAGATTTCATTAAAGAATGCTATTCAAATAAAAGTACAATTACACATAATACTTCAATTAACTCTACTTAATTCTCATTCCATTCTACCTCTACAACTAAAAAGAAAATCCTTATAGCTACATATGTCAAAAAATCACTCTTTTTACAATTTTTAAGAGTTTCCATAATTTCCCATTTTGGGTAATTTTACATTTCTATTCACACGACTATGAAAAATGGCCAATTATTTGAAACTAGCTTAAGTATTTATAATCTCATCTTTCAAATCTAATTGCATGTAAAAAATGGAAACAATTTTAAAAAGTAAATTGGGGAAATCTTGAAGAATAACTAAAATATAATTTTGAGGCTCCATATGAATGAAAACAACCTTGAAAAAGTGTCATAACTAGCTCCTCAATACGCTTCTCCATGAATTTTTTTTAGCTCAAATGGACTCTTGGGTCAAAATTTATGACCTCCAGAAGTCCCTAGATAAATGTGGGTCCCAACAATATGTAACTTGATGAAGTATCCATGTATGTAATAATCCACCATAAAAATATGCCCTACAAAAAGAGAGAGAACTCAAAATAGAGATAAAATCATCCCAAAGAAGAGAGGAAATGATACCTACAAGAAAGGAGAGAAGAGATAAGAACCATGCATCTCCTAAAACAATAACCCCCTACAAGATCAATAACTCCACATAGTAGAGATAAAGTAGTACAGCTAGTATCTAATGAGTGTTGAATAAGGTTCATCTACATCAAACAATGTATCTTCCTTTCAAAAGAAGGAAACCCTTGTTAGACACACAAGATAACTAAGAGGGGGGGTGAATTGGTTGTATATTAAAACCTTAAGACCCTCATTAACCTTTAAACCCTTATTATGCACCAACATGAATGTAAACAAATGAAACATCAACACAACAACAACCATACACAATAGAACACCAGATTTTACGTGGAAAACCCTAATTAGGGAAAAACCACAGTGAGGATTAACTCATATATATATGAATATCAACACTAATTATAAAAGTCTAAATGTCAGACGGGCTCATTTCCCAAAGGACTCTCTGTCCAAAAAAAGAAGGGCTCATTGGCCAGATAGAAAAAGAATAGAAAGAAATTGTTACAAGGAGGTTCACTACCTCAGAGCAATAGGAGAATCAACCACAACAACTCTTCACCATCTGCAACCTTCATCTCACTACCTCCAACAAATTTAGGCACACTAAAATGTAGACACCTTTTGCTCACTACTTTTGGTAGTCTTAAGCGTTCATGCTCGCACTCAAATCACAACAATAGATCACATACACTTCATTTCGCATCATACAACACACCATACACTTCTCCAATAAATGATCTTGCATATATATCCTTTGCAACCATGAATAACCTTCTCCAAGTCAGCCTCAATGAAATGTATGCACCTCAAATGTGTAACCGCCAAATAAATTGGCACAAAAAACCTTCATGGTGGAAAGAAGTGAAGTCAAACCACACCAAGGGTTAACCAAGACACAAATCTACACCAACATGCTACACCATGCTTCCAAAAACAACAAATCACATCCACAATCAGTGCTAACATGTCAAGTTGGCCAAATAGGAATTAATGCTAACAAGAAACCACATTCACACTTCACTAGGTCTAGAAATAACATGCGGACCACTTAGCCACATTACAAAACATCTTGGAATGTTCCAACACCAACAAAATAATCAAAATCACTGGCTCAAACATATGCAACCGAGAACATTATCATCTTGTGCAACCAATCAAACTATCACTAAGACATTGTAACGCATGAACCAAGCATGTGGAATAGCTAAATACCAAACCATCCAAGGGAAGGTAGATACAAGCATCATTAGCACATTCCCAAATATGCAAGACAAGAGACTTCAACACAAAAAAAATTAGAGCAATTCCATTTCTCCTAGACAACCTTCTTTACAATCCAACACATTTTCAAACACATCTTCTACTATTGCACGACCCAGAACCTGAAACTATGGATATAACTGTTACCCAATTTTCATCTACGGGCTCCATCAGAGGAAATTATGTTTTAAATTCGGCACGTGGATTAAATGTGGCTCCCATAAGGGTTGATCCCAGTGTGCAGGTTTTCAGTTTTCATTAGGAAGGTCTCCATCTGATGATTTATCGAGGAGCTCAGTTGGAAAGCTTTCCTTAGTCAAGTTGGGCATAAAATTCCTCTAAGGAGAAAGTCGGCAAGACCTTCCAGATGTCTTGCCAACTAGCAGGGGTTCTATTCATTTTTGAAATGTCCCGGTTGGCCAGACATTTTAATCGCCATGGGTTTTCATATGTCTCTCTGACATGCTGAAGTCTCGTCGACCGACGACACCATTGGAGTCTTGCCGAAGGATTTTTCCTTCGGCATAAGGTCCTGCCAACGGATGGAGGTCTCGGCGAAAGCTTGTGCCTTCGCTATGATGTCTCCCCGACTGAGGGTGGTCTCACCGAAACAAAGGTCTCGGTGTAATGTTTGGCATTCGACAAAGTGTCTTGCCGATTGCTGATAGTCTTGTCGAAATAGAAAGGGACATCGGTAAGACTCTTGCCGTCCATTGTGAAGTCTTCCCGACCGGAGGGAGTCACGCCGACAATTGTTCACCAGGCCATCATCAGAGATAAAGTTTTACATTCGGCATGAGGTCTCACGGATAGCGAAAGGTCTTGCCAAGAGGGATTGATATTGGCGTAATGTCTCGCCGAAGAAATAGGAGCTTGGGGAGATATCTCGGTGACTAACAAAGGTCTCGACAAAAGGAGATGTCAATGGGGAGAAAAGGTGGGCCTCACTGTAACGTCTTGGTGACCAAATGATGTCTCATCGAAAGGATGGTGCCTTCAGTATGAGATGGTGATCTCGGCAAGAGGGCTCACCAACCAAGGAAAGTCTCCCCGACTAAAACAAAGGGAGCTCGATAAGAGTTCTCATCGAAGCAAGGTGGCTTCGACGAGAGATCTCACCGACACATGGAGGTCTCGCTGAAACATAATGAGCTCGGGGAGTCTTGCCGAGATGAAGTGAGCTCGCCAAAGAATCTTGCCTTCGGCATAGTGTCTGGCTGACCCAATGGTGTTTCGCCGAAGTATGAAGGGATCGGTGAAAGCTCTTTCCGACAATGGGGAGTCTTGCTGATAGCGATGGACTTGCCAATCAAAAAGGGCTATCAGCATGACTCTTAGCGCCCACTATGACCTCTTGCCAAAGGTGAAAGTCTTGCCGATGGTTTCAGGGATGTTGATATGACTTTTGCAGCTCGATGTAAACTCTCACCGACAGATGTATGCTATGTCGATGTTGCTATAGAGTATAATTGCATTGGGGAGACATGATTAGTGTCTCACCGACATGTGATTCTAAGGAAGTGACCTTTGACCGCTTGGAATCTTGCGTGGCATCTGTTCGACCAATCGAAGGGAACTAAAGGTGAACCATCAACCATTTTACTATTTGACTCCCCCTGTGAATGAAATCAACAGAGCACAAAATAACACAAACTTTTCCTGAGATGAAAGGCGATGGGCAGCTTGGCAAGGAGGTTTGAAGGTGGATAGAGAGGCCTGAAATTAATGTTGTGGTTGCAAAAGATCAAGGAGACCCTTCCTGAGGGCAATCTATCACCGACATGGACACGGGGATACAACATTAATTTCATAAAAAAGATCTAAGGGCAAATTCTTTTCTAGAGGTTGATATTTTTGTAAGCCTAGGCGGGCTGACACTTTTGTATATATGGCATTTTTGCCTTCTTGTAAAGGAGTTCTCCTGATGCTTTTCGAAAGTCTGTGACTTTTGTAGTCCTTTCTCAGATTAGAAAACTTCTGTAACTCATTTTGGAGCATGATATATAAAATTTACCTTGTTACCGTTGATGGTTCAATTTGCCTTCTGTTTCTTGCAAAAATATTGTGCATTTTCAGGTGATTCACAAAGCTATTTCGTGAAATATTTCTTTTCCCTTATAGCTTTGTTTCATGTTAGCATGCCTTTCTTTGCAAAATTAGCATTATGTAGATTATGAACTGTGTTTACTCAATTGCACATAAGCTTTTAATTTGTGAAAATCTGCTTTTCCTTCTTGAAAGTGTGTGCATGTCAAACCTCTTTGTATGCATAATCTACAGAAACTAGTTGTGCAGTCCCATATCCATCATCAATATTCAAGTGTAACTTGAGTGTCTCATTGTTCTTGTCATTTAGGTGTATTACCATAGTAATTAGTTTTATTTTTATGCACTCCTTCTCCCTTTTCCTTTACAAAATTAGTAGTTTAGGTGATACCAAAGGAAGTTGACCTTCTCTGAAGGTTGACCTCTGTCTACAAGTGACCCAAAGATTTAGAGGTCTTCCCATGTTACACTGAGGTGTTGAACATCAAGTTCAATAAGGGTGCAATTTCAGGTGATAACAATAACACCTTTGAAAATCATATCCAAACCACACAATCACATCTTCAAGCATGAAGAAATGAAGAGCACAATGCAAAACACATCCTTGTCACCTTGTACACTCTTTATACAAGTTTTATCAAAATTACTTGGAAACCAAGTGACTATGCTACATCTACAACACCTACTCAACACCACAAACACTTTCTCATCATAACCACACTAGAGGTTGACATAGGTTGACATCTATGGCAACACTAATGATAGTTACATAGTGCAACAATCTCCCCCTTTGTTGTTGATGTCAACACCTACTAAAACACCATCATCAAAAAAAGAAACTTTGATCTCCAAATCTCATTCAACTCTCCCCCTCACTTGGAAATTTCTTACATTTCAGACTTCTTTCTCTCCACTACTCTCTCTCCCTTTTACTATGCTTTTCAAAATTCTCTCCCCCTCTAACATCAATGGAAAAGGGAAACACCTGCACACTTCACTTCTCTCTCACACACTTTTAGGCACAACATATGCTCCCCTTGACTCAACCAAAAACACCATTACTTTCTCCCCTTGAGAGGTAGCCTTCATCAATCCAAGACAAAGAATTCATCTTGAATTGCACCCCTGGATAGATACACCAACTTATACATCTAGTTGAAAGGAGGGGTAATAAACCCTAGCTTGTTTCTGAGATACTCAAATGTACCTTTTGGAAGAGCTTCTGTGATAATGTCTACTATTTGATCCTTTGTAGGAACATGCTCCAACTTTACTTCATTCTCAATGATTTTCTCTCTTAAAAAGTTATACCGGATAGAGATATGCTCTGTCTTGAATGCATTACCATAATTTTTTTTAAATGTTGATAACACTTGAATTATCACACAAGATAGAGATAGGTTCATTATATGATACTTTGATATATTTTAATGTTTGCTTCATTCACAAAACATGTGTACAATGAGATGTTGCAACAATATATTATGCCTCTATAGTAGATAATGACATTGAATCATGTAGACACCGAAATCTGGTCTAAGCCTCTGACTTGAATATTTCTTCATAATTCGTATTTCCATGGTCATGATTAAATAATGTCAATTATTTAATTATTTTCTAAAGTCTTCATTTCATCTATTAATTAAATAATCTTAATTATTTAATTAATTCACACTTTTCTTTATTCTATCTAATTAATTAAATAAACACTTTTTATTTAATTATACTAACTAATTAACCTTATCCTTCTTCTTCAATTAAATAAATTCTTATTTAATTTACCTTTATCATATTTTGACTATAATTAAATGAATTCTTTATTTATTTAATTATTCATTTAACCCCTTCATCACTTAATTAAATAAATTTTATTTATTTAATTATTCTTCAAATATCAACTCTTGAATTAAATGAATTATTTAATTCATAAATTCTATTTTAACTCATTCCTCTATATTTGGATAATTGTGTGAGTTATCTAAGTATTCACTTTGACTCGACTCGACATCTATTTAAATCGCTCAGTTAACTTAGGATTTAATGTCTGAGTGGTTTTCTCGAGTAATCTCCTCGTCATAACATTCAGTCATCTGGTTCTAACTCAATTGCATGTACATGCATATTAATTAAATATTTCTATTTAATTAATTAAATCTTGTGCGTGCATTTGAACGGAGCGTTGCTTTAATCCTATCTTTATCTTTGTCATGCAAAGACTATTCTTCTATTTTTGAATACCAAACTCGAAGATTAAATAATTTATTTAATCTTTATTTCTATTTCTAATTTTTATCACTCATGTCACTACTAACAATTATCATAATGCATGTCTAATCTTTCGATCCTGGCCTATCATTTGAATGATCAATTTTCTATAAATTGATCTGTCTTTCATCATTCCAATCTCTCCCGAAATCTTATGACTTTTGGAAGCATATCTATTATTTAAATCTTCAATGTTTTTCTAAATCATTATCACAGGCTATACTTGCACAAGAGAAATCTGAGGGAAATTATACTACAACGGAAAAATGGAGAAGGGAAATTGGGGTTATACATGGAATTACGTAGATATTGGGTGAGATTATTCAGTTTTTTTTTTTAAGCTTTCCTTTGTTCTCTGTTGTTTAGCTTAGATTGCATAATTAGAGTTTTGATTGCATTGTTGTGTGCTTTTAACCTTTCTTCTACATTTTCTAGATGTTACATTTGGTGAACCCGTTGTGAAGATAGGTCATCTTCGCGTATTCGTAGAATTTTATTAGATTTTTACAGGTTTTTTTACGAAACGACGCATCTGTGTGACCAAACGACGCAATTACCATTAAGAGGTACAGCTATTTGATGAAACGACGCAACTAAAATACTGAACTGCATCTAATATCGAAAATGATGCAATTGACTTATAAAACCGCATCTGATATCGGAAACGATGCATTTGACGAGTACTTATGCATCTGTTAGTTTATGAGCCGCAATTGACTGGTAAAATCCTGCGACGCATCTGACAGAGAAAATGATGCATCCGACTGGTAAATTTTTAGGTTTAGATTTTCAATTTACAAGTTTCTTTCATATTTTTATTTTCGCTAATCTTCTATTTTTCAGCGTGTGTTTTGAGGAGTTAACGATTTTTTTGTAGATCGATAGTCGAAGACCAATATCAAACTACTAATGAATCTTTCTGCAGAACGCATGTCAAAGACCCTAGTTAAATTTTTGAATTTTTTTTTTGATAGTGTAGAAAATCTTTCATTTGGATTAAAATTAGCAAGTGTCTACTTTGTTTGGTGCGAAAGCACATTTGTGTTATTACCCTCATGATTTGGTATATCGAAGTATCCTCTCCCCTTGCACATCTGTGTGATCCTGGGTGTAAGAGAAATGGTTATTGACTCTAGAACTTGGGCCTATTATGGTGGGAAAAAGTACTCACCCCAGGACGACTCAGACCGGTAGCACCCTGAACTCGAGGGACTTCTAACCAGTATATAAAAGTGGATTCTTGGGGAAATCCCAAGAATCACACTTATGGTTCTGACGAGATGGATTCGAAAGGGGACTCTCGCCGCATGGATCATGCCCTACAAACAGAATGCCTAAATTAAACACCTTTGTTTGTAGTGTCCAAAATCCTTCTATTTACTGGTATAGCAGGTCGGACCTGTGAAGCCGTCTCATATTCTTACGGTTCATGTGTAGAGATGAAAGTATTCCATGGGATGTTCATGGGTATTGTAGCTTGGCTGCCCTGAATGATGTTAATGAGTCGTGGAGGGAAGCTAGAGGGGTCAAGCTACTAATCATCCGCCTTGAATAAGTATAGCTGGGGAAACCCAAGTGAGAACTCAGTAAATATTGTCTTACACAGCCTAGGATGTACTTGTCTGTTGTCAAATTAAACGTTCTTTGAGTCCAAAATCAAACTGAAAACACTTTGTCTTATGATTGTCTTTGTTTGCCAGAACTTGATCATGAAAAGTATCAATTTTATATCTCCATTCATTGAAAACACACAACTGTCAAATAGAATCGTAACTGTTCACCAGAGAGTCACAATTGTTTTGTCGAATCGCATTTGTTTAGCCTAGAGTCGCATCTACTAGATTAGCTCACACTTGTTCTATGGAAAACCACATCTGAGTTAAAACATCACACTTGTGATCTTCTATGACACATCTGAAAAGGTGAGCCACAACTGCAGTCTGGAATGATGCATTTTCCACTATCACAAAACTTTTACTAGTGCACAAAATTTAGAAAAACCACATCTGTTATAATCTGAGTCACAATTGCCATCACGAGTCGCATCTATGAGAAACTATACCACATCTATCTGATACTAGCTACTGAATTTTACCAGAAACTCACAATTAATCACCAGATAACTGCATCTATGAAACATAACCGCATCTATGAAATTCTACGATGCATCTACCTGAGTATTAGAAAACTAGAATTTACAGTCACAATCCATTCAACACAGTCATACCAGTCTTTGATCTATCTTTTCACAGTAGGCCTTAGATGAAAACCTGAAACAATTTGCTCAATTTTGCATCCTTTAGGTATCATTTAGTCATAACTATAGTCATCCTAATTCTGAGTTTTTCATCTTAGACTACATATTACCTTAAGATCAAACTTTTAGGAAGGTCACTTTTATAAACTTTAGAATAGGTCCACTTTCTACACTTTAGAAAAATCATAGCGTCAACGGAATTTTTCATTGAACCTATTTCTATCATCATATCCTTTGTCTTATAGAGAGTCCTCCTAGCTCATCAGTCTAGTTAGGAAACTCAACTTATCTTTGATCCTAGTCCTACATTGGTTCCTTGACATAACTAAATTGACACCTTGGTTAGACTTTAGGTAGTTGGTATCCTCGTCTCAGGTTTACAAAATTGATTACCTTAGAAGATTTCCTAGACTTTGCATCTTTAGATATTGTCATTTTAGACTAGCATCATCTTAGAACATTCCTTATTTTGCATTCAGAAAATCCCAAAAAACATACACTAGAGTCATACTATCCATAGACGTAGTTTTGCATTCCTTGCATAGTGAGCTTATCTTACATGGTTGAAACTAGGTCTAAGAGAAAAGAGAGAGAAAAGATGTTGAACCCAAACGAATTCATCAATCCATTCTCATCGAGACCTCACAGGACTTTATTAGAAAAATTCACAACTAGAGACACTCAAGGACACATTAGATTGGAAGACATAGAGGTTGTTGCACAAGACCTTGAGTTTTCCTCTTTTGTCGATGAGTATCTAGAAAATGATCGCCAACGCTACTTAGCCAAATTGTTAGCTAAAGGTGCTACCTTACCTACATGATTTGATATCAACACCTTACAAACTCAACCTACACAAGGGATAACCGCAGTGACTGCTAGTACCTCTATACCTCAGGTTAATACAACCATACCATCTGGCATACCTACACAGAGTACGACAGTCCATATGTCTCCATTTGGTACATTTGGCATGACATCAGGATTTTATTTCACTGTAGGGGCATCATCGTCCACTCCCTTCAGTCCTCTTGTTGGGAGTAAAAGATCTAAAACGTTAGCTTCTATACCAAATGTCAGTGTCACCGGTACCATACCATAGTCAACAGCCATATCTAGTGCTCCTGTTGCTAGTACTATACCGCAGACTACACAAATAGGAGGGATTCCCTCTTTCCAATATGGCAATCAAAATCCATTCTCCTAGGTTGGCGATCAAAATCCATTCTCTTAGATTGGCTGTCAGAATCCATTCACATAGATTCTGAATCAGAACACATTCACCAACATTCTGAATCCAAATCCATATCAAATACCAACATTCAATCAAAACCCATCACAAAACCTTGGATTTCAGAATACATACATAGATCCACGTAATTCGCCCAACACATCATTAACCCAAGTTGACGTCTTGCAAACACAAATGCATGCACTACAAACACAAATGGATAACATGGTGGTGTCAACTAAGAAACCCTTTTCAACGAAGGACATATGCCCATTTCCCTTTGATAAATCATTGTACATGACACCTTTCCCTCACGGGTATGTCATACTGAATCTCCCTAAGTACAATGGCAAACGAAATCCGATAGAACATATAAGGAAATTTTCTACCATGTGCATATATGTCGCTTATGACCCCACATATCTTATGAGACTATTTCCAAGAAGTCTTGTAGGAATTGCACTCGAGTGGTTTTCAGGTCTAGACTATGGCATCAAATCATGGGGTGAATTGGCTGAGAAATTTGTTGAGAAATTCTCCTTCAACATAAACCACGAGATAAATATAGCAACCTTGTGTCACACAACACAAGACAAAGGTGAAACTTTCATCGCTTTCTTCCAGAGATGGAGGACTATAGCCAGTTGGTGTCCTGTTGAGATACTTGAAAAACAAAAAGTCACTATATTCTAGGAAAACCTTCATGCAAAACTAAGGAGTAACTTAAGGGTACATTGTTGTACTTCCTTTTTGGAACTAGTGGAAAAAGGGGTTATAATAGAAAAGGATCTCATTGAAAAAGGAGAACTTAAGACACCGACATCCAAAAAAAATCCAATAGTGTAAAACACCCCCAATGACAGAAACAAATTTTGGTCTCGAAACAAAAATGTTACCAATGATGGGGTAGTTGATGCTAAAACTGTATAAGTAGGACCAATAATCACATTACGAGGATCTAACCCTATGGCCAATAGGCTTAATTCTGTCAATCAACCTCCCAACATGGTCCAAAATACTCAACATCTACAACAATAGAGGAGGTTTCAAAAACGTGAGTTCACTCCCTTAGGGGAACCCATCGAGTCCGTATTTAAACAACTGTTACAACATAATCTTATACAACTTCAAGAGCCAAGACAATACAATCTAGGACAATTTAAACTAGTTTGGTGGGATGACAATGCCTTCTGTGATTATCATAGAACTAAAGGACATAACCTACAAAATTGTCACCAACTGAAACATATCATACAGGATCTTGTCGAAAAGAGAATTATTGAAGTTAGCAGATAGAAAAAAAAGTCATCAAACACTGATCACCAAGTCTTTTCTGATCCATTACATGACCATGAGAAAGGAAATGCCCCAGTTCGAGTAACAAGACCAATATGTCAGCCAACTACGCTAATATCAAACATGATTATAATAGTGGCAAAATCATAAATCACCTTCGCATCGTCGATGAGAATATCAATACCATTACCATCAATACAACTCCTGAGTGTTTTGTCAACACTCGTTGTACTAAGATCACTATCCAAGGTCCTCCATCACAAAAAACACCACAAACTTCTAAGTTGCACTATAACTTACTTGACCAGTTGGGGAAGACCCCAACCCAAATCTCTATCTTGGAACTGATATGTATCTCCCCTAAGCATCTATCCATTTTAGAAAAAGATTTACAAAGCACCACTATCCCTAATGATCTCGATGTTAATCATTTCCAGGAAATGGTAGGCTACTTGACCAATAATCATCATGCCACATTCTCCGAACAAGACTACACAACTGAAAAGACAAATCATAACGACCCTTTACATCTTGAAGTCCTTGTTGATGACACCAAAGTTAGATGAGTTTTGGTAGACAGAGGAGCAGAGTTAAATATGTGCACTTTAAAACTGATTAAGGAATTAGGTTTCTTGGAAGCATGTGTAGACACAACCAAAAGTATTGTCATGAAGGCCTATGACGATGAGGAACGAATATCAAAGGGGGTGGTAATACTTCCTATCAGAATCGGTCCTACAGTAATGGAGACAAAATTCCAAGTCTTGGATCTCACCCTTCCATACAACCTTCTGTTAGGCAGACCATGGATTCATTCCATGAAGGCAGTCCCTTCCACATATCATCAATGTCTCCAACACTAAGTGCCAATAAACCAAGATCCATTCCAATATTGCACCAATCTAAAAGAGATACCCCAATGCTAAGTGTGAGTAAACCAAGAGGCTTCATCATCCAATTCATCTCACTATGTCGATCCATCCACTCTCACTAGAACATCCACTTCACCTTCATTTCTTACCACTCCTAGGGTTGAGATCCAAGACAAGGGTAGTGGAGAATATTACATGAAGACATCTTATTGTGTTAGCCATTTGATTCCTCCTAAGTCGTACTATTTACCTACACCAGATAAGAGACAATCTATGGTCACTATACACATTCCTCTCACAACAAATTTCACTAAATGGGGAGAATTAAGCAAAGAAGCCATAAATACAGAAGATTTCAACTCCTGGTTGTATAGAGAAGATAATGAAGAACCTCTCTCACTTACCCACATTCCTACATATCTATATGGAAAAGGTTTCACAATCATGCAGATCAAGGGATATAATGGATATAGTGCTTTAGGCTTAAATCAAGATGGGAAGATTGAACCAATCTTTGTTTCTCAGTGGCCGAAAGGCTTAGGGCTTGGGTTTCAACTGATTCAGATTGGCGTTCCTAGTACCACATCACCCTTAATCGCGGAAGTAAGTGCTTCAGAAGATATTGAGACATCTCACGAACCATCTGACCAACACCACTATGACTCCCCTGACTCAAACGAATATGAGTGGGATTCCCTATCCTCTACCTCTTCCATGGACCTTGACAAGCTATTTGGAGAACTTGACTTAATGTTGAGATCCTCACCAAATCCATGAATTCCTGTCCACCAAAGAATATGACATAAGAGGAATGGTTTAAACATTACTATTGGGAATCACTTGATCCTACCTCTTGGAAACCTGATACATATGTTTCAGATAACCAAACCTTGGCATTAGGCCCACCTCTCAATCCACCAAAATCTAAACCAATGAGCAAAAAGGACTTAGTACAAGACTTTTGTGACCATATGAACAACTCAGTCCTTACCTTGACTCCGTTAAACTTTGATAACTCTGACGATGACATGCCCTTAGTTTATCCCCAACTCATTGATTGGGACCAACAAGACACACTCGTCTTAGACTTTTTTGAGAATGACGAAGCAATTGTTGAGTTCTTGGGATTAAGAGAAGGCATACCTAGTGGTGATCACAAGGCTGGTTTACCATTGACTTGGACAAAAAAGCATATTTTGGGGAATCTGTTCAACCCTCCAGTCACAAAAATGAGAAAAAGAATAAAAAAGATAAAAAATGCGAGTCTCTAGGTGAAAACCGAAAGGTGCCTCTAGACAATGAAAAAGAAAAAATAAAGGACGCATCCGAAGGAAAAAACCTCTTTGAGGAACCTAAGGATGGAGGTTTGAACATTCTCCCATTTGCACAGGAAAAGTCACCCATGCTCGTTGAAGAATCAATAGAAGTCAACATAGGCACAAAAGAGAATCCTCGACTGGTTTATTTTGCAGCGTCATTGACAAAAGAAGAGCAACCAAAATTACACAACTTCTTCACACAGAGACAAATTTTTTTTGCTTGGTCATATGCAAAAATTCTTGGGCTGGATCCTAAAATTGTTCTACATCACTTGCCCTTACAACCAGGTGTAAAACAAGTGAAACATAAATTGAGGAAAATGCACCCACAAATTGCTTTACTAGTCAAGGAAGAACTCAAGAAACTATTAGACGTTGGTTTAATTAGATTGCTTTACTAGTCAAGGAAAAACTCTTCACCATCTGCAACCTTCAACTCACTACCTCCAACAACTTTAGGCACACTAAAATGTAGACACCTTTTTCTCACCACTTATGGTATTCTTAAGCATTCATGCTTGCACTCAAATCACAACAATAGATCACATACACTTCATTTCAAATCATACAACACACCATACACTTCTCCAATAAATGATCTTGCATATATATCCTCTACAACCATGAATAACCTTCTCCAAGTCAACCTCAATTAAATGTATGCACCTCAAATGTGTAACTGCCAAATAGATTAGCACAAAAAACCTTCATGGTGGAAAGAAGTGAAGTCAGACCACACCAAGGGTTAACCAGGACACAAATCTACACCAACATGCTACACCTTGCTTCCACAAACAACAAATCACATCCACAATCAGTGCTAACATGTCAAGTTGGCCAAATAGGAATTAATGCTAACAAGCAACCACATTCACACTTCACTAGGTCTAGAAATAACATGCAAACCACTTAGAAACATTACACAACATCTTGGAATGTTCCAACACCAAAAAAATACTCAAAATCACTAGCTCAAACATATGCAACCGAGAACATTATCATCTTGTGTAACCAATCAAACTATCACTAAGACATTGTAATGCATGAACCAAGCATGTGTAATAGCTAAACACCAAACCATCCAAGGGAAGGTAGATACAAGCATCATTAGCACATTCCCAAATATGCAAGACAAGAGACTTCAACACAAAAAAATTAGAGCAATTCCATTTCTCCTAGACAACCTTCTTTACAATCCAACACATTGTCAAACACATCTTCTACTGTTGCACAATCCAAAACCTGAAACTATGGATATAACACCTTTGAAAATCACATCCAAACCACACAAGCACATATTCAAGCATGAAGAAATGAAGAGCACAATGCAAAACACATCCTTGTCACCTTGTACACTCTTTATACAAGTTTTCTCAAAAGTACTTGGAAACCAAGTGACTATGCTACATCTACAACACCTAGTCAACACCACAAACGCTTTATCATCATAACCACACTAGAGGTTGGCATACGTTGACATCAATGGAAACACTAATGACAATTACATAGTGCAACAATCTCTCCCTTTGTTGTTGATGTCAACACCTACTAAAAAACCATCATCAAAAAAAGAAACTTTGATCTCCAACTCTCAATCAACTCTCCCCCTCACTTGGAAATTTCTTACATTTCATACTTCTTTCTCTCCACTACTCTCTCTCCCTTTTACTATGTTTTTCAAAATTCTCCCCCCCTCTAACATCAATGGAAAAGGGAAACAATTGCACACTTCACTTCTCTCTCACACACTTTTAGGCACAACATATGCTCCCCTTGAGAGGTAGCCTTCATTAGTCCAAGACAAAGAATTAATCTTGAATTGCACCCCTGGATAGATACACCAACTTATACATCTAGTTGAAAGGAGGGGTAAT
Organism: Sequoia sempervirens; assembly: GCA_007258455.2. Lineage (NCBI taxonomy): Eukaryota > Viridiplantae > Streptophyta > Pinopsida > Cupressales > Cupressaceae > Sequoia > Sequoia sempervirens. The sequence continues at coordinate 349,825,146 of VDFB02000015.1, read as the reverse complement.
AAACCCTAGCTTGTTTCTAAGATACTCAAATGTATCTTTTGGAAGAACCTCTATAATAATGCCTACTATTTGATCCTTTGTAGGCACATGCTCCAACTTTACTTCATTCTCAATGATTTTCTCTCTTAAAAAGTTATACCGGATAGAGATATGCTCTGTCTTGAATGCATTACCATAATTTTTTTTTAAATTTTGATAACACTTATATTATCACACAAGATAGAGATAGGTTCATCATATGATATTTTGATATCTTTTAATGTCTACTTCATCCACAAAACATGTGTACAACAAGATGTTGCAACAATATATTATGCCTCTATAGTAGATAATGATATTGAATCCTGTAGACACCGAAATCTGGTCTAAGCCTGCGACTTCAATATTTCTTCATAACTCGTATTTCCATGGTCATGATTAAATAATGTCAATTATTTAAATATTTTCTAAAGTCTTCATTTCATCTATTAATTAAATAATCTTAATTGTTTAATTAATTCACACTATTCTTTATTCTATCTAATTAATTAAATAAACGCTTTTATTTAATTATACTAACTAATTAACCTTATCCTTCTTCTTCAATTAAATAAATTCTTATTTAATTTACGTTTATCATATTTCGACTATAATTAAATGAATTATTTATTTATTTAATTATTCATTTAACCCCTTCATCACTTAATTAAATAAATTTTATTTATTTAATTATTCTTCAAATATCAAATCTTGAATTAAATGAATTATTTAATTCATAAATTCTATTTTAACGCATTCCTCTATATTTGGATAATTGGGTGAGTTATCTAAGTATTCACTTTGACTCGACTCGACATCTATTTAAATCGCTCAGTTAACTCAGGATTTAATGTTTGAGTGGTTTTCTCGAGTAATCTCCTCGTCATAACATTCAGTCATCTAGTTCTAACTCAATTGCATGTACATGCATATTAATTAAATATTTCTATTTAATTAATTAAATCTTGTGTGTGCATTCGAACGAAGCATTGCTTTAATCTTATCTTTATCTTTGTCATGCAAAGACTATTCTTCTATTTTCGAATACCAAACTCGAAGATTAAATCATTTATTTAATCTTTATTTCTATTTCTATTTTTTATCACTCATGTCACTACTAACAGTATCATAATGCATGTCTAATCTTTCAATCTCAACCGTCCTTTGATCTTTCGATCCTGGCCTATCATTCGAATGATTAATTTTCTATAAATTGATCTGTCTTTCATCATTCCAATCTCTCCCGAAATCTTATAACTTTTGGAAGCATATCTATTATTTGAATCTTCGATGTTTTGCTAAATCATTATCATAGGCTATACTTGCACAAGAGAAATATGAGGGCAATTATCCTACAATGACAAAATGGAGAAGGGAAATCGAGGTTATACATGGAATTACATAGATATTGGGTGAGATTGTTCAGTTTATTTATGTTTTAGCTTTGCTTTGTTCTCTGTTGTTTAGCTTAGATTGAATTAGAGTTTTGATTGCATTGTTGTGTGTTTTTAACCTTTCTTCTGCATTTTCTAGATGTTACAAATCCCACTTCTTACTTATCCAAGAAACTAATATGTTTTCAAGAAAGAAGGAAAATCCACTTGCACTTTTTCTATCATTTGCATAGGCTGCCCAATCTGTATTTTTGTATGCACTCAAAGAAAAGTCAATATCCTTAATAAATGATAGACCATAGTCCAAAGTTCTCTTCAAGTATTTGAATAACCTTTTGACTATTGCCACAAGACAAATTGCATGTATAATATGTTAAAGATCCAAGATACTAAGAGGGGGGGTGAATCAGTATCTTCTTAAATTTTTTGATCAGATACCATCCAATTATTCCAATACAAAGAATAGTAGAAATAAATAAAAGCATTAACATAACATAAGATCAGAGAACACAAGAACACTAGGATTTTTACATGGAAAACCCAAATGGGAAAAACCACGATGAGTGTTAACTCACAATATTATATAACCAGTTATAGAATATTACAAAATGGGTGGCTCACTACCAGGACTCACTATCTAGAAACAAAGGCTCACTGCCTACAGAATTACAATGATTGAATGAATTTCAGTTATAAAACAAACTTACAGAGTACAACTAATGAGTGTAGATTCAGTTCCAAATAAAGCTCAATAAATGAACTCGACACACTTCATCATGTTCACACTACTTCACATCTTCGCAAAAATCACACACACCTTCTTCAAAAATTGTCTATTATATATACCCAATCTCTTCAGAAGCATCAATTATGTTGGCCTAATTAGATGCACTTCATATTTACCAAAAATATCATCTGTTGGCTACAAGCTTTGAAAAAGATATCCCACACGCTTCAACAAGTTGGCATAGACCTAAAAATAGGTCGCACATATATCTGCATAAAAAAACTATTTTCACCTTTACATAATTGACCAAAGAAGTCGGCTAGGAATAGACTTCAAACCAAAAACCAAAAACATTTTGTATGAGAACTATGTACGTGAAATATAGAATGTTCGTGCTCCCAACATCTACAAACCATTTCCCAAAACCGCAAGCAACAGTGATCATCAGAAAACAAATGCGGATCAAAATACTAGAGGATTATCGGTTCAGATATCAAACTAGAATACTGGAGTAGCTTTAGTCTTGATCTTGCAGTTGTAACTCATATATGATGGTGACATCAATGACAAACAAAAAAGTAACAAAATGAGACGTTCTTCATTTTTCCAACATAATATCTAGTCTAGTTGCATTTAGATATAGTAATCCACCAATCATGGATCTATACTTGGTATGATCTGTCTTAGGAGATTCATCATTTTTTCTCAATTTATAACCAATAACGATGGAAGTACATACTGTATACACCTAAAAATGGTCTGGAGAATATAATTAATTAAATATGATTTATTTGATTAATTAATCCTAAATTCATCTACTTAGTAAATAAATAGAAATATTTATTTATATTAAGTTCACTATTAATTCTTCTATTTTATCATATTATTTTCCTCTTAATTAAATAAACAAAATTAAATACTTTGTTTTATTTAATTATTATCATTATTATTATTATTTTTTGTTAAGAAAAACCTGGTTTTGAAAGGTCCAAGAACCCATAGTAGTACAACAAGATAAGGGATGCTCCCAAAATCAGCATAAAAAACATCACATGCTACCATAATAGAAGCCTGAAAAAGAGACTAGAGAATCCATAAGTCACTTAGAAAGGTCTATCCGCATCCAACAAGAGCCGGACATCCAGGGGAAAGTTTTCAACCCATATTTTTGAATTATCGCCATTCCTGCTATGCATTGCAACTCCCATGTTTGCAGCCCAATCAGCCACTTGGTTACCTTTCCTGCCAACATGAGTAATCTTGAATTCCACCATATCTTCCAGCATGAATTTTTCTTCTTTGACAAACACATCCAGCCTCCAATTATGAAGAGGGGTACCATTCAAAGCATCAACCACTAGTTTGGAATCACCTTCAATCCATAAACGTCTCCACCCTTTATCTCTAGCGACCATAATGCCCCAGAGGGCCACCCTCACCTCAACAATGTTGTTTGACGTAGAACCACAGTCAAAGGAGAAAATCAGCTTAGTGCCATCGAATTCATCTCGAAAGATGCCACCTCCCCTAGCCTTTCCAGGATTCCCCTTGGCAGCACCATCAAAGTTGCACTTGATCCACCCGTTCTCTGGAGCCACCCACCTAATGATCTTTGTGCATAAAGGCATGACGTGGTTCTTTCTTAACCACTGGAAAAGAGGCCAGGAATCAGCCCACCTCATTTCAGACTCAGGGAGATCCCAATCACTCTTATTATGCACAGCTCCAATTTCTCCAATGGTGCTAACAATGCCATCCCAAATTGAGTCACTCGACCTCTCCTCTCTTCTAAAAATACGTTGGTTTTGTTCAATCCACAGTAGGAGCCACATCCCAAATCAAACTTAGTCTTGAACTTTTGGTCCTGAGAGACCAAAGATCGAGAAGGTAGCTCATGTCTTTAGGCATGACCCATGACAATCCCCATTTATTGAGGAATCTACACCATATGTTCTAGGCAACATTGCAATGTATAAAAAGATGGTTATTATCTTCCTCCTTCCATTTGCACATAACACACCAAGAGGGGCCCTGTTTGCCCAGAATTTTTAGCCTATCCCACGACAAGGCACGACCCCTCCATGCAATCCACAAGAAAGCGTTCATCTTGGGAATACTGAAACTACACCAAATTCTGCTATTACCACGAGTCGCTGATATTTTAGCATAAATGTGATACGCGTCCCGGACAGTAACATAGCCGCTGCCATTACCATTCCAATGTAACACATCCTCCTGAATATCGCCAATAACTAGCCAATTTTCCAATCTAGCTTGTAGCTCCTGGCAAAGCGGACCCAACACATCAACAGTGGCACGAAGTTGTTTCCATCGACGAAGAGGAGCCTCTCCCTCTATGTAATTGCAGACTGTTTCTCCAATTGTGTCTTCAAAGTGAGGTAAGAGGGGCGCCAGTTGAGGGTCGTCACCCAAAGCATGAGACTCTAGCCACTGGTCCCTCCAGAAAAGGATCTTGTTCCCCATGCCAAATCTCCACACCAAATCAGGTTTCAAAATAGTGTTGCAGGATCTTATAAAGTTCCAAATGCAAGAGCCCTTGGGTAAGTCACGAGTGAAAAGATTATCCACCATGTTCTCAAGGTACTTCGCCTGAAGAATACAACTCCAAAGTCTCCCTTTATCAATGTACACTCTCCATGTCAATCGCAAGCCCAAGGCCTTGTTCATTTCCTTGCATTTCTGATGCCCAAACCCCCCTACCAGGTTGGAGTACAAACCTCATTCCATTTGACGAGGCAATATTTAAGAGAGTCTTCACATCCCCTCCATAGAAAACTCCTCTTGACTGCCTCCAAGTGTTTTGCAACCTTACTTGGAATCTAAAAAATAGACATAGTGTATATAGGGATAGCAGTGAGAGAGGCCTTAATGAGAGTTATCCTTCCTACTAAAGATAGCCACTTGCCCTTCCAAGAGGCAAGCATCCTTTGGATACAATCCGTTACACTGCTCCAATTTCCAACTGAGTTGGATTTGCTGGTCAAAGGCATTCCCAAATACTTACTTGGGAGAATGCCAGTGTTAAAACCAAGAATCCTTTGTATCTCAAGCCTGTCAGCATTGCCTTCCTTGAGAAAAAATATTTTTGACTTGGCAGTGTTAACCCTTTGCCCCGCTGCTTCCTCAAATTTATTTAAGAGATTCCTAAGAGTTCTCGCTTCACTGATTTTGGCAGCACCAAATAGGAGGGTTTCATCTACGAATTGTAGATGAGATATATTGCTGATACCACCAAAGACCTGGAGGCCTTCTAGATGACCTTCATGCATCTTCTTCTTCAAGTTTTTTCCCAACACCTCTGCCACTAGGAGAAACAAATAGGGTGAGAGGGGGTCACCCTGCCTAAGCCCTTTTTTAGTTGGAAAGAAATCTGTGGGGACCCCATTAATTAGAACAACATAGGAAGGGGTGGAGATACAGCTAAAAATCCATTTGCACCAGGATTCGCTGAAGCCAAATTTGTGCATTATCCCAATCAGAAATTCCCAAGGAACTCTGTCGTAAGCTTTATTCATGTCCAATTTAATCAACATTCCATCCCTCTTCTTGCAAACGGTGGAGTGAATGGCCTCATGGGAAATGATAATACCATCAAGGATTTGTCTATCCTTCAAGAAACTACTCTGCTCTTCGCTGATTATATCATTTAGACACAACCTGAGTCTGGACGCCAAAGCTTTCGCCACAATTTTATATATCACATTGCATAAGGCAATCAGCCTATACTGATCGAAAGAAGAAGGGATTATTATCATTATTGTTTCTTCTATACTTTATCCATTAATTATATCTTAAATTAAATACACAACTTCAATAATTTGTGTAATTTAATTATCTTATCATATTTCCTCTTAATTAAATAAAGATATCCTAAAGATTTATTTAATTATCATATTCCTCTTTATTAAATAAGCAAATATCAAATATTTGTTTTATTTAATTAAATCTTCCTATTTTGCTAAATTGAATAAATCAAAAATATTCAAATAAAGGCATAAATCAAATATTTCTCTATTCACTCACCAATAAAATTAGATTTTTCAAATCTAATTAATTCAACTGGCATTCACGAGAAAAGTTTCAGGGACAAACTTGTAGGCAATCCTATCAATCTTCTTCCTCTGATCTTTCCTATCATCTTGCCTGATGTTTTCATGGGGAGGAATAATCCCCATGATCAGATCAAGCTTCTCAAGGTTGAATCCAGGCCTCTGCTGTGTTGCCCCTGTCCAAATCTGCTGCCATAAATCTATAAATGCAACCTTCTGAAGCAAAGAATGGATCCTAGTTTTATGAAAACTTACTTTGCAGGAATATCAATCAAGCAATCATAGCATCAGTAGAATTAGAAGCAATAGCATCAGTAGAATTTCATATCATGACAGCATCTTAGTTTTTACTGTAGCTTCCATTTATCAGTTTTCATGTCAGAATAGTTTACAGTAGCATCATATCATTTATATTTCATTATCAATCATTAGATCATTGGATTTAGCATCACTCCATCCTTTGAATTGGCATTTTAAATAGTCATATTGCTTACCCAATTTGAGAGCCTTCTGTGACTTGATAAATCTTTGGAGATAGGAGACAATGAGACGCTTTCAAGCTTTATGTGATTTTTAAATTCGTTTAATTCATGTTAATCTTGATATAATGTTTCATTAAGAAGTGTTTTAGTTGTTCTTTCATTATTACTTATTCACACTTACATTTTGGTGCCCACCGTGGGGCCTAACCCCATGTTTTTTAACAAAAAATTCTGAAAAGCTTTCGTACAAGAATTTGGCGTGATTATTCTAGCATGATCGGAAGATTCTATACCACTTTTGACACAAACTATAGTGCTTATGCCTATTTTAGCACTTTAGAAGAAAACTATAGCGCTTTGAAGGACTGTTTTAGTGCTTCGATCAAAAGGCTTCCAACACAATCCAACTGTTCACCTTCAACATCTGGTTTAGCACTTCCACTGAATTCTATAGCGCTTCTGATGAATCTTGTAGCACTTATGACATTTTCTATAGTGCATCTATCTATTTCTATAGCGCTTTTGTTATCTGTTATAACGCTTCTGTGTAAATTGTTATCTAGATCCGATGGGACCACGGCTAGTAACTTCATTTCTTTAGTTGGACTAAAATGAATCAATCTAGGATAGTCACCTTTTCAATTGGATTAAAATGAATCAATCTAGGATAGTCACTTGGTTAAAAATTTATCAATCCTAGGATAGTCAGCAAACATTTCAATTTGGATTTAAAAATGAACACCATCTCTTTTTGTGAAGCAATATCTTCACTATGAAGCAACATCTTCACATAGATAGAAAATTGTCATTTGGGTTCTAAAATTTGAACAATTTTCTTTTTGTGTTTGTGTGGTGATAGGCATATGCTCTCCCCTTAACAGGGCGATCAAAACACCAGACTCATCCTTTACTTTATCCAATTTCCAGCTTTTATTAAATCCTTTAAAAGGCTTTCTGTAGTGGGAAAAAGTACTCACCCTATGAGAACGACCTGAGTGGGAACAACCAAAGCCAGGTTTTCCAACCCACTATAAAACAAAAGTAAATCTAGATAAATCCTCATTTACCGAAAGTGTGCAAGATAACTATCCCCAAAGCCTTTGTTCTAAAGGTTGGGAGGTCTCTTGAGGGAGTTTATTATTGCTGCTTTGAATGGAAACCCTTTCCAAGAACCATAGTGTAGTATCCATTTGAGTCAGTTTATGAACCTTATAATACTCAGCAGTGCCAAGGAAGGGAAGAATCTACCCACAAGACACTCATCATATAATTTCCAAGGACTGTTTGCTTAGGGGATCGAGAAATATAACCTTGAGTACACACTTGGAAAAGACAAAAACACGGGCACCCTCTAGGGGGTGACACGGCTGTGTGATTCAACAATTTTAAGCTGTGGGTTGATTGAGTATAACGATGACCTACTTGTCCTTAAGAGTGAGTCTGTCTAAAGTGCCTGTTTGTCAATAAACCTGTGAAAATCAAGAAGGATCTATTTGATCCTTGAACATACACTATTTGTTTAGATTAAAGCTCTTAAAAAAAATTGTCTACATTTGATTGCTTTGTATTTCAAAATCATAAAAAATCCAGATAAAAGATCATCTTGAAAAAATACAACTTGGACAAAATCAAACTAGGAAATACATGATTAGGGATTGGAAAACTACAAATTTTGTTAAGAAATCTCTTGTCAAGAGAATAAAAAAACCCAAGAAACCACTTAGTTACAAAAATATTCTAAAAAGAAGACATTTCTTGTATCAAAGTAGGAAGATTTTGCTTCACCATAGGACCTTCATCCATAGATTTCACGATTTCACTATAGGTTACACTGACGATTATACTTTAGAGCCCTTATATTCACAAGCCTATTATCAGAAAAGAGCTCTTTCATAGGAACCTAATCGTAGTCAACCTATTCATCAATCTTCCATCCCACAACCCACCATAGAATACTCTGACAAACTAGATCAATTCTTACAATAAACAAAACTTACTTTAGGTTTGTCATCCAAAATTAGGGAATTACCAGTGAAAATATTCTGCAAAATCCAGAAAATTACACCACAAAAATTCCATCTTCTCACGGGGAAGAAAATTGAACAACACTGTGGTCCCAAAAATAGTGCTTCTACCATCTATTATAGTGCTTCTGCGCATTATTTTAGCACTTCCATGGTAAAAAAAAATGCTTCTACCGCCTATTTCAATGCTTCTATCAATAGCAAAACAAATTCCAGGAAAGCAGTGTCATAGAGCTTCTACACTTTGTTCTAGCACGTCTATGCTATATTTTAGCATGTTCGCAGTAAAAAATAGCACTTCTGCCATCTGTTTTAGCACTTCTGATCAATTTGATAGTGCTTCTATCAGTATCAAACATTACCAGTGTCGACCAGTCTTACAACGTATTTGCAGTCTGTTTTAGCACTTCTGCTATGTTGGACAGTGCTTTTACCAGACCTTTTAGTGCTTTTGTGTTCTGTTTTAGTGCTTCTACCTTATGTTTTAGCCCTTCCATAGAACTAAAAAATAGAGACTTTCAGAAACGTCTGACATATCAGTTACCATCAGAAACTCAGGTTTTTACCAGTTAGAAACATTTCACAATTCAAACGATGTCCTAAAAGCCTAAAACAAGGTAGGTTTTTACAAGTCAAATTGTTTTCAAACATAAACTCGGATCTTGCAAAATACAAAGTGTCAAATTATCAAAACAAATCTAGATTATTGAGTCAAGTTTCCTCATCAAGATTCTAACATCCTACTATCACGAAGCAAAACTCGGTAATCGTATTTTCAACTTAGCCTCCTCAATAGAATACATCATTCTATTTGGCTTTGTTAAAATCAAATTGACACTAATCACAACATAGAAAATCCAAGTGTAGTGAAAACAACCAAAAATTTGTATGCCAATCTTGACAAGGTTGCAAAGAAAAAAACTCAAAGAGAAAGAAAATTTAAATTCAAACATGACTGAAGAAAACCCCTTTTACCGATTCCAACAATGAAATAGCACAAGAAGATATACAACACGCCCAACAAGACCCAAATTTTCATAAATTTATGGAAATGGTCTTAGAACAAGACATGGAGAAATATCTCTTGATGTTAGCAGAGTTAGGTGCCAAACTTTTGAAAGATTTTGACATCAATTGGTTGAAGGAAACACCTAGAACAAATGAAACAAAACCAAACCACATCTAGCACACAGATCAAGTGGTTGCTTTAACAGTTCAAAAGAAAAATATACAACAACAAATTTAGAGTAAGCAAACGGGAACCACCAAGAAATACTTATTATAGGACATTTGTCCTTACCCTTTTCATCTGAGTGTGGATATGTTACATTTCCCTAGACACTGTGAATTTCCTAAATATGATAAATACAATGGTAAATCGGACCTGATTGACCATGTAAGGGAATTCATAACAATGAGCCTCGAGTTTGCACAAGAAGATACTTACCTCATGAGGTTATTTCCTAGGAGTTTGGGAGCCCATTGTATGGAATGGTTCTCCAAGTTACAACCAGGGATTCGATCCTTCAAAGAACTAGTCAACAAATTCATCTCCCAATTCTCCTTCAACATACAACACGACGTAACCCTAAAAGATTTGTATAACCTGAAACAGAAAAATGTGAGACATTCCTATCATTCTTACAACATTGGAGAAAGTTGTTCACTAGATATCCTCGATCTATACCTGAAGAGGAGAAGATTGAATTATTTATTGACAACTTAAATGATCAGATGAGTTATAGACTCAAATTGCAATGTCCCCCAACATTCAAAAAAGTAATCGAGAATGGGCTTAAAATCGAAGAAGCCCTAGTCAAACAAGGATTGATTAAACACTACAATGATACACCAAACAACACAAAGCACTATGGAAACAACGACAAGCCAAAATTTTGGCAGAGAAATAGAAATACTGGAAGCACTGATGCTACAATTGACAATACAAAACTAGTATTCAATTTGATAGCAACAACTATCAAAACAAATCAAAATGAAATCCAAAACAATAATCAAAGCACTACTCAAAACAAAAACACCAACAATGGGGAATCTCGATCGTCATATCAAAGACAATCCAATCGACGAAGATTTACCCCATTAGGACAAACTTTGGAATCAACAATGAGAGAGCTCATTGCAAATAGATTTATCACTTTACCAGAAGCCCAGAATTGCGAGCCGAAGGTAAAACCATCCTGGTGGAATGATGTCGATTATTGCAACTTTCATAAAAATAAGGGACATAAAAAAAATTACTGTATGCAATTAAAACATTTTATACAAGACTTGATTGAGGCAAATAAGGTGTTTGTTGAAGGGCATCAAACAAACAACGATCACAATGCATTTACCAATTCATTACCCAACTACGGAAAAGGGGAGTCTTCTTCAAATGGTAAAGGAAAAAGTATAAACTATGTCTATGACACCACCATTCATTTCCTCTTGGAGGTTGAGAAAAATGACATTGATAATCAATCAAATGACACAAACATCAATAACATTGAATCCCTGAACATGATACCAAACACAAACACATTTGACAACCAAATCAATGTCCTAAAGATTAGGGAAACACAAGACAATCAACCAGTAAATGTAACAACAAGTGGGTAGTCCAAAGTGGTACTAAAAGGAGTCTCATCTAAAAATACTATTCCCCCCATCACATCAATACAACATTGTGGACCAATTACAAAAGATACCCGCACAAATATCCATTTTGGAACTTCTCAAAATTTCACCATCACACAAAGAAGTTCTGGAACAAGCTCTAGTAGCTACAACCATGCCCAATAATTTGGATGTTTGTCAATTCCAAGCCATGGTGGGACATCTTACCACACCTCATTGTTTTTCGTTCTCTAAACAAGATGATGTGTCATTAAATCACCCACATAATGCAGCCTTGCATATAGAAGTTCTAAACCATAAAAACTATGTCAAGCATGTCTTAATAGTTGGCGGAGCTGGATTAAATATTTACACTTTGAAACTAATTCATGCACTAGGCTATTCTGACAACACCATTGATGCCAGAAGAAAGATAACAATAAAGGCATATGATGAAGAAGAAAGGTCTTCCAAGGGGCTAATTGTACTTCCAAATCAAGTAGGATCGATTGTCAAAAGCATTGTTTTTCAAGTGTTGGACAAAGATCTAACATACAACATACTCTTGGGTCGTCCATGGATCCATGAAATGCAAGTGGTACCCTCAACATACCATCAATGTTTGAAATTTCCAGTCAATGGACATGAGGTTACAATATCAGCTGGCAACAATAATCCATAGACTTGCAACATGCTAAAAGCAAATCAAGACACTTTGGTACCCCACAACAAAGAAGTCAAGACTTCCACTTCATCCAGTAGTGAAATACAACCCAATTTCATATCTAAATGTGTTGAGAAGAAGGATTAGGTGAAGGAAATAATGGTTGTGAACACAAATTTATCAAACACTGAAGGTCCTATAAATGAGTTATCACAACAATTTGTAGACAAGATCCAGTTGAAGGACAAAGGCTTAGGAGAATATTCTCTTGAACAATCTTTGTGTCTATCACAATTGCTACCATCGCCAAAATCATAAGGACAACCCACATCAAATATACCACATTCATCACAACCAATCATAGCTTTTAATGAAATATTTGTTAAAGTAGGTACCCTCGAAGATGAGTCAAAAGACAAAGCCATTCTCAATTGGCTATACAAAGATGAAGAAGCCTCCACATCAGCAAGTATCAGCATCAAAATAGATCAGTATGGAAAAGGGAAGGCTATTTTAGAAAAATGGGCTATGAAGGCCAAGGAACAATTGGTAAGAGAAAGGATGGCATTATAGAACCTATTCAACCTCTAACACTGCAGCCTAAAGACAAAACAGGATTAGGCTACACAAGAGAAACAAAAGAGCAAGTAACTCAGAAAGTGGTAGAAAGGATTCTACAAATGAGAGATGTTTTTGACACAGATTCCAATGAGTATGAATGGGATCATTTATCTGCTACATCATACACTAACAAAAAAATTGATGTCATTCAAACATATACACAATTACGAGAGGAGGGACAAAGTTCAGGAAATAGACCATTTATTATGGGATCCAAAAATATCGATGACTCAAGCAAGGACAATCAGACATCGAGTGAGATAGAAAACTTGGAGGTGAGTAATATCATAGACCCCGACCTTCTTATCGACAACTTTGACCACCTAGCTATCAGAACACTCACAACTATCGACCTTACTCAAACTGATGACTTAATACCCTTGAGACATCCCGAACTTATTGATTGGGAACCCACCGAACCTATTCATTTACCAGTCGTTTCAAATGATGATGCCATCATAAACTATCTTTGCAGTGAAAAACCTGATAATAGTTCTATCCATAACACTCATAATGATGCTTCACAATAGGAGGGTGTCAAATCTTCCAATTGCAAAAATGACAACAAGAAAAATAAATCTAATGGTGAAAACCTTTCTAAGGCAGCATTAGATTTTGAAAAAGAAAAAATAAAGAATGTATCCAACAATGAAAACCTTTATGAGGCACTAAAGGATGGAAGATTTGACACTCTCCCAGAGCATTACCATGATAGATCATCAGTACTAGTAGAACTGACACAGTCTATAAATCTGGGAACAACTAAAAAGGAAAAGATCCTACATCTAGTAGCATCCATGACAAAATAGGAGAAACCTGCATTCACCAAATTCTTTAAGGAAAGACACATATATTTTGCATGGTCTTACTATGACATGCTAGGATTAGATCCAGATCTCCTCATGCATCATTTGTTGCAACCAAAAGGAATCAAACCAGTTAAACAAAAATTGAGAAAGATGCATCCCCACATCGCCCTGATGGTTAAAGTTGAGCTGAAGAAATTGTTGGATGTAGGATTTATCAGGTCCATAGATTATAAAAAATGGATCTCAAATATTGTGCCAGTATCAAAACCTGATAATAACATGAGAATATGCATGGATTTTAGAGATTTAAACAAGGCATTCCCAAAGGATGATTTTCCTTTACCCAACATTGACATAATTGTCAATCTAATAGTAGGACATGCCATGTTATCTATAATGGATGGATTCTTAGGGTATAATCAAATAAAAATAGCACCTGAAGATCAGGAAAAGACAACATTCACTTGTCCTTGGGGTACATTCTGTTGGAATGTTATTCCCTTCGGATTAAAAAATACAGGTGCAACATATCAGTGGGCGATGACCACTATTTTCCATGACAGGATGCATACTTTCATGGAAGATTATGTGGATGACATCTTAACAAAATCATACACTAGGGAAGGACATCTGGAGATCCTTGATAAAATTTTCACTAGACTGGAAAGATTCAATGTCAGATTGGACCCAAAGAAATGTGTGTTCGGGGTAACATCAACAAAACTCCTTGGTTACATAGTGTCAGAGAAGGGTATTGAAGTAGATCCAGCTAAGGTTAAATAAATAATGGAGATGTCGCCACCTAAAAATATCAGTCAATTACAGTCCCTTCAAGGCAGGTTACAATACATCAGGAGATTTATCTCCCAGTTGGTAGACAAAAGTCACCCATTTAACCATCTACTTCATAAGAATGTTTCATTCAAGTGGGATCATGATTGTGAAACAACTTTTAACTAGATAAAGCAATATTTGGTGTCACCTCCAATACTCATGCCGCCCGCAATAGAATGACCATTGTTACTGTATATCGTGACAACTGACATATCTTTAGGAGCTCTATTGGCACAGGAGGATTTTGAAGGAAAAGAACAAGCTATATACTACATCAGCATGAATCTCAATGGATATGAAATAAACTACACATTCATAGAAAAATCTTGTTTAGCAGTGGTATTTGCAACCCAGCAGTTGCGACACTACATGTTGACTCATACAGTTAGGCTCATAGCTAAAATGGACCCATTAAAATATTTACCCAATAAAGCTACACTAACAGGGAGACTGGAAAAATGGGTCATGATCTTGAGTGAGTTTGACATCCAATATTTTGACATGAGAGCCATCAAGGGACAGGTAATAATAGATCAACTAGCTAAAGCTCCATTATAGGATCATCATCCAATGAACATTGAATTTCCAGATGTAGACATTCTAACTATTACAACACAACAATGGCAGCTCTATTTTGATGGATCATATAGACAAAGAGGATCTGGGGTAGGAATCCTATTTGTCACACCTTAGGGACACACCATACCAAGATCCTATAGGTTAATGTTTCCATGTACCAACAATGTAGTTGAGTACGAAGCATTGATTATCGGCATCAAAGTAGCTATTGAATGGAAAATCACAAAAATGCAAGTATATGGGGACTCACAGCTTGTCATCTATCAAGTGAGTGACGAGTATCAGACAAAGGATGAGAAGTTCATTCCATATAAACAAATGATAGATGATCTTAAAAATTACTTCATAGATATCAATTTTGAGAAAATACCAAGGACAAGGAACAAAGTTGGGATGCCATGGCGACAATTGCTTCCCTTTTGCAATTACCAGAAAAGTAAGGTCATTATGAGTTTATGGTTGAACAAGTATCTACCCCTACATATGACGATCCTGACTCATGGACCATATGCCAAATAACCGACACTCAAACTTCACAATATGGAGATATCTATACTTACCTCAAAGATAATATCCTTCCTCCTAATCTCTCTACAAACCAAAAGCGTAACTTTATCCGTCAATCTACATGACATACATTGATTGCTAATACCCTATACCATCAAGGTCTAGATGGTACTCTTCTTCATTGTCTGGAACATCATGAATCTAAAACATCCTTACGAGAGGTCCATGAAGGTCCCATTCAAGTGGGCTAACCCTAGCTAAGAAACTCCTTTGTTTAGGGTATTACTGGTCGAACATGGAAAAGGATTCCTATCAATATGTTAAAAAGTGTCAGAAATTCTAGATTCATGGTAATCTAATTCATGCGCCAACACAAGAGTTACATCCCTTTACATCAATATGGCCCTTTTGTCAATGGGGACTAGACCTGGTAGTAAAAATAAACCCGTCTTCATCCAATGGACACAAGTTCATCATCACAACAACAAAATATTTTACAAAATGGATAGAAGCGGTTCCTTTAACAACAGTCATTGGAAAGAAAATATCGTCTTTCATACTCAACTACCTCATCTGTCGGTACGGGGTACCTCATTCCATTGTTACTGACAATGTTAGGCCTTTTAAAATTCAAGACATTTAGGAATTATGTGAACAATTCCATATCCAACACCGTTTCTAAACACTGTACTATCCTCAGGGAAATGACCAAGTAGAGGCCTCAAACAAGACAATTCTAAAAATACTAAAGAAAATGGTAAACAATGTTGGATGTGATTGGCATGTTCAGCTAAATCCTACACTATGGGCCTACAGAACCAGCATCAGGACACCAACAGGAGCTACACCATATGCCTTAGTGTATGGATCAGAGCCCATCTTGCCCATTGAGGTAGAAATACCATCACTCTATGTCTAACTCAAGGGTATCATTACAGATGAGGAGTATAGAGTTTCTTAGCTACATGAATTGGAATTACTGGATGAACGTCATCAACAAGCTACCAATCATTCGAAGGCCTACCAACAAAGAATGTTAAGGAGCTACAATCACAGGGTAAAACCTAGAGTCTTTCAAGTTGGAGACTTGGTCCTAAAGGAAAACCCTAGGAATCAGTAGGATAGAGAAAAGAAAGGGAAATTTGAACCTAATTGGTTAGGTCCCTTCATAATCATATCAGTGTATGGATCAGGAGAATATCAATTGTCTACACTTGAAGGGGATCTGTTTGATGAGCCTATCAACAATATCCATCTCAAAAAGTTCTATACCTGAATCGCCCAATGCATGAATTAGTTTATGGAAAGGTTACCTTGATGAAAACCTACCAAATAGGTGTCCTAGTTATAGAAAAATACAAAAAAAAATGGAAAAACAGAAAAATACAAAAAAATCAGAAAAACAAAAAAATACAAAAAAATCAAAAAGAATGAAAGTGCAATAAAAACATATAGTGAAAACCTAGCAACAGGCATTATTTGTGATTTGAATCAGCTCTCCCATCTATTTGGACACATGTCATGGTCGTTAATTTTACCATCAGCATTTTTGCATTCATTATCCTATCATATCACGTGGTCATGTCTCACCCTAGCTTGGGGGCAACATCGGAACATCATTGGGGGAAATAAAACATTGAGCTTAATCAAATGGACAAACAACGACAGGACAAAAGCAACAAAAAAAATGATTGAAATACAACCCAACATGGAAATCAAACACCATTGAAAACACATCAAACATCCATATCACATCAGAAAATCCAAAAACAAGTCAAAAAGTCAATATCAAAAAATACAATTTAAAAAACATGAGTTTGTGTCAGTCGAACTACGTGGTCTCTACATGTATAACGTAGGAAAGGCTAATCATTGATCAGCCCCCGAGGCCCCTAGGATAGGTCTTTTAGGTTAGGTCTTTGGTCAAAACTTTCGAAAACACAAAAACATCATAAAAACAAGATGGATGATCTAATCTGAATAATGATTGAAATACTGTAAGAAAAAGTTGGATATGTTGTACTTTGATCATTGTTACCATTTATTTGAAGCAACTTGATGATGTATTGAACTAGAGAAGCTAAGAAGAAGAATGGTATTTTCTTTGTCTACTGTTTGTGAATTAATCAAAATTATCGCGTGAATTGTCACGGGAAATGCTCTACAAAGTATCATGGATGACATTCCAATTCACATAGGAAAGTGGTTAATTCTTGTATGTTTTATGCAAGAAATACTCAGGTCATCTTAGTTTAATTTTACCTAGATGCTTGTAATCGCTTGTAATATCAAAAATCATGGAAGTAGTACTCAGGTCATCATGGTCTATATTATACCATCGGTGCTTGTACTCACTTTCAACATTTTAAAAAAAAGCTCAATGATGATACAAAGCACAAAAGTACTATTAAAATTCCAATATTTGCATGTAGATTTTCATGGTTAAAATAGATTGCATTCATAATAGTTTTTGCATTTGCAAAGTGTTTGTTACTAAAGCTCGTGAAAGATTCAAATTAACAATTATCTTATCTCATAAATAGATTGAGTATACTTGACAAAAACATCATCATGATCATATATTTGCATCATCAAATTCATTTGCATACATTAGAAAGAAGTTAATCATAATTTCATCATTGACACATTTGAATCAAATCATTTTGCATTCATCATAAAATATTTTCCATATCACGGAAAAATTGCATAAAGAAAATCTCAAAAATATAAATCTCTATCATATCACATATCATACAATCATTTATCATACAACATTTCCATCCATTTATTACATCATACATCATTTTAATCCATTTATTACATCATATATTTTCATTTACACCAAAATAAAAATACATACATCCCATTTGCATCGCAAATCCATACATCATTTCAATACATCATAAATCCATACATCATACAATACATCATGAATCCATACATCATCCATACATCATGCATCCATGCATCATCATTATGCACATCATAAATAGAACACCATACATCATAAGCATATCATCATGATATTAACTGCATCCATAACATCATAATAAAAAGATCATCACATAGCATATAGAACTAAAAGAAAATGTGTCCATCAAAAAATCATATAGAACACATTATGGATAGAAGAGCCCACTACATATCATATAGATCTCAAAATCACAATGTCAAGTATACAATGATGTCTAAAATGAAGAGAGATATATCATCAAAAAATGGTTGTATATCAAAATAATCAAAGTATACATCACATCTCGAATACAACATGGACAAAAATCATGTGTTGCTAGCTCCAGAAGGTGTAGGCATCACGGGATCAGGCCCTCCACTAAATCATGTGTTGCTAGCTCAGAAGGGATGACATCATAATATCTCCCTTTGTAGTACTCCACCTCCCCACCAATACAGGAAACCTCTCTCATATAATCTGCTAAAGAGGTACCATCTTCCAACTGCTATAATCTCTCAGCTGTAGCCTAAGCACCCTCTGCTGTAAACTTGGCAGCATCCCTCTCAGTTGTCAAAGAAACAATCTGAGCCTATGCTAACCTAGTAGCCTGCCTAGCAACATCCCTCTCGACAGTCAATGCTGCAATCTGTGACTGTGTTGTGGCTAACTAAGCTAGCACTGATGCTAGAGCCTCTGCATGTGATTGGGCTTGTGCCTACATCAAAGCCTAGGTCTGCTCTAGTATACCCTGTGCTTGAACAAGCTGCTCCTGAACAGTCTCTAACTACACTTGAAGGTCTTCTATCTGCAGCTGCTCTGAAACATCCCTCACCGCTTGCCTCTTACGAGGCATTAACTCCTCCAGCAAATCTAAGACTGGGCCCAATCCACCTACAACCTCTCCACTATCAAATCTATAGTCATCATTGTTGCTCTCATCACTTCTGCTCTCCTCTCCACTATCCTCCTCACCAACATCCTCCTCCACACCAACATCCTCCTCACCAACAACACTGACATCCTCCGCCTCAACCTCAACCTCCTCTCTCCTCCACCTACGACCATGTGTAATAGGAAGATCCTCCTCTGCGGGTAATGGGGTAGGCTCATCTAGAATAGTGAGACATGGAAAAGGATGCAAAGCCAGAAACTCAGCATAGTCAGTTGTAACCGATGGATCAACAATATCAGGATGGATATCCCACTCATACTGTTGCAAGGCCTAAAAATCTTGGATAGTAGCATCATATGATAAACCAGCCCCCCAATCTGTTGAATCTGACTAACGACAGGCGTAATGGGAAACACCCTGGGGCATACCCTGAACCATCCCATACTGTCTATACACCCATCTGATAAAAAATATCTCCAATACCCAACGAGTCTGACCAATCAATATCATCGACTAACAAAGAAATGGTAACTGAATATCATCATCGTCCCAATGATCACAATCTAGGTAGGGATGCCATGTCACATACTCTATGTCATCAATCACTCTCCTCCAATACTCTAACTTACCCAGTCTAGACTGAGTAAGGCGACCGACATATCTGAACACATATGGTCTCATAGGTGGTCTCTGTCTAATTGGAACTGGACGTGTGACAACTATGTGCTCCCATGCCCATACCTGGAGCAAAGTGACACTGGCAGATAAACTCTGACCTCTAAGATACACAACATAATGTAAATCATGATAGAAGTGGGCAAGCATACGCATGCCCCAAGCAAATATGGTGCCATGAACAACAATACTCTCCAAAACTTGGCCCCAACCAACAGAGAATCCCTTAGACCTGCAATCAGGACTAAGGAATCCTCTGATAAAACAAACAAGCACTGTAGGAAAAGTGGCGTATGCATCGACCATCTCACGCCATGGAATCTACTCTCCATCAATCCGATCATCCTGAAACACTCTACGAAGGGAATCAGTCCCACCTTACTCTGTAGAATCATAAATGACAACATCTCCAACAATGGGAAGCTGCAAAATCTGCCAGACATCCTATGGGGTGATTTCCATCTCACTGGTAGGAAGATGAAAGGTGTTCTGTTTGCTATGCCACCTCTCGGCTAGCGATGTCAATAGACCCCGATTAATCCTAATATGGGGCATGAATAAAAGAGGAGATAGTCTGCAACGTGTAATAATAGCCATATCAGATTGCACCAACTGAGGTATCAAATCAAATGTCCACGGAAATCACTCTCGAACCTGAAGGTTCTCCAACGACTCCTATCATCAGGAAAGATTCAAAAATCAGTACTTTTTGTCGAATCATCAAACATCAAATATCCTATCAAAACTAATCAGCTCTTGGTGAAACTTTTGATCAAAATCTCATGAGTGAACATAATTGAACCTCACCTATCATGAAGTCAAATCATCAAGTATCATTGAACCTCACCTATCATGAGGTCAATCATCAATGCATCAAATCAACCTCGATTATCATGAGGTTCATCAATCAAATTATAATTATTCCTCGCGTATCATGAGGATAATTATCATCAAATCAAACATCAGACCTCGCCTATCATGAGGTTGAAAATCATCTATTTGATCAGGATAATCAATCATATCAAACCAACGGCTGATACGATCAAAAATTGACAAAACCAAGGAAAAAATTGACAAACTACATCAATTTGATTTGAATGCACTAAAATAGGCATTCAAAGCGCTAAAACAAACTATCATAGCACTAAAGTTTTTATTTTAAGTGCTAAAACTACTAAAGCACTAATTCATATCACCTAAGCGCTAAAGCAGGGTACCTAAGCACTAAAGTTTTGAAGCGCTAAAATACTACATCTAAGCGCTAAAACAAAAACCCTACGCGCTAATGTGATGAAAGCGCTAAAATAGCAGATGAAAGTGCTACAACGAAGAGTAAAAGCACTAAAAGAATAAAAAAAAATCAAAACCAAAAAACGTGCTAAAAAAAAGGAAATGCACAAAAAATGAGGGAGAAAAGGGCATGTACCGGAGGTCTGTAGGCAACCGACCATTGGTGACATCGTACACGCTCAAACTGGTGGGTGTGATAAGGAATCGACATCTCGCTCCACGTCACCCAAAAATCTCTCTCACAAGATTTTCAAAAAGTCAAATGCACAAATGAACTTGAAAAGGACCCTTTTGACCTTTTAATAGGTTATTAAAGATGGGATTTTTGTGGGGTTATTTAAATTTATTTTTGAGGAGATTAATTCAAAAACATCCTGGGGAACTTTCTACATCAATTATCGGGAGATAAATTTTTTCATCACTGATATTCATCGACCCTACATCAAAATCATTGAAAAATCATAAAAATTTGAAAAATTCCAAAAAAATAAAAAATTCACCAATTTATCTCCCAAGGGGGCATATATCCATCAATCACCTAAAAATCATGTCTGGGGCACACTAAATTTTTTTCATCGATACTAGTAGCAGCAACATAAAATTTTCTTTGAAGCAATGCGTAAACACATCACTTCAAAGAGGGGAAAAATGTATACTCCTAAAAATGGTTTGGAGAATATAATTAATTAAATATGATTTATTTGATTAATTAATCCTAAATTCATCTACTTAGTAAATAAATAGAAATATTTATTTATATTAAGTTCACTATTAATTCTTCTATTTTATCATATTATTTTCCTCTTAATTAAATAAACAAAATTAAATACTTTGTTTTATTTAATTATTATCATTATTATTTCTTCTACACTTTATCCATTAATTCTATCTTAAATTAAATACACAACTTCAATAATTTGTGTAATTTAATTATCTTATCATATTTCCTCTTAATTAAATAAAGATATCCTAAAGATTTATTTAATTATCATATTCCTCTTTATTAAATAAGCAAATATCAAATATTTGTTTTATTTAATTAAATCTTCCTATTTTACTAAATTGAATAAATCAAAAATATTCAAATAAAGGCATAAATCAAATATTCCTCTATTCACTCACCAATAAAATTAGATTTTTCAAATCCAATTAATTCAATTGGCATTAACGATAAAAGCTTCGGGGACAAACTTGCAAGAAATCCTCTCAATCTGCTTCCTCTGATCTTTCCTATCATATTGTTCGATGTTGTCATGGGGAGGAACAATCCCCATGATCAACTTAAGCTTCTCAATATCTCACTATTCAATTCTCAAGATTGAATCCAGGCCTCTGCTGTGTTGCCCCTGTGCAAATTTGCTGCCGTAAATCTATAAATATAGCCTTCTGAAGCAAAGAATGGATCCCAGTTTTATGCAAACTTACTCTATAGGAATAGCAATCAAGCAATCAAGAAATCATAGCATCAGTAGAATTTCATATCACGACAACATCCTAGTTTTAACTATAACTTCCATTTATCAGTTTTCATGTCAGAATAGCTTACAATAGCATCATATCATTTAGATTTCATTATCAATCATTAGATCATTGCATTTAGCATCACTCCATCCTCTGAATTGACATTTTAAACAGTCATATTGCTTACCCAATCTGAGAGCCTTCCGTGACTTGATAAATCTTTGGAGATAGGAGACAATGAGACACTTTCAAGCTTTCTGTGCTTTTAAATTAGTTTAATTCATGTTAATCTTGATATTATGTTTCATTAAGAAGTATTTTAGTTGTTCTTTCATTATTACTTATTCACACTTACACATACTAGTTTAGAGTACTCCATTCCAAACTTCTTTAACATTTCCTTAATGTATTTTGATTGTGTAATGAATATACCTCTTTTCGATTGACTAATTTGTAGCCCAAGGAAGAAAGTAATCTCCCCAAACATTGACATTTCAAAATCATTTTTCATCTCCTTAGAAAACCTTCTACACATTTCCTCATTTCCTCCAAAGATTATGTCATCAACATACACAACTACAATCAAGATTTGATCTCCCTCAACTTTGAAGTAAAGATTACTATCTGCAGTACCCTTTTGAATCTCTATTGAAATAAGTACCTATCCAATCTTGCATACCAAGCTCTAGGAGCCTATTTAAGTCCATACAATGCTTTCTCCAACTTGTAGACCATATAAGAATCTTCTGATAACTGAATTCCTTCTGGTTGTTCAATGTATACCTCTTCTTCTAACTCACCATTCAAAAATGCAAACTTTACATCCATTTTCAATATACCTTGAAGTCTTTATGTGTTGCAAAATCCAAAAACATCCTGATAGATTCCATTCTTTCTATTGGAGCAAAATTCTCTTCAAAATTTATTCCTTTCACTTGTGAGTAGCCCTTACACACAAGCCTAGCCTTGTTTTTGATAAATTCTCCATTTTCATTCAAATTGTTCATGAAAAACCCATTTAGTTCCTATCACATTTTTGTTTGTTGGTCTTGGGACTAGTTCCCATGTCTAATTCTTCTCAATTTGCCTCAGTTCTTCTTCCATAGTTTTGATCCAATTTTCATCCTTGCATGCTCGAGTGATTGTTTTAGGTTCTATTTTAGAAATTAAACAAAAGTTTACTTGTTCCTCTGTCATATCAACTTTTCTTCTTGTCACCACACCTTTACTTTTGTCTCCAATTATTTGATCCTC
This sequence comes from Sequoia sempervirens, assembly GCA_007258455.2. NCBI lineage: Eukaryota > Viridiplantae > Streptophyta > Pinopsida > Cupressales > Cupressaceae > Sequoia > Sequoia sempervirens. The sequence goes on along the minus strand of VDFB02000015.1, from coordinate 349,801,276 downwards.
AAAATGATTCTTCTACACATACTTATGAGTCTTAGGATAATTTTCTAGAGCTTCTTCCTCTTCTATTGTCATCTCCTTTTCTTTCTCTTCTTCTTTTTATTCTTCTCTACAAATGGGTTCATCAAATTCATATCCTTCTATCAACATTGAGCTTTGATGTGATTCCTCATCCACTTTATCACTTGCACTTTCAACTATCTCCTTTAGCCTTTTGTTGTATCACATGTATGCCTTGCTCTTTGTAGAATATCTAAGGTGTTAGATGCACAAGACAACTAGGGGGGTGAATTAGTTGCATATTTTTAAAACATCAAAAATCCTCATTAAAATTCAGATCTGCATTAGTTCTTAAATCCTTATTCACCATTAAACCATTAACATGCATTAATAGAATGTAAACATGTAAAACAACAATGAAAACACATCAAACACATAAGAACATTAGATTTATATGGAAAATACAAGAAGGGAAAAACCAAAGTGAGGATTAACTCACTAATATATGAATTGTAACACCAAACATAATAAGGTTCACTGTCAAGGGTTCACTACCCAAAAAGATAAAGAAAGGATCACTGCCAAAGGAATCATTGTCCAGAAGAAAGAAGAAAGTAGAAGGGGTGGCTCACTACTAATTTGAACTGCTAACAATGCATCTCTCATATGTTGAAGGTACAATTCCACTGAAGCATAAAAAACTCACCAAACAGACTGAAATGCATACACCTTTTGCTCACTGCATTAGGAAGTCATAGGCATTAAGGCTCACACTCAGATCAACATAATTGATCACTTTCACACCTTTCACATCACATACACTTCACACTTAATCCACACAACAATTCACCTTGTATATATACCCTTCATGACCTAAAACAATCTCAATTAGGTTGGCCTTAAGGAAACGTATACACTTTTGTGTCTGTTTGCTTGCGCCAACATAATGTTGCATGAAGTTGTGAAAGGAGGGCATGTAAATTTTTTTGAATATCATTTGATGTTTTTCATGTAATCCATGTGATGCTATCTAGTCTCTCTAGTACTGCTTGTGGTGTGGAGTAAATATTTTGTGGGTTAAGTGTTTACTGGGCTAACTTGGTAATTAAGTTGTTTGCACCAAGTTTTTGTGGTGTGCGCTAGCATGGGAATCCATGCAGAGTTAAAATAGGTCATGCTTATCTCCTAGCTTGGACTGGATTAAATTTACCTTTTTTGTGGATGTTTTGGAGTTGAATCATTATGGCCATTGCATGTTTCATGTTTATACATTTCAGTTTGGCCCACAAGGAGAAACTAAAAGCGGTGTGCTAAAGGTAGAGGAATGAGTGCAAATTTGTAGAGAAGTGTTTGATGTATGTTGAAGGCAGTGAGCCAAAAGCAGAAGAGTATAAGTAAAGTGTTGAAGGCGGTGAGCCAACAAAAGTGTGTAAGTGAGTGATGGAGGTAGTGAGCCAAAGGTAGAAATGCAAGTGTGACTATTGGAGGTAGTGAGAAAAAATTAGAGGAGTGTAAGTGAAATGTTGAAGGAAATGAGTCAAAGGCAACAGAGGTGTTGTAGAGGTAGTTTTGTATCTAATTCATCATGTGTTTAATCCTAAGCTTACAACCTCTTTTTGTAAGTTTTGTAATTGGTGGGGAGTTGTGAACTTCCATTAGTTAATATCATAAAGCTTGTTGTAACTATTGTTTCATTTTGTGAGGTTGGATTTGGACAGTACCTCCAAGCATCTTTCTCACCATAGTTTTTCCTTGTTGGGTTTTCCACATAAATCTGGTGTGTGGTAATGTGTTTGTGCTTTTAATGTTCTATCTGGTGAAGGTAGTAATAAGTTTTGATTGATAAATTTTAGTTCATTAAATTGAGGGATATATAGAATCACCCCCCTCTTAGTATATATGTGTGTTTTAATAGAACTAGTTTAGGAGTATATTAGGATATTAATATTTACAACTTGTTTTTATGAATTAGATGTTGCATGTTTGTAAGTTATACTATGGCTGATAATGTGTTAAAAGCATTCATTTTGAGCAATATATGATAGAAGCATCATGTTCATGCATTTCCTATTCAATTTTCTAATCTTCTTGTGTAATTGACCACATGTTTAGTTGATTACCAACAACCCCTTAGACATGTAGAACTACATGTGCCACTGAAATATCCATTGTAGTGATGATCTAATAACCAAGACCTTGGTGTTATCTATCTCTTGAAGTTGGTTTCCCTTCAAGAGAGGTGGTGTATTCTTGTGTTCTACCTACATGTTGGCAATTTTCTCAAAACATTAATCAACAATACCCATTTCTATCCACCTAGAAGCTACTCTCTAGGAATGTTGGTGTGCATTATTATTTATGTATTTAATTTATTTTTTCTTTATTGGTAAATACTTTAGGATAAGATTAATTAGGTGGTTTTTGTCTATTCATTTAATAGAGGTGGCTAATTATGTGATTCCCTTTTCTATTTAGTCATTTATGTTGGTAAGCGAGTCATCATCCTCATCTATATGGTTAGTACTTTTTCTCATCACTTAATAGCATATTATATAAATACTATCCGCTTGATCTCATTTGGCAATAATTTTGCATGTTTCTTGAGATATTTTGAGTGATGTATTTTCATCCTCATTATAGTGGAATAGTCATTGTGTTTTTCATATTTAATATCAACTTTTGATGGTTCTTTTATGTCTTTTTATGTTTTTAAATTAAAAAGGCAATAATTTTGCATGTTTCTTGAGATATTTTGAGTGATGCATTTTCATCCTCATTATAGTGGAATAGTCATTGTGTTTTTCATATTTAATATCAACTTTTGATGGTTCTTTTATGTCTTTTTATGTTTTTAAATTAAAAAGGCTAATAATTTTTAATGGGTAATGATTATAAAGACAAAAGAGACAACATACAACATGTTACTAATGAATCCAACACACCCATCTATTAAGCCTCATATTTCTAGGAAATTAACTAAGTTATAAAATACCTTTGACATTTTCTTCAAATTATATTCATATATAACTTGATTACTCTTCCACCAATTGATCCATTATATCCAACTAGAGAGATACCTAAGAACTATAATGAGAATTTATTTTTCACCTTCCATAGAGTTAGTAGAAACCATATTCAAGTTTGCATGGATTTGAAATACAAGGTGAAAAATAATTGATTGATCTAATATATATAGAGGTTGTAAATGATGAGGGAAATCCTTCAGTTTCTCACTCTTATTAAAAATATGAACTTATAATAATTGAGTTCCTAGTCGTTCTAGCAATATTAATGTAAATCATGAAAAGTTACCTCTTGCTATGCCACATACACATGTTGATAGAGATTCTATGGATACTTTTTATATTTATTATAATTCATAAGATTTTATGTAATCCCCTTCAAGATACATAATATTTGAAACTACTTTAATAGTGAGAGATTGTTGAGCATAATATTCATCAATATGAGAACTAGTACAACAATGATGAGACCATTTATCACCTTGTTTCTTCTTTCCCTTGTCCTTACTTGGCATGAACAATATTATGACTTTGTAATTTTATGCAAATGGTTTTAAGGTCTATTTTTATTTTGTGTAGGATAATTCTACTTCTCTGCAAAATCTTTTAAACTAGTTTATTGTGATGGTCTCTTTTTTCATGAAGAAAAAATCTTCTTGAAATTAGCCTTGGCTTTAATTTTGAACGTAATGTGGAATGATTTACCCAATGTCTCTAAATTCAAGAAATAAATCTTTGCACAAATATGAGGTAATTAAAAAATATATTTAATCACCTGATGTTGATCAAGAGTGTTTTTATGTAAGCACACAAAGTAGTATAGAATTCATTGGTGTAGTCTTCAACCAGTTGCTCCATATGCTAACAAAACTATTGAAAAAGTATATATTTATTCACAAATCATCTAAGGGGGTGGTATACCTCTTAAAAAATACTTTAAAGTTTGAGTGCAAGATCATCATGGTCCAAATAATACTTCTAAGTGAAAATGAAAATGCTGAGAAACACACTTATGTAAATTCGTGTGAAAATTTGAGTGGGTTATCTACACAATCTGAAAAATATGTAAACATAGAACTTTTGGAAAATTGAATGTAGTTTATGAGCTACTATTTTTAATAAATAACTACTAATTTTTTTAGAATAGAAAAAAATTAGGTACATCATTCTAGCCAACCTAAGTATGAAATAATAATGAGTCTTTAGATATAATCAAAGGGAAAACAATTGAATATTATGCATATTTTTGTGAGCAAATAATTATTTATGATTTTTTTATTGTGACTTTAAAAATATTAAAAAGTAATTTTGTGACCAATCTAACTTAGTCAAAAAATTATTAAGTTCATTTCTTTTAGAACTATAAAAAACAAAACATAGAGTGTGACACATCTTTCAAATTTGAAAAAGGTTAAACTATTTGAAAGTTATGAATATTTTTTAGTCAATGTGTCTACTAAGAATCAAATGTAGTGTATGTGTAAAATTATTAGTAAATAAATACTTATTTTAATTATAATCAAACATACATTATATTTTTAGAATTTTGAGAGTTTCTTGGGTATGTCCTTTTCATTTTATCAAAAGTAGATTAAAAAAATATCTATCAACATCATGAGTGAAGTTGTGGAAAAGCTAGGTTTGGATTCTTGAGCCTAATTCCCATACAAGTTTTTGGTGGGAAATTTTGAAACCAAAATGGATATCCATTTTGAAGATATGTATATTTGTTTAGTCTCATATGCAATTCATAGTTATTTGGTGATAAAAACTTTTTAAAAAGTATTTCCAAAATGAATATCTTTTTTTTTTTTACTTGCCAAGCAAAAAATAGTTGAAAATCCAAGCCTAAAAAAGGTTTCATAATTTCGGTTAACACTTTCATGCAAATTTTTCCTTCATTTCTAGTATTAATCCCATCATGATCTCACACTCACACCTAATAGAGGAATTCCATATTTGAATTGGAACATGATTCTTCTCACACTATGTGAGCTAAGTGTATACCACTAGTGGGACACTACAATGGATATTATTTTTACAAAAAAAATTCTCTATAATTATTAATTGATTAGTGAACAAATACTAAGCCGTACTTCCTTATCCACCATTGTGGTATCAATTTTTCATTTAAATATTGGAATGACTAAAATTCGACTTGTACTTTGAAATGGTTTTGTAGTTATGCAAGAATGAGTTGTTCAATGTGTGGTGGTATCAATCCAAGTTGAAAATGAGTTTGAAAATTTATCAAACAACTCCTAACTTTATGTATTAAGGGTATTGTTGATCATTCTCTAAATGTTTTTTTATAGAATGGACAACCTTGTTCATTCTAGTTTAAACTATTGTTTTGATGTTCCTTTAAAATATTAAAAGATAAATAGAGTGGACAACCTTTCTTTTTATTGCATGTACATTTAAACTATCATGTGAAAAACACTACTAATGATCTATATCCTAGGTACAAACCAATCTTGTGAAAGATAGTTTTATACATTATTTGTAGGGAAATAAGAGAGTAGCAAAATAACACACAATTGAGAATATGAAAGTGGAAGACTTTAGAAAATATGTATGCTACTTCTATCAACATAATTATAAATGAATAGTTCACAACATATGTGATAGATAATATGGGTAGGAATAAGTATTTTGTGACCAACAAGAGGTGAACAAGTCAAAATAGTTTTCCTATAACTATTTATTCATTCATCCTTATCTCCAAGGAAATGAAAACTATATTATCAATATTACAAACACAAAACAAGAGAAGAAGATGTGACAATTTATTTCCTAAACCATTAACCTTAAAACTTCCTATCAATTTGAGATTCCTAATAGTTTGGATTCTATTCCCATGGAAAAATAATTCCTTGTGCAATTGATCTACTAAGAATACTAGGTATGCACATGAGAATTTGTTGTCATATGGGATGAGACAATTAAAGTTGTGTTAAGTCATGTGTGGTGGTACATGATAATGTCATGTGTTGTACTCAAGGTACATATGCTAAGAAGGAGAGCACAAAATTCTAAAGAGTACCATAGTGTGTGCAATGTTCCCTCTAATTGTTTCTTACCTTTTAAATTTCACTTTTGCTCACATGCTCTTATGTAGCATTTATGACTATCATTATCAATTTCCTTCAACATGGAAAACATTATGGAGCATTGTACCTTTCCACATTGTATGTGTATTTTCATGACTACATTCCTCATGTCCTTACATGCTTATCACATGATGATATATTTTATTATTTTATCATGATTATATATTTTTTAATTTCCTCTAATTCCTTGCATCCTTTGTATGTAACAAGTTGGAAAGGGACATATATACCACTAGCATGCATTTAATGAGTTTTGCTATGTAATGACAAGGTCATATTCATTCTTGTGTTGCTCAAGGGGAGATTTATCAAATTTTATACAAAGTTAAATTCCTAACATTTCTCTTATTAGTAGGAGCTTTACCACTTTTTCAGATGGAATCTCTTACTCTTCTTTTTTATTTTTATTTCTTTTCAAAGAAAATTATTTTTTAAGCTAGTTGTAGTTAGCACCCATTTAAATGTGTGATAGTTATTACTTTTTGAATGATTTTTTGATTTGTAGGTTTTTATTAATATGAATTAGCCTAATAATTTGTAATATAATACCTAGTGATGAACTAAAAGTATTAGAAAACACACAACAAATAAATATGTAAACATGTTTTTATTTTGAATATGAAGAGTTCATACAATTTTGGAAAACTCACTAGAAGAGGTGCATGCATCAAACTATGTGTATTATCTTTGAATTGAGCCCATTTATATATTTTCAAAGAAGGTGTAAGGTCAATTGGATGGGGAAAAATAATTATATAAATTGAAATTACAAGAAAACTATTTAATTTTGGTACCCCAACTTCATGGGGTCATATCTCCTAGTCTATTGGGAAAAAATTAGAATTCTTGGATGAGTTGGAAAGATCTTGAAGAGAAATAGTTTGAGTTTCTTGGAAGGAAACCTTTGGTGCCCTTTCTAAGCGATAGATGAAAGTCCCCAAGGCTAATTTCACTTTGAAGGCCTTAAAATGAAAATTATGGAAACATAGAAAATAACCAAAAAAATGGATTTAATTGACTAAGTAGATGCCACCCAAGTGCTCCTAATCATTGTGGGATTGTTATGGAACACTCATTGCAAGGAGAATTCAATAACAATCTATATACCTTAAGCATATCTATATCTTTATGAGTGTTTGAAAAACATTTAATTTCTATGGTAACTACTTGTTTCATTTATCCATCTAGTATTTCACATGCACATCAAAGAGGAACAAAACATGAAATGGTGAAAATTTCATACCTAAATTATATTTTCCCTTATATTTTTGACCCACTTCAATTAAAGTGTCCTTAATATAAAAACAAGTCTACAAGTGCCATATTGTTATGTGATTTTGGTTCAATACATCACCCTCTCTAGATCTTATCATCAATAAACTCTAGAGATTGATCACAATCCCTAGATCTCCCATTGACCACCTTGATCAAAATTGCAAGTGTGAACTTGAACTCAATCTTTCCTATAGTCATGAATCTAGACCTCAAACTTTTAAATTTTAAACTTAAATTTACACCTCACTAACCTTTTCACTAGTCATTGTGAGCCACCTAATGCAAGTTTGTGTTGTTTTGAGCGTTCCATAATATTGTATTTAGAGATGTCAATCCATCCATTTGAAATCATTAAGGATGCATAGCAATAATCAAAAAATCATTAGAGCATTGTCATATAATGTTCATATGAAAGAATCGTAGTAGTATTATCAAAGCATACATCAACATGCATTATTAGAGCATACATAAACATGCATCATCATAATTCAATTGCATGAGCTTGCTTGTTCTCCTTGATCATTGTTCCAAAGTTGTTGAGTCAATTATCCTAGGGGTCTAACTAAGGAGAACATGACTTTTGCAATTTAACAAATTCCTCAAAGGTGTTTATGAACACCACGAGTTCTTACTATGATTATTCAAGGTGAATAGATTCTAGCATTCAAATTTCTATTGGTCAATTCATTCTTGTGGGTATAGATTTGGGTTCACATACCTATTCATTTCCACAGCCACATATCTAAACCAATGTAATGCAAAGCCAATTTATAGATTTCGAGACACTTGTCTAATCAAACCCTAAAATTCACCACTCTAACAAGCCAATTCTTAGCATCTTCAACATCATTTTTCGTCTCCAAAATCTAACTAAACATTATATTTAAATTCATTTAATTTCTTCAACTAATTTAACATTCATTGCTTCTAGTCTCTCTGAATATCTTAAATCAGATTTACTTATTCTTTTAATTTACTCAAGTGGTGTTCTTTCACACACTCTACTTTCTAATATTGGTCTAGTACCACATAACTAACGTGCACTTATACTTTTATTCTCTTACCACACAAGACTTGGACGTCCACTCTCCCCCACCACAATTTCATGACACACTGACTTGAAACGACTTTCAAGGATTTCTGAATAAGACGGGCGTGATCTCCCAAGCTCTCATTAAAAAATTTAGTAGGACAAGTATTGAGTACGACCTGCACCTGCACCTGGTTTCTGTCAACCTCTTCCACTATCAGAAGCATAATATCCTCTTCCTTGGGACCAATTCAAGGTTGGTCATCTGTCAGAATTCTCTCAGAGCACAAACTTTGTCAAGGAAGTATTCATTGTCTTAATCTAGACCTAAAACTGGGCTGAGAGTTACTTTGTTATGCTGCTTATTAATGGCCTCTCTCCTTCAAAAAATCACCATTCCTTACACTTTTTTTGTTATCGTTTCTGGTTATTAGCTGACCATGCAATGGAAAACCAGACTCATTTTAGAGAGGCTTGTAGGACCATTGAAATGGTTTCCAAATGCTTCTCAAACTATTGGCAGTCTCCCATGGATTGGTCGAAAAGTTTTGGATAAACAGATCAATGCCATTTTTTTTTGCAACCCATCTTTAGAAGTCCCTAACTTAGCTTACACCATGTTACCTCAGTAGTGTATTGGAAAACTTATTGGGGAGAGAAATACCTAATGTTGGTGCTTTCTATGTACCAATCTAAAGGAAGTTCTTCCTGCTCTCAGTATGCCTTGTGTGTTTGGAGCTTATTGAGTTAGTTTTTTAGTGTGATAACTTCACCAATGGTGGCATTGTCTTATACTCAAGCTTTTTGGTGCTCCTTTTGGATATTTAAAGTTTCATATCCCTCCTAAATCCATTATATTCTCTAGATCATTACAAACCAAAGTATATGTTAATTTAATGTCTTGGAATTGGACATAAAAGTTTCCATAGGTGTTCTAGAATAATATCCATCTCACTTGCCTCTAGTAATAGTTGCCAGGAGACTGGTATTGGTACTGGTACGAGAGACTAATATTGGTACTGGTACGACTTTTTTTGAAAATAAGAGACGAGGATATTTGGAGACACCATCTTTTTTTAATATAAATAAAAATTAATAAATAATTTATAGAAAATATTACAACATTATAAATTTTTTCACGTTATAATTTTTTAATGCTTTTAAATTTAATGGGAAATGCCAAAATTTTCACTAGGAGACGTCAAGAGACTCGGGAGACAGCAAGTCAAGTTTACATGCTACTAGAGGAGTTTTCGGGGATGTCTCTGGTACCAGAGACGCGTACTAGTCTTTGAGACGTGTTTCAAGGTGCAGGAGACGCGTCTCCCGACAACACTGGTAATTACTTTTAATAGATAATGGAAGGGTGTCCCCTTATTATGAGAAATAATAAGAGGGAGAAGTAACGTTAGCAAAATGTTAAACTAAATAGAAGTACATAATGAAATACTTAAAAATTAGTATAACAATATTTATTATATTAATTCAATTATTTATAATATAATAATATACTTTGTATTTGTACGCAATCTTAATCTACATGCAAGTATAAATATATGAATGGATATGTAGGAGACTATTAAGTCATGTTATTACAATATAACATGTATAAAATATTGGGTTCAATAATAGTCAAAATAAAATTTGTAGAGGATACAAATTATAAACATCATTACAAAGATCCATTAGCTCCCCATACCCCTTATTTGTGGTGGTTTGTATATTTTATAAGAGGTGTAAAACATGTAAAATATAGAAAGCATATCCAACAACTGTCTCACTTGCTAAATACTCCACATAGCTTCTATAATGATAGAGGGGGATGGAGAATATATACCATCGACTAGTGACATATTATCTTCACATATAGCAAGTAAAAATTGTAAAAATATTTTAATGTTGTTTTTCATCATTTTTTCTTGGGGAACTTGCTTCTAAAGCAATATTTTATCACTTGCATGCATTTTGAGGTATTCTAAAAAGCCAAAATGTAATCCAAAATATATTGCTTCATTAATAAGAGTAAAGGGGATAAATTGAATTAATATAATATGGATAGGTATTGGAGGTTGGGAAGCATGCACGAAAGAGGGTGGGATGTTCAAAAGTGTTCTTCCAAATCGTCTACAAAACACTCTGCACAATTCAATTAGAGGAAATGCCATTCACTATGCTAAATTGTAGGGATATTTTCTTAATACTAACTCTAATTTATATAATAAAGGAAATAATGGTCATACCAAGATTGTGTAGGTTTAGTAAAATCCAACTCAAGTTTCGTTAAACCAATTATTTGACTCCTTTTGGTAAGGATGTGACTCTAGTGAGAAGAATCACCTAATATCTCTAAAACCGTTTCATTATAGTATATTAATATGTCTATTATAATTAAGATGTTATTTATTGGGGTAATGGGCGAGTCTAAGGTAATAGGGGTAGAAAATGGTCAAAAAGTCAAACTTTTTTCCTTAAAATCAAAGTTTGTTGTACCTGGGGGAAATATTTGAAACACTTGTATATTAACAAGGTGTAAAGAAATGAAATGTGAGGTTTTGTTTCTATTTTTTTTAAATGTAATTTATCCAATACCCAATTGATAAAATTTTGTTAAGTAAAGATGTACAAAAGTGGCTTATAAAAAACTATATTGGAGGCCAGAAATATGCAAATGTACAACCAACATAAAATTAGTAAATGAAAGATTTTCCTAAAAGTATTTTTGTGAAGTGATGCATATTGTGTTGAGTGTGTGGGTGTGTGTGTGGGTGTGTGTGTGTGTGTGTGTGTGCGTGTGTGTGTGTGTGAGAGAGAGAGAGAGATTATTTAGCAAAAATAAAGTATACATTTAAAATATCTCATGTATGGTCCATATAATTTGACCTAAAATGATTGCACATGAATTTTTTAGTATATATATAATGATGCTTAGATTGGTCACATAAAAATGAAAATCAAAAGATATTTAATAGTTAAAATATATTTCATTTCAAGATTATGAGATTTTGTGTTCACAAATTATTTAATAAATATAAAATTAGGTGTATTTACAAGTTACTTAATAAATATAAAAGTATGTGTATTTATAAATTACTTAATTAATATAATATTATGTTTAAAACTTTTTAAAAAATACATATTTAAAAACTAGACATTCTCATTTATATTGGGTTTAAATTTAACAAAAAAATTAAAAATAAATTCATCAACCATATTGTATATTTTCCACCCCAATGTGGACCCAACTTCTTAAACTTGCCTTGATTCATTGTTAGGGTTGGTGTGACAGATTTGGGGGTTGAAATGTATGTGTTTTTAGTCAAGGCTTTCTACATGGTGACATGTTTGTCAAATCTCATCTACATTTTATGCACCAAGACTTTAATGTATGGGATGAAAATCAAAATTAGTTTTGAGTTAGATATATAGATGTGGATAGTACCCTTGTTTGATAAGGTAAAAATAATAAGGGATATAAAAGGTAACCAAAAAATAGGTACACTGGATATTTGGTGAAAATAAGGAGGTGTTTAAAATACTAATTTATGAAGAGGCAATATAAAAAATACAAATTTGAGGAGTAGAAATGAAATCAAGGATGTTTATTAGTACCCTATGAGTGTATTTACTATGTTATTGGTTTATTAAGTGAGTCCTAGGCATTTTGCATGCCTAAATTCATATGTTTATTAAATAAAATATGTATTAGAATACACTTTATAATTAGTTTCAAATCATTCAAAGATACATCATAAGAAATCCCAAAAGGATCCAAAGGAGAGTCTTCATGGATATAAAAAGTATTATATCAACATGAGGCACATAAAATCCATGGCATCTACTAAGGGCTACCAGAAGGGAAACAATGAGAACCATGAATAACACATGCTTTGGATTTGCAAGTAAAATTATCTATAAAAACATGTGACAAAGCATTAAATGATGTATGACAATCATATCATGAATCAAACCATTGTTTGGCTCTATAAATCAATGTATCATTAAACACATGCACCAAAGCAACATCATCATGTATATGAGCATAGCACATTTAACATTGCATTTTTATTTCTACTAAATGTAGACACCACAAATCTAATTATGAGTTTCCTATAAAATTAATTAAATAGGTCACTATTTAACTAATTACCTTCATAATTAACCATTCTTCATTTGATAATTAATCATCAATTATTTCCTCCTTATCCCTTTTAAATTTAGTTAATTAAATTGATTTAATCAATTAACATCGGCTTCCATCTAGGTAAGGGTACTACACCTTGTAAATACAACTTATTTTATCAAAAACATTGGCTTCCATCTCCTCCAAATAATCAATCAATTAATAATTATTTGAGTAATTCATTATAGTAAGTAATTCCCCCTTTAAAAATTTCTTCAATTTAATATCTACACCCTTGCTAGTGGAAAAAACTCCTAATTCCTCCAACCAATCAATTCATATATACTTTCTTAATTATTTAATTATGATAACTAATCTCTTAGCATTTCTTCTATTTTTAAATTATGCACTAGTTGATAAATTAATTTGATCTTTTTTCAAAAATAAAGATCAAAATCATCACCCTCAATCTCTCACATATATCAAAAAAGACGCATGTCTCTTCTCCACTTGCTTATGAGAAATTTTTTTCTCATCTCATTCCATCTCATATCTTGATAAATCAACCCTTTTGGGACACTTATCCAAAGGCTGAAGAAAATTTTCATGCAATTAATCTTGGTCTTCAATTATCCATCTTCTAATCCTAGTACTTTATTCTCCTCTTATAAATTATAGTTAAGAGAGGCTTTTCCTCATTTTAAGAATCCATGAATCAAATAGCACACTTATGTTATCATTTAATAAGTAACTTTCAAGCAAGAGCATCCATATATCACCAAAATTTTACATCTTGGATAACTCTGAAGTATCAATGGATATAAAATGTTGTAGTTTCTTTTCTATATTATTGTCTTCTCTCCATTATTGCTCTATCTAAGTTTTGATCCCATTTGGTCTTTTTAGTTTAATTAAATTTGCATCTAATATATTATTTGTACAACTCAAATTAGGGATCCAAATCTCTAGCACAACATGTGTACCCCTATCATATTCTAAATTTTTGGTGAGATGTAGGTCATAAGTTTCAAGTTTCAATCTATGCTCAATCATTTTTCATTTAGTGTCACTAGCACCATTCATCACCACCACCCAAATGAATCACCAATGTCATTTTTTTTGCCACCATCATACTGTACCACCGCCACTTCCTAATTTGGCACCATTTCAACCCATAAACCTACCTTTATTTTCATATTTCTATTTTTTTTTTTTGATATTTTTAATGCTAATTGTGTTTATGCTGTAGCCTAACCTCCTTTTTTATAGAGTGACCATTTTTTCTTACATTTTTCTTTTCTAATCTTAGTCACTATTTAGTTTGACATCAATGCTTACTATTATGTGACATGATTCTTTATTCGTTAATGCTCCATAAATATCACTTGCATGTTTAGGCTTTGTTTTGTCTTTCTCTATCATATTTTATCTTTCTATTTTTTGGTTCCTAGATTTTATTTTCCATTAACACTTTACATTATCATTTTAACCATTTTCACTCTTGGGTTTGCAAGTTTATATCTATTTTTGTAATATTTTACTAACACCTATCTTATTTTTTTTAGGTTTTTTCGATGAAAATTCTATTAGCTAAATTGACAAATCAACTTCTTGTCACTAGTACTCTAAGGTGGTACCTTTGACTACAAAATTTGACTATCTATTTTGATTATTTTGTGGCTTTTTCCTTTCAATATTTTTAAATTTTTCCATTTTTTCTAATGTGTTTACACCAATTTTCCATCATTATTGAACTTTTTATTTTTTATTTTTATCTTTTGTCGAGTTCTACTAACTTTAGTCTTGTATTTTGTAGAATTCTACGAATCGACACCTTAATGACCTAATTTGGTGCCTATATAATCTATCTTAGTGCTTTCACAGTTCAAAACCTACACTAATCATCATCTTTGTAGAAAAAATTGTCACGTACATTGGTAAGTTTAGGTACAAATCACTAAATTATTTTAATTCAATAATTTTATTTCAAATCATCACTTGTGTTGTTAATCACCTCTATTTTAGTGAAACATCTATAACTTGTTAATTGTAATTTAACTATTTTATCTTATTTTTTAGGGCTAGAAAATTTTGAATCTTGCTAGAAACTAACACATTTGTGTAGCAAATCATGCTAGATAAATACCTTTCCTAGTAAAATACTAACTTGTGGTTTTGTAGGATATGTTTAAAATACCATTCTTAGACCTTTTTATTTTTATGTGATTTGTGTATTATTTTTATTTCATCACATTTAAATTTGGGTATTAAAATTAACCACATATTTAAATTTGGTTTTTAAAAGTTTACAAGTGTCTTTTAATCCTAAAGTAGCACTTTTCTATTCTTCCCCCTCATAGTGTAAAGCAATCTTGGGGATCAAAAATAAGTGTTGTCTTATTTTCCTTTTAGGAGGTCTACCTAGGGATTTCATCACCCTAAGAGACAACCTCAACCATGTATTTTTATGGAGTATAGAAAGGGTGGAAATGAAATTTGTACCCCAAAGGAGTCATCATCAGGTTTGACAAATCTATGTTCATCCACATCCTTTATTAAGGCTCAAGGGGAAGGTGTGAAGTGGAAGAGTATTAGATCTTAACCAAATTATTTTAGATAGGATTTGATTCACATACATAGGCCTTACCCTTGTAGTATATAGAGGATATCCTTAGAGAACTTGTAAGCCTGGATATTAAGAACATTGACTATCCTTATTCATGGTGCATTGATAAGTGGTTAGCCTTGAGAAGGTAGTCACACCATAGTTCCAAGTTGTAGTGGTAGAGCTAACTATAGGGAAGTTCTTTGGACTCTATGGTAAGGGGTGTAGAGATGGTTCATTATCTTAGTATTCCCTAGCTACCTAGACTTTAGTAGATAGTATATGTACAAGCCCATGGATAGGAATTGAAACACCTCACTTGAATACTTTAGGCTTGTTAATGTTCCTTCTTTGCTAGTTTTATGTGACACCCATTCTTTTTTTCAAACCTTAAACCAATTCAACTAAGTAAATCATTTTAAAATTCATATTTCTCCCCTATAAAATGCATATTCATAGTAGTATACATAAAGAAAAGTTGAAGCCAATCTCTCCCATATAAACAAGTTCATCCCCATCGTACCCATAACCTAGAATTTTTAAATTCATAGTCCATAGTCAATATCTATAACCAAATAAATTCCAATACCATTTAACCTAAATTCATACACATAATCCCAATTAAATAAAAAATATTCATCCTAATCATCCTTCTAAGTTAACCCAACTTCCTCAAACCTTAGATCCACGAAAATAAAATCAAACTCAATCCACAAAATCCTAGTCCGTCCTCAAACCTTAGTGCATATCCCATTCAAAATCCATTTAAAACAAAACCTTATCCCCTATCCAAATAAAACCTAAGTGCATGAAAAATTTAGTCCATCAAGTCAAACCTTTGAGTCCAAATGGCTTCCCCTTTGAAGCTCATTCTATCAAGCCCACATCCACATCTATTATCCAAACTAATCCCTAATACCAAAATATTAACCATCTAATCCAACTCAACCTTTTGAAGCCTTAGATTATCCTTAAACAATATGAACCTACTCCAACTTTCCATTCCTCAATAATAATCATGCTCCAAACTTATCATCCCAAATATCAATTCATGAATATATTAAATTTCACATTTGGATACCTAAATCAAAACATTAATCCATAGTTAGGACCCTCAATCATTATTAGGGCTTAAAATATTATCCTTAGGACCCTTATGTTGGAATTTTGAGGAAGTTTTTTATTGATGATGTTGTTTGGAAGCATGAGCATGGAAGGTACATAATTATGTGTTGCAATGTTGTCATTGATGTCAACATTGTTGCAGATCATTTTGATCAATCCTAACAAGTTTTTGAAGTGTTAAGGAAGACATTTGTGCAATATGATTTGGTTTAGAAAGATCAATTGTGTGGAAATTTGACTGTCAAATCTTCCAGTTCAATGTAACATTCCATTGATTTTTGAGTCCACACCACTCCACAAATGAAGAAAACACTTTGTGCTTCTAACATCATTTTTTTGGATGTTATATGTATCTAATTCCAATATTTTATCATGTTTTGGAAAGAGGATTGAAAGTTATGAGTAACAGAGTTCAACTTGGCAATTCATAGTTACATTCTATATAATACAGGTGTGTGGGAGATTATACACTTCTCCATGGATGAGTTTTTTATTTTGCATTTTTGAGGATAAGTTTCCAGATGGCAGTAGAGCATGGATAATAGATGGCTTGAATTTTTGAGGTCCACATGTCGAGATGCGGATGTGCAGTTCAAGGTTTTTTCTTTTAGGCCTTATGCAAATCCAACCTAATATGTTTGAAGGTATGTGTGTTGCAAGTATGGGCTAGTCTGGTGGTGTTGTCATTACTGTTGTCATTGATATCAACATAGTATGTTGCTAGTTGTACATGTATAGTTGAGATTCTATTGAGATGTTGTGAGTACATGGATCTATCTTATATGGCTGCAAATGTGTTGTTTTGATGAGTTTCCAAGTGCTTTTGAGAAAATTAATAAAGAAGAGAAGTCAGAGTGATGAATGTGTTCGGATTATGCTTCGGTATGTGCTCCATGTTTCTACTATGTTGATCTTATGCCTGTGCGGTTCTGGAGATTTCATTATGGTGATCTGGTGATGATTTATTCTGAGTTTCAGTTTTTGGTAAGATGGTTCATAAAAGTTGTGTCCACCGGTATGTGTATTCTACCGATAGACTCAATGTTTTGTGGATTGGGAGAAATGTTTTTTCTCTACAATCCTCCATTGTTTCGTTTCAGATCTTGTAGATCTGGGATATGTCTTGTGAAGATCGTTTCTATGCTCTGGTGGAGAAGGTTGAAGTTTGGTAATCTAGAAGTCATGTTTCTCTATTCCAGTATAGGTTTGCATAGTTTGGATGATCTGGTGAAAGGTATTTATTGTATGAAGTATATTGTTTTGTTGCAGACGTATTTGAAGAAGCCTAAGATGAAGTCTCGTGCATATGGAAGTGTGTTGAGGTGTTCGCATGTCATCTTCTTTATTGGAAGCGTGTTCATCAATGTTCTTTTGTGTTTTCATTAGGTTTGGCTGACCTGGTGTTTACACTTCATTTGAAGTCTAATAAAATTTAATTGAGGAAGTGTGTACAAGTTTCAAGAAAATATTTTTATTGGTCCACTCTTATTCCTTTCCACCGCAGGAATTTTGAGTTGCTAACCTAATTTGAATTTATGAAATGGATTATTTTGTGGCCGACCTTGGTAAGTGCTTCTAAGGTTAATAATGGTATAAAAGAAAGTTGAATTATGAAAATTTGTATGACAGTGTGATGCAAAGTGACAAAAGTGTGCCACAAATCATAAGAGCAGAAGTGTGTGTGAGTGAGTTGTGATAGCAGTTTTTAGTGTGCTAAAGGTAGTGAGATGAAGGTTTCTATAATATGACGAATGTGCTTTAATTACAGTGGTGGATATTTTGTTCTCTTTTGTATCTGTAAGTAGTGAGCCTCCTTGTTAGACAGTGAGTCCTTTTTGTAGGTAGTGAGCCTTTGTATTTGGACAGTGAGTCCTCTTTTGGGAAGTGAGCCCTTGGCAGTGAGCCTTTGTATTCAGTTTATAATCTTTATATTGTGAGTTAACCCTCACCATGGTTTTTCCCTCATTGGGTTTTCCACGTAAAAATTTGGTGTTCATTATGTTGATTTACTTTCTTATATTTGTGTTTCATGCTCATATTTAATAGTTCAGAATAGTGTGGTTGAAGAATTGATAAGTTATAAAGTTTTAAGTTTGAACTTGTGTGACAATTGATTCACCCCCCCTCTCAGTTGTCTTGCACCTATTTAACAATTGGTATCAGAGCTTTTGGTTCCTTAAGTAGAGCTTAATTGCTTAAGGAAGATCTGATGGCACACAAGTTGGTGATCCCTATGTTTGATGGAACTGACTACAATGATTGGAAGGGACAGATGAGAGGATATATTATCTCTCTTGGTTTCAAGACCTGGAAGACTGTTGAGAATAAGTATATAGTTCCATCTGGTGGTGTTAATTCTACAGATGAGATCGCTGCTTATGAAGAAAATGAGAAGGTGAAGTATGTGATTTGTAGTGGATTATCTAAAAATGAGTGAGTTAAGGTTAATTCTTTGGATACGGCATAGGAAATATGGAAAAGTTGGAAGACATGTATGAAGGAAATGAAAAGGCGAAATTAACAAAGAGGTTGGCAGAAAAGTGTAGATTTGTGAACCTGAAGATGGAAGATGGTGAAGAATTTACAAGTTTCTTTCAGAGAGTTGAACTAGCAACAAATGAAGTTAGAAATCAAGGAGGAAAACTAGCAGATGAAGATATAATTGAGAAGATCCTAATCACTTTACCAGAATGTTACAATGACAAGATATCTGTTATTGAAGATATGTACAATCCTAAGAAGTACACTCTAGAAGATTTGTTTGGCACCTTGCAAGCATTTGAAATAAGGAAGTTCTGAAAAGATGACAAGAAAAAAGAGAAGACAAAAACAACATTTAAGGCTTTGAATATTGAAGAACCAGATAGTGATGATGAAGAGTTAGAAGCAAACTTCACCAGGAAACTGAAGAAAGGTACCAGAAAATATAAAGGTATGTTACCCTTTAAATTTTTAAGTTGTGGTAACATTGGTCATTATGCTTCAAGATGTCTAAATAGGGCTACACATAAAAAGAACAAGGATTATAAGGATAAGGATGTGAAGGATAATAAGTATAAGAAGTTGTACTATGTTAAGGAAGAGGTAGGTATTTTTTATGATGAATCTAAAAATGAGGTTGATGATAGTGAATGCTTATTCTTAGCTTTGGAAAGTAAATTTGTATCCACTAACTCTGGAAAATGTGTAAGTAAAGACTCTAGAGGTTAAGAAGAATAAGATGGAAGGTACTTTGGTTACCGCTTTTCATGCAAGACATGATGAAGACTACTGGGTAATTGATAGTGGATGTTCAAATCACATGACCATAGATAAGAGTAAGTTCACTAAACTTGAAAAATATGATGGTGGTTTATTCACGTTTGATGATGATCCAAGAGCTAAGATTTGTGGTAAAGGTTCAATTAGTTTTGATGGAGTGCACAATACTGATGATGTATATTATGTGAAAGGTTTGAGGCATAACCTTCTGAGTGTTGGTCAGATGTGTAGCAATGGCTTTACACTTGTGTTTCAAAACAATACCTGTGAAATCAAAAAAGGATCCAAAAATGGAGATGTAATTGTTGTTGGAAGAAGAACTCATGGAAACATCTATCAACTGAAGGGAGTTGATGGTCATTGTCTTGCATCTCAAATCAGTGAAAGTTAGTTATGGCACCAAAGAATGGGACATGTGAACTTTGACAACCTAGTCAAGATCAGTGTTAAGGAGATTGTTTGAGGACTACCTAGAATCACAAGACCTGCTAATGCTATTTGCAAAAGTTGTCAATTGGGGAAGCAGACGAGATGTAGCTTTAAGGGAAAAGAGCATTCTACTGCCAAAATTTTGGAGTTGATTCACACTGATCTTTGTGGTCCGACTAGGATTGTAAGCCTGAATGGAGACAGGTACTTTATGTTGCTTATTGATGATTATACTCGAATGACATGGGTTTCTTTTCTCAGAGAAAAGAATCAGTCCCTAGATAGGTTTAAGGTATTCAAAGCAAGAGTGGAAAATGAAGTAAATCTAAAAACCAAGTGTTTGAGATCTGATAGAGGTGGCGAATTCACTTATGGTGAATTTAATGCATTCTATGAGAAGCATGGCATAAAAAGACAGTTTTCTACTCTGAGAACCCCTCGAAAAAATGGAGTAGTTGAAAGGAAAAATAGGACAGTACAGGAGACTACTAGAACTATGATGAAAGAGTCCAATGTACCAGATGTATATTGGAGAGAAGCAATACATATTTTTATTTATGTTCTTAATAGAGTTTAGATTAGACACAACAACACAAAGACACCCTTTGAGTTATGGAATAGTAAGACTCCTACTATGAAATATTTTAAGGTATTGGAAGTAGATGCTATATTAAAAGAGATGATGAAAATATTAGAAATTTTGATGCTATATGTGATGAAGGGATATTTCTTGGATACTTTACTACTAGCAAGGCATACATATGTTTTAACAAAAGGTTGAGAAAGATCATTGAAAGTGCTAATGTGAAAGTTGATGAAGACATACACAGACCTATTGAGATAAGTGAAGTTGAACCTAATGATCCTATTTGCGGAAATGTACTTGAATAAAATAAGAAGGAAGAAGAAGAGAAAGAAGAAGAAGAAGAATAGAGTGAACCAAAACCTACTACTAGGACTCCTAAATATGTACTGAAGAATCATTTGGAAGATGAGATAATTGGAGACAAGAGTGAAGGTGTAAAGACAAGAAGCAGAGTTGTAGCTGAGGTAAATTTGTGTTTACTTTCTAAAATAGAACCTAAATCTATAAAAGAAGCATATGAAGATGACGATTGGATGAGAGCTATGAAAGAGGAATTGCAATAGATAGAAAAGAATTAGACATGGGAAATAGTCCCTAGGCCTATGAATAAAAATGTCATTGGCTCTAAATGGGTGTTCCAGAATAAGCTGAATGAAAATGGATAAGTAGTAAGTAATAAGGAAAGAATGGTATGCAAAGGATGTTCACAAGTTGAAGGTATAGATTTTGAAGAAACATTTTCTCATGTGGATAGAATGGAAGCTATCAAAATATTTTTGGCATTTTCCGCTCACAAGGACTTCAAGGTATATCAAATGGATGTTAAGTCAGCTTTTCTAAATGGTGAGTTGGAGGAAGAAGTGTACATGGAGAAACCTAAAGGGTTTCAATTGTTTGACAAACTGGACATGGTCTGTAAGTTGAAGGCATTGTATGGGATGAAGCAAGCTCCCAGAGCTTGGAATGCAAGACTGGACAAATATCTGACAAAGTAAGGATTCAAAAAGGGTTCTACTAACAACAATCTCTACTTCAAAATGCAAGGTAATAAGATGTTGATTGTAGTTGTTTATGTTGATGATATCATTTTTGGTGGAAATGATGGAATGTGTAAAAAATTTGCTGAAGAGATGCATAAAGAATTTGAGATGTCTATGATTGGTGAATTGAATTTCTTCCTTGGTCTACAAGTGAATCAAACTGATAAAGGGATATTCATTTCACAATCTATGTAAAAGAGTTGTTGAAGAATTTTTGGATGGAGGATTCTAAACCGGTTTGTACTCCTATGGTAACTGGATGTAAACTGAGCAAGGATGATGAATCTGCTAAGACTGATCAAAGCAAATACAGATCCATGATTGGAGGACTATTGTACCTTACTGCTACTAGACCGAATATTATGCATGTAGTGTGTTTAGTTGCTAGATTTCAAGTAGATCCTAAAGAGGCACATCTTATAGCTGTAAAAAGAATATTTAGATATCTTAAAGGTACACCAGATTATGGACTATGGTACCCTAAGAGTAATTATTTCACCTTGAGTGCCTATATAGATGTTCATTGGGTCAGATGTGTAGATGACCAGAAGAGTACCCGTGGTGGTGCTTTCTTTCTTGGCGAAAGATTAGTTTCATGGTTGAGTAAAAAGAAAGACTCAATTTCTTTATCCACCGCAGAGGTAGAACATATTGCTGCAACATCCTACTACACACAAGTTTCGTGAATGAAGAAAACTCTGAAATGCATTGGTGTGGTATGTGATGTGCCTATCTCTATTTTCTGTAACAATACAAGCACAATAAACATTTTGAAGAACCCAGTTATGCATTCAAGAATGAAGCACATATCTATCAAGTATCATTTTCTAAGAGAAAAAGTGTTGGAGAATGAGGTCAGACTAGAGTATGTGACAACAAAGGAACAAATTGCAGACATATTTACTAAGTCTCTTCTGAAGGATAATTTTGAGCATCTTAGGGAGATGTTAGGGGTCATTGGCCCTCCTAACTAGGTACACATGAAGGTGCATCAGTCCAATGAATTCACAAAACCTTCATTTATCTGGACTAATAAATGGATCTACTCCACATGGGGAGTAGAAAAGGTTTTCATTGTTGTAGTATGGGTGTACTCCTAAGGGGGAGTAATCAGAGTTGTCAATCTTTTCCATTGGTGTCAAAGGGGGAGAGAAAAGTCATGTGAAAAAAAGTTATCTTGGTATTGTGAAGGATGATGTTGTCTTTGATGGTTTTTCACATCATGTATTGCCATCAATGACAAAAGGGTTGATTGTTGCAAGTATGGGCTAGTCTGGTGGTGTTGTCATTAATGTTGTCATTGATGTCAACACTATTCAGTATGTTGTTGGTTGTACATGTATAGTTGAGATGCTATTGAGATGTTGTGAGCACATGGAGCTATCTTATATGGCTGCAGATGTGTTGTTTTGATGAGTTTCCAAGTGCTTTTGAGAAAATTAATAAAGAAGAGAAGTTAGAGTGATGAATGCATTCAGATTGTGCTCTGGTATGTGCTCCGCATTTGTACTATGTTGATCTTATTCTTGTGTGGTTTTGGAGTTTTCATTACAATGATCTAGTGATGATTTATTCCGAGTTTCAGTTTCTGGTAAGATGGTTTGTAAAAGTTGTGTCCACCGGTATGTGTTTTCTACTGGTAGACTTAGTGTTTTGTGGACTGGGAGAAATATTTTTGCTCCGCAATCCTCCATTTTTTTGTTTCAGATCTTGCGGATTTGGGATATTTATTGTGAAGGTCTTTTCTATGCTCTGGTGGAGAAGGTTGAAGTTTGGTAATCTGGAAGTCATGTTTCTCTATTCCAGTACAGGTTTGCATAGTTCAGATGATCTAGTGAAAGGTATTCAGTGTATGAAGTATATTATTTTGTTGCAGGCATATCTGAAAAATCCTAAGATGAAGTCTCGTGCATATGGAAGCATGTTGAGGTGTATGTGTGTCATCTTCTTGACTGGAAGCATGTGCATCAATGTTATTTTTTGTTTTGATTAGGTTTGGACAACCTGGTGTTTACACTTCATTCGAAGAATAAAATTTAATTAAGGAAGCATGTACAAGTTTCAAGAAAATATTTTTATTGGTCCACTCTTATTCCTTTCCACCATGGGAATTTTGAGTTGCTAACCTAATTTGAATTTATGAAATGGGTTATTTTGTGGCCAACCTTGGTAAATGATTCTAAGGTTAAGAATGGTATAAAAGCAAGTTGAATTGTGAAAATTTGTATGATAGTGTGATGCAAAGTGATGAAAGTGTGCCACAAATCATAAGAGAAAAAGTGTGTGTGAGTGAGTTGTGATAGCAGTTTTTAGTGTGCTGAAGGTAGTGACCTAAAGGTTTTTGTAATCCTACGAATGTGCTTTAATTGCAACGGTGGATTTTTTTTCTCTTTTGTATCTATAGTCACTGAGCATCCCTGTTGGACAGTGAGTCCTTTTTGTAGGTAGTGAGCCTTTGTATTTGGACAGTGAGTCCTATTTTGGGTAGTGAGCCCTTGGCTGTGAGCGTTTGTATTCAGTTTATAATCTTTATATTATGAGTTAACCCTCACCGTGGTTTTACCCTCATTGGGTTTTCCACGTAAAAATATGGTGTTCATTGTGTTGATTTACTTTCTGTTATTTGTGTTTCATGCTCATATTTAATAATAGAATAGTGTGGTTGAAGAATTGATAAGTGATAAAGTTTTAAGTTTGAACTTGTGTGACAATTGATTCACCCTGCCCTCTCAGTTGTCATGTGCCTGTTTAGCAATATGAAGGTTAAATATGTATTTCCATCTTATGTGGGATCAATTATAGGTCCATAACAACCTATTACAAGTTATTTTGAGTTTTTAAGTGTGGTGTGTTTTATGGATGAAAATATTTGGAGCCAACAAGGTATATTTTGGGTGTTATGTCTAATTAGGCCAACCTAATTGATGTTACACTTAATGCAAATATATATGTTGGATTATTTTTGGTGTTTTTGATGTATGGTATATGGTATGTGATGATATGGTGTGAATTTGATTAGAGAAATGCAAAGTTAAGTTGTGAATGTTAAGTTGAAGATCAAAATTGTGTGAATGAAGAGTGAGGCAGATTGTTGAATCAGAATCAAATAAAGATTGTTATTGTGCTTCAATGGAATTGTAATTCATTCATATGTTAGATGCAATTGTAACAGTTCAAAATAGGTTGTGAGCCACCATCTCTCTTTTATCTTTTTCTTTGTGGACAGTGAGTCTACTTGTAGTGAGTATTTATATAAATATACTATAACCGGTTATAATATATTGTGAGCTAACCCTCATTGTGGTTTTTCCCTTTTTTGTTTTTCCACATAAAAATCCTGGTGTTCATGTGTTATGTGATGTTGTGAAATTTCATGCTTTCTTTCCTTACTACAATTGAATATGTATTAGTGATTGGATGTTTAATGTTTGAATGGTTTAAGAGAATACTAATTCACCCCCCACTCTCAGTATTATAGGTATCCAACAATTGGTATCAGAGCTTGGTTCCTTAGAAGGAACTTAACCACTTTGGGAAGGTCTTGGAGGTTGAACACATAGCTAATAGAAAGTTTCCTCTTCCTTTGGAAGAGATTCTAATAGTTGGATTTATAGAAGAATATTACATGCTTGACAAAGATGGAGAACTCAAAGTTTCTCTTGAAGATATTGAAAAGAATGAAGATGGAAATAGAGATCTGAAAGAAAACATCAAAGAAGCAAATGAATGCATCAAAAAATTGACAGTGCAAATCAAGAAGTTTAGAGGAATGCATAAGTCAGTGAGCAGTTGAAACAAGAAAATGAAACTATCACTGGACTGAAAGTATAAGTTGAAGAAAAGAAAAGAGTTGAGGAATGTCTAAATGCAATGGTGAAAATAAAATATGATGAATTCATAAGGCTTGAACAAGAAGTGGTAAACCTAAGATCAAATCTAGAAAAAAGAAAGGAGTCATGAAGAAAAATTCAAGATGAGTTCTACAATGATTGATGAGATGATTACAAGTCAGAAAGCATCCAAAAACAAAGGTGGCTTAGGATTTGAAAAATATGAAATCTAAAAAGAAAATCAGAAACCTAATGCAAAAGAGAAGATCAATGAACCAAAGAAGACTGAAGACAAGAAAAAAAATGGTAAGATCCGAAATCAAAGAAATGAAGCTAGAAGACCACTGGTCAAACAACCAAATGCACAAAGGCACCCATATTTCAATGGTTTTTTCTATTATTGTAATAAATTTGGACATAAAGCAATGGAATTTAGAAGCAGAATGAATCAAAATTCTCTATCCTTTTCTAGTCAATGCTTTACATGAAAAATATTTGTTCACAGAGCAAGTGCATGTACAAGTCAAATAATGAATGGTTATAACAATGGTAGAATGATTCAATCTTTCAATGGCTATTGCTATACATGCTCTGGATTTGGACACAAAGCTAATCAATGCAAATCTAGAATGAATGGGAGGAATACTACTCAAAAGAACGTTGTATCCTACAATTACTATAGACCTAGACACATTTCCAAGTTTTGCAGAAGAAGAAATGCAAGCAAGGATAATCCGATAAAGAAGAATGGACCTATGAAAAATATTGATCCTAAAGAGATAAAGAAGGAGATGAATAAGATTTGGAAAAAGAAGGAAGAGATAGAAGACAAGGGAGAATCTGTACCATCCTCTGGTGTAGATGTTTCCTCTGAAAACTAAGCTAAGAGCTTTGGCTTAGGGGGAGCTTTAGTGGATATATATTTTTCCCCCGCTAAGGAAGAGGTGTCGATGCCTTAGCATGAAGATATGTGATGTAGATCAACATGTTTGATTTATTGGTGAAGATTGTAGAAGAAAATATGACGATGTGGAAGTTTGTGAAGCTTTGTAAGTTGTCTGTATATATAGGTAAAGAGTTGTCAACTTTATGGGTTGAAGCATTCAATGCAGAATTAGGTCAAATCAAAATTTTATAAGTGATTTCACTAAGGAAAATTCATTTCACAAAAGCATTTGAGAAGGAGTAGAGTAGTGGAGATAGAATTCAAAGTGTTGAAAGAAAAATTTGAATAAGTGCATCAAAACACTAATTCGACAAGCGATATAAAAGGTATTTACGAGTTTGTTTACCCTAATTTTCAAAGAAATTTTCTTATAAATATTTGGAATCTATTTTGAAATTGCTACATTGAAGGTTATAGAGGTTATAGAGAAACCACAACCAAAATTCAAAAGGTATCCTACAAAATCCATAGAAGATGACCTGTTAGGTGCACTCTCACATATTCCATATGGAGTTTTACCGACTGAAGATATTAGGGCTTATATTCATGGAAAAATGAAAGAACATGCTTACACTAAGTTTGGAGATATATGAGAAATTGAGTTAATGGGAGATTTACTTTACCCTAAAGCCAAAATATAAAATCCTAGTTGAGAAGAAACAAGATGTATGGCAATGGTTCCCTATTTTCTATTATGATGTCATGTAGATCAAAATGGATTTGAGAAAAATACATGATCAATTTGTCTGGACTTATATGCCTAATATGATCACTAAGGAAGTAATAAGAGAAGTCATCGAACAATGCTCCACTGGACCTATCCCTATTTTGAAATATTCTAAAAATGAAGTGGTTACAGAGTGAATAGGAGTAACATATGACAAGAGAGCCCTTGCAATAAATCCTATTAGAAATCTAGTAGTAAGATACACAACTATGATGATCAGTTACAAAATTTATTATACAAATAAAGACAACTCTATATCTGACACCGCAATCAATGTGGCATATGAGATGGTAGAAAATGGTGCAGATTATGACCTATGCAAGTTGCTTAGGGAACAATTGATGGAGAATTTGAAGTAGGCTAAGGAAAAGAAATATGTATTTAAGTATGGCATTTTGGTAATATGATTACTTTTTTATTTCTTGAATGAACTTCCCATGATTGGAAGTTAACCTGGGTAAGATGAAGACCAGTTGCACATCAAATTGCAGATCATATGAGGAATGTTGGAGATGTCAAAGCACATGATGATGATCTTACTACTTTCTTTGCATTATTTGAAAAGAGAATGTATGAGAGAGAATTCCAAGGAAAATTGTTGAAAGATACAAAAATGACATCACATTTCTTGTATCTACAAACCAATGTATTATGGAGGTAGTGGAACCAAGAACTGTTTGGGTTCCTGAATTGGGTTATGAAGTGATAGAGGCTGATCTTATTGGTTATGTTGATATTTTGTTGAAAAGCCCCAAAGACACCACAAAACCAAGATATAGCACATATGAGGAAAAATCTATGGAAGTTCACGTGGAATAGAGGAAACCTCAGATCAAGAAGAATGTGGAAAAAATGGTTGATGTATATGCAAAAGAGATGGGCCTTTCAAAGGAAAGAGTACAGTGGGAAGGAGAAAAATCCAAGGAAGATCTAAGTGTTGTAGAAGCATTCAGGAGCTCAAGGAGATCAAGTAGGATATCTACCACTCCTCCTTATGTTCAAAAGTCCTCCGAGACTTTTCCTTCTATTAGAGAGAAAAGAAAGACCACTACTAATCCTCCAGTAAGGGAGAAATCCCCTCTAGTTGTGCACATCACTAGGGATGACAAGAAGACTACCACTACTACATCCACTACTTCCCCTGCTAAGAGAAGAGTTAAGTAGAAATCCATGAGAGAAAAGAGAAAAGGTATTAATTTTGTTGAAGAAGAGGAAGAATTGAAAGAAGGACCATAGTTTGTCTAGAGAAGAAGTGACACTTCACAAGGTGAAGCAAGAACCAAAAGAAGAACAATTGAAATCATAGACATCGAGAGTGAAGAGGGGATTGAAGAAGAAAAAATAAATTGTTGTACATATGAGGAAAGAAGCTACTAAGAAAGGATCACCGAAAAAGAAGAAGGAAGCCAAGAAGGCTTCTATGAAGAAGGGAAAAGAAACAAATCAAAAGAAGACTCCGGATAAAGGAAAAGAAAAAGAACAAAAAAAAATGGTAAGGCCTCATTCCCCTATGAAATTAGAGGCTTTATTTAACAATATTCTACAAAATGATATGTTGGGAGAGATTGCATCCCTGTATGAGGATGCAGATGAGGTAGAAAAGGCTACCATCATTGAAGCTATAGTCAAATACATAGTTGTCCTTGAGGTGGACATGAGAAACATAAAGAAGCATGTACCTAAATATTTGTGGAATATTCTATTAAAGAGAAGAGAAGAAGCTACAAAAGAGCATGATAGGCTTAAGGAAGAGGCTTTGGAAAGAGTGAGTGCTCCATTATCTGAGGATGAAAGAGCCACATTGGCCACTATATTTAGCAAGGAGCTAAGGAACAAACAAAGGGTAACAACCCTTATGGGAAAAAATAAAGATGAACTTGAAAGAATCCAGAAGGAAAGCAATGAGAAAGTTGAGGAGATAGCTCAAAAGTTGGGAATGATACCAAAAAATGAAGAAGAATGAGTGTGGAAATAGATGCTTCATAACCAAATGTAGAAGGGGAGATGCAGATAGATGATGCTCAACATGAGCATGACACAAATGCAGATGTTGCATAAGATAACACTCCTCCGAAAGAGGAGGACATGACAAAAGGAAATGATGAGGAGGAAATGATCAGAGAAGACATTGCAAAGGACAATACCATCACTCCTCCTCTGACACAAGAAGAAGCTACTCCTCCAGCCAATATAGAAAACCC
>VDFB02000015.1:349235831-349771868 GCA_007258455.2 Sequoia sempervirens | reverse complement strand
TGTGGGCCGCCTTATTGTGGCTTGGAGATTTGGGTCTTGGTCACTCTCATAGGAATGCACCCAATTACCATTATATCAGAACCCTTGATCGTAATGGAGATCATTTTTTGTGAAAGGTTTAGAACTGAATTAGGTGGGGGATTTTCTGATAAGGTGGAATGTTAAGACTATTATTTATTAGGAAACGGGCAACCTTATTTCTCTCTCTCCTGATATGAATGAAAGAGAAATTGCTAAATGAATTAGATGGAGAGAACACATTTTGATTCATCTTTAAGCAATTCATCTTTTCATACTGGGCGTTGCTAAAAGTTTAGTCTCCAATTTTGTCATTCTCATTTTAGTGCTCATGCATCTGCTTCATTTTGACATCAAGAACCATCTTCTTCTCTTTGTCCACAACTGAAGTAATACAGATAGGTGCACATTATAAGTTCTCTTTCTACCTTTCAAGTTTGACTGCCCTTGGCTGTTAGGAGAGATTTTGGTTTTCCCTTAGCCCAGGATATTCCCACATCGATCTTATTAAATCTTGCATTGGCCCTTTTGTGGTGATGGATGATAATGCCATTGGTTCATCTGCCCTAAGTACTATTCCAAATGATTGACAGCACTGATAGCACACTTTGATTGGCAGATCCTGTATGCATCAACTCCCTGTTTCCTTGAGTGGTCTTTCCCTCTCAAGATATTTGTTCTTGCTCTTGGATCACAGGATTTGTGTTTTCCACACTTTTTGTCAACATTGTTTTCCAGATTCTAGTTTTCTTTTACCCTAGTACTCTTCATTTGATCCATTCTTGGTCATTTATGGATATTAGTGTAATTTATTTTTGTCTTTCTGCCCTCTCGTAACATGCAAGGAGATAATCTCTTGTAGGAGGTTATAAAATTGGTTATACTGACCTCTCTACACTATGGAGGCTGAAGATCTCCTGCAGCATTGCAATCTGCTACACTTGTTTGAGTTGATTATGGAGGCAAGCTATCATTTTTATCAGATCTACTCTATTTATAAGTTATTTTTCTATATCCTTTTTGACCTTATTTGTGACCTTTGCATTCAGATTGATATGGCTTTGTTGATTAGTTTCTTTTCCTTACCATATGCAACATAGGTTGGTTTGGATATATCCAGTACTTAATGCTAACATGCCAATTGTAAAACAGGCTCTTCAGGTACGCAATCACGGAAAGTTGGATTGCTGGCAGTTTTTGATGGCCATAATGGTGCAGAAGCAAGTGAGTTAGCAGCAAAGCTCCTACCTGAGTATTTTCTTCTCCATATATATTTCCTTCTTGAAGGACTTCATTCTGGCGAGCCTTTTGTTGTACTGAAAAAAAGTTCTCAAGGGTTAACAGCAGGAGGGAAGTTTTCTAGAAGGCGCCAAATAAATGAATTATTGACTAAACATAGGGGCTATTTCAAGGATGTCTCTAGTGTGGAAGGTGTTATTGCAGGGGCAGAACAATATGGTCTACCTTGTTCAGAAGTGTGCAGCAAGGAGGATGAAGACCAATTTTGTTTTGAAGTCACATTGAAGGAAGGATGCATGAAAAATTTTGATCTACAGAGGTACAGAGATAAATTTTTAGGTTAATCACATCTTAATAATCATGAAAGCTGAAACAGGAGCACTGTGAGTATTTGAATATTAGTATTCTGTGTATCTGGATATGAAAAGCACCACATTTTTAGTTAAAAAGTGATTGCATTTTTTTCTCTTTATCAGGTCAGGGTGGAAGTCAATGGGATTTTCTGAAGATTCAATGTACAGGATGATATTAAAGGAGGCATTACTAAGAGCTCTCTATGATATAGATATTGCATTTACAAATGTAAGTTGAATTCCTAAGATGCATGATGCATACCTCAGTGTGAGAAAGTGCCTCTCTCAGTAATTTCTACCTTATGTTTATTTAATTCCATCCTGATATTTTTCCCACAACTAATAATATCTTGACATTACCTTTTAATCATATTCCAAATACATTTGACTTCTTTCAACATTCTGCTTGAGATATTACTAGTTCCAATTCAGTTATTGATTATGATGGTTTTCTGTGCTTGAATATTTTTGCAGGAAGCTTTCAGAAATGATTTGAATTCTGGATCAACAGCAAGTGTTGTTCTGAAAGCAGATGAATATGTGTTGGTTGCTAATATTGGAGATTCCAAGGCTCTTTTATGCTCAGCTTGTTCTAATTTGCCGGAGAAATTGAGAGGTGAATGCTATTCCTGTTGGGGAATTTTCTTAGGTTTATAGGTTGATTCATTGATCAAGTCATACATACAGTTACAGAATAATGAGACTTTTCCTCCTCTTCATTCTATTTTGACAGCATTCTGTCATAGTTTGTGCATTGATATGCCGGTTACTTGTCTATCTCATGCATACAAATTTGATGAGACTGCAATATGAATTGCTTCAGGTGCTCACTGGAGGAAGCGCAAGCGCCAAAAAAACAAGAGTAACCAACTTCTAAGACAAGAGAATTCCAACAGCTCTTATTCACTGCTTTGTGTAAAGGAACTAACTCAAGATCATCGACCAGATAGAGATGAAGAGAAAGCACGCATTGAAGCTGCTGGTGGGTCTGTTATGAAATGGGGTGATGTGCCCAGAGTTAATGGTGAATTAGCAATATCTCGAGCCATTGGAGATGTATCATTTAAGAAGTAAGTCTGATATGGCCCTTCCAACTTGGAAATTATAATTTTTAAAAGAAGATGAGAACATAAAAAATAAAAAGAAGATAGTTTGTAATATTGTGAAGATTTGCATTGCATTCAAAGTGTTCCTCATCAACTGATTTTTGAAACATTCAACCACCTTCTAGCTCTCAAGTAAATCATTACTACCATCTAATCTGTATCTGCTTTGACCATTTTATATCCTTATACCTTCCTTTAACAGTCATACTCGGAACAAAATAAATCTTAGGACAATTTTGACAGACTTGTCTACTCCATGTGGTTTTGTGAAGATATTAGGTGTTTCCTCTTGAGTTGCATAATATTCCAATTCTCTCTCTGGTGTGAGCAATCTGTTGGATATAATGAAAATATACCTGAATATGCTTTGTACGACCATGAAAGACTGAATTCTTAATCATTTAAGTTGCACTCTGACTGTCCCAATAAAGCACTCTTGCTTCCACCTGATTCACTTGTAAATTGGCAAGTAAAGTCCATTACCAAATCATTTGACAAGCTCCAAGGACAATGACTTTATAATCAGTTTAGTGAAGGAAAGATCTATCATTTTTTATTTCTTGCCATCCATGAAACAACTTTTGTTTGTAGGCTAAAAAACTATCCTACTGTAAATTTCTTATCCATCCGATGAACCCGCTCAATCAACATTAGTGAAATACCAAGTTGAAAATACTCACTCTTACCATACCAAATTCTAAATTCTTTTGGAACACATACATATCTCAAAATTTGTTTCACTGCTCTCCAATGATCTACATTTGCTTTTGTCTTGACTCTTGAACTTAGAAATATATCTCACATGGAAACTGAGATCAGGCCTAGCGGCTGTAAGATAAATTAAGTTGCTTATCAACTTCTGAAAAAAGTGATTCATTGGCCTTGAACTTTAATGCAACCATCATAGGAGTATATAGTTGCTTATATGATTTTTTTGAAATGAACACTTAATTGTTAGTTTGCAAAAAAATTCAATGATGAATGAGTTTAAGTGGAATTGCACTTTTATGTTTGTTGGCAAGATTGTTGTCATTGATGTCAAAGAGGACATTGTTGGCCCAAGAAAAAGGCCAAAGGCCACTGATTGATCTTTCCATAGCAACGCCCAAAATTATATTACTCCCTTTGAGGATTGCTGGTCAACTCTCTTTGCTGTATGCAAATTAACATTATCTTAATATTTGTCTTTGGACCAACCACACTTTGGCATAAAAATAAAATTACTATATTCTATGCTGGCCGACCACACTTTGGTAAATGTTTCAAGGTATATACAAATGAAGTTTATATTGCCCAAGTTTAAATGCTAAGGGATGATAAAAGGAGCAGCGATGAATATATCTCTAAAAGCAGCGATTATTATATATCAAAAGGCAGCAATGATATTTACAAAAGGCAGTGATTAAGTTTAATGAGGAGCAGCGATTATATTTAACTGCAGCGACTCATGAAAAGGCAGTAATAGTGAATGAAGGAAAGCATAAAAAGAAGTGATCAAGTATTCACAAAAGGCAGCGATTATTAAATGTGTTAAGGCAGTGATCAAGAGATTTTGTTAACAGAGGGATGCCTTTGGTGAGAAATTGTCCCTCTTTTGAATAATTGCCTCCCTTCATGAAGAGGAATAAGGAGGATATAAATGTATAGAGAAGTTGGAGAGAAAACAAGCAAGTAGAATGTGATACAAGCAGATTTGTGAATGCAAGTGTGTGTGGAGATAAAAGGATATATCATTCAAACACAAGAAGAATTTATGAGCAAAGAATAAATATTTTATCAAGGCAGATTTTGTGAAGACGATTATACGAGTATCATTCATTGAGGGAGCAAATTCAAGAAGGAAAAATATTTTGGAGATTGGTGACTCTTGCTGAGTTGGTGTTCAGTGGTGGGGATTGGTGTCTCCAATGGGTTGGTGCCTATAGAATTGTTGTAAGAGAATTTTATTTTTGATGATTGGATTTGGATAGTAGGTCTAAGCAGTCTTTTCTCCGTGGTTTTCTCCCGAAAGGGTTTTCACGTAAATCTCGTATTCTTAATTGTTGATGTTGTGTGATTGATAATATTGTGATTATTAATTTGAAAAAGTAAAAGATTATCTTATATTGATTCACCCCCACTCTCAGTATAAGTGTGTGCTCATCAATGTTGGAATTACTAGTGTGAGATTGTGATTCAAGTGGTTGTGAAAGTGTGACTAGTAAAAGAAAAGCTTTAAAAAAGACTACATTGCAGTTTTCTTATGGCATTACCACCAAAAAGGGGCTGGCTAAGTGGCAAACATTGAAGGAAATTGTGCCTAATCAGCAGTAGTAGGAAAACACAAAGATAGGTTGTAGTTTTCCAGTGGCATTATGAACTAAAAGATGTGATAAAGAGTGGCTATGAGATAAGGAAACTGCATTCAGCTGTTAAGACAAAACAATAACATAAGATGTTGAGCTTTTGCCAGCTCCCAGCCACTTAACATTGCCAAATCATGTTTTTGTGAGGGTACAACTAAGTTTAATCAGTGCCCAAGTTTAAGAGATCCCTGCCCACATTTTCAGTGGTGTAGTGTTGTGACCTTATCACACATTGCCCCATTGCAAATGGGGACCCTAGTAGTTTGCTTTTTAGGGCTTTGCCATTGTGCTTAGGTTTCATTTGATCTCTGTTTGGGGGTTTAGAGTTTGAGTTTTTGAATGGTCATCCGTGTCAAGTGAAGAATTTGAGCTTGAATCATTGTGCAAACATCATCACAGTACTTAGAGGGCCTGAGGGACGAAGATCGACTGTCGTTTCAGTCAATTCTGACATCTCCTACCTTTTTGGGGTCTCCACCCTAGACCTATTTTTTAGGGACTTCATTTTTGGCATTTTTAGCCCATGTTAGACTTCCTATTTTTTAGGGGCTATTTTTGGAAAGTTACTATTTTTGGAAAAGTTTCTATTTTTGGTAGGGTTTCCATCTTTAGAAAGTGCCCGGATTTCAAAAAACCAGTCAGAAGTCCCAAAAAACTAGTGGAAAATCACAGAAAATCATTTAAAAAATCTGGATAAATCCATGAAAAGGTCTGAAAATCATGGTGAAATTTGCCTAAGTATGGAAGATGGTGCCCAAGCTAGATGGCTTGATCATGAGCTAACTCCGCCATGGAGAAGAAGGAATGGCATGGAATGGTGGCAAGTCCGCTTCAAGCCAAATGGCACAACACCTTGCCAAGTCCGCCATGGGAAGAAGGAAATGGCATGGGCATGTGGAAAGTCCGCCCAAGATTGGATGGCATAGACTTAAGGTAAGTCCGCCCAGCTCACAAAGCAATGGCTTGGACATGAACAAAGTCCGCCCTATGCAAATGGCATGAGATAAGGCAAAGTCTGCCCAGCATAAGAAGGTAATGGCATGAGGGTATGGAAAGTCCGCCCAAGACAAGATGGCTTGACTTTAGGTGAAGTCCACCCACCATAAAGATGTATGGCATGAGATAAGGTAAAGTCCGCTCCAATGTGGCATGAACACAAGCCAAGTCCGCCTAGCACAACAAGACATGGCACAAACATGAGTAAAGTCCGCCCTTAGTAAAATGTGAATGGCTCAACTAATATGAAAGTCCGCCCATGGAAAGAATGGAATAAGAATGAGCAAGGTTCGCTCCAAGCAAGAATGGATGGACAAGACCAAGACAAGTCCACCTGGCATGTAAAATGGCAAAAACTATGATCAAGTTCGCCTAGTCTATAAGGGATATGCTTGGCACATTGATAAATTCGCCATACTTAGAGAAAATAAAGAAATTTTTTCCTAAAAAATGAGAAAATTTGCTTGAGACTTAGGAAGTTGGAGTCATAAAAAAAATTATGACAAAATAAAATGGAAGAAAAAGATTTGTCTAAGGCAAAGGCAAGAAAATAACTTAGAAAAATCAAAATTTCCTTAGGATAAAATAAAAGGCCATAATTAAAATAATTAAAAATAAAGGGGTTGAAAAATGACACATGAAAATAATTATTTTAATTATTTTAATTTTCAACACCCAAAGAGATAAAATTTGAATTTTTTTTCTCTAAGATTCAAATTTGTAAAAAGACAAAAAAGACTTCACTGAACTAGTGCTAGACTTAGCAACTTTCCTAGAGATTGATGCTGAAGATAAAATTTGCTATTTGGAAGTTGAGTGCAAGCCAAGTTCGAACTTGATTTAATGGAAATAATTGGATTTTACTAAATAAGTCAGACTTTTCATCTTTATAATGAATTTTACTTCTCATTTTCAATCATTCAGTTTTCGAAAGAGAAGTTGTGAGAAGAAATTTTGGCTAAGGCAAGAAAGTTGAGAAGTTTGAAGCAAAGTCAAGGAAGCGAATTCATACCAGCCAGCACTGTGATCTTGTCCATTTTATTTTTTCCAGAGTACCAGGCAGATTTACTTTCTTCACTTCATTCTGGCACGAAAAACTTCGTTCATTTATTTGGATAAATTCTTTCATTTCCAGCATAATCTTTCACGAAGTTTGATTTGTCACTTAGCTAGAATATTTTTTTGAGTAATTTAATTCTAATTTTAATATTCTCTTTGTATCTTCTTGCAGATTTATTTTCAAGAGAATAAAAATGAAGTTTGCCAGTAAGGGTTCGCAGCCACAGTCCAAGATCAAATCCAAATGGGAAAACATTGTGGACACCAACCTTGGCCATGTTGACCTTGATGACTTTAAGAAAAGAATGTACGAAAGTGATGGATTTTTACCTACACCAATTGCAAGAAGGATGATACGCAATGGTATTGTTCATGCAGTTGGATTTCCGCTAGCAAAAGAATGTCCAGAGCTCATGGTAGAGTGTGCATTGCATTATAATTCACAGGAAAGATAGATAGAGGCACCTAATGGAAGAGTACTGGCATATTTGACTGAGCCAGCCATACAAGAGACATTTGGAATTCCAGCTTACCACCGGACATCTTATCAAACCAAAGATGATGCACGTAAACTTTACAAAGATCAGTAAGATCTCTGTGCATCAAATATGAATAAGTCTTGGTTGGTGAAGTCCAGACCCACTGCCAAAAAGATGCCGAAGAAATTGTCCAAAATTGATTTTAAAGAAGAATACGGAGATATTGTCTTGCTGCTAAACAAAATTGTGGGCAATCCTCAAGGTGCGCCCTTTGAAACCTGGATGTATTATTTCATTGATGAAATAACTTCCGAGGTCAAAATGTTCATCTAGTCAAGAATGATCAGTGATAGTCTCCACGAGCAGTTGGTCAACCTGGAGAGAACCAAAACCTTCCATATGAGTTCTTATGTCATATATCTGCTCGCAAGGACCTACAGATATGCTGGCTTGATTTGCAAAGGTGTAGTCGGCAATGGCGAAGGAGAGTTCAAGTCCTATGATTGCTATCGACAGTTGCAGTTGAAGGAGAAGTCACACTTCAGACGGGCGCAAGATGCCTTTCTTATGTATATCATTCGAATTCTCCAAGGCGGAACACATCAGAGGCTCACCCATGAGGCCAAAATTCTGATTGGTAGATATGGATCCCGGTTCATCCAGTTTCCTAGATTTGCATACATCAGGATTCAAGGATTCACAGGTCGCCCATACAAACTGCCCATTTATCCTACCAACAAAATGGTTTTGTTGGAAGTTCTGAGGCAATTAGAGACATATCAGAATATCCAAAGGCCAAAGTAGAAAGCGGCTGTCACTTTTCCACTCTTCATTGGCAATATGGAAGAATCATGTCCATCGGCGCAAGCGGCATAGAGTGCTCGATTAGAGATGCAAAGATACCCGTTCATATCCTACAAGCCCAGAGTTGACTTCGATCCACTCCATCACATTGGAACTGTGGACGGAGAGAAATATAAACACAAAATAGACTTAGAAGATTTTTGGGCAAATGTAGCTGATGAATATGATGTGAGAAAAAGACTATGGTCAAGGTTGCCATTGAATATGATAAGGGCGACAGAACTCTTCCGAGTACCTGATCAGCTAGATGATGACAGAGTATATGTGCAACTGGGCTTTGATGAATGGCAGCCACTTCCTCCTGTCAGATGGTCTGAGCCCGAGCTTGGTGACCTGGCAACATTCATGAGGCTTGTGTTCAAATATTCCCAATGGTGGATGGACCAGCAAGTACAAGTTTTACAACAAAGGAATGTACAATTGACATATGAATTGATGGGTGATATAGTGTCTTGTTCCTCAAATGCCAGTGCATCTCATGGAGGTGGACCAACTGATGCTACCAACCTAAAAAAGAGAAAAGAAATTGATGACTCTGCAAAGCAGAACAAGAAGAAAATAGGAGATGAAGGACCCGCTCAAAAGAAGTATAAATCCAAGCCCCTTCATTCGGCTACATCCAGAAATATAGATGAAATATTGACCATGGAAGAAGAGTCACAGGGGCAAGTCAGAATTCCTTTGCCGGTCTTGGAAAGAGATATGGAGCCAATGCAATTAGGAGATGATGATCATCCTTCTCCTACAGGCACGAAGATTCTGGGGTTGGACAATGACATGGATATCATGGATGGCGAATTTGAAGAGGGAATGATTTCTGCCCTCAAGGGAATCCAGGAAGACCCATCCATGCAAGAAATTCAAGATATGCCAGAAGTTCAGGATATGCAAAACGCCCAAGATCATTAGAATGATGGAATTGAACAGTCAACCATCCCGGATTGACTGAAAGAGAGACTAAAGATAAAGGCGCCAGTAGAAGTACCAGAAGAAGATGATACCACAGACTTCTTGGTGAGGCTAGAGCAGACTGCCACAAGAAAGCCTGCCAAGAAATTTTCTGCCATACAAAGAGATGAGGCTGGTAACCGCATAGTGCAGATTGCAGTGCCTACAGTTGATAAATTCCAAGATGAAATTGCCCCAAATGAATATGCCATCACAACTATTGATATTGGTCCGACAACAAAAGGACAAGAAGTTGAGGACCTGGATAATTCTGTTGCCACCATCAAATCTAGGCTGGAGAAAGAAGTGCGAAGAAGAGGGAATATAAAAGAGAGATTGAGCGTCTGAAAGAATATATCCAGCATTTAACTAGGCCACTCAATCAGGGTGACCAATCAGCCCCTCCACTTCCAAATTCTTCGCAAGAACCGGTCAGAAATTTTGAAGAAGAATTGACTACAGCTAGAGAAACTAAAGAATGGATGGCAGGAAAGAAGGAGGAAGCAATAACATTCGCAGAAAAGTTGGCATATGCCTATGGGAAAACTTCCTCTCTACTCTCACGTGTGGCAAACTTGGCGGAAGCATGGGATGGCCTCCAAGACATTCAAAGTAAAATTATCCCATGTCTTCGAGAGATAAAGGGCATTCCAAAGCAGAGATTGATCGATGAGAAGATTATTGAAGTTGGAGTTGCATATGATTTCAGCGGCTGGTACTACGCATTGATCTCACGAGGAGAAGTTTTGGAAGGAGTGAAGACAGATGGCACCAAAGTTGAGGAGCAAGTAAAAGGGATGCAGAGTAAAATTTTCCAAATGGCTGCAGATGTACTTGATAGAGACATTGTCCGGAGAAAGCACTTGTAGTCGGAAAATTTGAAGGATAAAGTTCAAGAGATTTTCTCTGCCGGGCCAATCCTGAAAGAAAAACTGACTAAGGCATACAACTTCCTGACCGTCTGAGACACCTTCTTGTTGCAGGAATCGGGATGGGTGATCACCTTTGCAGAATGTGCAGAAATTTTAGACTTGCTGGAGTACAAGGTTGACACGTTGCTAGACATTACCATGGAAGAAGTTGTGCTTTGCGAGTGGATAAGGATGCAACTCCCAGTGCATGAAGTTCTCTGCAGTTAACTAAATTTTGTTTAAGCAACCCTAATTAGGGTTTAGTTATTTTGAATCTGGGCCATTAATCTCATTTTTGATCTTGGCCATTCATTGTATTCGAGAAACTCTATATAAACCCCCCCCTCACTCTCTCATTTTACATATAGAAGAATAACATAGCATGATATAGAGGATATAGAGGATTAGAGGAGATTAGAAGAGATTGTAGAGAATAAGAGAGAGTTTTATGAAATTGTTGCTAAAGACTATCTTGATAATAAAGTTCATAATGCATGAGATGCTTTGAATCCTTTCATTGTCAAATGGTTGCATGGTTGCATATTTCTCTTCCTCGTAAAGTAGATTTGAATTAGAATCTTATTCAAATGCATGTTAAGAGAATGATAGATTGATAGCAGAGAGCAGTGAAACTTAGCTCATACTTTCTTTGAGTGAATGCTTTTCATTCAATGCGTAAAGTTAGATTGAGCTTTTGATGTGGATGCTTCAACGTTTACTTCGAATAATGTTGTTCTATTGATGGTATTGTTCATGGTAAAGAAATTTTAAAGCACAAATCCCAAAAGATTGCACTTGCTTTGTGTAGTTGTCGTTTAGCGTGGCGAAACAATGTATTGTTTATTTAGTTTCACTCAATCTTTTCCATCTCTTGATTTCATAGGAATAGCATAGGACTTCTAAACCCTTACTCTTTTTTTAACTTCTTTTATCTAAAGTCAGAAAATTCCAAAATGATACTGCATTCACGCCCTTCCTTTTCTGAGTAACTTACCAAAGTAAATCCCTATTGTGTCCCCGGAAAATCACATCAACCACAAAGCTTATCCACACCTAACTAAAACATTGGAATTGCCATATGATCTTTCTTGCAGTCTTAGCATACGAGGTAGTTTTTCAAGAGGGGATAGAGCGTCTTTGGACACTTTATTCTAGAATGTTTGTTGTGTCATAAAACACGCATCAACATGTAGCCACTATGAAATTTTATCCATCTTTTATAATCAATCACAACAAGATAGAGTGAGTTTGAAATACTTTATTTCCTCTTGGCAAGGGAAGGATTATGGTTTGCTTTAAAACAATAATTTATTATTATTTGAACCCTAAAGGCTACCTTTGGAAGATTATAAATATGTGTCTTAAATGCATTGTAAATAAAGGACATCAATAGCAAACTTATTGTGCAAAGATTATCATTTTGAAAGTAGAAGCCAAGTCATTGGGTTTTTGTGTAGTGAAGGATAGCTGATGTTAGGCTTATGCAGCAGAAGTTTCCTAATTGTTATTCAAAGTCTGTTAAGCCTATGTTTGTAATTTCTTGAATTAAATCAAAACTATCTATTTAAATTACAGATTTGAAAGCAATTTAATTATTTCCTTCATGAAATTGTGTGGTGTTTCACTTGTTTCAATCATTTATTTTGATGTAGAATATTGGTCTCTAATTCAGCTAGCAGTTAGCATCTGTTCATGTTAATCTGTTATATCTTTGTTGACAACAAAATATTGGTCTCTATTTTAACTAGTAGAAAGCTGTCTATTCATTCTTGAATAGTTTTATCTTCTTAAATCTGAAAATCTCGCTGTAAACTTTGACTATTGATCTTCCACATGAGCACTCTACCATGTGCATCCCACTATTCTATTTTGGATCACACCTATTCTTGGTCAACCTCAACTTGTTTTCTAAGATATTAATGGGTAGGAAAGCAGTCTTAATACCTTTTTTAGTTTACTTAAATTTTCTCTAGTTTGTCTATAGTTCTTATGAAGAGTAGATAAGCCTTCCATTTATGTTCTTGGTCATCTTCATTATCATTTGTTTCCTTCTTTGCATATTTAAATGCCTTGTTAACTTGTTTTTCCTTATACCTGTTCTTATTAGGTACCCTCATGAGGTGATCTCTCTCCAAATTCAAGTCTTATTCATCGGAAATCCTTAATGCTTTACTAGACAATGAATTCAAAATTCCAGCTTTTTGTGAAGGGTGATAATGCAAATAATCTTGTAGGTATAGGTCCGTGGGTGTCTTTTCCTATAAAATTGGTGTGAAAATGCTCTTCCTTTTCCACTCAAAAGCACATCCAAAAATGGGGTACAACCATTTTCTTCTGATTCCATCATGAACTGTATCTGTGGTGAAAGACTATTAAGGTGCACAAGAAATTCATTAATGCTATATGGAAAATGTCATATGCTATCTAGAAATTTTCATAATGAGATATAGAGGAAATGAACACGCCCTGTAGCTGGTTAAGCCCAAACTCTTGAATCACTGTACAACTTGTATATACATTTTCAGGTCTATTCAAATGTTTGCATTCATGTATATAATAAATTTGTGAGCTCAAGTGTGCATGTGCTTCCTATACAACATTTAGGTAGCATAAAACTTTCTATTTTATTTTCTTTGTTTTTGTTCTTGGATGCTGGTAAATTTACATTGGATGTTTATGGAGAGCGTTGCAAAGCAAATAGTTGGTTAGATTAACCTCAATGAAACTGGTTCACATCTTATGTTAATTCTTTCAGGTATGGAGTGATTTCTGAACCAGAGGTTACAGATTGGCAACGTTTATCAAGCAATGATAGTTATCTTGTTGTTGCATCAGATGGAATTTTTGAGAAGATGAACACACAAGATATATGTGGTCTGCTACTAGAAGCACAAGAACAAAATTATCATTCAAC
This sequence comes from Sequoia sempervirens, assembly GCA_007258455.2. Classification (NCBI taxonomy): domain Eukaryota; kingdom Viridiplantae; phylum Streptophyta; class Pinopsida; order Cupressales; family Cupressaceae; genus Sequoia; species Sequoia sempervirens. Next base: position 349,758,636 of record VDFB02000015.1, on the reverse strand, counting down.
AGAAATTGTACCTGCCCATGCACACTCATTGGCCTCGGTTATAGTAAATACTGCATTTGAGAGGGGAAGCACAGATAATTTGGCAGCAGTTGTGCTGCCTCTAGATTCTGCTACTCATTCTGCTCAAGGTTGCTTTCAGGATGGTTTGTACCCAGAGAGGGAACCGAATTTCAAAAGTGACAAAGAAGAGAATCTGGTTAATTTACATTTAGGTACTTATTCCTAACTGACATGGTTATGTTAAAACTTCAAATTTTTTAGCTGCCGAGACACTTGACAGATATTGCTTGCTGACTTCTCTTTTAATGGCATAATATAATAAATGCTTCTCTGTGTTTAAGTTGCTTAGGGTGTCTGAGCAAGATGTTTGAATTTATTTTATATTTCAGCACTTTGATACCAGAAACAGGTAATGATAAATGAAATAAGAAACAGGATGCAACCAAGAAAGGAGTGCTCTAAATTTTAGTAGAAGCAATGTAGCTGTTGCGTTTGATATATATTTAAGAATTCTCTTTGATAGTGGTTGGTTCACAGTGTGTTGCATTACTAAGAGTTTCTGGATCTGCTTGCGTATAAATTTTAATTACATTTTATACATAAGCTTCAGAAACTCTTAGCAATATTCAAGAATAATTATATTTACACTAAGACCATACAAAAATAGCTACAAATCATTAACTTTTTTCAAGTACAAATATATATTGTACTCATTCAGAAACTATAATTATCTTATCTCACTGAGTCATCAACCAAGGGAATTTTCATTATTTTGATTGTGCCTTCAACATGGAAACATTCATGACTGTCAAAGAGAAATTCATCCCTAAATGAACCAAGGGGGAGAAATTTCCATTTTTACAATGAAATTTTCGTTCACCACTGAATAAAAAACACATCATTCATGAAATGAATTCCAATTATCTCCATACATATTAATCTTTTCCCTGTAAGATAATTTATTGAGCAAATAATGCCTGCATCTAGGAGCCTTATTATATCAATCACTAAAAAACAGGCATTGATTCATTGTTTTCTAAGCTTCAATTATTATTTATTAACAAAAGCTCAAGATTATGGGTAACTTTATCAATTATGTAAGATAAGCAAGTTACTCTTTCTGGTTTCAAGTTTTCAACTCAGTCTCCAAATATTGTCTCATTCCAAATATTAAAAGCAATAATCAATTTCTAGTGTACAATTCAATGTTTAATATAAAAAATTATATTAGAAATATATCATATCCATCTTGTAGGACCTTGACACTATGCTAACAAGAGAGGATATGTACAAAGTCACATATTTTCAGCCAATAGAGATCTATATTGTTATCAAATGAAGAAAGATCAATAATATCAAGTGATGAAAGATCAATAATTAACAATGACGTTTTGCCCCCATTGTTAGGATGACAATGAAGCAGGCAACACACACTTCTACAACTTCTTATGCAACCTCTTGTACAATGTAGACAAAGTACAATTCAGTGCTAATTCCTTTCTAAAAACACCTACCAAGTTTAGTTGTGCACTCAATGATCTAAACTATCATTACAAGTTAAGAAAATTCTCATATGGAAATTGTAATAAATAGTTAACCTACCCACCATTACAGCTAATATATTTGTTCATTGACCCTCTGTACAATTATAGGAAATAATTAGGACCCACAATGAAATTTTATGAAGCCATAAAATAGGGCTAACAACTCTATAGATGTTGCACCCCTATGAAACTCCATGTTCGTACTTGCTTTTTTGTGTTTGTCATCGAGATTGATTGTCATTGTGTTGTACTGTACAAAACTCAACATTCATACTTAATTTTTGTTTGTTTTGTCATCAAATTGATCATGATTTATGTGTCAATCCAAATCAATTGTAGTCTCTTCGGTCAATTTGCAAGATCATCTTGTCATGGTCTGTGTACTTCAACTAATGCTTATGTAGGGTGATGGTGATCACCCCAAGTCCAGTAAGAAGCAAATGATGGTGTTAGAGAAAATATCAAAGACATTGGCAAAAGGAAAGGGTGTAATATGGTAAAGAGGTACATTTTTCTAATTGTTTAAATTTTTATGTACTTTTGCTTGGGTCCTGGAATTGACTCAAGTGAATAAATTTTCTGTTTGATAGAGCAAAAACTTTGCTTTGATGTTTTAAGTGAACAAACACCTGAGCACACATTAGGCATGGTTTGGGCATTGCAAACTTTCGCCCAAGCTTGGAAAACTGGTTTGAGTGAATATAAACTTCACCAAGTCTATATTGAAGCGCAAAACTGATTATGGTGCCTGCCATAGATAGTTAAGCCACTTAGAATCTCTACTATAGTGAAAGAAAATTGGTTGAAGCCATATGATGTGCTCACTCTAGGTGCAATAACCATCTTGACAAGTGAAAAACATGGCAGAGGGGAAGAAGGTGCAGACTTGGGCTGCAATGGCTATCTTAAAGTAGGTGAGTCATAAAATACAAGTAAGATAAGTTCTTGCCAAAGATGGTTTGGCCACGAATGATCTCCACAAGCATTGGAAAAATGGTTGAAGTGATCTAAAGTTCTGCCCATAAGGAATGTTAGCAACATTAGCACAAATCTCCATCTTGGCTTAAGCTAAGGAAACCTCTACCCAACAAGAAGTTGGCTAAGTTAGTGGAAACTCCACCTTCATAAGAAACATGATGGCTTAAGCACTTAAAAGTTTAGTGCAAGTGATAAAAGTGGCAAAGACAAATGAATTCTCTGCCAAGTTTCCATATAAGTGCACTTCTTATATGTTTACTGTCCATCCTTGTGTCTCTAAAATGTTCCATATAGGGGATGGGCCAAATTTGTTGGGGACAAGTCCTTGGGAAATGTTGGTGTTTCAATTCTCACCTCTGGTGTGTGGATTGGAAACGGACAACTATGCACAGTTAGATTGCTCTTCAAATTAGGAGGGGGAGCTCCCTCTTTTGCTGATTATGCGTTACTAAACTAATTTCCGATCTTTTTATCTCAGCTGAGAGCACAAGGTTATAAAACTCTTTGCGTTGTAGTTGAGGTTTTCTCTAGTTTCGTAACTTCAACTACAACTAAGCCTAAACTAATGATGCTTCTAACTTCTCAAGTAAATTCAGAGCAAGAGAGTTAGAAGTAAATAGGGAATGATTGATAAATACAAAGCTTAAACAAACTTGTTTCCAGAACACATCCAAAGACTCATTGTACTTTTAGATGTAAGCTGAAATAAAGATTATGAAAGCGAAACATGAAATAATAACACTGAAAGATTTTGAGACTGTGGATCAAAGCAAGGTAGGCATAAGATTTATTTCCTCAAATTCCAACAGTAATAACACATCTAGGACAGTAGATTGTAGCTAAAATAGGCATGCAATTTACGATCAAACCAAATTACATTTGACAAAGTGAACAAATAGTGAATAACAAAGTGGCAGGCCAAAATAAGTTCAATGTTTTGTTATCACAAACACGGTTAAGAAAATAATGAGCAAGGCTGCTCTTATTTATACACACACAAGGAGTAGGGAACCCTAAAATCTCCTTGTGTTAACAATCAGTCTTGCCAACATGCAAGATTTATTCCTATGTCTAAACAAAGATAACTAACAATTAACTGGAATGACTACATCAATTAACTGATCTAAAACTAAAGAAAACTCCAACTGTACAATAGATATCTCCAAAGATAAATATGCATGAAAAGAGGACAGCAAGATAAACTCAGAAAAGGCATCAAGTTAACTGCTGTCTTTACTTAAGTTCTATTTTTGGAAATCTTTGCATGCTTCAATTGGCAGTTCACTTGATTGGTAACTTTGGTGGCTCTGCAACTGGAGTGATGACCTCTGTTTCTTCTGCAGTTTTACACTTCTGATGCTTCTCTTGATTTTTCAATGGAAGAGTATTGTATGATGAAATCCGTGAAGTTTGATTGTGAACATGCCTATAGTGGGACAAGTTCTGCACAACAGCTTAAAATAGTTTCGTTGAATCTTCTTTAAAAAAAGCAAGATTTTTGGAGAAAAATTTGAGATATGCATTTTGTAGAGAATGTTGTTCTAAATAGACCCAAATTGTCCATTTATGAAAAAACTGATTTTTTCAAGAACATGCAAGAAACCCTAAAAAGTAGAAGCCGTGAAGCAAATTTTTTGAGAAAAATTTGAGATATGGGTTTTATAGGTATTCATGTGTTGAAGATACCTAGATTGTCAAATTTTCAAAAAACTGAGTTTTTTCCAAAAAGATAGATCTTCTGAAAAGTGGAAGCTACAGAGGCAATTTTTCTTAGAAAAATCCGAGGTCTGGGTTTTGTGGCCAATTTTGTGCTAAATAAACCCAGTTTGTCAGATTTCTGAAAAAATTGATTTTTCTTGAACATGCAAGAAACCCTAGAAAAGTGGAAGACAAAGAAGCTGACGAAATTTTTTCCAACCTTGGAGAAGAATGAAAAAGAAATAGACCCAGATCGATGGAAATTGAAAACTATGATCTTTTGTTTCTAAAAAATGATGCCCTGGAAAAACGGATTATGGAAAAGTGTTCTTTTGTGCAACTTGAAGTTGAATCTATGAAGAACCTTGAAAACGCCCTTCGTTTGATCCTCCAAATCCTATTGAGGAGAAAATGGTAGCTCTCTTCTTCTGGATGTCAACCTGTAAATTATGAATAATGAATGTTCAAGGCTTTCTTTTGGAGATAAAAGCATTTTGCATGCAAAACCCTCAAATTTAGGAGTCATCTCTCGAAAATATCTATCTTTGTTTACATCAACTCGGAGAGTCCCCAGAAAAAAAGGGCGGCCAAAGCATGCATTCATGAAGACATCTTCAAAAATTTCTAACTCAAGTTGATTTGGGTGCTTTCCTTGAGATAAGGCGTCCAACTTTTGTAGTGTAAGAACATTTTTCAAGATTTTCAACTTTTCCTTGATGAAACACCTTCGTTTGATCTTCGATTCCGGACGTCTGATGGATCCTCTGGTCTGGGTGACGGATTTGTTGAAGAGCGTGATCAAATTCGAGAAAGATCTCCTGGAGGCTGCAAATCTTAAAAACCGCATTTGTCCCCTTGAAAGCTTGGGCGCCCCTGGCTTGCAGGGGTGCTTTTCTTCACCAGAGTTGGCCATTTTTGATGTTTTTTCAATTTTCAATGTTTTATGATCTTTGGATGAATTTTCTGCTTGATTCGCAATTCTGGCCGTTCAGGAGATCCGGTGAATTGGATGTTGGATTCATTGGAAAGCATGTAGGAATCTGAGATGAACTTCTTAGAGTTTACAAACCCCAAAAACTGCATTTGGTTGCCTAAAATCCTAGGTGCCCCTAGCCTGCAGAGGCAGTTTTCTAATCCTGACTTAACCATTTTTGATGATTTTCAAAATTTCCTTAGTTTTTTTGGTGTCCATTCGATCTTCGATTGCCAATGTTTGATAGGTCCTTTGAGTTGGCAGATGGATTCACTATGGAGTTGGACTGAATCTTGGATGAATCTCTTGGAAGTGGCTAACCCTAAAAACTGGTTTTGAATGCCTTAATTTCTAGGCGCCCCTGGCCTGCAGAGGCACTTTTCTTTGCTAGAGTTGGCCATTTTTTGATGATTCTCGTGATTTGTAATTTTCCCCTTTGATGAGACATTTTTGCTTGATTTGCAATTTCGGGCGTGTGATGGATCCGTTGAACTGGTTGATAAATTCATTGGAAAGCCTGAAGAATTTTGGAAAGAATGACTAGTTTTGCAAACCTTAAAAGCTAATTCTGAGGGCTCAAACCCCTAGGCACCCTTGGCTGACTCGGGTGCCCATGTGTGCCAGTTTCATAATTTTCACTTTGTTTTGTTGATGCAACACCCTTGTTTGACCCAAAATTCTAGCCGTTTGACAGCTCCAGTAAACTTGCTAATGGACTAGTTGCGAAGCTTGATCAAATCTGAGGACACTCAGAATTGCAAATCATAACAACTAATTTTGGCCTTTTGAAATCTTGGGTGCCCTTGGCTAACAGGGGTGCCTTTCTTCAACTTTTCCTTGTGACCCTTTTTATTTCCCGTGGTATGTCTTCATTTGATCTGCATTTTGCGGCATTTGATGACTCCTTTGGACTGGTTGATGAGTTCGTAGGAAAACCTGAAGAATTCCGAGAAGAATGACCAATTTCTCAAACCCTAAAAATTGACTTTGATGGTCTTAAATGTTGGGCGCCCTTGGCTAGCAGGGGCATTTTTGTGCTCCATACTTAGTCAAATTTTGATGATTTTCAACCTTCTCATGGTTCATGTTCACCACCTTGTCGACTGTGTTGATTGCCGTTGTTGACGTGTTGAATGTGTTCACCGTTGTCCGTCGTGACTTGCGAAGACTAAAAAATTGACTGGCATTGACTGCTAGGCGCCTCCCTTGAAATAAGGCATCCTTCTTTTGTGAACTTAGCTTATTTTTTACAATTTTCAACTTTTTGAATTCCCTTCCATTCACTATTTTTCGAGCATCTTTCGCCATAGATTGTTCTGTGTAGCATTTGAGACTTAGATTTCGACACCTGGTATCTGGCCATCCTCCATTGATGACCTCAGAGGTCCTAACTTTTCTTCTGAAAAAGCGAAATAGACCCACTAGAGAAAAATTGACTTTTTGACAATTTTGATTGGACCAATGGGATTGTGACGTAAAATCAACCAATCAAAATCAATTTGAGCCTTTTCTGCAAAGATTCTATTTTTAGGGTTTTTAAAAATAAGGCCTAAAATCCTAATTTCAAAATTTTCCAAAATTTTGCGAGCATCCTTTTGACAATAAACTCAGAAAAACCCTATGGTCCGTTTATTTTTCGAAAATTTCTAAAAATGGAAAATTTTTATTTTTAGAAATTTTGACCTTGTTTGACTTTTGACGACCATTTTTCAAGATTTTGATCATTTTTACGAAAATGCCTTAATGAAGCAAGATTTTTAATTTTGGGTACAACATTTGGCTCTGTCTAGGGACCATGTCGGATACTTACGGCATAGGAGAATCAAGAATCTCTGGATATTTAAGCGGACCAATGTCTTATTAGTTGGGCATTAGAGTCAGGATCATTTCCTAATCACCTATCACAAGACTACCTAAAAGAAATCACCTAGAACATGTAATGTCCCCTTCTAGCTAAACATCAGTTATCAGTGGGATTAGCCTATTAGTTTGACCTTCGTAGGCTAATGAATTTGGATAGAGGGTCTTTTGAGGCAGTTACTTGGTCAGTTGATGACATTATACTTCTCTAGAGGTTTGTTGGGTTCGGGTTTGGCCTTTGCAGAGGATTTGGGGGGCTCAGTTTGCATACTTACTATTTATAGTAAGTCCTTCAGCCAATGTTACTATTTATAGCCCGGCCCCTGAACGTGATGTGTTTCCAGTGTCGACCCCTGAGTTCAGTTGGCATGATGAAATAAGGTGTATTGCACAAGTTATAATTGTTTAATATATATTCACATATAAATAATCGTTTTATATATATATATATATATATATATATATATATAAGAGTACAGGCAATATAGTATAATAAACACATTATATAGGATGTATGCATATATATGTGTATAAATGTATACGCCTCTATGTACACATATATATAGGTATATCATATCGATGCATCCGTAAGAGCAAGTCCATTTGCCAAACGTACGCTTGTATCGATATTCATATACATATGGATACATGTATATACTATACGTATATATATATGTTCATATCTGATTCACTTACAACCATTCACGTTACCATCATATTGATAAGTGTGTACTATCTATACATATTCATATACATGTTGTTAGATCCCATTGACATGCATGTGCATACATATAAACATACTTCCACCTACATCCCACTTACCCATATGATCGTAATAGTACAAGAAAGATCTCAAAACTCAAATAGATAAACATCACCCGCAAATGCATGCAAAAGCAAACAAGACTCCTAATGCAAACATGCTAGTCAAGGACGACTTACCTATTACCCACAAACTGACTCAATTCAATCACTCTAATGTGGTGTGTGTATGCTCAGATAGTTTACTTTTACCGGTGACCTGACCAAGATCTTCTCTCGAGTGATACTTCCCCTCCGCCTGGAGAAATGAACATTTACTTGCAACCACTAACACATGCCCATGACAGTTAATTGTTCTTAACATATTTAGTATACATATACATTTCCAAAGTTAGAATAATAATAATTCAATAACCTTCCATTCACATATATGCAGTATTTCACCATGAATAACATCAACAAAGGTAATATCAAATGAGATAACATTCATATTGATAACAAGGTACAAGCATAATCTATTCATCTCCAGAATTCACATTACATTCATATTTACCCTATGTAGTAATAGTAAATAGTAACTTCACAATTGCGATGTAACACGAGCAATGTAGGCTGAATTGAAGTCTCTTTCTTTACATATTGTATTATTCTGTCCAGTTGCTCAGGGTTATCATGAAGATACTCCAATTGTGAAATCTTAACCATGGTCTTTGTCATGGAGTTTACAATATCAAAATTTGCTAGAGACGGGTCTTGAGCAACCGCTTTAACATTCTCTTGTGAATTTTTAAAAGTGGAAGTTGCAACCACTTCCTTAATTTGTTCTTTAGCTCTCCGCCTCTCTTCTTCTTCCTTTTGCACTTTCAAGTGTAGAGCACGTGTAAACACATGCATTGAATGTCTTCCGTGATTTATTGCAAGAGAGTAGTGGTGGGGGTCTTCTTTTTCTTTAATAACGGGTTCAAAGTATCCCGCAATAGAGTCCCCATCGAAGTTGTCCATCTGTGGTAAGACAACATTCGAACTTGATGTAGAGACCAAACTTGAACAGGGTGTAGCATCAACATATCCCATAATCTAATTCATTCTTAAGTTCTCAGAACATGTAGTACTGGTATGTGCATTAGTCTCATGGAAAGAACAAAATACTGCATTTTGTGTAGCTTCAACCATTTGTCTTGGTGGAGGTGCTGGCAACCGCGGCCTGTAATTATTGAAAGGCTGAAAATTATTTCCTTTTTGCTGGTACAATTATTGAGGTTGGTATTGTGGTGGTGGTAGTGCAAACATTTGATTGGCTACCTTTTGTAGCAGTGGATCTGCAAAACTTTCATCTAGAGGTCTGATTGAGTCCTTGATCTAGCCGGAGTTGATCATATTATCCTCCAACTCGATGGCGTGTTCTTGCGCATCCGTTAATTCTTTTTCTTTTGCCGTCTTGAGGAAGAAGGCTATCTCTGATGGAAGAACATTTATGAAGCAACTCATCAAAATCTCCGGTGATGGATTAAGTGTAGAAGAAAGTCTTTAACAAGATGATTAAATCTTGCTACAAACGCCCTCATGGGCTCGTTGTACTCCATCTTTGAGTTTGCAAGTTGGGAAAACAACAGATGGCTGTCTTCAGCGGGCTTGAATCTCGCCAAAAATTTCTCGCTCATAGCTGCCTAGCTTGTAATAATGCCTAGCTCCAGGTGATTGAACCAGTTAGTAGTATTCCCAACAAGAGTCTCCACAAAGAGACGAACTGCGATGTCTTCATGTGCCACATGCAAGACGAGGCAAGACGTTGTGAATGCAGAAAAATGTTCATCCGAATGTTGACTCCCGTCATCGTGAAACCGGGGAAAGTGCTTCCTTGACCCTTTAGGTAACTCATGATTTTCTCACAAAGCCAAGGGTCCAATGTTGTTACCCCAAGGTAATGGGGGTGGATGATGCTGATTTCTATCAGCATGATTATTGTTGTTATCACCCATTGCTTCTGGTTGGATCACAGGTTCTATGCAATAGGATGCCAGATGGTCATTCCTGTGACATAAAGCGTAAGCTTTCTTGAAGTTTTATGCCTTGTGCCCCATGGTGGGCACCAGAAAATTGTTGGCGTTTTAATTCATACCTTTGGTGTGCGGATTGGAAATAAACAGCTATGCATAGTTAGACTGCTCTTCAAATTAGGAGGGCAAGCTCTCTCTTTTGCTGATTATGCGTTAAAGAAATACTAAACTAATTTCCGATCTTTTTATCTCAATTGTGAGCACAAGGTTGTAAAACTCTTTGCGTCGTAGCTGAGGTTTTCTCTGGTTTCATAACTTCAACTACAACTAAGCCTAAACTAATGATGCTTCTAACTTCTCAAGTAAATTCAAAGCAAGAGAGCTAGAAGTAAATAGGCAATGATTGATAAACACAAAGCTTAAACAAACTTGTTTCTAGAACACATCCAAAGACTCATTGTACTTTTAGATGTAAGCTAAAATAAAGATTATGAAAGCAAAACATGAAACAATAACACTAAAAGATTTTGAGACTGTGGATCAAAGCAAGGTAGGCATAAGATTTATTTCCTCAAATTCCAATAGTAATAACACATCTAGGATAGTAGATTGTAGCTAAATAGGCATAGAATTTACAATCAAACCAAATTACACTTGACAAAGTGAACAAATAGTGAATAACAAAGTGGCAGGTCAAAATAAGCTCAGCGTTTTGTTATCACAAGCATGGTTAATAAAATAATGAGCAAAGTTGCTCTTATTTATACACACACAAGGAGTAGGGAACCCTAAAATCTCCTTGTGTTAACAATCAGTCTTGCCAACGTGCAAGATTTATTCCTATGTCTAAACAAACATAACAGTTAACCGGAATGACTACATCAGTTAATTTTTTTTTGATCGGTAAACGCTTTTGACTGGAGCTATGAACCAGTGGGGTCACAATGGGGGACCCCATCCCCAATTTTTTGTCTCATGCAGTAGTATCTTACTCCAATCTCCCGTTCTTCTTCCTTCCAATCTCCCTTCCACCGTTCTTCCTTCTATCTCCCTTCCGCCGTTCTTCTTCTTCCTCCCGCCTCCCTTCCTCCCGTCATCCCTTCCTCCGATTTCTTCCTTCTATCTCCCTTCCGCCGTTCATCTTCTTCCTCCGTTCTTCTTCCTTCCGCCTCCCTTCCTCTCGTCATCCCTTCCTCCGATTTCTGCCTTCCTGCCTCCCGTCATCCTTCCATCCTTCGTCTCCCTTCTTCTGTTCGCCTTTCCTCCATTCACCCTTCCTTTGTTCTTCGATCTTCTTTCTGTCTTCCGGCCTCTCGTCATCCTTCTTTCCTCCGACTCCCTTCTTCTGTCGCCTTTCTCTCGTCGCCCTTCCTCCGTTCTCCTTCCTCTCCCTCCGTCCTTACTCCCAACCTTGCTGGCTCTCCTCCGCCGTTCTTCGATTTCACCTTACCTCCGCCTGTGGATTCTCCACGCCACCCTCTGACGCCCGCAGCTCCGTCATCAACCCAGCACCAACCACGTCTGCAACTTCCACCATTCGTCCTGCGTCAGGCACACAGGGCTCGAGCAAACTCGAACCCAAGACCTCCCTTATGGAAGGCTCGCAGCTTACCGCTGCGTTGCGGGGTCATCCCAACTACATCAGTTAATTGATCTAAAACTAAAGAAAACTTTAAGTGTACAATAGATATCTCCAAAGATAGATATGCATGAAAAGAGGACAGCAAGTCAAACTTAGAAAAGGCATCAAGTTAACTGCTATCTTTACTTGAGTTCTATTTTTGGAAATCTTTGCATGCTTCAACTGGCAGTTCACTTGATTGGTAACTTTGGCGGCTCTGCAATTGGAGTGATGACCCTTGTTTCTTGTACAATTTTATGCTTCTGATGCTTCTCTTGATTTTTCAATGGAAGAGTATTGTATGATGAAAACCATGAAGTTTGATTGTGAACATGCCTATATTTGAACAAGTTCTACATGAAAGCTAAAAATAGCTTCGCTGAATCTTCTTTAGAAAGAAGGCAGATTTTTGGTGGAAAATCTGAGATATGGGTTTTGCGGAGAATGTCGTTTTGAATAGACCCACATCGTCCGTTTCTAAAGAAATTGACGTTTTTAAGAATATGCAAGAAACCCTAAAAAGTAGAAGCCGCAAAGCAAATTTTTCGAGAAAAAATTGAGATATGGGTTTTATAGGTATTCATGTGCTGAAGATACCTAGATTGTCAGATTTTCGAAAAATTGAGTTTTTTCCAAAAAGATAGATCTCCTAAAAAGTGGAAGCTGCAGAGGCAAATTTTTCTTGGAAAAATCTGAGGTTTGGGTTTTGTGGCCAATTTCATGCTGAATAAACCCAGTTTGTCAAATTTTTGAAAAAAATGATTTTTCTTGAACATGCAAGAAACCCTAGAAAAGTGGAAGTCGAAGAAGTTGACAGAATTTTTTCCAATCTTGGAGAAGAATGAAAAAGAAAGACTAGATTGATGGAAGTTGAAAATTATGATCTTCTGTTTTTGAAAAATGATGCCCTGGAAAAACGGATTAATGAAGATTGTTCTTCTGTGCAACCTGAACTTGAATCTATGAAGAACTTAGAAAACGCCCTTCGTTTCATCCTCTAAATCCTGTTGAGAAGAAAATGGTAGCTCTCTTCTTTTGGATGTCAAGTTGTAAATTATGAATAATGAATGTTCAAGGCTTTCTTTTGGAGATAAAAGCACTTTGCATGCAAAACCCTAAAATTAAGGAGTCATCTCTCAAAAATATCTATCTTCGTTTACATCAACTCGAAGAGTCCCCCAAAAAAATAGGGTGGCCAAAGCATGCATTCATGGAGACGTCTTCAAAAATTTCTAACTCAAGTTGACTTGGGTGCCTTCCTTGAGATAAGGCATCCAACTTTTGCAGTGTTAAAACATTTTTCAAGATTTTCAACTTTTCCTTGATGAAACGCCTTCATTTGATCTTCGATTCCGGACATCTGATGGATCCTCTGGTTTGGCTGACGGATTCATTGAAGAGTGTAATCAAATTCGAGAAAGATCTCCTAGAGGTTGCAAATCTTAAAAATTGCATTTGCCTCGTTGAAAGCTTGGGTGCCCTTGGCTTGCAAGGGTACTTTTCTTCACCAGAGTTAGCCATTTTTGATGTTTTTTCAATTTTCAATGTTTTCTTATCTTTGAATGAATTTTTTGCTTGATCCGCAATTCCAGCCGTTCAGGAGATTCGGTGAATTGGATGTTCGATTCGTTGGTAAGCCTGAAGAATCTAAGATGAACTTCTTAGAGGTTACAAACCCCAAGAACTGCATTTGGTTGCTTGGAACCCTAGGCACCCGTAGCCTGCAGAGGCAATTTTCTGCTCTTGACCTAACCATTTTTGATGATTTTCAATTTTTCCTTCGTTTTTTTGGTGTCTGTTCAATCTTTGATTGTCGGCGTTTGACAGGTCCTTTGAGTTGGCAGATGGATTCACTACGGAGTTGGACTAAATTCGGGATGAATCCCTTCGAAGTGGCTAACCCTAAAAACTGGTTTTGAATGACTTAGTTTCTAGGTGCCCTTGGCTTGCAGAGGCACTTTTCTTTGCTAGAGTTGGCCATTTTTTGATGATTCTCATGATTTGCAATTTGCCCCTTTGATAAGACATTTCTGCTTGATTTGCAATTCCAGGCGTTTGATGGATCCATTGAACTGGCTAATAGATTCATTGGAAAGCCTGAAGAATTCCGGAAAGAATGACTAGATTTACAAATCTTAAATGTTGATTTGAGGGCTCAAAACCCTAGGCACCCCTGGCTGACTGGGGTGCCTATGTGTGCCAGTTTCATAATTTTCACTTTGTTTTGTTGATGCAACACCCCTGTTTGACCCAAAATTTTGGTCATTTGACAGTTTCGGTGAACCTGCTGATCGACTTATTGTGAAGCTTGATCAAATTTGAGGACACTTTAAACTGCAAATCATAACAACTAATTTTGGCCTTTTGGAATCTTGGGCGCCCCTGGCTAACAGGGGTGCCTTTCTTCAACTTTTCCTTTTGACCTTTTTTGTTTCCCGCGGTATGTCTTCATTTTATTTGCATTTCACGGCGTTTGATGACTCCTCTAGACTGGCTGATGAGTTCGTGGAAAGCCTGAAGAATTTTGAGAAGAATGGCCAATTTCTCAAACCCTAAAAATTGACTTTGATGGTCTTAAATGTTGGGCGCTCTTGGCTAGAGGGGGTGCTTTTGTGCTCCATACTTAGTCAAATTTTGATGATTTTCAACAGTCAAATTTTGATGATTTTCAACCTCCTTGTGCTTCGCATTCACCACCTTGTCGACTGTGTTGATCGCCACTGCTGACATGTTGACTGTGTTCATCGTTGCGCGTGCGTCACTTGCGAAGACTGAAAAATTGAGTAAGACATTGACTGCCAGACCCCTCCTTTGAAATAAGGTGTCCATCTTTTCCAGACTTCATTTATTTTTTGCAATTTTCAACTTTTCAAATTCCCCTCCTTCATTCATTGTCTATTGAGCATCATTCGTTGTAGATTGTTCTATGCAGCATTTGAGACTTAGATTCCGACACCTGGTATCTGGCCATCCTCCATTGATGACCTTAGAGGTCCTAACTTTTCTTTTGAAAAAGCGAAATAGACCACTAGAGAAAAATTGACTTTTTGACAATTCTAATTGGACCGGTGGGATTGTGACGTAAAATCAACCAATGAAAATCAATTTGAGCCTTTCCTGCAAAGATTCTATTTTTAGGGTTTTTAAAAATAGGGCTTGAAATCTTAATTTCAAAATTTTCGAAAATTTGTAAGCATTATCTTGATAGTAAACCCAGAAAAACCTATGGTCCGTTTATTTTTCAGAAATTTCTAAAAATAGAAAATTGCTATTTTTAGAAATTTTGACCTTCTTTGACTTTTGATGACCATTTTACAAGATTTTGACCATTTTTACCAAAATGCCTTAATGAAGCAAAATTTTTAATTTTGGGTACAATAGGGAGCATAGGATATTTCCTTTATGCAAAACCTCATTGATGATGTTGTAAAGTGTGTATAACTATGAATCTCATTCATAGTTTAGGTTGGAGTAGTGTTTAGTTTTCAAGGAGCTTCCCTTTCTAAGTTGAAGAGAGGTTAGCCTTGTGTGTGTTAAATTTTTAGCTCGGATTAGAACTTTTGCAAAGGTTTAATGTAATGTCCCTTGCCTAATTGAACGATGATTTTTCCAAGCACTCAATTTGTCATGTTTCGTTTGTCAATTGAGAGATTATAAACTGAGTAAGCCATATAAAGATTTCCATGTGAAGGACATAGCAATACCATTTGAACTTCAACATCTAAACACTTATGACATTATGACATTCCCCTAATGTTTGAACAGCAGTTGAACCAATAATTTTCTTAGTAAGAATAATGATTGGTTATGCAATTAAAACTACCCAGAGATACCTATCAGACTTGTACTAACTCAGAGAATGTCTCAAATGCTGACTTCTAAGACTTTTAATGATTTACAAGAACAAAGTAAGCACAATCAGACTCCTAAGAGAAAACAGCAGCCCCTTGTCATTCAGGTTTTCACATGAACTTATTGAATAACTCAGTCAAGTACAAGCATGAATGATATTTGAAAGATTCTTAAGCAAATCTGACTTCACTGGAACTGGTTTTACAATATACAGGTGCACAGAAATTTATATCAGATTTTTGCAAACTGTGATTTGCACTGACCTTAACAGGGAGGTCTGAAATACATTAGGTAACTGCTCAGAAGTTATTTGCAGATCTTTACACATAACAGAAATCGTTCCAAAATTCTAAGTTGATGCATTTATACCCACATGACCCATGACCAATGCTCACATACTCAGATACACACGACTGTACGCTGTTACAGAGCAATTTCTGACTGCTAATGAATAGATTTTACACTCAGAACAGATACAAAAGATCTGAGCAACTTACATGATACTCCAGCACATAGGGAAGGGTCTAATTTGGTGAAGAAATGAGTCGACCAGACCTGGGAATAACTCGCCTTGGCTCAGAAAGATCCCAGCAGCCTCAGCTATGCATGTCTCCTCTATTTACTGTCACGTTTTGTCCTTGAACAAGCATGAAATGGCCTGAGAATAGTTCCACGTTTCCCTTATCAACACCAGACTCTTACCAGCAGTCTGTCGCCTCTTAGAAACCCTTCAAACAGACTCAGTGAGTATTTCAGTTGCTAAAATGAATCGCTCCAGCTCCAGTATGACACGCCCTGCAATATTGCTCCATAACTTAACGAAATGACAAGTCGTCTTGGCCCAGAATACTCTAAAATGCAGCACCTAGGGTTTGCCAAGTAACCACACCCTCTTGCAGACTGGAATGAAATCAGAAACTCCAACTTTAAGGACTTTCAAGAACTAGTGAATGGTACCCACGAAAATCAGAGATATGATATTTTCATCCCTTCCAAACTCTTGCACATCTGCTCCCTGAATCAAATCGATTCCCTCAAATTTGGTCATTGAAAATGACTACTAAATATGCTTTGAAGTACTTGTAGAAAACCTGAATGGCTTCCTCAACAATCTCCTGTTAGGGTAGATAGTTTCACTACTGAAATTGGTGCCCTAGGATTTCCAAAAATGTCTTCCAAAAGCTCTCCAAAAGTGAAGTGAGAAAATAACAAGAAAAATGAATGAAATGAGCTCCCTTTTGCCTTTTATATTTCCTCACTTAATTTCCCACTCATAAAAATATAAAGTTGTTAGATTTTATGATCAGATTTAGATGCACAGAAATTAATTCAAAATTCAATACTAGACACAGCAGATACCCTGGGAAAACCTTCCTCTTGAGGGAGAAAAACCCAGCCAATAATATCTCTTATATTATTGAATTTCAATAGAAACTTCTTTACAATGAAGGCTGATTTGAAGGCCAAGATATAAGCAGCCAAAATATGATGCAACACAGAAATACAATGATGCTAATCTCTGATAATGAATTACAACCTTCAATAATGTCGATATGCTCTTATGGATGAACTCGCACTAGATATGCATGAGAATGGAATGAATATAATAATCGAATGAGGTGAAATGAATGGTAATATATACACAAAGGAGGGAGGAGGACGCAACCCTTCATAACATGTCGGCTTCTCTCAAGAGACATGACTCTAACAAATGAAGAGTCGGCTAGATAGAAAATCGTGCCTCCACAATAATTAATAAATAATAACAATTATTAAATGCTTCCAAAGAGATCGCACCAACAAGAGATCGGGCCTTCAATGTAAATCGAGCCTTATAAAATATAATCTCACAATTCAAATAGCCGTTAGGCTATGATTTGAATTGCATTTAATTTCGTGGGTCTGGAAGAAGCAGCCTGATGCTGCTATCATCAACTCTCCCTCTCAGCTAGGGATGATTCTTCCATCTGCAAAAGACATATCACCTCAACGTGATGTCTACCACAATGGCTACAACCATATGTGGAAAAGAAGGATATCACCTCATCGTGATATCGGATATCACCTCAACATGATATCAACCATAATGGCTACAACCATGTATGGTATGTACAAGTGTTCATCACTTGCGTGATGTTGTCACCTCAACATGACTTTCACCATGGCTCTCCCAGAGGGTGAAACACAAGTACAAGAAAATCATCACGGACTCTCTCATGTGATGTTGTCATGGAGTCACACACATGACATCCACCATGGCTCTCCCAGGCGGTGGAATCAAGGGATTACACCTCGAACTTCTCTCACAGAGAAGAACTCATTAATCAAGGGATTTCATCTCAAACTTCTCTCACAGAGAAGAACTCATTATAGGCTATCACCGATACTGAGTCTCTTTCTTAGTTAAGGCTGGATTCTCCACCATACCAAGCTTATCTCGAAAGTACACAAACTTTATTCTGGAGAGGGGCTTGGTGAGAATGTCTAACGTTTGCTCATCAGTGCTAATATACTTCAACTGTATAGCCTTCCTCAATACCATATCTCTAATATAGTGGTATTTGATTTCAACATGCTTGGTTATGTCATTGAACACAGGATTGACAGAAAGCTTCACACAACTCTGGTTATCACAATGAATGATAGTAGGCTCCATTGATTTTCCAAACAATCCTACAAGGAGCTTACGAAGCCACACTGCTTCCCGAGCTTCCATACAAGCTGCAATATACTTTGCCTCTGCTGTACTCAATGCTAAAGATGACTGTTTCCTACTGCACCAGGATATCATAGCAGATCCCAAACTGAAGCAACATCCAGAGGTGCTCTTCCGATCAATAACACTCCCTGCCCAATCAGAATTAGTATAACCATGCAGCTCTAAATCCGCATTTGAAGAATATCTCAACCCATATCCACCTGTGCCACACAAGTATCTTAGGATATGTTTAGCTGCAACAAGATGTATCTATCTTGGTTCACACATGAACTCACAACATAACATATATCTGGTCTAGTGTTAACTAGATACATCAAGGACCCAATCAATTGCCTGTACATTGTAGGATCCACCAAGTCTGAACTAGCTGTAGCCTCCTTCAATTTATGTAGGTTGGTCTCCATGGGTATAGACATGGATTTGTAATCCATCATACCAAACCTCTTAAGTATATCAATGGTGTACTTCCCTTGACTTAGAATCATCTCATCTGGTTTCTGCCAGACTTCTAAGCCAAGGAAGTAATGCATAAGCCCAAGGTCTTTCATCTCAAATTCAGAGGCCAACTCTTTCTTACATTTGATGATTAAGTGCTCTTTTGCAGTAAGAATCAAATCATCAACATACAAATCCAAAATCAATGCTTCAGCATCAATTACGTTAAAGTACAGATTAGAGTCAACATCATTCTTCAAGAAGCCCAAACTTGACAGGTAACGATCAATTCTTTCGTACCATGCACGAGGAGCCTGCTTAAGACCATACAAAGCCTTCTTCAGCTTGCAAACATGAGACTCCTTCCCATGTACCTTGAACCCATCAGGTTGCTCGATATAAACTTCTTCCTCGATCACACCATTTAGAAAAGCTGTCTTCACATCCATTTGATGAATCTTCCATCCTCTAGATGTAGCAATGGCAATGATGGTTCTGGCAAAAGTATAGCGAGCAACAGGAGCAAATGTTTCTTCATAATCAACTCCCTCTTTTTGTGAAAATCCACGAGCCATGAATCTTGCCTTATACTTCTCAATGCTCCCATCAGCTGCATGCTTGATCTTGAAGAGCGATTTCGAAGATACCACAGATTTGCCTTCGGGTCTAGGAACAATGTCCCAAACATCATTCTTGAGAATTGATTGGTACTCCTCTGACATAGCATCTTTCCAAACCTGTTGATTGGAAGCTTCCTCCACACTAGAAGGCTCGGACTCAATAATCTGACTCATCAAGGCAACATAACTGGAGAACTTATGTGGCCTTTTACTTTCTCTGAATGTACCTCTAGGAGCTGCGAACTTTTCAGCCTCTTGCATAGTTTTCCTAGCCCAAAGAGGTCTCTTTCTTCTAATCACTATATCGGTAGGCCCATCAATAGGTTCCAAGGGCTCAACTGGATCAACATTTTCCTTCGATTCTGAAGTCTCCCTCTGAATCTTAGGAGTATGGTCAACTTCCATATCCTGAGGAGACTCATCATTGTCAATCTTCACATGAGTTCCCTTGGATCTTCTAAATGCAACATCTTCCTCGAATGTGACATCTCTACTGATCTCAATCAATTTCTGACCTGGAACGTATATCCTATAGGCTTTTGATGTCTCACTGTAGCCCACAAATATTCCCTTCTTGCTAGAAGGCTCCAACTTTGTTCTCTTTTCCTTTGGAACATGGACATAGACATGACATCCAAAGATCCTTAAATGACTAACTTCTGGCTTCTTTCCTGTAAAGGCTTCTTCCAGAGTCATATTCTCCAAGACCTTGTGAGGACTTCTATTTTGAACATATACTGTAGTCCTAGAAGCTTCTGCCCATAAGAAGGTTTGCAGATCCTGGTGGTGAATCATGGCTTTTGCTGCTTCCACGATTGTCCTGTTCTTTCTCTTTACAACACCATTCTGTTAAGGATTATAGGGGACACAAAACTCCCTCTTAATCCCAGCATCAACACAAAAATTTCGAAAGCTGCCAGAGGTGTATTCTCCTCCATTATCAGATCTGAGGACCTTGATTCTTTTACCGAAAGATTCTCTACTAGAGCTTTGAACTCCTTGAACCTTTCTAACACTTCCTCAGACTCTTTAGTTTTCAAAAAATAAATCCAAGTCTTTCTAGAGTGGTCATCAATAAAAAGAACATAATACAAGAAACCACTCGAAGAAGGAACAAACATAGGTCCACATAAATTAGAATGAATAAGGTCTAAAATACACTTAGATCTACTTTCTCAACTATGGAATGGAGCTTTTGAATTCTTACCCATAACACATCCTTTGCAAGTTCCTTCATGCTCCTGATTGAACTTAGGAAGTCCCGTGACCATCTTCTCCATGATAGGTAAGGCTCAGAAGTGTAGGCGAGCCAATCTTCGATGCCAAAGATCACATAAGCTTGAAGAATCATGAACTAATGCCTGTAGTGGACGCGTACATAGCCTATAGAGGCTTTTATGTCTAACACCAATTACTTGAGCATCCTTGAAATTGGAATTCTCCATCCACACAATCACTTTGCCTTTGGAGAAGGCAACTTGATATCCTTTATCCTCTAGGGCTGAAATGGAGATGAGATTGTGCTTGATTCTTGGAACATAAAGAACACCGCTCAACTGAAGTGTAATGCCGGAATCCAAATGAAGAGTAGAGGTCCCAATCCCTTTCACGGAGTAGCCAACATCATCTCTGATAATGATTTGTTCAGAATAATCTCTCTCCACCAAACTTGATAAGTGCTCCTTAAATCCAGTGATGTGTCGAGAAGCATCATTGTCGATCAACCAAGTGTTGGTATCTGTAGGTACATTGCTTGACAATGCCGAATAGAACAAGTATTCACAAGAGTCCTTCTGAGGAGAGGCATCATCAACATCTGCAATGGTGGCCTGTTGCTTAGGCCTGGATGGACAACGCTTGGCAAAGTGACCATACTTGTCACATCTAAAGCATTGGATCTTGGACATGTCTCTCTTCTTCTTGGAAGCGGGAGCATCATCATTTCCCTTATCTCGATTCCCCTTGAAGAAACCTTTCTTTCCATCTTTTCCTTTCTTCTTTGAAGCATGGGAGGCGAGAACATGAATATCTTCATTCTTTGAACTTTGACCAATGCCTCTAGCCACCAACCTTGATTCTTCTTGAATGCAGTCTGCCCTTAGACGATCAAACTTAGGCATTTTTGATCTTGCATTGATTCCTTGAATGGAGGATTCCCAAGACAAAGGAAGACCATTGAGAGCAAGCATGGTCAAGTCTTTGTCGTCAACCACATGGCCAATTGTCGAGCGCTGATCTCTCAAATCTGAAATCCTCATGAAGTAGGCAATCACCGATTCTCCTTTCGCCATCTTCACATGGTGTAGTTGTTGCTTTAGTGCAAGTGCCCGGTTGGTATTGTTGATTTCGTACATTTCTTCCAATGTTTTAAACATGTCTCTTGCCGTCTTCAACTTAGACACAATAGGAACGATATGATCCTTAATGGA
Source organism: Sequoia sempervirens (assembly GCA_007258455.2). Taxonomy (NCBI): domain Eukaryota; kingdom Viridiplantae; phylum Streptophyta; class Pinopsida; order Cupressales; family Cupressaceae; genus Sequoia; species Sequoia sempervirens. The sequence continues at coordinate 349,737,148 of VDFB02000015.1, read as the reverse complement.
ATCAACCAACATTTTCATTGCCTTGATATCTTTCTTCTTCCACTGCAACTTCTCTTCTTCCTCCTCAGGTTCAGGAACATTGGACTCCACAAACTCACCCAAGTCATTCTCTTGCAAGGTAAGCATGATCCTGAATCTCCATGATGTGAAGTTGGATGCTCCCTCGAGTCTATCCTCAATCTTAAGACCATTCACCATCTTGACTACTGTAGGGATAGACAAAAAAATATCACGAAGAGAATAGAGTATCGCTGTAATAACAAATCTGATCACGATCTCCTCAAACCCGCTTTGATACCATGTTAGATTTTATGATCAGATTTAGATGCACAAAAATTAATTCAAAATTCAATACTAGACACAGCAGATACCCTGGGAAAACCCTCCTCTTGAGGGAGAAAAACCCAGCCAATAATATCTCTTATATTATTGAATCTCAATAGAAACTTCTTTACAATGAAGGCTGATTTGAAGGCCAAGATATAAGCACCAAAAATATGATGCAACACAGAAATACAATGATGCTAATCTCTGATAATGAATTACAGCCTTCAATAATGTCGATTTGCTCTTATGGATGAACTCGCACTAGATATGCATGAGAATGGAATGGATATAATAATCAATGAGGTGAAATGAATGGTAATATATACACAAAGGAGGGAGGAGGACACAACCCTTCATAACAACATGTCGGCTTCTCTCAAGAGACATGACTCTAACAAATGAAGAGTTGGCTACATATAAAATCGTGCCTCCACAATAATTAATAAATAATAACAATTATTAAATGCTTCCAAAGAGATCACACCAACAAGAGATCGGGCCTTCAATGTAAATCGAGCCTTATAAAATATAATCTCACAATTCAAATAGCTTTTAGGCTATGATTTGAATTGCCTTTGATTTCGTGGGTCTGGAAGAAGCAGCCCGATGCTGCTATCATCAACAAAATGTCATTATAAAGTAACTTTTTAAAATATTTCATCTAAAGTTACTTTATACTCATATTTATTTAATTCACTTAATATTACCCTTTTTAACTTTAGCTTTTCTTTTCCCCTAGGTAATATTAAATAATTAAATAAATGAATTCCTTTATTGTGCCTTTATCCTTTGGGAATTAATAAGGCTAAAATAGCATTCTAAGTGGTCACTGAGAAGGGGAGATTACATTTAATGTGAACATGTTGGAAAGTTCAAATGATTCGAGTTAGTTTATCTTGTATTTCACTTTAGTGATTAAAGTGAAAAAGATATTTTATTTAGCTGAATAAGTCTAAATTGAAGAGTAAATCTTTGTGCTCTTCAATTGCAAGATGATGCCTTCAATCTGACCTGCACTATCCCAATCCTCCAATCTGCCTTTGGTGATGAATGATCTCACACTTAGCCCACACAAGGAGATGGGACTTCAGATTTGGAATGCTCACTTACCCAACCACCAAGTCAAGGTTGGTGCCTTGCATTAGGGGCTGGTGCTCCTTGTAGGTAGGTGTCTACTAAAGTTGTAAAGGTTTGGGTGTTCCTAGTAGGTTGTGTCCTACTAAATCATCTTCTTGTAAATCTGGTAGGTTGGTGCCTACTTCTTTGAAAAAATCATTTCAATAAAGTTGTGTCAACTTGTGTAAATTGATTCATATCAAAGGTTGATGTTGATAAGAGTTTAAAGATTGTTTAAAAGTTACAAAAGGTGAAAGTTTGTTGATATACTGATTCACCCCCGCTCCCCACCCCCTCTCAGTATATCTTTGTGCTCTTCATAAATAAAGTAGATAAACGTTTAGACTTATCTTCCATCTTGTCCTTATAAGTGATAAGGATGCTATTTGTAAGTAAAGCTGATTTTTGTTAGATTAAATTTTTAGCTAAATTAGTATAAAGATAGGAGCAAGATAGAGAGACTGTAACATACCGAGTACAGTGAATTTCTGTGCAGCTGTGAGTAACATCAGTTGTGGAGGTTGCCTTGTAAGTTTTTTGAAGGAATGAAAAATAGAATCAAGGTGTATTTATCTATGTATGCTTTCACATTTTGAAGTTTACATTATTGTGTGTTTTATGCAATGTTATTTAGCATTAGGACATTATGACCAGGTATGAAACCATTTTGTGTTATCTTGGAAGAGACAAATTAAAACCGTAACACTAGACTTAATATTTTTTTCTTCTTCAAGACATAATGGCTCAAGGCACTGTCTGGTATCTTTTGCACATGAAAAATCACTGTTCTGTGCTCTGCTTCTTTTGTGCAGTCTTAAATTGCCACTACACAGCACCCTTTTCACAAAAAAATGAACTCTATGTGCCCTTACATAGTATCCTTCCTATACACCAGATTGCATGGGTAAGCATCAACTTCAATTCACCAGGGAATCATAACTTTGTAACCATGCAACTTTGCAATATATGCCTTTTTTCCTGTCCTCCCTTGTCCTGTCCTGAGATAATCGATTCTTCTATGCACTACACTTCTCCACTCACTGTGTACCTACGTGCACCAAATCAAATCTCCATCTGCATTTCCATCTTCCTATTGCACAATGCTCTGCACACGAATAGACTGCAACTTTCTCTCTTATGAGGAAATGTTGAAGTTCTTCTGTGCCAAGAAAAAAGGTCTTCTCGGGGTCCTTATACTTTTACTGTCCAATCCCAGAAATAGGGTCTTCAAAACTCAATGAAACTTTACATAAAATTTTCAGCTGCATAGAAATATATTCTCCTATGTGGACATCATTGGAGGTGGTCTTATTTGTTCAAAATCTGCAACCAGAGCTCAAAACATGCTCTATATGTGGGTTGGTGATCAGCGGAAACATTTTCCTTGAAAAACAATTTTGAGATATAACATTTTTGGCATGAGTCCAGAATATAAAAATGCAACAATGAAAGCTAAATGGATGATGCAAATGGAACCGCTGTAAATTCATTGCTGCACTTCTCATATTGTGTTGAAATGTTTGCATCTTTAATAAAAATACAACGTTTTTGCCTTAAACAATCTCCTTGCCTCTTAGTAAAAAGGAAACCACTCTTGAATATGATTTTCATTGAAAGCCACTATTCCTCTTAAAAATTTGTAGCGCAAATCCTCAAATACGTTCATTGCTTTCACCCACTACATTTATCAATGACTCAATGCTTCCATGAGGACCACAAAAAAAAAGTTGTCACATATGTATTTGTTATTGATAGGCAGTGGTAGCATTTAGCATAAAATTCTTCCATCTCATGGTTTTCAATTTTATGACACTGAGATCCAAATCAATGCAAGAATGTAACCTTATGCATGTTACCCACTTCAACATTGTTCTGTCCGATCTTTCTGTTTTCAATATGTTCTCTTCCAACTATTCTTCTGTTTTTTCTTAGATTAGTCTACATTTAATGATTGACTCTAGACATCATCTTCACAGACTTTGGCATGCGTAAGTATTCTTTCATGAGCTATGCAAAGTTCTTTGTATCTGTTAGGGAATACAAATTAAATGAAGACACCAACTCTTACCATTTTTATTTCTCACAATATAGATCATATATACTCCATTTGTAGCTCCATTTTCAAAGTTGGATATTGTGGCTTTGTACTGAGTCCCACATTCCCTTGCACCACCCCATTAGCCTATGGGAAATAGCATAATAGGCTAAGGGTCTTCATTGGACTTGCGCTTGAGAAGGGGAGATGACATTCCAACATCTCCTTTGCACTAATTATCATAAATTGCAACAAGTCATTGCCTCACGTATTCATGGGCCCCAAATTGGTCTATGTAATTTGAGAATTAGAAGCCTGCATCTCTTGAATGCCCTTGTTTATAGGTGGAATGGTTGTTTCTTCAATAACTTGCCCTTCCTTCTCTTTTTTGAGCCTTGTCTATTTCTTCACACTCTTTGTATTCTCATTTTCAATTAAGGTAGATATGGTACGCAAATTGAGAGGTTTCCACATCCACTTTTCTCTTTCTCACCAAGGATAATTCTTTTATCCACTAAAAAGGACTCTCAACAAGTTTCTCAGATTTTTCATCCATCGCTGCTACCTCTTCTCTAAAGTAAATTGATGGAAGAGTAGAATGATAAAAAGAACGAAATGGAGATGTGGAAGCTAGAAGAATAACCTTTGGCTAAAGAAAAGCTAATGATGGAAGAATCAATTCAATTGTATGAGAAATTGAAGTACTAACCATTTTAACATGTGAACGTGACTTGCCCCCTTCTTCATGACCAATTTCAATTTGCTTGGCTTTGGAATCTCATCTACCTTGCTAGAAGTTTTCAACTTCTTAACATCTTCAATTCTTTAGCCACTACTTGCATTTTCCTCACCAATGGTTTTCACTTGGGCACTAGGCATTTCTCTTGTCATAGAAACACCTTCACTCTAATCTAGAAATCTTGATCCATTTTCTCTCGGTACTATCTCTACTTGCTTTGATAACTTTCCTTCTAGAACTCCTCTTGTTCAATCCATTATTACTTTGCTCATCCAGTCCTTAGAAATGCCATCTTTGATTGTCCAATTGGTTGGTGACAATGGTTTCAAATCTACATTTGTTTAAACAAAGCGAGGAGACAAAATGGCTTCTCCTAAATTTGCTAAATTTTTTTGTTTTGGTTTTGAGGTGAAAGATCTCAATTGCTCTGAGGTCATATGGTTTTGTTTCCCTCTTTGAGCTTCATAGTCATCAACAAAGTTAGCCCAAAACTCTTCAATATCAGGCACGTGAGCATATTTCACTCCAAGTGTTTCTACCAAAGTATCCTTTGTTGAATTAAAATGCCTGCTTTTATGGTGGAATCTAAGATTAAAAATGGAAAGTTCTACAAACATATTTTTAGCATCTAGGGCATTGGCACACCTATATGGATCAATATGCACAAGAAATCTTGCTCCCCATTTATGTCTTCTTCTACGAAAATCATGAGACATCCCTAGCTGCCTGCAATATTCCATTGATATAGCTTGATCACTCAAATACTTGGTAGCTTATATGGATATGATACAAAGCCACAAACCTTGATATGTGTGTAAGTGGGAAATTGGATATACCAATCAGCCTCATTTTGAACTGATCATCCTAGCCTCCTTTGAAATGCCAATATGGTTCTCATTCTCTAAATATCTGATTATTAGTATCATGAAGAAATCATTAACTCCTTTGAAGTGTTTCATGCCCTCCCTGCATTCCAACTACGGGTAATGCTTGAGAAAGAAACCTTCATTTCATATCTTATCCAAATCCATGGAAACCTTGGTTTGAACTAGTGAGTAGACCAGATGAGACATCATACGAAAGGATTTTGTAATAGAGAAATTCACCAATTGGGTATTAATGTTGTTACTGATGAGATGTTCCCAATCAATGTATGTTTCCCCCTTGTAGATGATACTCATAATATAGAACATCCAATTCTTGAATGTTTGAGCTTCTAGCTGTCTCATCACCTTATTTAGTGTTGTAATCATTAAGCCAAGCTCTTTATTGAAATTATTCTTGTAATGTCCCCAATCCTGAATTTCCCTAGAGTTCACCTATTGATCACAAATGTCAACAAGTTAGGGTTGGGGTTTCATTTTAATAAATAAATATCTCTTTTAACGATGTAATCTTGGATTGGGATCCTGCATTCACCACATAAACAATATTCCCAAATATGCATATATACATTTGTTAGCATTAGCCAATGGCAACACACTTATAGATTATCAATAATGCAACCTATTGTGAACTAAGAGGAGTAACATGGTGGGTCCGCCCGAAGCAATATGCCAAGCCTAAGAGGTTGTATACCACAACTCTCCCCCTTGACAACTTGTACTTGCTTTCCCCATCCATGTCACAACCTTGGAAGACACTTTCCAACTTGTGGGAATGGGCGGAGGTCACAAGCAGTCTTGTTACTTACCACTCCTTAGGCCCATACTCACCTTGGGATTGGGCGGAGATCTTGAGTGGAATTTGTTGGCGTTTCAAATCGCACCTCTGGTATGCAACTTGGAAATGGAAAGCTATGTGTAGTAACTTGCTCTTCAAATTAGGAGGGGAAGCTCCCTCTTTGCTGATGTTGTTAAAAAGAAAGTAAACTAAAACTAATCTGCCTATCTTTTTGTTCAGAAGTTGGGATTTTCTGTTTCAGAAGTTCAACTACGACTAAGCCTACTCTAATGACGTTTCTAATTTCTCAAGTAAACATAGAGCAAGAGAATTAGAAATGGACAAGGAAGGATCTTCTGACAAAATACTTAGATAAACTCTTCTTCCAACATACATCTACTTACTTTCAATGCAAGCTGAAATGGAGATCATATAAGCATAACACAATAAACGGAAATCTGAGACTTTATATCAGGGCAGCAAAGCAGGCACAATACTTTATTTCCTCAAATTTCAAGAACAAGAGATTACACTTCTGGGACAGCAGGATTGTAGCAAAGTAGGCTTACAATTTAGCCATCAAACAAGGATACATTGACACAAGACACATGCACTGAACAAGAATTTGCAGCTAAAGAGGCTTGCAAACTTGCTCTTACACAAAGTGAACTGACATTGAATAACAACTTGTTGCATTACAGGCTTGCAATTTGCTATCACAATAACCGTTAAAAAAATAATAGGCAAGGCTGCTGTTATTTATACACAAGCAGAGGAGTAGGGAACCCTAAAATCTCCTTGCTTTTACAACTAAGACTTGCCAACATGCAAGCTTTATTTCTAAAACTAAACAAGATAAACATCTAACCACCTAATAAAGCATAAAAATAGGAAATGCCAACTATAACAACTTGTTTTCTTTCTCTTCAAAGAGTGGATAAGAATTGAGACAAGAATAGAAGGAAAGTTGGAAGACAGCTTCTAGATGATTGCTGCTTTAAATCTCGTCCACATCCGTTAGAGTGTTGCTAAAAATGGAATGTTGATTTGCCTTGAAAAAGTAGTTTCTCCGAAAAAGCTAGGACCTGGGTTTTGTAGAAAATCACGTTCCGGAGAAACCTAGATGCTCAAAAACTGAAAAAGCTAAATCCATCCTAAAAAAGCGGCCAAAAAACAATTTCTAGAAGAGGAAAAAGTTTCTCAATGTTGAAGAGGATGAAAAAGCGGAGAGACCCATGTGATGTCATGTCCTGAATTCTCCTTAAGCTGGGCCGACTTGATTGTGCAAACTAGTGTTTTTCAACACTAACAAGTAATTAAATAATAGTTAGTTGTGGCCGACCTGTCTTGTGGTTGGCGCCATTTTAATTTTAATTTTGTTGATTGTGGCCGACTTCAATTGAAGTGGCGATTTAGTTTAGTATTTATATGTTGGTTTCGGTCTGGATCAATCATCACGAATTTGGCATTAGCTCCGGTTAGTACTATCAGTGAGGACGAAACTCCTCATGCGGCTGACACCAGGTAGGGACGTAGTTCAAACCTGGTAATTCGTGAGGCAATCTCTCTTATTCACAATTAGGTGCTCATCCAAATTTCGGTTTATCTACAGGTTGGGGTGCAGCATTGGAGAAGTGTTTAAGTCACGCCCAGGCCGAGCCTCTGGCTCTGGTCGTCACTAGTTAGACTCGATCCTATTCAATGTGTGAGGCGTAACATTCACCGTTGGTGCCTATTGCATTTGTGACATCATTTCAGGAAGAGTTGGGAATCCTTCAACCGACGAACGACACATCCAGGAGTATTGCGAGCAACGAATAGAGAGGAGGCTAGGAGTCGCACGGTCCAAACATACCAGAGGACAAAGTGAAGAAGGCGCTTGACTGAAGAAACGACATCATCACCCAAGCTCGATTTCAATAGTCGGAAGGATCGAAACTATGGAGCGACGCCAGTCCTTACAGCGGAGCTCATATCGCCATTCATGCATCAAACATCGGATCTGGCGTGTGTTGATTGGTCAAGTCTATATCAGATTGTATGCATCATGATTGGATCTCATCAAAAATAATAATTTATATTCAGAAATTAGATTTTCAGTATCCCTGTTACAATTCGCTGTGATTACAGAGCGATTCATTGATCTGTTGGTAACTGATTATTATGACCAGTATATGCTACATTCTGTATAGATCTATTTCAATTTCAATAAATTGTTGTGCTTGAAATTTAAGTTTGGCTTGAGGCTATTACATGTGATCAGAAATGGAAAATGCTGAGTGAGTGTTTTGAAAAAGCAACACCCTAGAAGTTTGGAGCATGAAAAATGTTTACTCCACTAATGGTAATTCAATACGCTATAGAAGTAAACTAGAAACACAATATCATTGAGTATGTAAAAGCATTCACAGAACATAACCAATGTATATGAAGCATTGCAGTCTTTATTCATGTACTTGCAGTATTACATTATCATATCAACATACTCCCCTGACTACGAACCAAACAACAACATAAATAGTTAACCGGCGTCGGTTGAGAGCACCAAGCGTCGGCAATTGACAAGTACCAACTAATCCCGAGTGCTAACTAGTCCCGAGTGCTAACTAATCCCGAGGACTTAACATTATTTATTTATTCTATTTGCTAATTAACTATTTAGCGGCTTACATCATCCCCCCCTCAGAAAAAGTCGCCTTCCCAAACGACAAATACAATACTGGGAGATCAATAGATAAAATTTTAGTGGGAAGAGGGTTGAGAGGACGTCCCTGGTGGCTGGGGAACTGATCAAGTGGTAGCCGGAGTGGTCAGCTGTCGTAGTCGGTACACCTCCTTTGTACGCTGTTGAAGGTGACGAGAGGCCTTCAATTCCTTCTCTCGAGTGGTTTTGACCAGGTGTACTGCCTCCTTCAAGTTTTTATTGACCCTCTCTAGTTCTTTGTCTTTTTTTGCGAACTGGCGGCCCATCTCCTCCTCAAGTGCTTTCATCCTCTTCTCCATACCCTGAATGCTTGTATCCCGAGCGATCACTTCCAGCTTCTCCTTCTCCAACAAACGAGTGAGCTCTTGTAGTTGTTTCTCAAAGGATTCTGCCTTGGCCTGTATTTTACAGGAAAGGGTGATGGCTTGATTTGCTTTCCTCGTCATTTTGTTTAGATGGATCTCATACTCTCGGCAGGCTAGAAATAATGTCTTGTATGCTGTCTCCATCTCAAATAACTGTGCCACCAGCTTGTCGTCTTTCCCATGCAAAACTGGCCTCTTCGGAAATCAAGCAGCCATCATTTTTGGTGTCTTCTTCGCCAACCAATCACCAGTAAATATCTTGTCAAACTCTCTACCACTCCCTAAGTTCATGAACTGAATGATCCTTCGTGCCTCCTGCTCGGCTATGGGCGAGTAGTTTCAGTGCAGTGTCTTTGCAATGTCAGACACTTCTTGGATGACCAACGCAATAGGCTCAAGGCTGTGAATGTACCTCTTGATTGTACCTATTGGATCCTCTTGATCTGGCTTGGGAATTATCACAGCAATCCCTTCTGATGCATCATTATCACTGGATCCACCGGCATCTCCGACATTACCCACAGCTGTAGGTACGGCCATCTGTGGTGTGGTAAGAGGCTCCTCATCTGACACAATATGGATCACCTGTGTGAAGAACCCTGCTGGTTCTACTTCAACCCCAAACTGCTAAAGCTGATGTGTTTGTGTTTCTGCTTGTTTTTTGAGTGTTTTTGATTTTTTTGATGTTTTTGCATATACAGATAATAATGCAATTTTGAAAGAAAATGCTTGCAAAATTTAAATAAAATACTATCGTGCTAAAAATGCTGGAATCTATTTGATATATTGATGCCAGAATGTTTATTGATCTTCCATACTGATTACATCTAAGATCGGATAACATGCAAAATAAAAAGCAACAACATTTATGCTGAAAAACCTGGTTATTGCAGCCGCCATTAATGATGAAGAATGAATACGGCAACCATCAGATAAGCCTTCTCCAGCCTCGAGATTGATGCAGACTATTCCATAGATCAAGGCGTCTCAACTGGTGAAGAGAGAAGACCAAAAAGCAAGGCGTCCAGGCTAGGGTAAAAAGTACGGCCTTCCAGTTGAATGGTACGGCCTCTAGAACAGCAGCAAGTAAATCCGTACAACCTTGGGATTCGTGTCAAATGAAGATCCCAACCAGCCGCTCAAGATATTCCCTTTTTCTGACAAATTTTAATCAACTCTGAATGATAACTTCTCAATATGCTCTGTAATAACTTCTGGATGAAGCTATTTCACTGACTGGCAATAAATTAGCTGATATTTCATAGCCTCTGAACTGCAAACAATGAAGATGGCTCGTTCTTCAATGCAGATGAAAACTGAAACCCTTGGCTTCGCTCTCTGAAGAAGAAATTGGTTAAAATCGATTTCATAACATAATGAAATGAGTTTCTCTCAAAGAAACTTATATTTCCTCAGTTGGGTCGATTTCCTCCAAAAAGCATCATTTAAATAAAACTTGAATTTCACCTTTTAATCTTTCCATAGTTTGGACGCCATTTTAATTAAAACAATTAATTAAAAAGTGGCCCCTTCTTCATGATGGTCAACCCCTTTAAAAAATCACTTAAGTTATAATATTAAATTATATTATAACTTTATAATATAAGCTTCAATTTAATTAATATTTATTTTGACAAATAAATATTAATATCTCTCTCAATATAAGTCCGATTAATGAACCGTCTCAAGCCGGATGATAAGTGACTGCATCTGCATATGACCAGACCATACTGCTAAAAATAGCAGAGGGGCTCCGTTGAGTGTCTCCACTTACTAAAAATAGTAAGTCAAGCAACTGATGTCCAAACGACTCCGAATGAAAGCCAAACTGAATGATTCTGCCAACTGAAGCCAAGCCAAGCCTCAACAAGACCCTCTATCCACCCTATCAGCCTACGAGGGTCACATAATTGGCTAATCTCAAGATCAGAGAGATGTCAACTGGAAGGGGACATTACAACCTGTGCCATCTCTCCCCCCTCCACTGCTCGTTGCTCTACTACTGGTTGCGTATTCTCCACAACTACCATCGGCTGAGTTCTCCCGGCTGGTGCGGCATCTCTGCCCACCTCTGCCTCCATCAATCCTGGGGAGTGTATGGGGGAGATGTCCTCTCGAATAGGTGTTCCCATTTGCCGCAGCCATCCATCTACACCCTATGTCTGAAGTGTCCCTCCTGGTGATGTCGGTGCATCTGTTTCACCTATCATATCCTCCGGTGTTGTGTCCTCCGCCACCCCTAGTGGTGTCATCTCTCCTGCTGATGCAACTACCTCAACTATGCCACCTTCCTCGACCTCCTCTTCTACCTCCTGTTCGGCTGGGGCTTTCACTGGAGTATTAACATCTACTGAATAAACTCCGACTAGTGAAGTACTATCGGCAGATGAAGACAGTGCTAACTGCTCATATTCTTCACTATCGGCTTGTTTCCTCTTCCTCTTCACCATCTTCGGCTCTTTTGTGGTGCTCCCAGCATCCAAATTCGTCCATCTGAAAACTGTAGGCCAAGAACTGTCATAATCCCTTGCTGGCTGAAATTTTCCAAATTTCCCCTTTGGCACTTGATTGTAGACAACATCCAGAAAGAGGGTTATAAGCTGCTGGGTCATATAGAACGCCTTGTGTTTGCATTCTAAGAACTCTAATCCTTTCTGATAGGTATAGTGCCCAATTGTAAACCTTTCCCCCACTCAGCCCGAACATATACTCAACCATCTAGGTTGCGATATCTGAGGCTCGGCTGGCGCCTGTCAACTTGCATTTGATAAGATCCATAATGCACTTCCAATCACCATTCCCCAACATATTTTTCCGTAACGTAACCCTCGAGCTCCTGCGCTCCAAATATCTCCTTTTCTTTGGCAGTGATATCCGACCTGCAAATTCTTTTAATAATCATCTCTTTCTGTTGCGCAGTCATTTTTGTAGTCGGCTTGGCGACCACCTGCCCGAACGCAGGTATGCCAAAGACTCTCCGGAAGTCCGAGGGATAAAAAGCCACTGTAACTGAACCCTTCGTATTCAATTGTACTCCTGTGGTTGTGCTGGTTGTAATTGGCAACAATATCTCTTAAATATTCTTCAAAATCCTTAGCATTAAAAAAGGGACATTGTGCTACCTTGTCCACCTATGCTGTCGCCAGTACTCGCTTGATGGGATAGTCGGGTGCTGTCTCTTGCCACCATGTCTTGCACTCTGTGCCTGTGAGACTCTTCCACGTCAGCGAATCTGCAGTCACATTATCAACTTTTCCTTTATCCACTTTGCCTCCAACCACCTTGGTTTTTAGTGTTATTTTCCTTGCTTTTGTACTCGTGCTGGCATCCATTTTGCTGCTCCTGTAAGGATGAAACTGCAGGGACCAACTTTTTTGAACAGGTGAAAACCTTTAACAATTACTGGTACAACAGTTATTTTTTTCCTCCGAAGGCTCCAGCCAATGAATGGTATGAACTTCTCACTATGCCGTACAGATTTTTCTTTCACACAACGTACGGCCTTTGTCCTAGCTCGTACGGCCTTTGCTCTAGCCAATCGTACGGCTTCCTCTGAACCTTGGACAGTCTCTTCTTGATGATGGCGTACGGATTGCTTGCCAGCTTGTACAGCCTCGACCCTGTGATGGCGTACGGCCTTTTGTGCAACCCGTACGATCTCTTCCTGATGACAGCGTACGGCCTCCTTGCTAGTTCGTACGGCCTCAACCTTGTGATAGCGTATGGCCTCTTCAGTTGGATGTACGGTCCTCACTCTAACTCGTACGGCCTTCTCCTCCTTTATGCGTACGAACTTTGTGCGTACAGACTCCTGCAAGCGTACGACCTCTTCTTTAATGTGTAGGGCCACTTCTCTGGGATGGCATACGGCCTCCTCTTTCTTCCAGCATACGGCCTCTTCTTGAATGCGTACGACCACTTCTCTGGGATGGCGTACTGCCTCTTCTCTCTTCCAGTGTACAGCCTCTTCTTTAATGCGTACGACCCTCCTGTGTATTGACTTCGCCTTCTCCCTGGTGTTCAATTGTACGACCTTCACCTTCACTCGTACTGCCTTCATCTTCACTCGTACGACATTCAGGCTTGTTTCCTTCTGCTCTTGTCGATTCCTCTTCGATGTGTTTTGAATGCTGAGTGATGGTGCCCTTTTTGACTTATATTGAGTATCCTCTATAGGGTTAAGTCGTACGCCCTTCTTCCATTTTAACACTTTAAGATTCTTTACTTTAAATTTCCTTCCCCTGGACACTTTTACTTTTTTAATTTTTCCACTTCCTTTGATTTTTTCGACTACATTTAAGACTTCTGCTTTTCTAATTCTTTTATTCCTCCCTTTTTGTATTTTTTCTCTCCTCAATTTTTTTTTTTTTTAACTCTTTCTTTTTATTTTCCCCATCATCTTTTCTATTCTTTTTGTCTTTTTTTTGATGTCTTGATTTTCCACATTTTCTCTCTCCATTTTTAATTTTTCCATCTTCGGCCATTTTCTCTCATCTCCTCTCTCTTCCTTTTCAGGTGTTCTTTTTATTCCCCGTACTCCATCCATTTTAACCTTCAATTCTCACGCATAGTATCGTTTGCATGTATGCGGGGGCCGCTTATAGCATTCTTCTTAACAACATGATCCTATAGACTGTATATCAAACCATTTATCAAGCAATGGAGAAGGGCCAATACCTTTGAAACTGCCGTCGATGTATCATCCGCGTAATGTTGGTACCACGTAACCTCTTCACCTTCTATAGTTGGTGGCTTGACTGGGTTAGGTATTATTTTCCAAAGCCCATCTTGTGTCACTAACCTCGGCACTTTCCTTCGTTCTTGTCTCGACAACTTAATTACATCTTCAGTGTACCCGTCTACACTTGAAATGAACATATCTTCTGTCATTATTAATGTCTTTAGACAGGGAGCTGTCCGTTCAAAATAGGCTTCCCATTGCTCATCATTCCAATCATTTGCTTCATCATCAGCATCCTTAAGTTGACACAGACTTCGTTTCTGGGCGAGTTGTTCCTCTTTCTCTTTCTGCGCCTCGGTGTCTAATTCTTTCGCAAGGTATCCTCACCGAAGGCCTTCATACGGAGCTATGTAACACCAATGTCCACCCATTCTCTGCCATAGTGCTGGTGTCCCAAATACCGCATTGGTTAGGTGCTTGTGCATTCGGGATACAGCAATACCTTCTACCTTCTTCTGCACCAGTCTCTCTTTGATGATTTGATCCACGCCTGACTCCATCCAAACTCCTTCGGTTGCATAGCCGGGGCCTTCCGGACCCCAGTCATATTCTTGCGAATCCTCTTCTTGCACAACTCAGTCTTCTTTAGTAGCATAGCCCAACATATTGATGGCAATAGCGTTCTCCTTCCTTTCTTGATACTGCTTCAACTTGGAACCATTGATCGCTTCTGGTAGGAGTGACCCATCTAAATTCTCCAGTTTTATAGAGCCATTGTCATGGACTTCCCGAACTCGAAACAGTCCTAACCAAGGAACCTTGAATTTCCCCGGCTTAATCTCGTTGCGGCCGTTATACTTCAGAACTAACTGTCCTGGCCGGAAGTTCATTTGCTGGAGGTGCTTATCGTGCTAATACTTCCTTCTCTGCTGCATGTTCTCCGTCGTCCATTTTGCCATTATCCTTCGCTCATCTAGTTTATTAAGCTGGTATAGTCGTTCTTTTAAACTTTCGGTATCACCCAGCCAATTCTCCACGGCTATCCTTAAGCTGGGTACCATGTACTCCATCGGCATCACTGCTTTCTGACCGTACATTAATTGAAAGGGTGTGTGGCCCGTGGTTACCTTGTACATCGTACGGTATGCCCACAGGACAACTGGTAACCTCTCTTCCCAGTCAGCTTCTTCCACGCCACATGACTTGTGAATAACCGATACCAACACTTTATTTGTCGACTTTGCTTGGCCGTTAGCTCGCGGGTAGTACAGACTTGATAGGTTGTGAAAGATTCAGAACTCCGTCGTCATCAGCCTGATCACATGATTAACAAAATGCCCTCCATGATCACTCGTGATCTGAATGGGAATGCCGTATCATGTCACTATTTGCTCATAGATAAATCTTGCCGTACTCTGCGCTGTGTTGTCTGGTAATGCTTTAGCTTCAGCCCACTTCGTAAGATATTTAGTAGCAACCACAATGTATCGACACCTATGCAACTGACTCACCTTCAATGGTCCAACAAAATCCAATCCCCATCGTTCGAACAACTCTTGTGGTTGAGAGGGATGCAGCGGCATGAAGTCCCGCTTCAATGGTTTCCCGACCCTCTGGCTGGTGTTGTAGCCTAACACCCACTCTCTGGCATCGGTGTGCATCGTCGGCCACCATAGGCCTGCCAAAAGAATTTTTCTTGCTGTAGCATCTGGTCCCATATGACCGCTAGCCAGACCTTCGTGTGCTTCCTTTAGTACGCCTGGTATCTCTTCTTCTATAACACATCTCCGGAGGATCTGATCAGGCCCCATCTTGTAAAGCAAGCCATTGATCAACTGGAACGTCTTACTTTTCAAGACGAGCTTTCGCCTTTCCGCTGGTGGCATTTCTTTCGGGAATGTGGAGGTGGACAAATATTCCCCAATCTTCTCATACCACGAGGGTAACATTGCAATCTGAAATAAGTGTGCATCCGGAAAATCTTCATTCACCCCTCCCTTGGCAGGTTCGCCCGACCGGATTCTGGACAACTGATCAGCAATCACATGGCTCTTACCTGGTCGTATGATGATGGTAAAGGTAAACTCTTGGAGTAGTAATAGCCACTTGCTTACTCGTCCTTGAATGATTGGCTTGTTCACTAAATACATTAAGGCTTGATGATGCACATAAAAGGTGAACGGCGTGGCTAGGAGATAGTGTCTGAACTTCTGTACGGAGTAAACCATTCCTAGTGCTTCACGCTCGGTCGTACTGTAATTTCTTTTTGCTCTTGAAAGTAGCCGACTGGCAAAGAATATGGGGTGGTCCAACCCGTGTGCTCCCACTTGTGCTAGTGTTGCTCTAATGGAAAAATTAGAGGCATCCACATGTACATGAAACTCCTTATCCCAGTCTGGATACATCAATATAGGTGAGCTGATCAATCGGTCCTTCAGTTCGTTGAATGCCTTCTCCTGTTCTTCGGCCCATATGAATGGTTGGCCCTTCCTCGTCAGTAGGTCAAGAGGATATGACACTTGCGGAAATTTTTTAATAAATCTCCGATAATATCCTACATGCCTGAGGCAGGACTTCACACCGGTGACGTTCTCTGGAGCCTCCATCTGTACGATTACTCGCACCTTGTCGGGATCGGTTTTCAACCCAACCTTACACACAATGTGTTCGAGCAATTTTCCTTGTGGCACCATAAATCTGCATTTCTTGGGATTCAAAGCAAGGCGGGCTGCTCTACATCTTTCCATGCACTCGCCTAAAGCTTTCAAATGTTTTTCTTTATCACTGTAAATTGACCAGTCATCGAGGAAGGCTTTGAAATTACCTACAGACATTTTGTCAAAAATGTGGAGTATTATCCTCTGGAACGTGGCTGGCGCATTGCACAACCCAAACGGCATCCGGTTGTATGCGTACACCCCGTCCTCAACCACGAACGTAGTCTTCAATTTGTCTTCCTCCGCGATACTGATTTGGTTGTAGCCCGAAAAGCCATCTAGGAATGAGTACATTTCATGCTCGGCAACTTCTTCGAGGATTGTGTCGGTGAAGGGAATAGGAAATGGGTCCTTGATGGTCACCGCATTCAGACTCCGAAAGTCAACACATATTCTTATTTGCTCCTTTTCTTTCTTCAAGGATATGACGATCGGTGATACCCACTCATTGACATCTTCTTTGAAAATGATGCCCGCTTCCAACATCTTCTCAATCTCCTCTTGTACTTTAGCGGCATAATTTTTATTCATTTTGTACGGTCGCTTCCATATGGGCTGGGCTCCCGGTACGAGAGGGATCCTGTGTACGCATAACTCCGGTGGTACGCCTTTTAGATCTTTATACGTCCAGGAAAAGGCATCTTTATACTCCATGAAGATTCTAAATGTTTCCGCCTTTAGTACGGGGTCCCAATCATCACCCACAAGAATCTCCTTAGGTTTTTCTGGTTCCCCAAGGTTTACCTTCTTTAGCGTTGGCTCCTCGTACTTGATGATTTTGTCCCGTTCAAACTTGTGTGCTGGCGTCACATCCAATCCTGCCGTACCTTCCTTATACTTTCCGTACTCTGGAGGAAATGTTTCATTGGTCGAGCCTTTGTCTTCTTCTGCTTCCCCCTCCTTGACTTGTAGCATGTTGCAATCAGGGTGGAAGACTTCATAATCTTCCATCTGCTAGTGAAATAGTCCGTTCAGCGAACTGGTTTCGTCCTCCGAGCAATTCCCAATCTCCAGTACACCTTCCTTATTTGGCTCCATTAGTTTTCTTTCGTCATCAACATCTGATTCTTCTCCCGATTCGGATCCTGAAGACGCTAGATCTTCACTGACCGCCTGGTTCTTCAGATCAATAGTATACTTCCTCCCCTGACTCTCGATTGAGAGCATATTCTTCTTCCATTTGTGGTTTTCCTTGGCAGCAATCAACCATCCCCGTCCCAGTAATGCGTCGTACGCCTTTTTCTCCAGTGGGATGACGACGAAATTTAGCAAAAACAGCTGCGTGCCGATCAAGACTTTTTGTGCCATTAGTGTACCACAGGGTTTGATGCCATGCTGATCTGCTCCTACAAGGTGGAATCTCGGGGGCCAGAGAGTCGGCTTACCCAAACACTTCCATGTTTCCTCTAGCAGTACGTTTACTCCCGAGCCTCCGTTGACGATAGTGTTAGATAATTTCATTCCCAGAATTTCGATCTCGACGACGGCTGGTTTCCTCCCGATACTTACTGCGAGTAGCATTGGATCCGTGGTCTCGGCTACTGGTTCTGGCATTCGTTCTGGCGGACCCTTTTGGAGATTGTCTTCAGTAACATTTGTAAGCGCTACTCTCAGATGAGGCATCGTTTGCAAAAGGTCAGTTACCTTGATTGGTACGGTTGTATGAAGCACCTGCCGTACTATATTCTTCTCCGATTCCGACTGCAGCAACGTACTGGTAGCTTTAGAATTTCTACGTTCATTCACCATTGCCTCTTCTACTTTTGTCTTGGCTTCCTGTAGTCTTTCTTTCTCCGTACGAGGATCTGGATAATTTTCCTTCTTCGATTGCACCCTCGTGATTGCCAAGACTTCTTCGTCGGCTATCTCCAGCATATTGATACTACCTTTCTGCTTTGGACAGTCAGTGTCTTCATGATCACCCGGTCCACACCATTTGCATAACTTTCCTCCGGTGCCTTGGCCGCTCTGACAATCCCTCGCAAAGTGACCCCATTCATTATAGTTCCGGCATTGGATCATGGGCTGTCCTTTGCTATCGTACTGAATTTTGCTTCTGGGCGTATTATTTCTCCGATTGTTACGGTAGCCTCCAGGGGATGCATTGTTGTTCTGTGGTTTTGGCGGTGTGGTCAGAGGGGTTGACTGTTCTCCTTGGGTGAAGAATACTTGCGAACTTCTTGCTTTTAAGTTGTACGGGCACTCCTTGACGGAGTGTCCCATCACTTGGCAGATGTAACAGAATAATTTTTTCGGGCAGTTTTCCTTTGTATGACCTTCCGTCTTGCATTCGGTACACCATAATTCATTTGCCTCCTTGGAACCTTCCTTGTCGGCTTTCAGTTCTTTCATCATCCGCATCATGTCCCGACGAAGAGCTTGTACAGTTGTTGATTCATCTTCACTTTCCTCGGCACTCTCTTCTTCATCTTTCTTCTTCCCCTTCGAGGATGTCTTGTTCTCGCTTTCAATATCCATTGCCTGGTTATATGCTTTAGTGTACGAGGATGGCGGTACCACTTTCATTTTTCGCTGAAGCGAGGGAATCAGCCCTTCAATAAACCATTGTTTCTTTAGACCATCTGCTGGCTGTGCCTCAAGCTTTCCGATCAAGTCTTTTAATTTCCGATTGTAGGTCTGCACACCCTTGTGCTTTCCTTGTTTAGTATTGTATATCTCTGTGACAATCTCGCTATCGTCCTGTAGGAGTTTGAACTCCTCTTGGAAAGCTTGCTTCAATACCCTCCATGTAGCTCTCTGTGCTTGGTCTAATTCATAGTACCAATCAATGGCACTATCTCTGAGGGTCTCTGGAAATGCTTTCAGCCACTTGTTGGGATCATCTTATCCGCTGGCTATCCAAATAGTCTCACATGTCTTGCAATGCCGTACGGGATCTTCAGACCCATTGCCCATGAACTTTGGTAGCTTTTGCCGCTCGGGATGTGCCATCTTTCCCCGCTGTCCTCCTTGTGTGTTGGACCCGATTAGACTGGTTTCCTCGCTACATTCCTGTGCGTCACTTGCACTCTTGGCCACGTACGAGTCACTCCCACGTTGTCCGTTAGCGTCCTCAACACCGTGAGTCTCCTGGGGTTCCCTCCGGTGCTCTCTCTGCCTTGGGGTATTGAGCTTTGGTCTTCCACCCGTCAGCCGTTCGTCGTCGTCCGAGAGGGACAACTCTCGAAATCGTCTGATGCTATTGCTCAATTCATCTTCATTCTTATAGGGATCATATCTTCCTATGTACGGAGTGTCGAAGGGGTCTCTGTCCCTTCCTTCTGTCAAACTTTGGTGCGCTCGTCCAATGGATGTGTCTATTCTTGTCAGGTTTTCATATGTTCTTTTAATGCTTTGATTTATTTCAATTAAATCCTCATCTAATTCCTTACCGGCTTGCTTCAGTCTTCGTCGCCGGTTTTCTTGTTCTTGCAGCCTGAGTGATCACTGAACCTTTTCTTCCGGAGTCTCGTGGCCGTTAGGTACTTGATTCTTGTCTTTGTTCGGCCGTATGGGCATTTAAAATATGTTCAGGCGATCATTGCTGACTACCAGATGTACGTCTCCGGCTTGTGTTTCGTTCTTCTTCTTCTCGTTTAGTTCGTTCTTCGTAGCGCTTTAGTAATTGCTGCCTTCGGCGTTCCCGATCTTCTTCTTCTCGAAGATCTTGTAGAATAATGAAATGACGGGCCAGTAATCTGGGCATACGATTTAGGAGGTGATTCACCTCGTCGTTCACTTCCAATCTATCCCAGATAACTTCCTCAGGGATCTCCCGTATGCGGGATTCCCTACGTACGTGATCTCGTAACGATATCTTCCACAGATTGACAAGATCTTCTGTCAATAGGTCTTCTCGTTCCTCATTAGCATTTACAGGTTCTTCCGCTGGTTGACCCATTACGCTGCCATGACGAGTGATGCCCTAGTCCGCTCAGGCAACGGCGCCAAATGTTTACTCCACTAATGGTAATTCAATACGCTATAGAAGTAAACTAGAAACACAATATCATTGAGTATGTAAAAGCATTCACAAAACATAACCAATGTATATGAAGCATTGCAGTCTTTATTCATGTACTTGCAGTATTACATTTTCATATCAACATACTCCCCTAACTACGAACCAAACAGCAACATAAATAGTTAACCGGCGTCGGTTGAGAGCACCAATCGTCAGCAACTGACAAGTACCAACTAATCCTGAGTGCTAACTAATCCCTAGTGCTAACTAGTCCCGAGTGCTAACTAGTCCCGAGTGCTAACTAATCTCGAGGACTAACATTATTTATTTATTCTATTTGCTAATTAACTATTTAGCGGCTTACAAAAAAGTGTTCCTCTTTGCTCACTGATCTCGAAACCACGAAGAACATTGAAAAAGCATGTTGTTTGGGTCTTCAAATCTTCGTTGAAAGAAAAGAGAAAATCTTCTTGCTCTGGACGCCAACCTACAAAAAGTGAATAATGGAAGGCAAGGATGTCTTAAATAAGTTGAGGTTTGAGAAAATCTACTTTCCTTTTGCTTTAAAACTTTTACATCCAATCTTGAGTAGGTTCATCGAACATAGATGTTGTTCGAATGTTGAATGATGAAAACCTTGAAATTTTTTCTAAGGCATTGAGCCTTGAGCGCTAGGCTTCTCCTCGGGCACTTTTCCTCTCCAGACTTGGCCAATTTTCTTGAAATTTCATCTTTTTTCTTGATTTTGACCTCCATTTGACTTTGATTTTTGGATGCTCGGAGGATCCTATGAACTGACGAAGTGATCTGTTGTAGAGCTTGACTGATTTTGAGAAGATTTTCATGGAGGAAACTTTGGATAAAAACATTATTTGACTCCTCAAAAAGCTAGGTACCCTTGGCTACTTGGGGCGCTCATGATCACCAGTATTAGTTATTTTTCATGATTTTCAAATTTTATACTTGCTTTTGAAACTTCAGATGATCTTGATATTCTGGGAATTAGATTGACTCGATCGACTAGTTGTCAGATTTGCTGGATAGCTTGACTGATTCAAAGGAGGGTCTTCTGGATGCTGCATCTTCAGAAAAGTTAATTTGAGGTCTCATATCTTTGGGCGCCCATGATCACCTGGGGCACCTAAACTTTCTAGATTTAGAATATTTTCCCAACTTGTCACTCTCTTTTGTTCTTCTGATGAGTTCATGATTTTGGGAGTTCGGGAGGTTCGATGATCTAGTTAACGGCTTCGTTACGTAGCTTATTTGAACCTGAGGGGGATCTCTTGGGAGTGATGTGTCCTGCAAGCTGCATCCTGGGGTCAAAAGCCTGGGTGCCCCTGGCTAGTTGGGGCGCCCAACTCTTCCAGAGTTAGTTTATATTCAGTAATTTTCACCCTTGCTTTTGACTTTTGACATTTTGCTCATGTTTCTCCCTTTGTTCCACCTTCGATATCTGATGACTGCCAACTCCGATGAACGTGCTGATGGTTTCGTTGGAGAGTTTTCAAATCTAAGGAAGTCATGCTGGAGGTGTCGATTGCAAATTCATCCATTTAGGCTCTCAAAAGCTTGGGTGCCTATCTCCTTCTGGGGCGCCCAACTCCTTTGGACTTGGCCATTTTTTTTGCTTGATTTTCATTCTTCAAAGTTGAACCTTCATTTATACCTTCGATTTGATCTGGATTTGTTGGTGATTAACAAGTTTGATGGTCAGACGAAGACATCCGTTGTGAAGCTGGCATAATTTTGAAGAGATTGAGCATATTTGCAAACCTTAACTGTTGAGTTTGAGCCTCGAAAGCGCTGGGCGCCCCTGGCCACCTAGGGCGTCTAGAATTCCTAATAATTTTGAGATTTGCATTTTGCTACTTTGTTGAGTCCTCTCCGTTTGATCTTCAATTGTGAATGACTGGTTGATTCGATAGCTGTGCTGATAGGTTCACCATGGAGCTGGGAAGATTCTAAACAGGATGTCCTAGAGGCACAAAACCCTAACTTTGACATATGATGTCTTAAAATCATGGGCGCCCTTGGCCACCTGGGGTGCCTGTGATGAACCACTCTGCTGTGATCCACTCTGCTGCCACTGTAGTGATATGCTCTGATACCACTGTGATGTGCCGTGCTCCGGTGATCCACTCTGCTACCACTGTAGTGATATACTCCGACACCACTTGCGAAGAACCGACACTCTAGTGCAATGATTTCACGGTGCTTGTAGGTCTGATTAGGGTGTTGGTGTTTGTCTTTCTTGTGTTTGGGAATTAATGCCAATGATATACATAAATTTAACAATCAATTGCATGTAATATGAACCCGAAATGAACTAAACTTCAATTGATAACACAAGAAGTCCCAAATTCATAATTAATAGACTTTCTTCATTACAAGAGAGAGTACATAATGGGACGGCTTGCATACAATTCAAGAGATACTCAAGAAAGATTCAAAATGACCTTTAAGATGCATTATACATGATATAAGAGCTTACATGGCATAGATAACTAGCATCAAATTCAGGAGGCAATACATCTTATGTCTTAATTCTACTTACAGCCAAACTTCACTGTGAACAGTGACTGCTACAGTACCCGCGCCCATTAAAATGCACATAAAAACTTACTTACAACTTTCTCCCACCGAATGTTTGAAGAAATAGCTTCTAATACTAAGGGCGCCCCTTAGGGAAAGAAAGCAGCCACAAAGATGAGGCGTTTTATTTACTTGATGAAGATGAAACCCTCCAAAGGGTGCGGCTGGCTGTAGATGAAGAAATCAGCTTTCAAAAACTTCATAAAATGTAAACAACTCCCTTTGGATGGCAAATGGAGACTCTAGCAGCAAATATCCTTTCGAAAGATGCCTCCAACAACTTGTTATCAGCAATTCCAAGCTCCAAAAAGCAGCAACAAGAAAATAACCAGCACTTTAGGGTGGTCTTTCACACCTTCAAGATGCCAAATCCTAACTACAAGCCCCAAACCAGGCTTACCCACTGTTGAAATTGAGAAACCCTAGTTTCTCTCTTCCACAATCTCCAACTTCCAAGTTTCATTCAACAAAATATCTCAAGCCTGAAGAAGTTCGAACTTCTCAAGCTCCTTTTATAATTTTAACTTGGAAAACACTATTCATTAAAAAGTTACTATTCACTTAAGTTGTTACTTTTTCCACTTTAGTGATGAATAGTAACAGCAAAATAGAATTCAACCCCTTGAACTAATAGGCACATGGCCCCCAAAGTCTGGAAAGGTGAAACAATGATGAAGATCAATATTTCAAGCTCCCGTAACACGCCAAACGCGCAATTCCACCATGTCACCAAACTCCAGATACCAAATAAGCAAATTTCCGACCAGGTGCCCGGACAGGTGACCCTCTATCCAGAACCATTAGCCTACGAGGATCGACATAATAGGCTAATCCATTGACTCTGATGCTCGCGAAAGAATGGGGACATTACAGTGCCCATAGTCTCCAGAGATAGTTTTTATTTCTCATTTTTCACTTTCCTTCTTGTTCCTCATGCTTGCCTTTGCCTTGCTCGCTAAAGATGAAATTTTTTCTGAAATCATGGGCGCCCCTGGCCACCTGGGGTGCCCATAGTCTCTAGAGATAGTTTTTATTTCTCATTTTTCACTTTCCTCCTTGTTCCTTGTGCTTGCCTTTTCCTTGCTTGCTAAAGATGGAAATTTTTCTAAGGCATGAGTGTTTGGGCACCTAGACTGAGTTAGGGCACCTAAATTCTCTAGTGTTAGCCAAAAATTTTCTTTTTTCAACATTCATAGATTCCTTTCTCCATTCTTTGATCTGCATGCACGTTCATTGTTTCTCATCTTCTGTTCAGTGTTTGAATGTTTGAATCTGACACCTGGCAGTTGATTGACCTCCATTAATGGCTTCGAAGCTCTCGAAATGCTTTCTGAAATTAAAAAAGCAGAATAGACCCACTAGGGCAAAGCTGATCATTTTGTGATTCTGACTGCACCGGCCTGATGAGGAAGTATTTTTGACCAATCAAAATCAGTTTGAACTCTAACAGCCAAACTTTCTATTTTTTGCCAACATCCATTTCAAAAGAAACCCAGAAAAACCTAGAAAAAGATTTTATTTTTAGAAAGTTTCTAAAAATAGCAATTTTCCTAAAAAGTAGGGTTGAAAAACTGAGATCTGGGTTTTGATGATTTGGTCGCGCTAAGCAGACCCAAATCGTTAGATTTTGAAAATTTCAAATTTTTGCCCCTCATGCAAGACATGAAAACCCCAATTTTGACCTTTTTTGACAATTTTGACAAGACTTTTACTTATTTATACAAAATGCCGAAGTGTAGCAAATTTTTTAATTTGGGATACAATAGGATCTTTAGGCTCTCACCACTTCCTTAGGCCCTTCCCACAAGGTGGGTTTTTAGACAAATAAATACACTCAGATTTATGCATAAAAATTTCTTATTCATTGACATTCGTGTGCATATATATAGGTAAATCATTACCAATAGTAATTATACATCTATGGTTTCCTAATTATGCAAAATCAAATTCATACATGTATGCAAGATAGCTACAATCAGACTTTGGGAGAATCAGGGCTATATCTATATTGACCCAAACAGCAATGAGCAGAGTTTGCAGATATAAGTCGATATATATAGCACACACAGAATCAGATTGTTGCATAAAGTAACAGCATATAGAATCAGATCGATGCATGAAGTGGCGTTTAATAATGCATATAGAATCATATCAATGCATGAAGTAACAATTGATAGTGCATATAAAATCAGATCGATGCTTATGAAGAAAGGTAAATAACTGAATTACACCCGATTATATGAGTCGACCTGCTAATGATCAATGGTGCGGATAATCCCCTGGCTTTCCTCCACTGGTATCTATTTTCTCCTTTCTTGCTTGATGATATCTTTCTTTTCCTTCTTTGTTTCATTTATCCTCTTTGAATGAATTTGATATCCTTAATATACCCTTTGATGTGAGCGGTTGTGTCCATTAAATTGCGGTGTCTTTTGGAATGGTTATGACTCTTTGCTAACTAATCCTCTAATCTCTGCCATTAAGCCATATTCTGTTTAAAATTTGATTACTTAAACACTTAACAAATGATGCCTTCTCATGAGGAATCATGGCCCCTTGTGCTAGCGCTAAGGATACCTGATAGACTCTTCTGCAACTAATACAAATTAGGATAAGATGAATGGTGCTGAGTACACATAGGTGTTGGACAATATTGCCAGCTTGAGTGCCCTCAGATCTGTCTTGGCATTTGCCGAATTTGTCTTATTCGAATTCCCTTATATATTTCGTCACCCGCATAATACACAGTTTAATAGTTACCATAATCCTATCGAAGATTCCTTTTTATTATTTCTATTTGGAAGGACAGAGGAAGGTAATTAATATTAATTTATTTAGTTTGTTCGTTACAAAGATGGGGCATGACACGGTCGGCCAAGGATAGAGGTTTACTGTGTTTTAAAAGGAAGTCGGCTAGTATATATGGTCAGCCTCCTGAAAGCAATATTTATTTTATTTATTTGCTTGGTCTACTGTTGTAATCTGAGTGGCATGACAATTCCAGAACAAGAACTTTGGCAATCGATTGGGTTTCCTCCTTTTGACAACCCTACAAGTTATTGTTCCATTTGGCTTCAAAATCTTTAGGATTAACAATTTGAATTTCCTCAAAGGGCTAGAACCCTAAGGCTATATTTAAATGTTTCTGCATCTAACCTGAAAATCACCTGATTATTTGAAGATATGATTTCTTTGGTATTTGAAATGTAGTGCTAAGCACATGCTATAACCACTCTCCATCAACTTGGTAGCTAGATGACTTCCCACCTTGATTCTTTGATTATTTCTTAGATTCAAGATGTTCGTATGACCAAGCAAAGTGTGTTGCACCTGATGTGAATTGTTTGTTAGCACAGTTTTAGACTCAAATCACATCCTCATGTGATTCCATCTCTTATGGAAGATCTTTCCTACACTGCCCTAGTGTTTTGGACTGATAAAAATGGTGAAAACAGCCCACTGAAAGTGAACACCAACCACATTAATGTAAACTCGGTCGAAAACCTTATAGCAGCAACAAAGGAATTTGGGAATATGAAGAAATGAAGAAGATTGCTGCTGGAAACAATTGAACACTGCTGACAACCTCCTTCGGCACTGCTGTACATTGACAGTTCCCACATAATGGAAATAAAAACTGTTTACACATCTGTAAAAGTAATGAAAAGATAACAAAACCTCTGCTGTGAACACCAGGGATGATTTGTTTTGGTTGCAATGGCGAAGAGCCTGCATATATAGGCAATTGTTTTGAGACCTTGTATGCTGGGAATTAGTTTTTCGGTTTTATGGCTGATTGTAATAAATGTGGTATCACCTTTCTTTATGCTGATATGGCCGACTTGGTATGATGGCATGCCCCATGGAGATTTTCTCTGGAAACTAAACTTAGGCAGAGGTTTATGAATTCCCTCATTTTTTGCATATTGGCAGAGTTTTTATGTGGTGCAATGAAGGAAAATGTGCATTGGCAGTGGCTTATCCACCTTAGATGCCATTTTTAAGATTTAGGATAAATTATTGATTGGTTTCACCATGGTCAAAATGCGCCAGGCAGAGATTATGTTCAAAATTGCAAATTCCCTACATGTTGGATGGAATTTTAAGGAACTTAAACCACTTTCTAGTTGCCAGTGGAAGCCTTCAGTAACTTAACCACTTTATTTCTAGGCAGAACTCTTGAGTACATTTGCCACCTTTACAAATCCAGGAGAGTTTTTGGATGGCGGAATCAAAGCATTTGTGTGCCTTAGTTACATGAAGTGGAGATATTAAATCTTTGAGCTAGGCAAAGATATTTGCCACTTAAGCCAACTTCAAGACCATAGGTGGAATTTGTGAATGGTTGAATTTTGATGAGCATTCACCTTGGGAATCTTCGGTGGGCAAATGATAGCATACAGTGTGCCCTTCATGACTTAGCCATTTTCATACCTTTTTTCTACGCCGATTCCATCAACATCCTTCAAATCTTGTCATTATTTCATTTAGAACAGCTGCAACCTCTATCAACCTGCTAAAGTTGTTTGTAAAAAAATGAGGACTAAGACATGATGACCTTGCCAATTGACGGGGAAGACAACAAATTGAACTGGATTAACACATAATGATCACTCATGATGACAAACGGGAAAAAGGCAAGTGTGAACATTGAGTTTCATAATGGTGCAACATAACTATGATGGCTATAGGGATGGTGATGTCTAGCACTTCATTGTTCAAACTATCATCATCGCCCAAGCCTCCAAGCCTTACATTTTTCTTTATTCATTGTGTTTATCAGATTCATGGTTACCTTAAGGCTAAATGCTCATCTAAAATAATTAAAAGAAGTTTACCTCTTCCTTGAATCCATAGATTAAATAATTAAAGTAGATTAACCTTTGTAATAAAATATGAACTGTCCAAATCTATTTGAAAAATGCTTCCAGCATCTGAACAGCTGAAGAGATTACATTGCTTCAAAAATTCCTAATTTGTTTGCAAATCATAATCTGTTTCTCCTTTGAAATTTGTCATTTGGATATTTATTTTTCTTCAATTCTTTTGCTGCCTTTACTGGTTTCTGTTCCTCACCATCCTCTTCATTTCCACTTCTTGCTCTCCTTTCTTTTCAAACACCTTTGTCTGCCTTGCTGCCTTGCACATCTGTTCCATTATTTCCATTCACTCCTTTCTTCTTTACTGAACCTATCTTTTCTAATTTACCTAGTCCTCTGCTTGGTAGCCATTCTGTTGCTTGCCATTCTGCTTTTTTTCTCTATTATTATTTATCATATTTACAGGATGTCAGAAGATTATTATCTGACAGTAATTCAATGTGAATAGTCATTCAGGCATCTGGTGGACTCTTCGATTTATTTCAGTGCCTGTCTTAAAACATAGAACTTATTAAACAACTTTCACACATGTGGCCTAAATTGCTTGTGCCTTCATTTTAGGATTTAGAAGCTACACACAAATTGAGGTTCTAGAAAATAATTTTATGAACTATTTTGACACTTTGATTTAGTAGTGCATGTCATATAGATTAACTTCTGATGCTATTCTAAAAGATTGACTATAGTCATAGTTCTAGTTATGTAATTGTGACATGGAATGGATTCATAAAGAAGTTGTGTGGGCAGGTATTTTTATTTTAACTTTTGTTTTATACGTATAAATGATATAACTTTACTGTTTATATTAACAAAAGATCTAAATAATTTCCCAAGCAGATAGAGCAGACTGAAAGATTTGGTGTTGACCTTTGTTTCTTTGGCTTGAAATGTTAAATTAATTTCAATGCTCAATCCAATAGAGATGAGGTGATTTCAACCTTTTTAAGAGGATTAGATTTTTGTCTAGGAAGTTTTTTGTATTAATCGTAGTTGTGAGTTTTAAGCAGAATGTTTTCTTGGCATGTTAAATGTTGGTTCAGCATTGCTAATTCTAAGATTAACTATTAACATGGATAAGGTTTATCATTTTATGATTAAGCAATGGTTTCTATGCCTTATATGTTTTATATGATGGATACCCTTCTAAACTATAAAACGTTTTGCATGCATTTTGCGGGAAATAAAAAAGATGCCATGAATTCTCCTGAGGTGCTTGGGAGGAACAAGCATACAATTTTAGCTGATGTGCCGAACATGCTGGTAAGGCAACAACTTTTCAAATTTGTTGACATTCTTGGAAGTCTATTGTAGTCAACTTTTGTCTTTAGATATTGGAGGTAATTTCTTGTATGGTTATTGTAGATTATGTTGCTTTACATTGTTTGAGATATCTATGGTTAAATTTGTGAATTTTGTTTTCTAAATGGCAATCTGGTTTATGTTTCCATGCAGAATTGAGTAGATATAGAGGCATATAGTAGAAGTGTAGTCTGACGAATATTTGAGGCTGTTCATATCCCTACAAAACTTCACCTGCAGTCAAGTTTTTAGTCAGTTATCATGTCATTCTTTTCATGTTTTCAATATCAAACGAGTTGCCCTTCCTATCTTCAAAAGTCATTAGGTATTGGTCTATGTTGTTAACCAACAATGCTTGTAGATTGCTTGTGTATGAGGGATGACAAACAAAAATGATCAAGTTCTTAAAAGATTGATATTTTCAGCATAGAAGGAAGAAGATGCAATGATGGATATTTGAATCTAAATGTAAGAATGAAAATTATCAAAAGGTATCTCCTTCAAGTGACAATTGGATGATAAAACTCTGCCAAAGGAAGGAATAGGTCTGATTATGAAAGTAGATGCACAAATATAGCAGCTTAACCAGTTCAAATCCATGCATAAGTGATGGAGAATGGCAAAGACAACTTAAAATTTCACCAACCAGCTACCAGTGCACATTTGAGGTGGCTAAATCATGGTAAAACCATGCTGAAGAGGTGGCTAAGTGGTCACGCAACCATGCCTTGTAAAGAAGGCATCATGTCTATTACCGTTTTAATTTATGCATTTTAGTGCGACACAAAATGAGATAGATATGTAGTAGAACCACTCTTCAAATTAGAAGGGGGAGCAGCGAGTGCCCATTAAACTAAAAACTAACCTAAAGTGCACAATGTGTACTTGCTTATTTACAATCTTTATAGTGTTTTCTGAGCTGATCGAGAGTATGCAATACAAATTAAACAAAGCCTATCTTTTTGCTTTTTAATTTGCAGTGTAGGTCATTAATATAGATTAATATTTTTGATTACTATAGATTAATATTTTTGATTAATATAGAAGCAAGGTATTCAGATTAATATAGATTAATGTTTTTGATTAGGTAAGCACTTTTGATTGGAGCTATGAACTAGAGAGGGTTTTGAAAGGAGCCCAAAACCTTGTCTATCAAGAAAGGCTACAACAACATGAAACTAACCTTAAGACTAGATGTGAGGGGGGGTGGGGTACTTTGCTTGACCCTCTTGGTCCTCAACAGTCCCCAAAGAGCACTATCAGATTTTGTATCGGTCCCTTCAATGATTGATGATGGCACCAAATACTTCTTTATTTCTAGTCTAGATGATTATACTTGATGATCTTTTGTTTTCCTTAGCATTTGCTCTTTAGGGTTCTTGTTCTCCCTAGCTTGCTTATATTTACTGATTTCTTGACCACTTGTGTTGGTGGTCCCTTGTTTCATTTTTCTTTGCTTTTGTTCTTCACCTTTGTGGGCCTTTTTTGTGTTTCTCTTCCTAGAACTTTCTACTGTAAATTGCTCAAATAACTTATTTATAGGTTATAGAGAATGGCTTTTATGGATTTGAGAAATATTTATAAAACACCCTAAGAATATTTTCTATAAAGTGAACATATCTACAAGTTGTAGAAATAACAGAAAAAAAGGAACTTTAAAGAAAACCTAATCCTAAAACAACTAATAAAATACAACTAACTAAATTGGCCTAAAAATAGGCTCTTACCCACGACATAAAATAGGACATGGAGAATTTGGATATGCTCAGTGCTGAAAAGAGCATTTTGTATGTGAGTGGCGTCCATGATTATGGAAAATTCTTCACACTGAAATTGGTGAATCCTTTGAAGAATAGTGGGACCCAAGCATGATGATATGCCAACACTTGAATTTGAAACCCTATTGATTTGATACAATTACAATGTAAACTACTGCTTAGTGTTGGGTGAAAATTATGTAATCATCTTTTCAATAGATTACACAACCTAGACTTTAGCCATAGCTATGTGAGATATAATCTCTCCTCTCAGAAAGGGGAGGCACCCTTCTTATTGCTAACAGAAGCTACGGTAAAATTAATTAAGTATTTACACAATGTACACTACACTTACGAAATGGGGGGGGGGTGTGTCACATTCATGCTTCTCTCTTTTTTCAGAGAAGACGTTTTACAATGCTTCACGGTTGGAAGTTCTAATTCAAGATAATTTTAAACTAACAACGAGTAGTAATGCCAATACCTCTATCTTGTCAAAGCAAAGCATAGAGATACCAAATATAATTAATAATAAACAAGTAAAAGAAAAGGGAAAGCTCACGAAGGCACAAAGTCGTTCCGTAGCTTTTTCACTGATGGATCTGTGAGAGATGTACCGTCTGTTGCATTAGAAGCACAAAGTCTTCTCAGACGTAGCAATTCCTCGAACAACATGAACGATTACAAGCACAAAGTCTTATAGATCATTCAACAAAAGTATCCAAACATAAATATAAACCCAAATAAGGAATGTAACACAAAGTTTACATAAATTACTTGAAGCCCTTCAGATATCATCTACTAATCACCACCAATAAGATCAATCCACAAGATTATCGAATCCAACACAAAGTCTGGTTTGCAATTCTCTTCTTTATTGATCAGATTTCATTCACAAGATATGAACACAAAGTTTCACAATTCTGCTTCAAAAAGGCATCACTTCGTTGCAAAATACTAAAGGTGAGCTTTACAATAGAAATCCCTCATATATATAAAGGAGAGGGATGAGCAAAATTAGGAAATCAGTTGAGAAAAGTTAGGAAAGTTAGGTGAGTTAATTTAGGAAAATCTCACCTAACTTTGATTAAAGTCAAAATGTAATTTGTCTTCAAGAAATTACATCTCAGATTTTCAGTATAATTACATTTTGAGAAAAGACATTTAAGATGCTAGAAACTATTTACAAGATGCGTAAAGGAAAGCATCAAAAAGTTCAATATTGGAGATCAGGAATCTTCATGGTTCCTTGTTTGGGCGCGGAAGTCTTCATACTTCTTCCTAGTCTCCTGCACGAACGTCTCATCCAGACCAACGGTGTAATCTGCAATGGTATGAACTCTTGTGATCGACCTTCTGGCGGATGAATGGATTTTCTTGCACCTGCGAAGATGCGTCTTGAGATTATCAAGTGTCAGCTGTGTATCGCAAATGACATGCATTGAGGCTTTTGAAAAGCTAGTATCCTCGACTTGCTGCATAATGGCTTCTTTGTAGATTTGGGATAGTTCATTGGATCAAAAGATGTCACCTTCAAGATCACTTGATGACACCTGAAAAGGAATTGCAAAGATGGTGAATCAACAGGCATTAGTAGAAAAAGCAGCATTGGGAAGCGTGAAGCGAGCAACGATGTTGAGCAAGCGTGAAACAAGCGACGAGGCACGAAAAACAATGTAGGGTGGAGAAACGGGGTTCGAAGCGAAGAAAGAATAAGTTGGAAACGTTTTAAGGCAAAAATGGGAAAAGTGTAAGGGCGCTGAAAATCAACACCCTTGCACTTAGGAAAATGCCTTTAGGTGCAATGGCGCTGAAAATCAGCGCCCTTGCACTTTTGGGTGTAAGTTTGGAAAGAATGTGTCAGGGCGCTGATTATGTGTCAAGGCGCTAAAAATCAGCGCCCTGACACTTAGTCTCAAAGATTTCATGGCAAGTGCAATAGTGGGTTTGTAGTGGCGTAAGAGTTTCCAACTCGATGAAGAATGAGAGAGAGATGACAAGAATGAAAAAGAAATAACCTAAAATCACTTTTAAGTGATTTGTAAGTGAAATAGAAGAACAAAAAGTCACACATTTAATTAAGGCATGAAAATTGGAGAAAACTAGAAAAAGTGCGAAACGGTGAAAAATCACCGCCGAACTCAAAAAAATGGCTAAGTATGGGAAAAGGTGCACAAGCACTAAAAATCAGCGCTTGTGCACCAAACTGATTTTTCACTTAAGTGCAAAGGCGCTGAAAAAGCCCGTCCTTGCACTTTCAACACTTAGAATTTTTTTTGAAAATATTAGTGCGCTTTTGTCTGGAGCTTTTGCACTTTTGACACTTAGAATTTTTTTTTTAAATATTAGTGCGCTTTTGTCCAGAGTTTTTGCACTTTTGACAATTTCACTAAGTATAAACAACGAGAGTTTGCGAAAGTACTCGTTTCGAAGGTCTTCGTGAGACAAACGCAGAGGGATGCTCAAACAGACTGTTTGAGACTTTGGAACGCACTTTGTAATGTCCCCTTCTCATCAGTAATCTGTTCTGACACTCATCCGCCTATTCCAGAAGCCTGTAGGCATGTATGAGGTAAAATTAGGGTTTCCAGTTTTGAGGTTCCTCGGCATTTTCTGAGAGTTTACTATTTATAGTAAATTCTATTTTAAGCAGTATGGAGTTTGTCAGCTTTCAGTACTTTATTTTCAGTTGGAGCATTTATTTGCAGTTCTTATTTGACCTCTTAAGGCATTTTTATGTTAAAATAAGGCATTAAGGTTATATTATGCAGTTGACCCCCTTGGCCTAGATGAACAACTTTAAGTTGTAATTAAAAAGGGGACTTGGAAGGGTGACGCCTTCATGAAGAGGTTTATTATTTTATTAAGAACATTTTCCTTGGGAAAAAAGTGGACGCCACTTTATAAAATGAGAATTTTGAAATAAAGTGAAATTCTCCTTAAGCAAATTGGACGCCATCTTGAGAAGATGATTGTTTTGGGAATTTGAAGGGTCTCCTGTGTCTTTTGGTCTGCTTCTCAGGAATTTGGAGAGTTTGTGTGCTCTTATTTATTGAAGGTTTTTGCTCCAGCTTTTCATCCATGAAAATTATGCTAAAGTTATGCTGTCGGAATGACAATTGATATATTGCTTCGAGGATGTCAACCTCCTAGCCTTTCGTCCAATTTCGTGTTTGCAATATAACACCTAGTTGGCTACATTGCTACTTCTCAACATCAGACTAGCAGATTGAGCTCATTTGAATGAAGAATTCTGGAGATTTTGGCAATTTTGGTTTGCTGTTTCATCTACTGCTGAAGGTGATTTTTATTCATAGTTTATTTTCCAGTTTGAATTTGGTTCTGGGTACTTCACCAATCTATTTGCTGTCCTTGGGCGACCCTTCATGTTAATTTTGGGAATTTAATTGCAAGTGTCTGATTTTTAAATGAAAATCGCCCCTCCCAAGAGGGCCGTACCTTTCTAAGAACATTGGGAATTGTGCAAGTTTATATAAGTTGGAATTTGCTGCTGTTTGGTGCTTGGAATTTGGGCGCCTACCTCCTGAGAGACCTTTGCAAAAGGCTTCAATCAATTCGGAGGTGAAATGAGTGAGTTATGAGTATTTTACTGATTTCCAGTTTGCTGATATGAATTTCCAGAACTCAGGATTTTACATCAGATTTATAAGCTTCTTGTTTTAATCATATTTCTGTCATTGGAAAGCAAAGAACATTATTGGAATTCATTCTTATCTTCTTATCTCATTTCTCTATCATTGTAATTCATGTTTTTGCAGTCCTTTGAATTGTAAGGTTTTGATTAGTAGTACTAATCTGACCCATTATTATTGTTGCAACTACTTGATTAAATTCTAATTAATTACCCTTGGACGGTTTACCGCCAGTGCGGAGAAAGAATTTGTTATATCATTGTACCCACTTTCAAGTGGTGAATTCCCACAATTCTGTGGATGCCCGCCGCAGCGGATGAATTGTTTAAATTGTAATCTTTTCCCCCCACTGTTTGGTGGTAGTGTGGAAATGCTCATCATGGCTGGTTATCCGCCTATCAGTTTCTAGTTTTTCAATTCAACACTCCGTCATATGTTAGCACCTCGCCCTCAGTGGGATCTTGAGTGCACATTCTTGACGTTGAGTAATTTTCATTTCAAGTTCAGTTTTCTATTTGGAGCTAACTCTAACCGAGTTGATTAAGTGCTGGTTATGTGTGTTAATTCATCGAAAAAAATTGGTTAGCATATTTCACACTTCAAGGTGGATTGAAAATTGCCTCGTTTTGTGTGCTTGAACATCACGAACCTAGGAAACGGACAAGTTTCGTAGGGGGGTTATCCTTGGAACGAGTGCTGCTAGATTCCGTGATAACACTTAGGGTTTTGTCATGATTTAAAATGGTGATTGAAATGCTTAGGTTGCTGCAACTGCTCTTTTTTGCCATGGCCAAACTGTAGGTCTTGTTGCCAAGGATTGCCAATCTGTTATGAGACAAAACAGCTATCCAATTTTACTGAATAGGATATGATCTGCTAAAGAGAATCCATAAACAAGTAGAATCCTTGTGTCATCCTGTCTGAAAATGATTACAAAACTTTAACTAACAAATATGCACCTAAAATGCCCTTTATTGATGCTGTTCTGCCTGTTTGGCCAGTGATAACTATTGCTATAGGGATATGGTGGCTGCAAGCACTGGCCTTTGCCATTTGACCCTGTTATAGGCAACTGGAGTATGCTAATATACCTGCAAAATAAGTACAAAGAATGATCTGCTAATGCTATAACAAAGTCTGAACAACATTTTTTTTATTAAGAGTTGGATTGCATGTTTTTAACTGCATTTTGCTTTAGTTCTGACTATACATAGTATGGCGGAAATCATTAAGAGCTCTGCCACCTTTTGAAATACTGGGAAGAATTTACTGATGGCAGAACCAGCATATATATATATATATACAAATGATGATCAACTAAATACAAATTTGAGAAAAGGGAGTATGAATGCTTAGTTTCATATGGGTACAACAGACTGCACCCATATAGTCTGTAACCATATGCTTTGCAGGCCCCACAATACACTGCTCTTTAGTAGACAAGGTTTAAGCTCTGAATTCCGATTCAATCATATAGTTGGACAGCTCAGAATCTACTGAAAAGTCTGCTGCAAGTGAAATTAAATCTTTTGTGCGTTCCTCATTGAGCATGCTGAACATTGAAAACTCTTCTGGTTAGTCTGTTAGTTCCATTGTATATTATGATAGTCTGGATGATAGTGGGAATGTGAATTGTTTGTGTAGTCTAATTCAATTCATTTATTGTTTTGAATATTCTGTGATGTGTTTCTTTTGTTGCCAGCTAGTTGGCTAGGAATCTGACTTTCTTTTTAGAGGGAATGATGTATTTAGCATATTTGGAACTTATAATTTGTTAGTACTTGTTTAGCCAATTTTTTTTGTTAGTTCCTTGTTGGTTTTTGGTATTTTTGAATGAATAGTTATAAGTGGCTACCAACAGTCTTGATCCAATTGACAGCCATTGGGCCTTCTAAATAGAATTGTTGTAGTCAGTAAAGGTGTTTGATGCTTGAACAGTTCTCCTTTATCTAATTTCATTGTAATCAAGCACTACCCTTAAAGCATTCAATCTCCTATTCTTGTACAATCAATCTAATATGTACTATTCTTTTTTGTATATTATTGCAATTGGTAGTGTAAGACTATAGCAGTAAACAAGAAGCACATAAACAGGTGTAGGGGATGGATGTAGGAACTAAAATAAAAGTCATTTATATTTCTAGTATGACTTGACATTTAGTAATAAGTTGGCTATGTCGATGGATAAAGTAACAGGTGAACAAATCAAATTTATTGGTCAAATAAAGCAAAGTTGGGCTGTGTGTCAGGCAGAGGCTAAGTTATGGTGCTGCCTGAGTGATACTGAATTGTTGCTAGCATCAGTTGGTTGTTGGCTTGTGATGATATCTTTTTTGCAGTTTATCGAGCAATTGCAATGATTGGGAGCAAATTTTCACCAGCTATTTGTATCACAATTATATGCTTAGTTCATTATTACCATGCTTATTATCACCATCAATGGGACAGTCATAACATTAGAATTGACTTCATTATTAGTAGTCTTAAAACAAAACGCCATCTTATCAGAACTGGACTAATATTTATTCAAAAAACTAGAGTAAAAGGCAGGTGCTTTTAGCAGCACATGGCCATATATTTAGGAAATGTGATAGAGTTATATATTTTACTCTTGCCTTTTTGTTGATTATTAGAAATTAAAGAATGTGTTTGGACTCTTTCTCAGAAGGATTATGGGACACAATTATAGATTTATAATGTGCACTGTGGATGCAGATTCAAGGAAGACATAATGCTTTTAGTTGTTACCATCTTCTAGAAAATCTTGACGACAACAAGGACTACATATTTTGGTCACCCAATAAGGATATAATTACAGAGCATGATGAAGTTCACGCTTTGCCTGAAGGCATTGTGCCTCTTAATTGTATGTGATCATTTCTTATGTTTTTCCTTTTGCAATGAAGTTAAATACCAAATAGACATTTTGCTGATGTTATTTCTAGAATATCTTGGAGAACAAAAATTGCAACACTTTAGTGCTCATATTTTCTTGAAACAGCTAAAAATCTACTTGTTCATTTCAAGTAATATGAATTTAACTACTATTTAGCATCATATGTTTACCAATATAATTGATTCTACATTGTTTCAAAGAAATTGTTGTCATGTTCCCTTTTTAGAACTAAAGGAATTGAGGACTGGTAGTCTATTTTATATTTCTTGTAGGCTAAGAGATGAAAAAAGGTAAATAATAATAATATTTTAAGGGAGCCCAATCTCTTTATTTTCAAAAAGGCAACTTAAATATTATTATAGAGTCTATATAATATTTAAAAATTATATGTAATTCAAAAAGCACTTTTTGTAATTTAAAATGTATTTTTAAACATTTGGAGCTAAGTTGCTAGTTCTAGTATGGGTGCGGGTACAAGTACTAGTACCGGGTACGACGGTAGAGCAATTTTTTTGGTCCTTAGGTATGAGCATGGGTTTTGTTATATATATATATTATATAAGAACAATGATACTCATAATTGCCAATAAATAGAATATTTAAATACCTCGTATTCATAATTTGCAAAATCCCAAGTCTCAAAATGTCATTACACAATGAAAATTCAAAATTATATTTTTATAAAATATAATATATAACATAATAGCATCGAATGAAAATCGAGAAAAATAAAAAGTAAAAAGATACATATTTGGGAGAGAATTTTAATTGCAAGAGGTTGCAAGTAAATGGATCTTTGACCATGCATATACCGCCAATCATGAGCATCTTTCCTATATTTGTCTCGAAGAGTGGAAACATCATGATTCCTTGAAGATATGAAGTGGCCAATGTTGCTCAAGCCAATAGCAACCTCCTCATCCCTATATGGTGCCACCCTCCTCAACAATGAAAGTATCTCTTTGCTATAATACATTGGCAATAAAGGAAATGCTAACAGATGTAAGGGGGTGGTCATCTTATTCCAATGGTCAAGGATAATCTTTTGCACACTTTTGAAAAATGTTTCTATTGGGTCATGTTCTTTGGCTTCTATTATATTTCTTATTTTCTCCACCATGGAGTCCATGCCATCATAAATCTCACCCCAACATGGGCAATCAGTATCAACAACTCCTTCATCAATGAAGTTGTGTGTAGCCTTGGTATCAATGAGAGCAACATTTCACTGCCTACATAAGACTCCATGAACCTTGAAGGACTTATTTTTCTAAAATCTTGCAAGCTAGGCAACGGTGGCTTCACTTTCCTTCTCGTCTTCGAACTCTTTTGTTGATTCTTCCTCTTCATTTTCCTCCAAATCAGCTTGCTGTTCTGATTTTTCTGATTGCTCGCCTAAATATTATTAATGTATTTAATTATTTAATGTTTCCTGGGAAAAGTACAAATATTAAGGTAATATTAAATGATTAAATATTATGGGGTTATAAAGTGACGATGAGAAATACTAAAAGGTTTAATTAATAAAGTCACTTTATAATAATGTGTTGAGTGATTTAGGCAGGAAAACCCTAAAAAGGCAAAACGGAATAATAAAATAGATTTGGGAGCTCATTCTCTCATATTTTGGATTATTATTTTATTTGGGGTTTGTGTTTTGGTGGAGCTCTTCGGGGTTGAAAACCCTAGGTGATAATTCCCACGCGTTCCAATTTCGGTGGTGAAAGATTCCTACCTAGCTAGTGTTGGTGGATTCATCCAGGATTCACACTTGCGCATTAAGGGAAAATTTATGAGTTTCCTTTGGAGATAAATTTGAAGATTAATGATTGAAATCAGCTTCTCTGAGAAGCACGGGTTTATAATATCTAGAGTTTACGGACAGGGGGTTTCTCTGGTACTATTTATTTTATATCTGCATTTATATTGTTCCTTGTCTCACATCTGGTTAATTATTGGTTGAAGATTTTCAAGTTTATAAAGGTTGTGTTGAATTCCTGCTAGTCGATAATCTTAGAATCATTCTTGTTATTGGACAAATGTTATAGAAGGGTTATATTTCTGGTGCATACACCCTAAGCTGGGCATGTGGTTGGAAGTAGTCTTTGCTGATCTATTGCTGGGCGGATTATTGTTGTCTTCCTATTTTATGATAGGTGCTTACACACAAGAACCCGTGCCACACAAAACCTAGCGCTGAGTTTGAAGGCGGCAGCAGAGTTCATTAAGGACATGAATATCAGGTAGTTCATGGCCTCAAAGATTGGCTGGAGTGACCTTTGCAAACTCCTTACCTCCAGCATTGTCAAGTGCGTGAGAAGTCAAGTGAGGGGCGTGAGCTTCTAAGAGCCAAGCGCTTGATTTTTAGGAGCTTATTTGCCATTTGAAGGTCTGATATCAGACATTCTGGAAAGACATTCCAGAAAGACATGAGGATTCTGGGCATGGGCATGTAATCTGGTAGTATATCTATCAGCATAAATATGGGTCGTGGGAGCAGATGGGAGTTAAACGCATAAGTCTATGAGGCATTCGTAATAACAGCAAGCTAATACCAGTCATGGCAGCCCGTTACCAGGTCTGAAAGACAATTTCTTACTCATGTAATGTTGATTATCTGTCATACTGTTAGCAATTACAAATATTTAAGGTTACTGTTCATTTCTGGGAATTATATGTATTGTCTTGACTGCAAATGCAAGCCCATATTATATCTCTGTGATCTGTTATAGCTTTGACCTATTGTAATCTGTTCTTAGCTGTATATTCTGAGCTTGCACGAGTCTGATATTAAATTCTGAGCAGCTATATATTGCAAACCTATCATATTTGAAGCTCAGAATACCCTTTGTATGCATTGGTTATAGCTGTAGCTCCTTTCGGAGTGTGAATGCTTAAAGTATGTTCATCAACTGCTATTCACTCTGAATACGATTGAGTCTGAGGTGTAATTCTGAGTTGCTATAATTTATATATCAGTCCTTAATGTTGAATAAAGAAGTGATAAAGTGGGTTATCAGACTGTGTGCAACTTTATATTTGAACACTATTCCATTTAATGCATTGTTATGGTATTAGTTTGATAAAATGTCAAATCTATCAAACTAAGATAAGCACAAAAACTTCATTCATCCGAGAAGGGTATCTTATAGTGGTATCAGAGCTGTGCATCTTGCTAGCCTGAGGGTGAATAGTAAAAGGTAACTTCAGTTAATCAGCTATAGATCAAAATTTCAGTTTGGGTAACACGGCTACTTCTAGTGATCATATGGATTCCTTGCTTGAATCTATGATGCGCGATTAGCTTGGTTTTGAGTGGAAATGGGATAAAGAACAGGAGGCTGCCAAATTCCTTCAAGAGAAACTGAAATATATAGGTAAGAAGCTTAAACACATATCTGAATCAAAGATATTTCTTCTCAGCATGTTGAAGGAAATGAAATTTAGTCTATGCAAGGTTGGTCAATTACCTTCCCAGCCGATGTGTAAAGCTATGTCTTCATTGGTGCACTCTTTGGTTAAGCCAGTACTTGAAATATACCGAGCCAATTTTTTCAATTTTTCAATTACAAAGAGCAGAGCAATACACAATCGTTAGGGTTAGCACTTAAACCAACGATGCGGAATTCAACTCTAACCAAGAATGTACACCAGGATCCCGAGTTGGGCAAGGTGTGATCATATGGTCAGAGGATCTCAATGCAATGCTGATAAAGGAACTCTAACCAAGAATGCGCCGGATGACGACGAGCATATGGTCAGAGGGTCTTAATGCAATGTTGATACAAAGAACTCTAACCAAGAATGCGTCGGAGAACGACGAGCATGTGGTCAGAGGATCCTGATGACGTGGTTTTTTGAGACCGCACCAACACAGAATAAAGTCTCCCAACGGATGCTCTATCCTCTCTTGAACAAAGTATTCAGCATGCTAAGATTGCGAGTAAGATCATGCTTTCAACTCCAAGGTTCCTTAAGTGCGAATAGACTCAGTTGGCTCGATGTGATTTTGCTGGTATTTCAAGGGGACTTACACAAATTGTTTGACAGTTAACAGCAGACAGCAGACTAAGGGTTTTCATGTAACTCAAATGATTTGGCAGGTGAGCACAAGTTTCCTAATTCTAACCGGAAATGAATTGAAATTAAATGGGTGTAGGGCCTAAGAAGTTTATGTTCTATTCTAAAATGTAGGACATGGCAATCAATTCACAAGCTTCAACCAAGCTCCGTTTTGCCTCACTTCGGACAACTTCCGCGGAACTGGTGCAATCTTTAGAGGAGTGACTCAAGATGTTCAGATCACGATCTAGCATGAAGACACCATCACGACGACGCATGCCAACATATCAACCATAATCGAAGTTAAGTTTCACGAATTTCTAGTTGACCACGCAAGGCGAACCCACCGTCAGCGAGCCCGCTAGTGGTATGGACAAGCGAAGTCTTGTTCAAATTGAACACCACGTTCCACAATTGCTAAGTACTTGCATGAAATGAAATCTACTTTATTTTAAGCTACTTCAAGATACTACGCGAATTGGAAGGACGAAGAAGCCTCAACAACTATTCACAACAAAGAAGAATTCACCATCAATGAAAATTCTTTTATTATGAAAGCATACATGACAACTTCTTACAAAGTATCCAAAGGGAAGACTTTCCTTCCTTTTCAATCTAAACTATACTATCTAATTGCTCTCTACTCCTTTTCTGCTATCCTAACTCTGATCTAATTCTCCTTCTAATGAGATTACAAATGAGGGGGACTCCCCCTTTTATAGTTGGCCAAGTCCAACGGACGGCTCAGATTACAATCGGCTGGATGGCCCAGATCGTGCCACCTCAGCCCTAAACAAGATTTTCCCTAAAAACCGCCACAAAGGAGAGTGGGGTAATAAATGAACCATTAATGTCCACCACCCTTCTAGAAGATTCCCGTTTGTAGAAGCGTTCACACTGTTCTTGATCTTCTTTCTTGACGTTGTTCTTCATCTTTGCTCGAGCTTCCCTTCTTCTTCCATCTTGAGTTTTGAAAATGTTTCTTCAACACTTAGCCATTTTCTTGCAACTTTCTTCCTTCGAGGTTGAGATGTCATCTTGAATCACTTGCTTCATCACTCTAAATCACCATCGCTTGATCTCGACGTTCCTCCTGCAAAACAAGCAAGGAGAAGAGTATTAGAACACATCACAATATAAACTCAACTTACTTACCAAGATTTTCAAGTTTTGATCTCCAAGGGTTCATCGTCTTCACTAGCTAACTTCGCGTTTAAATTCTTCATGCCTCAGCCAATTTTCGAACCCATCTTGCCTTCTGCCCGGCGCACTTCGCTCTGATATTTTCTCCAACTCGGGCTTGAGGAAAAATGCTTTCATCAGGAATTCAATCAAAAATCATCTAGGCGATCACCTTCAAATTCATCTGCCAAGGCGTTTTATCTTCAACAACATCATTTATTCCTTGCCTTAGAAATTTTTTTCAAATTTCCCTTAGGAAATTCATCAACCCGGTGCCCATCAACAATCTCCACCCCGAAGCCCTTGACGAACTGTGGGAGACTTTAAAATCCATTCCTCATCGATAATCTTCAATACCCAGAAGAAAATTTCCGTCAGAACGTGTCGAACTCATGGGTGCACAACGAACGGGTTCATTTAATTTTCTTGAATTTTGCACCTTAGAAAATATTCTTTCATCGAATTTATTCTTGTTCTTCGATCCTAAAGTATTTCTTTGCTCTGACTTGGAAAATTTTTAACAACCCTGTGAAGCTGGCATTCACTGACTTCACCTCTGGCAATTCTGCTCGTGCTTCAGGAAAATTTCATCACCTCTCCAGACTTAGGCATTTTTCTAAGGGAGAAAATATTTGTGCCTTAGAAAATTTTCGAATCACTTAGCATTTCTTTTGAAAAATTTTCCCTTAGAAAATTTTATTCATTCTTCAATCCATCTTGCCAGTGGTGAGAAAATTTCATCAACCTTTCTTAGAAAATATTTCTTGAAAGCACATCACACTTAACATATTTTATTTTTCATCTAGCAATTTCCAACGCCTAGCATATCACTTGGCATTATTTTCCATTTAAATCTTAGGCGCACTTCACACTTGCAAAAGGATACCAGCCACGCCTTACATATTTTCTTTTATTCATCTTGTGTCT
Organism: Sequoia sempervirens; assembly: GCA_007258455.2. Taxonomy (NCBI): domain Eukaryota; kingdom Viridiplantae; phylum Streptophyta; class Pinopsida; order Cupressales; family Cupressaceae; genus Sequoia; species Sequoia sempervirens. Next base: position 349,693,587 of record VDFB02000015.1, on the reverse strand, counting down.
TGGCGCATTTGGCACATCATGGGGAATATTTTATTACCTTACACCTTCAACGCCTTGGCAACATTCACCCTTTATTCTTATCAACTTGGGCGCATATTCATCTCATCCTTGGAAAAAAATTTCAACGCCTAGCATGTTTGTTTTAACTTCATCACCCTAGCATATTTAAATTTTTCCTCTTTATGTCTTGGGCGCACATTACCCTTGCTAGAAGACTTTCCTTCCAACGCCTAGCAACACTCTCTCTTACTTTATCCTTTGGCGCATTTCATACTTGAAGGAGATGGAATATTCAATGCCACCCTTAACCTCTTCTTGTCTTTGGCGCATTTGAGAGGGTGAGAGGGATGAAAAACGTTGACCCCTTTGACCTTCTTTGTTTTGTCTTCACATGGGTCCTTTTGGGCGTATTTCAGCATGCATGGAGGATGAAACTCCCAACGCTTTTCACAAGTGACCCTTCAACTTCCAGCTTTTGTCCTCATGTGGCCCCATTTGGGCGCATTTTGCCATGGGCGCATTTTGCCATGGGGGAAGGATAAACCTTGTTGACTCCTTTGACCTCCTTTGTTTTGGGCGCATTTTGGCCTATGTGGTGGATGAAAGTTTTTAAACTTAGAAAAAAATTTCCATGTCTCTTGTGAGGGCGCATTTTGGGCATGGTGGAGGATAGAAAACTTTGACTTTCCTTGACTTTTTATTGCATGCCTCTCAAACATGGGCGCATTTTACCCCTGGAGGTGGATTTAGCTATGCCTTAGAATTTATTTTTTTACCAACTCTCTCAAGGTGAGCGCATTTTGATGGGTGAGGAGGATGAAGTCTTTCATACTTAGAATTTTTTTTTTTTTTTGAAATCATCCACTTTCAGGGCGCAAATGGAGGTATGAGGAGGATGAAACATATCCACACTTAGAAATTTTTTGGCTTGTCAGACATGATCGCATTTTAGCATGTGAGGTGGTTGAGGAAATTTCTTGCTTGGAAAATTTTCTAGCATTTTTTTGCTTGAAGTGGGCGCATTTCCCTGGTGGTGAAGGATGAACACAACACTTAGCCACTTTTCTTGACTTTTGTCAGCTTCTCTGTGCCTTGCTATTTATAGTAAGTCTCTTGATTTTCAAATCTCGGAAGCTCGGAATGATTTGAAATTTTAAACACTGCATCCTCATGACCTGATTGTCCTGTCGACACTGCCATTTTTAGCTGACCTGCTATTTTTAGCCCATTTTTGGTGGTGATTTACTATAAATAGTAACTGCTTGTTTCTGGTAGTTCCACTGCTCCGATTAACTTGAAATTTAAATGAGGCGCTCCTCACCACGTGACCTGCCTGTAGGCATCAATGCATGCACCTGACTTGCTATTTTTAGCCTGTTTCCAAACTGACTTACTATAAACAGTAAGTGCTCCGTTTGACTTGAAATTTTACCAGCAGATAGCCTGAAGGATACTGATCGCGGTGGTTTACACCGGTTTTCGAAAATTCTGACTTTTTACCCTTCTTTTCAAGCCCCGAAGTTGGAAACCCTAATTCGCTCCGCATGCGTATCAAATGATCTTTGTTTGTTCTCGTTTCTGTTGCATTGCGATCAGCTTGTGATTCTGAACTGCTGGGAAGCGGTCGCTGAAATATATCTGCTAAAAATAGTAAGTTGCTGAAGGAGTGATTATCTTTGTTTGCATGTCATATCACTGTGAAGCTCTCGAAAAACCCACAAGGAATATGCAGACATGCAAAGAAAACCCTGACATGCAAACCCTAAAAATAGCCCTGGAAGGCTGAACTTTGAAAGTCGTTATCTTGCTTTGCATGTCACACCATTGCGAAGGTCTCTGAAAACCCAGAAGGAATCTCCAGACATGCACTGAAAACTCTGCATCCAAGCCTTGAAATTGCTCTGGAAGCTAAACTGCTAAAAATAGCAAGTTGTCTATTTCAGCTCAAAATTTGCTAGTGAGCAGCTTGATGTGTTCTGGATGCAATGTGACTTTCGAAAATTCAAGAACGTTGACGGAACTCCTGTAATTGCACACTTACTAAAAATAGTAAGTACTCAGAATCTGATAAAATTTCAGTGAAAACGTGCTGGAAGCATGCTGACATCAATGTTAGTCTTAAATCTAAATTCATTCACCTTGTTTGTCTTCAAATTGACCAAAGAAACGCAAACCCTAATTTTCAGACTTGGCCAAATTTCACTCGTTTAAGCTCACAAGTGGGCACGTCCCCCGAAAGCAAATAGCAGAAAAGAGACAGAAAGAGAGAGACAAAACCAAAGCCAAAAGACCAGAATGGAGCAAAAATTAGGGGTCCCCATTTTGAATGGGGCGATGTGTGAAAAGGTTACAACAGATCCCTACCAACTATTATGCTAAAGTAACTCGACGTCAAGAATGTGCTTTCCAACCCGAGATGGAATTGGAGCTACCATATGACGGAGATGCTAAATATTACAATGCAATAAAGAGAAGAAGTAAGATTGCTGATAGTACTACTGTTCAGCTTACAATAATTAGAGATTTGCCTGCTGTTGTACCCAAACCAAATTTTTTGCTTCATCAAGGCATTTTGCATTTAAAATTCTAAACCTTGCTAAAATGTTGTAGAATACAGTTTTGGGCAATATCAAGCATGTAGTTTTTGTCAATATTTTGTCAGTCAAAGTCAGTCTTATTGATCAGAACCTGAAGCAGAGACTCAAAATGGAGTTTTTCATGATGGAGGAACATCTCACGACGGCGTTTCATATTGCACATGATGATTTCAATGATCGAAACGGAGTTTTTAATGGTCAAATTATGAAGATTTTTCAGAGGAAAAGCCAGAAAGCGCAACTATAGCCCAGGGGCGCCCAGTTTTTTGAAGGTCAAGATCTTGCTGAAAGTGTTCAAGAATACAGTCAAACTCTTCAGAATTGGTCTGGCTATCCGATGAGCTATCCAGCGAAGCTTTCCGAAACCTGCAGCTCCGGCAAACAGCGTCAGAAGTTGAAATTCCCAAAGTTCTAGATATGAGAAATTTGTCTTTTTCAAGCAAAAGCGCGCCTCTAGCCTGAGGGCGCCCATCCTAAAGAGGGGGTAAATCTTGGCATTTCTGATAGCTGATACATTCAATTTGTTCACAATTAGTCTGCTTATCCAACGAGATATCAAACGCAGTCATCCGAGTTTCAGAACTCCGGCAGCAGTCGTCTGAAGATCAGCTTATAATGGAGTTTTCACGTTTCTGAGCTTCTCCGTTGATTCCCAGTGCAAGTACAGCTCAGGGGCGCTGGTTTAAAGGACCCTTAAGATGGCAGAATTTGCAGACGAAGTCTTCCTAACATCAGTACTACTCTAGCCTAGCTCCGCAATGCATCATCCTGCTTGTCGATCCGACGTTCCAGGTGATCGTGGCGGAAGTTCTACCAAGCACGTAATTTCACGGGCGGACCAACAAACGATTTGCAGTGTATTTTCACAGTCTAGAGGCGCCTAGCCTTTAGGCCCTCAAATGAGCCCGTTCGCGTTCGAAGTCTTCACACTATTGAGCGTAATCATTTTATCTATCCAACGAGCCTAGCCCTCAGCCTTCGGATTTGGCAGTCGCTCGTACGTGCGAGGTCTTTAGTGTAATACTGCAAAGTGAAGATATCCGAAAATGGCCAAGTCTGGAGTGGTAATTTTAAATAAAATACGCACTGGAGTTTTTGAGGTCTTAGAAGCAGTTTTCTTTGCTTCGTCACTTCCAGAGATTTCTCTTGTGGGCCCTTCTAGCTGTTCGTTTAAACAGATAGTCCCTGAATCGGGTCATCCCAGCTCCAGATATCAGAGGTCAAAGTGGGGTACTTGGATGAAAGTTCAACTTTCGTCAAAATGACATCAGTGCAACTAAGAGCCAGGGGCGCTTTTACTTTTGAGGCCCTTAATGAACTTTTCAGAGGTCATGTGTACAGTCGTTGGATGCAGTCTCCTAGGCATGTAGTGAGCTTCGTTTCTTGTCAGCAGGATTCACCGTTCATCGTCAGCAGCCGTTTGAAGTGTTAGATGGCAGTTTGGAAAATGGTTTAAGTCTGGAACCCGTAAAGCAATTTAATCAAGGGCGCCTAATTTTTCAGGGTGTTAAATGATGGATTTTGCAGTAGTGTCTCCCAGCAGACATTTCTTCCTTGTTCAGTAGGCTTTCCGATGAATTCTCCAGCTCAGTCTCAACATCTCTCAGTCACCCGGAAATCAGTGGCGAAGATGGCCAGTCGTAACTTTGTCGTCGGCTATAAAATAGGAAGTTAATAAAAAGTGGAATATCTTGAGCAAATGGACGCCTATGAGCTCAAACAATGACTTTTCAGAATCGGTGAAGTCCAACGGTGAAGCCTAAAGCTTCATTCAATTGTCAACTGGTGTTTCAAATATTTTGCATATTTTAGCATTGAGTGGCGATTTTCTATTTTTGGCGCCTTTGCTATTGCATAATAAATATTTTATTATTATTTATTTTTGAAATTCCAGTCAGTATCAGTGTAACTGAAAGGGGTCCAATCAGAAGGCTTCTATTTTCAGCTGAGGTTTTAAATCTTGCAGTTGTCAGATTGATGCGAATTTCATCTTCTTTAAGCATGGCGCCATCTTCATTTATTATTCACAAAGCTAAAGAGAAATTCGTTTTTCTTAAGAGAAATTCATATTTTTCAAGCAAAATTCGTTTTTCTTCAAGGCAAAGGCGTATTTTCAAGCAAAATTCGTTTTTCTTCATTCACAAGGCGTATTTTCAAGGGAGATTCGTATTTTTCAAGGCAATTCATATCTTCAAAGTCAAAATTCGTATTTCTTCAACCAAAAGGCGAATTTTAGCAAACCAAAGGCAAATTCTTCATCAACAATCATTGGCGAAGACATCAAAACATTTTATTTGCAGGTACAAGTCAGAATTATCAGCAGACTTCAGACAAGATGGTGATTTTAGCAGAAGCAGAGCACTAAAAACTTCTTTCTTCTATCTTAAATTCTTCTATTTCTCGTCTTAAATTCTTTCGCATGTTTGAAGAATTGGCGACTTTTGGCAAAACAAATCATCTGGGTTGATTCAGAATAGCTTCCTCGAGAAAACCCATGTGCCAGAATTTTTCAGGAAAATTTACTCCAGAGCATCAGTTCTTGAGGCTCTAATTTTCTCAGAATCCTTGCATGGTCGAGTAGAAGTCTATTTTTAGAATCTTTTCCAGAAAAATTGTCAGAATATAGCCGTGTTCACAGTCAACAGGCGATTTTTTCAGAGTACAATACACACAGACTGAATTCAAGACCAAATCGGTCTTAATTCATGATTTCGTTAGAAAAGCTGAGACCGATTTGTATCAAGCCACAGAGGAGATAGTGGCCATCACTTCAGTTACGGAGCCGCCAAAGTTATGAGTCAGTGAAATGCTAGTTTGAGTGTGCAAAGATTGCCAAGATTGCTCAAGTTGCTGACATTCAGATGCTGATGCAGTTGAAAGCCTCGTTGAGGGGTTGATTGTTCGAGATCACGAACAGTAAACTTCAGTTCCCACCTCTCAGGATAGACATTATACACAGGAGTTAAACTTGGCGTTATCCTTTCAAGTTAACTTGATGTTTCATCACATGCATATCTATTCTGAGATTAGCTTTACACACTTGGAGTTTCATTTAGGGTTTTACGTTAACTGATGGTAGTGTTCCAGTTAACATGCTTTCAATAAGGACGTGCATGCTCGCACAATTGTCCATTTTTAGATTAGATGTTTCGGTTAACTGATGGTAGCTTTCCAGTTAACTGTATAGTTTACTTCATTAGGGTTTAGAATCTTGCACGCATTGCAAGAATGTAGATGACTCAAGGTGATTTTAGGGTTCCCTACACCTTGATGTATATAAATAAGAGCTTTTGCTCATTTGTAATGAACTTTTGCACGAGAGAAATATATGCTGCGCCTACCTTGCCCTCAATATTGCTCTTTTGTATTTGTTCATGTGTCTTCACTATTACGATTAATTGTTATGCCACATAGGGTTTCATGCAATTGTAATGGTGAATTCTTTCTGTTTTGTGCAACTTTACCATTATGATCAATTGTTATGCCACATAGGGTTTCAAGAGGTTGTGATGATAAATCTGTTTTGTGAATCTTTTATCATTATGATCAAGTGTTATGCCACATAGGGTTTCGTGAGATTGTGATGATAAATCTGTTTTGTAAGTCTTTACTATTTTGATCAAGTGTTATGCCACATAGGGTTTCATAAGATTGTCATGGTAAATTCTTAAATCTGTTTTGTGCCCAATAAACTTGTCTAGATTGAGCGCCACCTTGCCTTCAAGTAGAGAATCTAAACTCGTTTATCGTCCGATAGTCAAACCCTGCTCCATTTCCTCATGCTCTGTTTTCTTGAGGAAACTGGATAGATTTAAAGTAGTTAGCTTAGTTGTAGTTAATGATCTTCCTTAGCTTTTCTTAACCTTGTGCCTCTTCCAGTGAGAACAAAAAGATTTAGATTACTTTTCTTTTCCATGCATTCCAGCACAACGAGGGAGCTTCCCCTCCTAATTTGAAGAGCACTCATTGCGTAGTGTACATAGCTGTCCGTACAAACCTGCACTCCAGAGGTGTTAGATTTTACGCCAACACTTGCCAAATACATAGAATAAGTATAACCATGCTGCAATTTAGTATAATGTCTCCTCAATGATCACAAAGACTTTCAACCCAAACCCAACTCAAATGATAGACTTTACGCAAACTGATATGACTGATCAACAACTTGAAGGACAAAACCAGCAACATAAACCCTACAAAAATGCTCATATCTCACTCATCTCTAAACCAAATGACCTCAAATCTGATGCAATGCACTCCTAAGACAAGGGTGACCAAGCTGCATACCAAAGACCACACTTAAACCCACGTATTTATTTAACATGCTTCCCAATGCACTTCAAAGAGGGGCGGCCTTGCAAAAAGGGCGAATTTCTTTTATAAAATCAGGTTCTTCATAATAAAATCTGCAAATTGGCACAAAGGGGCGCCCAGCATAGACAAAAGGAAATATGCAATACCTAGAACGAATATATTTTTATTTTCTGATTTATGAATGAAACTACAGATTCAGCCCTGTTATCAACAACTCCAGAAAATGACATGAAATGCAATAAACTGAACTACAAGCAAAACTCAAGCTACAATGCAAACCTCACTACAAAATCCCTCAACAATAAGCAAACTTCTCCACTAGGTGCTATCTCTCAAGCACAAAGTTGAGCCAAGGCTAGGAGGCATTCATTCCTCGAAGCAGTCCAACACCATTTCGGTAGCATAACATTACTCAAGATATCGGATGCCCAAATGAAGACCCAAGACTTCCTTTTATAATTTTGTGAAGGCCCCTCCAGAAGCTTCTAGAAACCCTAATTCTTTTCCCTCCAAGAAATGGTGTCACTTTTCTTCAAGGCTTCATTTTTGACTTTTTTAATGAAATTCATCTCTTCAAGATAGGCGTCCACGTAAAGCTTCAATTTTGACCTTAATAAATATAAAATTACCTCAATGAGGCGCCACCCCTTAAAGACCACCTTTTTAACACAACATTAAGTTATGAGACTAGGCCAAGGGGGTATTATAACGTTAAAATATAACATTTTTAAAAGAAATGAACTTATCTCTCCAAAAATGCATCCCAAGGTCAAAATTGAACAAACCCACTGAGTCAACTGAAGAGGAAAGCCAACTGTGCCGAGAACGACAGGACCACTGCCAGAAATAGAATTTACTAAAAATAGTAAATTCCTGAAGGTGCTCGGAATGCCAAGAAAAACACACCATTGCGAAGCTCTCTGAAAACCCAGAAAGAATCCACCATTCAATCATCAATTCACGAGCAATAGCAACCTCCAAAACGCAAAACCCTAATTTCACCTTCTGAGTAGCCTATGGGTCTCCAGAATAGGCCAACGGTCAACTGAAAAGATCATGCTCGAGAAGGGGACATTACAGTACTTATGAGACATCAAGATGAAGAGGTAAGACTTGCAGTTGTCACTTGTATTAGTGAAGTTGCAAGAATTGCAGCTCCTAATGCACCCTATGATGATGACATCATGAGGGAAGTACTTCAACTGATTGTGGAGTGTTTTCAGGGGTTATGTGATATCAAAAACCCTTACCTTTTGTTGGAGAGTTAAAATATTGGAAATTATGGCAAAAGTTAGGTTATGCCTCTTTTTGATGGACCTTGGGTGTGAAGAATTGATTCTTTAGATATTCCATTGCTTCATAACCAGAATCAAGAAACGTCATACAGACAATGTTAAAACAAGTATGCTAACTATTTTGTCCTTGATTCTAGATGAAGGTGATGATGTTTGTAAGTAGTTGCAACCAGATTTGTTGGTCATTTGGAGAAAAGAGCAACATGTCTCAACCATAACATATGATTTCGCAAGATTGGTTGAGTTGAAAATTGAGAAGTTCAAGGAACAATTGTCTGTAAAAGAACTAATCTTATTTGGTATACAGGTTCAACTTTCTCTACAGGAAGGAAACAGGCCATCATCCAGTGAATCAACTGAGTTGGATGATAGGTACAAAGAGCAAACTAAGCCCTCTTGTGTTATAATACCTAATGAGGGTATTGATGATGATTCTATATGTGGGACTAGCGCTGGCCTAGTTCCAAATCAGCAAGTGTGTTCAAATGATAGCATAGAAGAAGACAGTTGTGTGACTCAGGTGCTTCAAGACCAATTTGATGCTTCTTCATGTGAAGTAGAAGTTGTTCATAAGTCCAATAGTCCATACAATTTAGAGAACCAATTGAAAGTGAGTGAAGATAAGATTGTTGCAGCGTTGTCTCATTATGATAGAATGCACAAATTGATTGAGGATCACCTTTGGAAGGTTCAACTTGAAAGAAGACAAAAAGGAATTGAAGAAAAATCTTCCGAGGATAGTTTACAGTAATCAAAGAAGGTCTGGTGGCAATGAAATCAGACTATTTACATCTTCTTTCAGATCGTGACCATCTCCTCAACCTCGCTGAAATATATTCAGATGCTCTGAGAGGAAAAGAAGAGGAAATTGATAAGCTTGCCCGCGAGCTTCAGGTGACCATGGATTCCTTGAAGAGCACTCAGATGGCCTTTCAAGAATTCAAGATCCATGTTAATGAGCTTTGCCTGGAGTTAAGTTTGGTTCAATGTTCATCACTTACAACAGAGACTCAGTTGTCTATGGCAACCATAGTACATGATGAAGAGAGTAGTGTGAAGTCTTCCATTGTTCACACTCAAGATGTGAGTGAGGTGCCTTTTGTGTTGGTCAAGCATGAGGAGTCTTCTTCTGTTAAAAATTCCTATAAGGTGCATGAGGCCTCCTTGATTTCAGATTGGGTGACTCATGTCATAGAGCCATTCGATGAAGGATGCGTTGTTCTTGAACTCGAGAGGTATATGCTTGAGTTTCCGATGGATTATGGTCTATGGTATGGAGATATGCATGAGGGTAGAAGTATTGCAGCCCTATCCCATTGGTTCCTACCTCCTACATTGTTGATTGATGGCTGTCCTACTTTGCTGGTTAAGGAGTATTTAAGGTACACTTTGAGGACATCAGCTTTTTGGATGGCTAGGATCGACTGGAGTCACCATTTGGGTGTTGGAGGTTGGTTTGATGCTGAGTCCTTATCATCATATGTCATTGGAGATACCTTTTGCTCCATCATAGATATGATTTATAGATTGCATGGTGCTGTTCTAATTTATACCAACAGTTTGTCAGGTGTTGGTATGTGTTTCTATGCACTAGTGTTGGGCATCTTTCACATCCATAGGAGACCACTCAGAGTGGGGTGGATTGTTAATGACATAGACACATTAACCTTGGATATAGGTTTAGGTGTCACCAGTGGAATGAGTGCTCAAAATGATATTATGGGCATGAGGCTCTACATTGGTAATGTAGAGATTGTTATTGGACAGCCTTGTAAGGAGAAGATGGCTTCTTATGAGACTTGTATGTTGGATCATAGTGTTGTTTTGTCTTCTTGTCAGGAGGATTGCAGAGCATCATCTAGTGAGAAACATAGCATTCTTGATGGTATATTTCTTTCTCGTGAAAGCAAATCAGAAAATTCTTTCTATGTAGTTGAATGTGACCTTTGGCCTAATGAGAGGCATGAATGGAAGAAACAATTGCAGGTCCCTAAAGATAAGGTTGAGCAAATCTTGTTTCGCTTTGATAAGACAGATAAGTTCATCGAATATCTCATTTGGATAATTAATTTTGAAGCAGGGCAGGAAGGTCCAAGGGAAGGAGTTAAGGCATCGAATTTGCAGACTATCAAGCGCACCCTTGAAGACATGAGATCACAGTACTTGTAATTGCTTTTAGATAGAAAACTTGCCATTAGGGTTGCTAAGGGAGTTGATGGTGTTGTTGCTAGTTTTGTCCAGCATGTTCTGAGTCATGAGTCATCTTCTGATGATGGTAGTGAAGTAGGGAATCCTCATGACTACTCTGGGATTCCGTTGACTCAGACAGGTGAATTTCACCTTGATTGCATAATGAGGTGTGTTCATTAGTTTACTTTCAGCTCACATATACAAGATTTGACCATGTCTTTGATGTCACATAGAGGTGGGTTGAATAAGGGATTTTCCAGTTCCCTTTGGTATGATATGTTTTCGACCACAATTGATGAATCCAAGCTTTGCAAGTCTCCTAGTTTGCTCACTTCAGTTGCCTCTAGAAACAAAAATTTGAGACTTGGTACAATTGGATTCCAGAGGTTATCAGAGTGGCACAACGGAGGTCAACAAGCGTTGGGAATGATGGACTTCCAATTTGTTCGTGGGACCCAGGTGGAATACACCTACAGACAGTTATGATACGTGAGGTTTATCACCTCAACACTTGGAGAGTGCATGATGAGGTTACAGGTTTAATCCAAATCTTTTTGACCAAGTACTCAAGGCTTGACAGCGTTTGGGGCTTTAGTTGGATACAAAGGTTAATGGTTGGGGCATTTTGCAGGATCATTTGGGATTTGGGGGGTTGGTGGACAGATGCAGTTGGTTTTTCACTCTGGCTTAAGGTGTTGTGGCAGTTGGGCTAGTTTGCAGTTGCAGATTACTTGAGGGCAAGGAATCTCTGGGAAGGGAGGACTGTAATGTCCCCGTTTTCTGGCTTGCCAAAATAATATTAATGTATTTAATTATTTAATGTTGCCTAGCAAAAGTACAAATATTAAGGTAATATTAAATGATTAAATATTATGGGGTTATAAAGTGACGATGAGAAATATTAAAAGGTTTAATTAATAAGGTCACTTTATAATAATGTGCTAAGTGATTTAGGCGAGAAAACCCTAAAAAGGGAAAAAGGCATTATAAAATGGATTTGAGAGCTCATTCTCTCATATTCTAGATTATTGTTTTATTTGGGGTTTGTGTTTTGATGGAGCTCTTCCGGGTTCGAAACGTTGGGTGATAATTCCTACGGGTTCCAGTTTCAGCGGTGAAAGATTCCTCCCTAGCTAGTGTTGGCGGATTCATCCAGGATTCACACTTGTGCATTAAGGGAAAATTTATGAGTCTCCTTTGGAGATAAATTTGAAGATTAATGACTGAAATCAGCTTGTCTGAGAAGCATGGGTTTATATTTAATGTCCCCTTCTCAATTGTGATCAATTCAGTTGACCGTTAGCCTATTCCGCAGACCCGTAGGCTACTCTGAGGGTGAAATTAGGGTTTCTTGTTTTTGAGGAGGTTGTTGCTTGCAGTTTGGTGATTGGATTGCGGATTCTTTCTGGGTTTTTAGAGAGCTTCGCAATGGTATAGCTCGCATGGTGCTCCGGGCAATTTCAGGAATTTGCTATTTTTAGTAAATTCCATTTTTGGCAATGGTCTTGTTGGCTTCGATGCAGTTGGCTCTCTTCTTCTGCCAGTTCAGTTGGAAATTTGATTTTTGGCCTTTGGATGCATTTTCTGGAGAGATAAGTTGAGTTGATTTAAATAATATTATATTTTAATGTTGACCCCTTGGCCTAGCTTTATCACTTTAAGTTGTTTTAAAAGGGGGACTTCAAGGGTGAATGCCTCATTAGGAGGTAATTAAATATTTCTAAGGCCAATTTTATGAGGGAGTCTAAGGGGGATGCCATCTTCAAGAAGTTTATTATTTTTACTAAAGGCAAATATTACCTCATGAAATGGGATGCCTATCTTTGGAGGGAAAGGAAGTCTATTCAAAATTGAAAAAGGGCGCACTTTCTAGAAGCTTCTTGAGATGCTCTTGCTAAGTTTATAAAAGGAGGCCTTCTCTCTTCAGTTCTTCATCTTTTGTCTACCATACCGTTATGCTGCTAGAATGTCTTCAGGCAAGCTTCGAGGAAAGCATACCTCCTAGCACTTGGCTCATCTTCTTGCTTGAAAGATAGCAACTAGTTGAGAGTTAGATTGTAGTTGGGCTGTTTGCATTTTGTAGTGGGTTTCTTGCATTGTAGTTCAGTTTTGAGCATATTAGTGGAGTTTTCAGAGTTGCTGTTTACACTGGCTGATTGTAAGTTTTGCTCATAGACCAAAAAATAAAAATAATATTGTTCTGGGTATTGCTTATTTTTGTTTCTATGCTAGGGGCGACTAAGTTTACCAAATTGCAGATTTTTTAAAGAACTTGAATTTTCCTAGCAAAATCACCCTTCCTTGAGGGCTGTACCATTTGGGCTGCATTGGGATTTGTGCAAGATTTAAAATCAGTTTGTAGTTGCATCTTTCACATTAGGAACATGGGCGCCTTCACTGGAGTTGTCATTTGCATTTGATAGCTGGTCATTTGAGTATGTTTTGAGTGTTTTATGAGCATTTTAGAGAGTTCCAGAGTTGCTGGTTGCTACAGTTTAGTTGCTGGTCTGTCATATCAGAATTAGGAAAAATCATCTTTGGGCTGGAATTGAGTACTGAAGGTCATATTAAGCAATTGAGAGATAGTATTTACAATTGCAGCTTGTTATGTTTCTCTAATGCAGTGTACTTGCAGGATATTATCTTTATTGTAAGACTGTTCAGTAGTACTGTTAGTCAATGTTATTATCTTGCTAAGGCATTGTTCATTCTAGTTGCAATCACTTAGGGATCCTTTGACCATATGCTCACCATCCCTTGGCACATTCCTTGGTTAGAGTTACTTTCCAATCAAATAGCTCATAGGGAACCTCTGACCATATGCTCACCACTCCTTGGCACATTTCTTGGTTAGAGTTACTTTCAGCTCAGCATGCATAAGATCCTCTAACCATATGCTCGCCTCTCCTAGGCACATTCTTGGTTAGAGTTCCTTTCAGTTCAGCTTTGCATTAGATCCTCTGACCACATGCTCGCCTGTCTCGGGCACATTCTTGGTTAGAGTTACTTCCGCATCGTTGTGGTTTTGAATCTAACCTTAACGGGTGCGTGTTGCTTTGTAATTACAATTGAAAAAACAAAAAAAAATTAGTCCGGCTCATTACATTATAATATCTGGAGTTTACGGACATGGGGTTTCTCTGGTGCTATTTATTTTATATCTGCATTTATACTGTTCCTTGTCTCACATTTGGTTAATTATTGGTCAAAGATTTTCAAGTCTATAAAGGTTGTGTTAAATTCATGCTGGTCGATAATCTTAGAATGATTCTAAGTGCAAGGGTGCCTCCTGAAGTTTATTCCTCTTCTTTTCTTTTGGGTTCTAGTTCTTCCTCTTCAATTTCTGACTTAGGTTTCTTTGATTTGGATTCTTCATTTAATATTGTCTTTATGTAATGTACCTGTCCACGACCAAACCATATGTGACCAGGCTCCCATGGCTCCTTGCAAGAGAAGTACAATTTCTTTCTCTTGAGCTCATTCTTGGCTTCTTTCTCTTTACTAGTTGTTTTTGCCAACAAAGGCTTTTACCAAAGCTTTGAGAGGTTGAATTTGTCCCAAAAATACAATAATTAGTCTTTGTTTTTGACACATCAAGAACCATTATATTGATAATCTTTGAAATTTTGTAACATAGTTGTTCAATTGTATTGTATTGCCTAAGTTGAGTCAACTCCCTAAGTGAATTTTTGGACCTTTCCTATCAAACCTTTTTGTCAGTCTTTGGTTGAATTCTTTCAATGTGGTAGTGAAGTTATGTCCTTGGATGATCATACCATGATACCACCACTCGTGTGCTACTCCTTCCAAGTGTATGGTAGTGAACTTGATTGCCTCTTCTTCATACATTGATTGATGGTTTCATGCAAAGAATTTATTTCATCTATAGGTATTCTCTTTTCTTTGTCCCCCATGACTTGCTCATCTAATTCTAGTGATTGAAACTTCCTTCTTTCTCTTTGTTAATACCTAAGTTTTGTTTCATTGATGTGCTTGTGTCATGAAAATCTACATCAAAGTATTAGCTTTCCACCTTGCAGGCTGGCAAAATCACAACTTTGATATCAATATAATGACCCTTTTTGGTATTTTCTTAAAATATGCAATTTTTTTTGTATTTTTTGATTTATGCAAACTTGAATATTATGGAATAATAACAACAATATTAAACAATTGAACAATTGGAATCTTTTTAATGCCACACTGATAATATTAGTATTATAGAAAATATGAACAATGAATAAATGCTGATAAAGAAAGTATTATTACAGCTAATGTTAGATTAATAACACATAGCAGAACTTTATGCAGAAACCAATCAATATATTCAAATTCATGAAGGCAATTGCTTTGAGGTCAAAGGTATTGAAAATTGATGTGGCAGAGGTATTCAAGCACAATAACAAGAAATTGCTTGAAAATCAACTAGTGACAAGGTAGGTGATCTAGTAAAAACCTTTATGGTTGTACAAGGTTGATGAAACTATGAAACAAGAAGAACTTTTGGAGATGTTCTTCAAGGCAGTGATAGAGAAGGAAATAGAATCCTGATAGTATCAGCTTTTTTTGATTATGTTTATTTTACCAACTAATGGGTCACTCCTCAATTGTAGGTCTTGTGGCTAATATACGTGTAGGTAAGTCTCAATAAATGTCCATTGTTTATTTGAATTTTACAAAAACATTGAGACCATAGCATAGGTACTGCATGGTACTGATTGCTGGCTTTCTATCCAGAAATATATTTTATACATTTCCATTTATAGTCTTTCACGTCTTGAATGGTCATTAGTGCCATCTTTCCTCCGTGATTTAATATAAAAGCTTAGTTTTTTATCATCTTGTGAATTCTATGGTTCATCAATTATAACATAAAATGAACACAACTGATAAGGGGTACCCTCTTGTAGTACAAGCTCATATTTTATACTCTTGTTACACTAGATGGTTTAATCTCCTTCAAAATTTAGCTTCATTATCATCAAACATGCTGCTTATAAGATTTATAGTGAATGGAGTTTGTTTGATTTGCCTACAAATTTATTTCCTTGTCACACATCTAGTGTTTGATACCCTTGTTAATGAACATTGAATATTATTACTGGTTTTACAGGGCAAGGGCAATTGGATTTATACCATGATCGTGAACTATGCTTAAGTTTACATCTGGCTTCAGAAGAAGGGAATAAAAAATGTATGAACCCAGAAGGTTTTGCTAGCTTTTTTGGATTGATAAGATCAATTCCTTTTGACAGCCATCAATTGAATTCTACAAAGGGGTCCATTTATGATGGTCCTAAACTCAGGTTCATATAATCCTTCTTTGAAAACAATAAAATATATATTTGTCTATTTGTTAATTACTAATGTAGTATTAAACTGACTAATGATCATGTAAGGTTAATGGGATTGACAAAATAAAGTTTAGCTAGACATTAATCAAATGTTATTAACACAATATAAGGTACTTGTATGGTTGAGAGAGTTTGTTAATTTGAGTTAATTAAAATCTGTTGGTGTTTCAATTAGCACCTCTGGGGTGCTTATTGGAAACAGACAGCTATGCACAGTGTGTAGTAACTGCTCTTCAAATTAGGAGGGGAAGCTCCCTCTTTTTTGTTGATGTTTGTATAAAAAGTAAAGTAAACTAATGTTCCTATCTTTTTACTCAGCGGCAGGGCACAAGGGTGCATAAAGCACAATGCGTTGCAGCTAAGGTTTTCTCTGGTTTGTGCAGATCTTAACTACAACTAAGTTAACTTTTAATCTATCCTATTTCCTCAAGATAAATAGAGCGAGAGGGCATAGGAGCGGGAATGGAATGGTTGGATCACTTGGGACAACCGTCTCTCATAATGCATCCGAAGGCTCTGAACTTTCAGATCTACGTTGGAATAAGGAATTATGCAAGCAAACACTTGTACGGTAAGTTGAATCTCAGGATTCCCAAGGAGGTGACGACACCTGTCCAAGGTGTAGGCTGAAACTTAGATTACTAGAAACAACAAAGAACGATGAATTGGATAATAGGATTCCCAAGGAGGTGATGAAACCTATTCGAGGTGTAGCCTGAAATCTAGATCATAAAACAACATCAAACGATAACCATTAATCTCCAAATTCCCAAGGAGGCGTCGGCGCCTGTCCGAGGTGTAGATTGAAACAATAGATTATAAAAACAAATGTTGGTAGAACTTGGAACTTTGGATCAAATTGCACATTCGCCTTTTGATTTATTTCTTCAAACTTGCTCAACAATTTACAAAGATTTGGAACAACAAAGGTACGAAATCATACACAATTGCGATCAAACCAAATAACTCTCATCCAAGAGTGAACAAATATTGACTTGCAAGCTTGATGGCACAATGGCGCAACAATTTTGTGTAGTAATAAAAGTTAAAGAATAAGGAGCAAGGATGCTTTTATTTATAGAAGCTCAAAGGAGTAGGCAACCCTAAAATCTCCTTGAGTTAACAATGAGTTCTTGCCAATCTGCAAGATTTATTCCTATATCTAAAAGTAGGTAACCTAATAGTTAACTGGAAAGTCTACTTCAATTAACTGAATCTAAACTAAAAGGGAACTCCAAATACAAAAGTGCCTCCAAAATAGACATCCACAATTAGTGGAAATCCAAAATAGACATCCATAATTAGTGGAAATAGACATGCATGATTAGTGGGACAGTGAGTTAACTTGGAAAGGGGCATCAAGTTAACTCCTATTGTCATAAATGCTATTTTGGAGGGATAGGACATCCTAACTGGGTGTTTACATCTCATCACCTCGAGTGAATAATTGCTCTAACTAGTCGTTGACTGCCTCTACATCTGGGCAATTGATATTGCGCAAGATGATGACGTGTCGTCGCAACATCTCCTCGCCACTCACAATCTGCTCTTGATATCCAATCTTCTTTGCAACTATGTCATCCAACCTTGTTGACATGACTGCAATTAGACTTAACATGCAGCCAACAGAGTCACCACAGAAACTGCTACGGATGAGGTCTTGAAACTTCATTTGCACGTCACCGAGACTCACGTAGTCACCATCTTTACATTTGATACTGGCAAGGAATTGATTGGCAACTTTGGTGGCTTTGTAATTAGAGTGATGACCTCTGTTTCTCCTGCAACTTTGCGCTTCTGATGCTTTTCTTGATTCTTCTTAATGAAAGAGTGTTACATGATGAAACTGCTAAGTTTGACTACGAACACTCTAGCATGTGAGAAATGTGCACGAGCTCGTTGCACATGTCGAGCTCCAACGGTATTCAACCCTCTAAACTGGCCTTGGAAGGCTATTAGACATACAAGGTGAAACCATATGGAACCTGTGGGCTTTGAGTGCCTATGCCTATCAATTTGTCCAAATCGACCTCTGGGTGTGCCCGATGCAGATCAGTGTCAACCGTTTTTAGGAAGTCATGAACTAAGACCGTTTTGATCTTGTATTCGACCTGGGAGAATTGCATTATGAAAACCTTGAAGATTGATTGGGCACACAATATTGTTCAGACAACTTTTCTGCAACTGCTAAAAATAGCCTCGCCGATGGGTAATTTTTATGAAAATTTCTAAGACGTGGGTTTTGTTGAGAGTAATTTTCAGAATGGACCCAGAATGTCAGAAATTCCAAAAAGTTACTTTTCCTTGTACATGCAAAAGCCCTTCAGGGCAGAGGTTTCAGAGGCAATAGAGGCTTATTTTTTCCAAAAAAATCTGACACATGGGTATTGTAGATGCTTCAAAGCTGAACAAACCTAGTTTGTTTCATTTTTGAAATTGCAACTTTTTCTGGAAACCTTTAAAAAAAGGGGCAGCAAGGCAACTTTTTCTAGAAGAATCTGACACGTTGGTTTTGTTGAAACTGTTGTTCTGATCATACCTAGAAGGTCAAATTTGTGAATAATCGCCGTTTACTTGGACATGCAAGAAGATCTAAGACAAGAATAGAAGAAAAGAGGGGAAGAAGTTTGGAAGTTATAAACTGCCTCTTTGAATCTTCAAGAAAATCACGCCTGGAGATGCAAACTCTGATATACTGCTCTTCTGTGCAACCTGTTCTTGACAACATGAAGAACGCTGTCACTGGCTTTTGTCAGATCCTTCAAATGATGTTGGAGATAAAATATTGGTGTTTGAGCTATTCAACCTACAAGAAATAATGAATAATGGATGCCTAGGCTTGATACATATTGATTTGGAGTTGCAAGCATCAATTAGGCGTCCAAACCATGATTGGGGGAATCACCTTTGTGATTGGCAGTTAACAGAAACTATCTCCACCTATTTTGGGACGTTTGGGCATGAAGGAGCTTTAAAATATCTTAACTCAAGTCAACCTAGGCCTAGTTTGACTTTAGGCGTCCAAGTCTTTAGAGTTGAAGATTTTTGTCCTTTTTCTGTGACGAAGTGCCTCTTTTTGACCCCTGATCTTGGTTGCTCAATCGATCCTGAAGTCTTGCTAACAAATTCATTGCAGAGTTGGATCAACTTTGAAGAAGTGTGCTCAGGAGTTGCAAAGCTTAAAAGCTGAATTTGATGCCTCAAATTCTTGAGCGCCTTTTCCAAAGAGGGTGCATTTTTCACTAGACTTAGTCATTTTCTCGGATGCTTTTCAGTTCTTCCATTTTGACCTTTAGTGCTTTGATCTAAGATCATTGATGACTGATGATTTCGGTGAACGTGCTGAGATGTGGAATGAATAACCAGTTCAGTATTGGAAAGAATGGCTAGCCTTGCAAGTTTTGAAAGTTGATCTAGTGATCCCAAAAGTATGGGTGCCCCTCCCGTGCAGGGGCGCCATTGATCTTTTGTGATGTAATTTCTACTTGACAATCTTTCATGAATTGCCCTAGTTTGATCTTCGTTATCAGATGTTTGATTTATTTGTTGAATTTGCTAACAGTGTCATTGTTGAGATTGATCAAGACGGAGGACTTCCTGGAGATTACGGAGCTTGAAGACTGCATCTGATTGCCCAAAAAGCTGGGCGCCTATTTCTAGGATGGTGCAATTTCCTTAACACAACCAATTCTTTTAGGTCTTTCATCTCGCCTTTGCATTCGGTGCTTCTGCTTGATCTTCGTTTGTGAATGCTTGACAGTCCCATGAGCTTGCAACTGGATTGGTCGTGAAGTTGAAAGGATGTTGAGAAGATGCCTTGTAGAAAGCAGTCGCTGAAAAGTTTAGCAAGTGACTCAAAATGAAGGGCGCCCCTGGCTAGTAGGGGTGCTTTTTGCTTGATGTGCACTAATTTACTCTCCATTTTGTGTGCTCGAATGGTCAACAGTTGTCGTTGTTTGATGTGTCTCGTAGACTGGCGGATAGGTTTGTTGCAAAGCTGAGCTGATGCTGAGATCACTTGAAGATAAAATTTCTCAAAAATTGACATTTGGATCATCTTGTTCTTGGGTGCCCTTGAGCTATAGGGGCTCTTTTTCCATGTTTGACTGCCATTTCTAATGATACTTGCTTTTAGCGTCTCCTGACTTTGCCTTCGTTTGTCGGTGATTGATGAATCAAGTGAACCTGCTTGATGATGCGTTGGAAAGCCAACATAATCACGAAGGAGATGACCATCTAGACAATACTTGATGACTGCCTTTGATCTTTTGAATTCATGGACGCCCTTGGCTAGTAGGGGTGCTTTTGGCTGTAGTTTCATCATTTCCTTGGAAGTTCTCACCTCCTCATGCTTCGTGTTTGCCATTGTAGCTCTACCGACTTGATCACCATTGTCGACGACGCAAACGCGTTCACTGTAGCAATTGCTTTCACCATGCTGTGTGTACGGGTGATTGAAAAATGGCAAAGGCATTTGACTGCATAGCCTCTCCTTTGTAGCAAGGCGTGCATTCTCCAAACTTAGAATATTTTCAGCATTTTTCACTTTTGAAAATCCCCTCCGTCGCAGATCATCTTTTCAAGCATCTTTCGCCATGGATTCTTCGTTAAAGCTTTTGAGGCTTAGATTTTGATACCTGCTATTGGCCATCTGCCATTAATGGCTATGGAGGTCCTAGCTTTTCTTCTAAAAAAATCAAGTAGACCCACTAGAATAAAACAAACATTTTGGTGATTTTGACTTGAGCAGTGTGATCGTGAAGTTGAATTATCATATCAAAATCATTTTCAACTAATTCTGGAAAGGTCCTATTTTTAGGGGTTTTCCTAAAAACAGGGGTACGAAACCCTAATTTTCAAATTTTCAGAAATTTGCAAGTATCTTCCTTCATGCAAACCCACAAAAAGCCTATGTTTTGTTTGACCTAAAATGGACTTTTGACAACAATTTTACATGATTTACACCATTTTGATGAAAATGCCTTATTGAAGCAAAAATTTATTTTGGGTACAACAAAGTCCAAATGTTCAGCAAAAACTTTTATGGGAGGGATACTTTAAGTAAGAGACATACGTTTTCATAGTAACAAAAAATGCGAAAAACACAAGCACTCCACTTTTAAATGTACATGTCATCTTTGGCGTGTCATCCCAACTTTTTTGCCTTAGGTTTTTAAATAAACTAGTCAAACCTAGTTCATGTTGTGAAAAAAATGCTTATAATTAAAAAGATGCATTTGAAATGTGTGTAAATGAAAAACATGTTGGTTTTTCAAAATAGGGCATGGTTTTTTTTTTAGAAAACCCTCCAAATTGATTTTTTTGTCATTTTTCACTTTCAAGCTATGTTGCTGGTTTTCGTATGATTCCTAGTTCAGGTTCATGGATCTGGTTCGTGGATTCGGCTAAATTGTTTTGGGGGTTGGGTTCATCCATACAAAAAAAATGTAAAAATCATAAATATATATATGCAACCTAGAAGCATGAATTAAGATTAGAATATCACATAGCATCATATAAAGTTATAAACAACAAAACCAACATAAAACTTGAATGTCATTTAAAACATGCATGATAAATATTCATCGTTCAAACTTCAAGTTCAATATTAAAATAATAAGTCAAGTTCAACACTTTTAATCATCAAATGGATTTTCTAAATCATCAATATCATAATCATCATTGACATTAGATGATGTAGGAACTTTAGATGAACCACAAGCAGTGCCAATGGCTGTAATGAGCCTTGCTCAAACTGATCACAATTTACTCTAATTTGCTGCTTGAAATTTTGTCAAACAAGTCATGTGCAACCTTGTAACTTGCTGATATAGTGTTTCAGTTTGAAGTTTCTTGATAGAAATGGATGCTAAGATTAATAGAAAGCTTTAAACACTTCTACAATATCTATAATCTGATCTACATGCAATATGGTGTTCTCTTTTTGGATTTTCAATGCAAATATATAAGAAACTAGGAATGCAATGTACAGCTACAGCGAGTTGACATTATGTTAAACACTTGCCATACATACTATCATTGGCAAATTATGTGCAAGAATATCTATTGTAATCAGCAACTTATATCTCCTCTATTATTATGAATGCATCACTACAATGATAATAACAAATAGCCAAGACCCTTGGCATTACATCTCATGTTCATCAATATATTTGTCTGAGTACAATCACAGTCCTAACAAGAAAACTGAGTATGCAAGTATGTGCAAAGATTGATTCAAAAGAACCTGGAAATGAAGTCGTCCTTTCCTCTAGTTGAAGAAGCAAGCAATGCCAAATGAAATGATGACTCCTCAAGCCCAAATCGAACTGCAGACTCAGCCGCCCCTGTTCTGAAGATAATAATTTATATAAAATAAATTCCAGTCTGCCAAGCTCCCAAAATGCATCAAATATTATTGTTGGCCTCCAAGGGAGTGAGCGCCCCAAGCAGCAAGTAAAATCACTCAAGCATGAGTGAGTATTAATCAAAAATCTCCAATTTGAACTCCACAAGCAATTCGCCCCTGTTCTGACCTGATCTTCAAAAATAAATAATCTCCAAATATTCCCAGCTTCTAATTGCTTCAAATAGGATTGCTATGACCCAAGGATGAGTGCGCACCAAGCCAAGGAATTAATCGATGTACATTAAAGCTCCCACAAACAAATTCGTCCCTCTTTATGGCGTCCTTGTGTGCTTCAGATTTAGCTTCAGAATACTGGAAATATAATCTGATCTTTCTCTTCAATTTTCAATACCTTAGAGTGCAATAATTCTATGCCAAGAAAGATACAATATTTCTCCAAAATCGTACTCCTCAAAATTGGCCCTTGGCCACAAATTTTGCTCAATGAAGTGACTGAAATATCACCTCCAATCTGCAACCCTTCAAGAGGTATTTCACTCCCTCAGTTATGCAATCAATGGGAGTTTTCGTTCCCAAAGATCAATTGATTATCTGCAGACCACTTGGCTCCACAAATGCTGAAGAAGAAATCACCAATCATCAACATCAAATCTGGATACCTAATAGAGAGACCTCAAGGTCTATTTATGCATTTCCTCTAGAGGTCGGCCTTAACAAAATAATATTATTTTTGACTTCTAGAATGTTCCAATATATTTTAATTTAATTTGCACTTTATAAAAATATAAAATTATTAATAAAGTGCATCTCAACATCAAATTATAAAATAAGGTTTCCATAAATAGAAATAATAATGATATATGATGGAAAACCTTACTCCAATCAAATACTGAGCCAAGTAATCACCAAATGACTGCCAGATGACTCTCTCACCATGCCTCATTAGCCTACGAGAGCCGTTAATAGGCTAATCCTGCTGATATGTCACTGTCAACTAGAAAGGGACATTACAGTCCGCCCCTCCTGAAATTGCTTATCCCCAAGCAATCTCAACTCAGGATGCTGCAAGATCTCCTCACTCTCCCATGTCGCATCTTCAACTGGTAAGTCTCTCCACTTGATCAAGTATTCCCTGACAACTCGTTTCCGCAAAGTCTTCTCACGAACATCCAATATAGCTTCTAGCACCAAAATCAATTTCCCCTCATCATTCAATGGTGGCAATGTCATGGAGGGAACCACACGATGTCCTAACGCCTTCTTGAGGCGAGACACATGAAATACATTATGTATGCTACTGTCAGCAGGCAATTCCAACTCATAAGCCACTTCTCCTACTCGCCTGATAATCCTGAAAGGACCATAGTAACGTGGCTTAAGCTTCTCTGCTCTGCTCCTCTTAAGAGTGGACTGCCTGTAAGGCTGCAACATCAAGTACACCATATCACCAACCTCAAAGGAGCGCTCAACCCTCTTCTGATCTGCATACTGTTTTTGTTGGTTTTGTGCCTTTTGAATATTCTCCCGTAAAGCCCTCATAATGTCTTGATTATCCTGTAAGAGATCACCAACACTAGGCACACGACTGTC
The DNA here is from genome assembly GCA_007258455.2 of Sequoia sempervirens. Classification (NCBI taxonomy): domain Eukaryota; kingdom Viridiplantae; phylum Streptophyta; class Pinopsida; order Cupressales; family Cupressaceae; genus Sequoia; species Sequoia sempervirens. The sequence goes on along the minus strand of VDFB02000015.1, from coordinate 349,669,877 downwards.
ACTCAACAAGAGATCCAGGAAATTAGGCGCATCATATCCATACAAGGCCATGAATGGTGTCATCTGAATGGAGAGATGGTAAGTGGTATTGTAGCAATACTCACAAAGATATAACCACTTGACCCACCCCTTTTGCTGTCCTGCGATGTAGTTCCTCAGATACCCTTCCACCCATTTATTTACTATCTCTGTCTGTCCGTCGTCTGTGGGTGGTAACTAGTGCTCGGAGAGAGTTCTGTCCCACATAGCCTGAATAGCTCCTGCCAAAAATGGCTTATGAATCGGCTATCTCTATCACTGACAATGTTCCGAGGTAACCCATGCAGTCTGAATACCTCCTGGAAGAACAACTCTGCTACCTGAGTAGCTGAATATGTAGATGTGATTGGAAAGAAGTGAGAAAATTTAGTCAAACGATCTACAACCACATAGATACAATCTCACCCCTGGGCTTTAGGCAAGCCAGTGATGAAGTCCATCGACAAACACTCCCACTTCCTGTCAGGGATTGGAAGTGGCTGAAGTAGGCCTGCAGGGTGTGTTTGCTCCTGTTTATTTTGCTGACAAACAGGACATTCTCTGACATACTGTAGCACATCTGATTTAAGGCCCTTCCATGTAAACCTCTCCTGTACCTGTTTATAAGTTTTGAAATAGCCGGGATATCCTGCCATAGGTGCATCGTGAAAGGCCCTCAGAATGATGATCTTCATTTCCGATCCTGGAATCAAATAGATCCTCCCCTTGTAAATGATAAGTTCATTTACAACTGTGTACCTATCATTTTGAACTGATCCATCAACAATCCCAGTAGCCCAACGGTCCTTAACATACTTTGCCACAATCAGGTGCCTCCAATCTTCTGCAATCCCAGCCATAGAACTCAAGTGGGACGTCGTGATAAAGCATCGCCCACAACATTTTGTGTTCCCTTAACGAAGGAAATGTCAAAGTCATATAATTGTAACTTACTCACCCATTTTTGCTGACGATCATTAAGATCCCGTTGCCCTAGGAAGTGCCTCAAGCTGTTGTGGTCTTTCTTCACTACAAATTTACTGCCCACCAAATACTGTCTGAATTTGGCCAATGCATGCATAATGGACAAGATTTCCTTATCATATATGCTATATCCCCTCTCTGGACCGCGAAGCTTCCGACTCTCAAAAGCAATCGGATGTTTGTCCTGCATAAGGACTGCACCAATTCCCTCACCTGAAGCATCACATTGTAGCTCAAAGGGTTTAGAAAAATTTGGGAAAGCAAGCACTGGGCATGTAGTCATAATTAGTTTGAACATCTCAAAGCAATCTTGCGCCTCTGGTGTCCAAACGAAAGCCCCTTTCTTGGTCAAGTCTGTGAGGGGTGCTGCATGGCGTGAATAACCATTAACAAATCTGCGGTAAAATCCACACAACCCCAAAAATCCTCTAAGCTGAGTAAGATTCACTGGTGTAGGCCATTCAACAATTGCCTTAATCTTTTCAGGGTCCATACGTACTCCCTCAGAATTGATGATGTGACCGAGATATAGTAACTCTGTCATCCCTAAGTCACACTTAGACTCCTTTGTATACAAGGACTTTGTAATGTCCCCTTCTAGTTGACATCTCTCAGTGCTTAAGATTAGCCTATTATGTGACCCTCGTAGGCTGATAGGATGGATAGAGGGTCTTGTTGGAGCTTGGCTTGGCTTCGGTTGTCAGAATCTACCAGTTTGGCTTTCGTTCGGGGTCTTTCGGACATCATTTGTTGGACTTGCTATTTTTAGTAAGTAAAGTCACTCAGCGGAGCACCCCTGCTATTTTTAGCAGTATGGTTTGGTCGTATGCAGATTCCATCACTTATTCTCCGGCTTCAGACGGTTCATTAATCGGACTTATTTTGAGGAAGATATTAATATTTAATTGTCAAATTAAATATTAATTATTTTGAAGCTTATGTTATAAAGTTATAATATTATTTAATATTATAACTTAAGTGATTTTTAAAGGGGTCGACCATCATTGAGAAGGGGACCATTTTTAATTAATCATTTTAATTAAAAAGAGGCGTCCAACTATGGAATTATTAAAAATGAATTTTCAACTTAATTTAAATGATGCTTTTTGCTGAGGAAGTCGACCCTCTTGAGAATATATGGATTTTTCATTGTGAAGAGAATTCATTATGTTATGAAATCGACTTTGATCAAATATTCTTCCAGAGAACGAAGCCAAGGGTTTCAGTTGTCTTTTTGGCATTGGAGAACGAGCCATCTTCAGTGTTGCAGTTCAGAGGCTGTGAAATATCAACTGATTTATTGCTTATCAGAGAGGTAGCTTCATTCAGAGGTTATCACAGAACTTATTCAGAGACTTATCTTCAGGGTTTGGATCCGGCAGTCATCAGACAGTGAATTATTTTGGGGCGCCTATCTTTGCATTCTCGCCTGGCATTTTTACTAAGGCTGTACGGATTTCTTTGCTGCTGCTGGGGCCGTACATTTACTGCTGCTAGGGCCGTACCATCTAGTACAGGTTGTACTTATCATACAAGGCCAAACGCCTTTCTTTCTAGCAGTCTGTCTTCACCAACAGGGGCGCAGTTTCTTCTGGATCCATTTGCAATCAATAGACGGAAGGAGAAGTAGATTTATATGAAGGTCGTACCATTTTATGGGCTTTTCAGCTTGCTGCAATAATCAGGTTTTCATCAAAATATTGTTGCCTTTTCAGTTGCATGTTATCAGATCCTAATTGTAATCAATCTAGAAGGTCAATAAATAGTTTGGCATCAATAGATTCAGTAGATTCTATCATTTTTGGTATTGCAATATTTTATTTAAATTTTATAAGCAATTTCTTTCAAAATCGCATTTTACCTCTTTATGCAAAAAACACAAAAAAATTCAAAAATGTTCAAAAACAAGCAAAATCAACAGATTCAGAAAACAGTGAGAACAGGGGTTTCTACAGACTCTTTCCCCAAAATGCCCAATACTATGTCAAGATGTGCTATATGATCATTGCATGTTTTACTGTACACCAAAATATCATCAAAGAATACCAGCACATACCTCCTCAACTGTGAATGGAAGACCTTGTTCATTGTAGACTGAAATGTTGCTGGAGCATTGGTTAACCCAAATGGCATAACCATAAACTCAAAATGCCCACAATGGCACCTAAATGCGGTCTTCTCAATGTCCTGTTCTCTAACCCAAATCTGATGGTAACCGGACCTCAGATCAATCTTAGAGAAGAAACGTGCACCATGTAACTCATCTATTAACTCATCAATTCTGGGGATGGGATATCTGTTCTTTATTGTTCGCTTATTCAAGAGTCTGTAATCAATACACATCCGCAATGTACCATCTTTTTTCTTAACCAACACTACTGAAGATGCAAAAGGAGACTTACTTGGTCTAATATGTCCCATGGCCAGCAACTCCTTAATTGTCTTTTCAATTTCATCCTTGAGTCGCTTGGGATGTCTGTAAGGAGTGACTATTACGGGCTTGGCGCCCTCTTCCAACTCGATGATATGCTCAATCCCTCGATCTGGAGGTCTACCTGGAGGAATCTCGCTAAACACCTTTGTATGCTTAATCCTTAACTCCTGGATATTTGGATGGTACTCTGGCTTCTGTTGTTCCCCTTGTGTAGGCATCAACACACATTCTGCTGCCCACTCTACCATATCATGTCTCACTAGCCTCGCCATCCTCTTGAATGAGATCATCCTGAAACTGGGATCTCGGATTGCCTTAAGAACATGAGTCTTTCCATCAACCTGGAAAGACATCTCCATCTCTCTAAGATCAAGGGTGAATTTCCCAATATCGTGAAACCATCTCATGCCAAGCACCATGTCAGTATCACCCATGTTCACCACATAGAAGTCTGTCTTGAACTCATAGTTGTTCAAGCGTATGGGTAAGTCTGGAATTCTTCTATCACATTTGAGGGTATAGCCATCTGCAACCTTAACTCTTATCCCCTCAAATTCCTCTGTCCTGATGCCTCTCCTATCAACCAGACGAGCATCAATGAAGTTGTGAGTTGCCCCTGTATCAAGAAGAGTGATTATCTTTTGCCCTGCTAGGACCCCTCACATCCTAAATGAACCCTCCTGTTGGATGCTAGTGATGTGTGCATCATGTTGCCTTGTTGCTCCTTCATGTTCCTCTTCACCTTCATGCTTTTCTTCCTCATGCTCAGTCCCTGAATCTTCAGAATCAGATTGCTGATCTGATTTCTCTGATTCAGAATCCTCATAATATGCCCACATTACTCTATTAGCCTTTCCCTTTGGTCTCAAGGGACAATCATGGTTTGCATCATAAGGCCCCTTACAATAGAAACACAACTTCTTTTTCCGCAAATCATTGAGTGTGTCATGATCCAAAGGTGCTGCTGATTTGCCCTTGAAGTCTGGTTTGTTCTTCTTCTTAGAGAAGGATTTATTATCTCGATACGAAGAAGATCCTTTGGATGCAAACTTATTCTGTGGTGCTGACAGCTCCATACTCCTAGCCTTCTTCATAGCGTCCTGAAGAGTAGGAGGATCAAAGGCTTTTATCCAACCCCTCATAGGCTCCATTAACCCTTCAATAAATAATACCACCAACCGTCTCTCGGAGATGTTAGGAACCATCACTGATAATTTCTGAAATTCTCCAATGTAACTCTCCAAACTTCCAACTTGCTTGAGTTGGGCCAAATCCCTGAAGTATGATTCTGGGTCTTTCCTATCAAAGCGTTCCACAAGTCTGTCCACAAACTCTTGATAGGATGTAATCTGATTATGCTGTAATGTTACCAATCCATGATACCACCATTCGTGTGCTGCACCCTCCAAATGTAAAGTGGCATACTTGATGGCTTCTTCTTCTGTCATGGGTCGAAGAGCCAAGAAGGTATCCAACTTATGAATCCATGACTGTGCAGTAATCTTGCCACTACCATCAAACATGGGCAATGTGAGCTTATTAGTAGCTTGCTTAAGATCCTTATTCTGATTTCGAGGTCTCCTCTCCTGTCGAGACCTGTAGTAGTCCATCCTTGTTTGTACAAAACGATCAAAATGCATGAGTTCTCGAGCTTCTGGTGTCAATAGTTGCCATTCATCATGAGCAGCCATATATGCATCAGCGAAGGTAGGCTCCTCAACATCTTCAACATTCTCTTCTGCAGCCCGCTCTTCCCTTAGGAAGGTAGGTCGTGATGGCCTATCAGCAGTGCGGGAAGTGGTTCTTTGCCCTCTCCTTGATCCAACTACACTCCTGTCCTCATCTTGATCCCTGTTATTCCTTGTTCTATTTTCCAAAATAACTCTGTTCTGTTGAATTTGCTGCTGCAAGGAAGCTGAAAATCCTTCAAATGCTTGGGCCATTCTTTCCAATAATTCTTCACCTCTATCCCCATTCCTTCTTTCATTTCTAGGAGGATCACCTTCTCTTCTTTCCTCCATGGTGTCACCAATCTCTTGGTGTCTTGCTGCAACAACTGCTGATAAGGTGTCTTGTTTAAGGTGTAGTGGCCACTGTGTTTGTTTCCTTTCTTCTCTAGCTGTATATCGCTTGGTCCTGTCACTTTGTTGCATAAATGAAGACAAATTCTAACCCAAAGGATGGCAGGAAACCGCTCTGATACCACTGTAATGAGCCTTGCTCAAACTGATCACAATTTACTCTAATTTGCTGCTTGAAATTTTGTCAAACAAGTCATGTGCAACCTTGTAACTTGCTGATATAGTGTTTCAGTTTGAAGTTTCTTGATAGAAATGGATGCTAAGATTAATAGAAAGCTTTAAACACTTCTACAGTATCTATAATCTGATCTACATGCAATATGGTGTTCTCTTTTTGGATTTTCAATGCAAATATATAAGAAACTAGGAATGCAATCTACAGCTACAGCGAGTTGACATTATGTTAAACACTTGCCATACATACTATCATTGGAAAATTATGTGCAAGAATATCTATTGTAATCAGCAACTTATATCTCCTCTATTATTATGAATGCATCACTACAATGATAATAACAAATAGCCAAGACCCTTGGCATTACATCTCATGTTCATCAATATATTTGTCTGAGTACAATCACAGTCCTAACAAGAAAACTGAGTATGCAAGTATGTGCAAAGATTGATTCAAAAGAACCTGGAAATGAAGTCGTCCTTTCCTCTAGTTGAAGAAGCAAGCAATGCCAAATGAAATGATGACTCCTCAAGCCCAAATCGAACTGCAGACTCAGCCGCCCCTGTTCTGAAGATAATAATTTATATAAAATAAATTCCAGTCTGCCAAGCTCCCAAAATGCATCAAATATTATTGTTGGCCTCCAAGGAAGTGAGCGCCCCAAGCAGCAAGTAAAATCGCTCAAGCATGAGTGAGTATTAATCAAAAATCTCCAATTTGAACTCCACAAGCAATTCGCCCCTGTTCTGACCTGATCTTCAAAAATAAATAATCTCCAAATATTCCCAGCTTCTAATTGCTTCAAATAGGATCGCTATGACCCAAGGATGAGTGCGCACCAAGCCAAGGAATTAATCGATGTACATTAAAGCTCCCACAAACAAATTCGTCCCTCTTTATGGCGTCCTTGTGTGCTTCAGATTTAGCTTCAGAATACTGGAAATATAATCTAATCTTTCTCTTCAATTTTCAATACCTTAGAGTGCAATAATTCTATGCCAAGAAAGATACAATATTTCTCCAAAATCGTACTCCTCAAAATTGGCCCTTGGCCACAAATTTTGCTCAATGAAGTGACTGAAATATCACCTCCAATCTGCAACCCTTCAAGAGGTATTTCACTCCCTCAGTTATGCAATCAATGGGAGTTTTCGTTCCCAAAGATCAATTGATTATTTGCAGACCACTTGGCTCCACAAATGCTGAAGAAGAAATCACCAATCATCAACATCAAATCTGGATGCCCAATAGAGAGACCTCAAGGTCTATTTATGCATTTCCTCTAGAGGTCGGCCTCAACAAAATAATATTATTTTTGACTTCTAGAATGTTCCAATATATTTTAATTTAATTTGCACTTTATAAAAATATAAAAATATAATATTATTAATAAAGTGCATCTGAACATCAAATTATAAAATAAGGTTTCCATAAATAGAAATAATAATGATATATGATGGAAAACCTTACTCCAATCAAATACTGAGCCAAGTAATCACCAAATGACTGCCAGATGACTCTCTCACCATGCCTCATTAGCCTACGAGAGCCGTTAATAGGCTAATCCTGCTGATATGTCACTGTCAACTAGAAGGGGACATTACAATGGCACTGCCACTGCCACTTGCACTAAAAGTATGCTGACTTTGGAAATCCTCATATGCAATATGTTGGGAAATGGAAGCTTCCAAGTCACAACTTTGTGTCCCCTTTATTGTAGTCATATTGTTTGTGCGAAAAGAGACACAAGTTTGGATGCACATATACTAAGTTCTCTATTCTTTGAGTGCAGTCTATTGTGCTTTGCTGAGTGGATGAAAGAATATGTGCTCAAATTCCTCCTAGATGCAGATGAACTAGCAACCTATGAAGAGAAAGTAAATAGTTAAAGTTATACATTATAAAATAAAATCTAAAAAAATAAATAAATTATAAATGAAAATGAAAGTTGAAAGTTGAAAGTTGAAATTTTAAGGACTAAATTCTAAAAAATAAAAATTTGTTAAACTTGTGATAAAACTTTAATTGCGAGGGGTTGTAGGTGCTGGAAGAATTGGCCATGGAAGTAACACCAAGTATGAGAATCCTTTTTAAATCTATTAGGAAGAACCTCAATACTTTGACCGTTTGAGTGCACAAAATCAATGAACTCACTCGTGACTATATCTCGCAATTCAGGTTCAAAGAAAAGTCTATGGAATGCTTCCTTGTACCCTTCAGCCACTTCAAAAATCTCTATTTGGAGAAAGCCTTCATAGCATAGAAAGAATCTCAGTATTGTAGTATTTTGGATTCAAGGCGAAGACAAGATGTAATGGGGTGGTCATTTTGTTCCATCTTTCTTCAACAATTGCATATAATTGTTTGAAGAAATTCTCTTCATGGTCTTGCTCTTTCACATTTATGATGCTCTTCATCTTCTCAATCATTGAGTTGATGCCATCATATATTTCTCCAATGCAAGGCTTGTCCATGTTAGTATAGTGAATCATGCTCAAAATGGGCTCGGTGAAACTAAGGAGATCCTCCACACAATCCCACCATGAATCATCTAATATCATTTTCTTAATTTTTATTACATTGCCATAGTTGTTTTGTCGCCATATAGACCAATTTTGGCTAATCACAATGCTAGAAAGTGCCTCTCTAACTTTCACAAGTTGTCTCAAGACGATTGTGTTAGAGGTGAAACTGGTCTCTACAACCTATTAAAAATAAAAAAAATGAAACTATGAAAATGTTAAATTTTATATTGCTTCGCTTATCTTCAATAGCTCCAATTTTGAAAATGATCTAAAAATGCCTTGAGACATGTGGTGGTTGGTGATGAACATTTGGATGCCCTCAACCTCTGCATACAACTTTTTGATCCAATCAATTTTATTCCCAATATTTTGTAACATAATATTGAGAGAGTGGACCACACAAGGTGTCCAAAAGATATGTAAGTATCGTTCCTCAACCAACAACCCAACAGCTCTACAATTGTTTGCATTGTCCATTATGACTTGAACAACGTTACAGGGTTCCACTTCCTCAATGGCTGTGATGAGATTATCAGCAATAAATTGGCCATATTTCACCTACCCCTCACAATCCGCAGCTCTCCAAAACATTGCCCCTTTAGGGGTTACCGCTATGACATTGATCAAGGGCCAATTTTTTACATCTTTCCACCTATCTAAAACAATGGACACACTTGTCTCAACCCATGACTCCCCTATGGGCTGCAATGAATCTTCAATAATCTTGACCTTTTTTCCAATAAGGTGCCACACACCTTCTCATAACCCAGGCCCTTGTACCCTTTTGGAGCTTCATTAACTGTTTTCAACATCTCTTTCCAATATGGAGAACGAACAACATTGAAAAACAACCTATTTACGCAAATACATCTTGCTATGTGTTGGTTGGCAATGTCTCAACTTTCATTTTGAAATGAATTTTCCAAAGGTCCTTTTGGTCTTTTGTTTGCAGTGGGTTATTCACCTTGATTTTTAAGATGAGAAGTGGCCAAAAATGGATGGTTTTCTACCACAACATTTGGATTAGATGGGGCAATTGGGGGCTGCATTCCCTTTGATCTTGTTTTTCTTATTGCATATAGTTTATCAAAATTTCAGGAATACAATATTCTGTTTGATCTATTCAGATCATATCATGCTATGAAGTTACCACATATGATTACAAAAGAATATTGTTTTTGATCTAAGAAGATCAGGTCATGGAATTTGGACCTCCCTTGCAGGTCAAGTCCCTCTACATGTTTCCAGTTCATACTTTTTATTATACTTTTTCTAGAATTCTAGGTACCCCTTTAGGTAAGGATTGTTATCAAATTTATTGAAGGGCCAATGTCTTGCATACTTGATGCCTTTTCCAAGTTAAACTAGCTGTTCTCATTCATGCATATCTATTCTTTGTAAAATATCAAATGTATAGTTGGAGCTTTTCTTGCTTTTAAATCAGTTAACTGATTTTAGCAGGTGGTTAGTTGTTAGTTATCTTTAGTTTAGTCTTAGAAATAAAGCTTGCTTGTTGGCAAGTCTAGTTGTAAAAACAATGAGAGTTTAGGGTTCCGTACTCCTTGTTTGTGTATAAATAAGGGCAGCCTTGCCCATTTCTTTTCAATTGTTATTGTGATAACAAATTGCTGAGACTACTTTTGCCTGCAACTTTGTTATTCAATGTTTGTTCACTTTGTGTAAGAGCAAGTTTGCAAGCCTGTCTTTGCTGTAGATTATTGTTTAGTTCATGTTCGATCTATGTCTAGTATAATTGCTGTTGGAAATTTGAGGAAGGAAATCTTATGCCTACTTTGCTTTGATCTACTGTCTCAATCTCTTTCAGTATTTTGTCTTACATATTTTCTTGCATAATCTTTATTTCAGCTTACATCTCATAAGTACAATGAGTCTTCAGGTGTTATCGGGGAGAAAGTTTTTATAAGTTTCTATGTTAATCAAATCATTTCTTGTTTACTTCTGATTCTCAAGCTTTGAGTTTACTTGAGTTGTCAGAAGCGTTAGAGTAGGCCTAGTTGTAGTTTGAAGTTTTAGAAAAGAGAAAACCTTAGCTATGACACAAAGAGTTTTATAATTTTGTGCTCTTAGCTGAGAATAAAAAGATTGGCGAGTAGTTCAGTATTCTTTTTAAGCATCATCAACGAAGAGGGAGCTTCCCCTCCTAATTTGAAGATCAGTTTAATTGTGCATAGCTTTCCATTTCTAATCCGCCTTCCAGAGGTGCGAATTGAAATGCCAACAGAACACAAATATTTGAAGGGAAAATAGACAAGTGCTTACTATTGGCTAAAGTAGAGACCATTAAAGTAGCATTAATAGGAAATAATTAAAGGAATGAGCATCACAAAATTCTAGGAAGTAAATTTCTAAGTGGTATACAAAGCCATTACTCAATGAATAACAAGCATCAATACAAAGTTTGACAAAGTTACTCAATTCAATTTACTTTATGAAATCACAAATATTAAAAAGCAATAATTTCAGTTGAATGTCAATCTCTGCAAGATAGGCTTAACATCAATTAACTTTCACAAATACACAATAACTTGTTTTCAAAGTTCAAATGACAATTTTTGTAGCATAAGTCTAACCTGCACTATCATTACAAATTGTACACTCAAGGCATTTATTTATAATTTCTCAAAAGGTAGCTTTTAGGGATAGAATAATAATAAAATATTCCTCATAAAACACCAATTTAAAGCAACCCTATCTCTCTCTACCAAAAGGACGAAATAAATTACCTTTAAAACAAACTAAGTCTAAAAAAATTAATAAAGTAAAGGCTACTCATCTCTGCCTATTCGATATAGCCATTACTGATGATGACAACTACCAAATGTGTTGGAAAAATAGGAACTTTTGTCACTTAAGTGATTTTTGAAAATAAAATATAACTGTCCTGCAAATTTGTTAAATCCTCTTGAATCCTTAAAATATGATGAACTTTTCCTAGAGCCTATGAAGAATCATGGAAATTTTATGAGCATGAATCTAACAAAAATCTTGCCAATACCAACTTGAGGACCTGAAGCTGAAACCTTGACCATGATGGATCTATTGAAATTTTGTCATGCTTGATATCTTTGTGTTTTTTAATTTGGAACCCTCTTTTGGAAACAATTCAAATATTTCAAGGATCTCGATGAAAACCTGGATTTGATGATATGCCAATAATTTGGATTCTGTTGGCGTTACAATTCGCACCTCTGGAGGGTGTATTGGCAACGGACAACTATGCATAGTATTAACTGCTCTTCAAATCAGGAGTGGAAGCTCCCTCTTTTGCTGATATGCATAAAAAGTAAAGTATTCTAAAATCCTATCTTTTTTGACTTAGCTGGTAAAGGCACAAGGTTAAGAAACTACATACATTGCAGCTAAGGTTTTTTTCTGGTTTTGTAGATTCTTAACTACAACTAGGCTAACACTAAAACTATCCTATTTCCTCAAGAGAAACAGAGCATGAGGACTTAGGAGCAAGTGGGAATGATTGACGATAAAATTTATAACAAGATTCCCAAGGAGGCGGGACACCTATCTGAGGTGTAGGCTGAAATGAAGGTTATTGGAAACAACATCAAATGGCAAGCTAGTTCTCAGGATTCCCAAGGAGGCGGGACACCTATCCGAGGTGTAGGCTGAAAGTAGATTACTGAAAACAACACTTAAACGACAATCTCTATTTCTAAATTCCGGAGGAGGGACTCCTATCCGAGGTGTAGATATGAAAGAAAGATTATTAATAACAACATCAAACGATAAACTTTATTTCTAAATTCCCAAGGAGGAGGAACCCCTATCCGAGGTGTAGATATGAAACAAGCTTATTAAATAAATATGGGACAACAAATATCATGAAGGACCTATCACACAAATGAACGATCAACCAACTTTATATTAAACAAAGTGAACCAATACAGAATAGCAATATTGCATGACAAGGTGGGCACAACAAAAGTTAAAATACAATGAGCAAGGGTGCCCTTATTTATAGAACCTCAAAGGAGTAGGGAACCCTAAAATCTCCTTGAGTTAACATGAGTCTTGCAAGCATGCAAGATTTATTGCTAAACCTAAATGCATGCAGCCTAATACTTAATTGGAAAAACTACCTCAGTTAACCGATTCTAAACTAAACTAATTGGACCTTGCAACACACAAGTCCTTATTGATATGAAAGTCAGCTGATAACTAATATCAGTTAATTGAAACTAAATACTTCATATGTACATAGGTGATTCCAAAAATAGACATGCAATGATATGTGGGAAAGTGAGTTAACTTGGAAAGAAGCAACAAGTTAACTATTGTGTCTAATGTCTATCCTGAAAAGGTGGGACGTCCTGATCTTGTAGTTCACTGGCGGTGATTACAAGCAATCAACTCCTCCAAGAAGTTGTTAATTGCCTCATCAACAACTTAAGCAATCCTGAAAATATTTGCATGCTTCAACTGGCAGTTCACTAACTGGTAACTTTGGTGGCTCCGTAACTGGAGTGATGATCTTTTTTTCTTCTATAGCTTGATGCTTTTGATGCTCTTCTTGATTCTTCTCAATGGATGAATGTTGCATGATGAAACCGTGAAGTTTGATTGTGAACACTCTAGTTGTGAGAAATGCACATGAACTCGCTGCACACGTAGAGTTCCAACGGTATTCAATCTTCTAAACTAGCTTTGGGAGGCTATTAGCTATACGAGGTATGAAACAATGTGGACTTTGAGTGACTACGCCTGTCAAATTGTTTGAATCAACCCTCTAGATGCGTTTGACACAAATTGGTGTTAGCCATCTTCAAGAAATCGTGAATCAAGACTGATTTGGTCTTGAATTTAGTTTGAGTGAATTGTATTCTAAAAAACTCGCCTGTTGACTGTAAACACGGATATGTTCTGACAAGTTTTTCCGATAAGCTAGAAATAGCTTCTAATGAGGCTAAAAATAGCCTGTCGAAGGGCAATTTTTATGAAAAATGTGAGACGTGGGTTTTGTAGAGAATGTATTTCTAAGCAAATCCACGTTTAAAATTCAAAAAAATGACTTCTGCCTTGGCATGCAAAAACTTTTCGAAAAAAGCAACAAGGGTTGTGGGGGTATCGGGGGCAATTTTTCCTGAAAAATTCTGACATATGGGTTTTATTGGCACATGCGAGCTGATTAAACCCAAATTCTCCATTTTTTGAAATGATGACTTTTTCCTGAAACCCTAAAAGTAGGGGCAGCGGGGCAATTTTCCCGAAAAAAGTTGACATGTGGGTTTTGTAGCCGCCAATGTGTTGATCAAACCCAGATTCTCCGTTTTTCGAAAAGTTGACTTTTTCACCAGATGCAAAAGAATCTTTGGAAAAAAGCACAGTACTTCAAAATGAGAAGTAATAGGACAATTTTCTCGAAAAATATGGAACATGGGTTTTTGCTGCCAACACTGTGCTCAATGAAACTAGATGACCAAAATTGTAAAAAACTGCCATTTATTTTGACATTCGAGAGAAAACCTAAGACAAGGATAGAAGAAATGTGAGCAGGAGAAGATAGAAATTATTTTCTGCCTCTGTATATCTTCAAGAAAATCGCCTCCTTCTACCCAATTTGATGAAGTCTGCCAAACATGTGTTGAAAATATGAAGCATGCATAATCATTCTTCTATGCAACTTGAACAAAGAACCTTGAAGAACATTGAAAATGGCCTTCGTTTGATCCTTCAAAAGGTGTTGGAGAGAAAATAGCTGATTTTGGCTTCAACCTGCAAGAAATAATGAAGTTGTGACGCCTATGCTTGAATGAATAAGCATTTTGGAGGTGGTACTACCAGTTAGCTAGGTCCGCCAACCCTAATTGAGTTAATCCTTGTGCATGCATCGCGAACTGAAGTTCTCCATTAATTTTGGACGTCATATGCAAGAGGTAGCATGCAAAAATCACAACAGAGAGTAAAATGGTCAAACTTTGACTTTTGGCGCCCAAGCTTGAGAAAGTTAGAAGATTTTGAAAGATTTTCAACTTCCCTTGTGACGAACTGCCTCTGTTTGACCCTAAATTCCGGATGCCCAAGTGATCTTGAAGTTGAGTTCACACATTTATTGTGAAGGTGGATCAAGATTGAAATTGAGTTTGATGCCTCAAAAACTAGGGCTCCTTTTTCCGAAAGGGTGCATATGACACTAGACTAATCCATTTTGCGCTTTTGACTCTCCGTGCTTCAATCTGCCACTGCCAGTGAATGATGACTCTCGTCGACTAGATGCTGGATTCATTGCGTAGCTGGAAGAATTCCGCAAAGGAGGACTATATGTGCAAGTTTTGAAAGTTGATTTAAGGACCTCAAATGCAAGGGTGCCCTTGTCCTATAGGGGCACAATTGCACTTTTGAGAATGATTTTGCAATTTTTAACTTTCAACAGAACGTTCCACTTTGATTTTTGCTGCCGGGAGTTGGGTTGCTTCGATGCCTGCGCCGATGATCTCATTGTTGAGATAGAACTTGGAAGAGATGTTCCTGGGAGTGACAAAGCTAGAAAACTGCTTCTAAGACCTCCAGTAGAAGGGCGCCTTTCTCAAGGAAGGTGCATTTTTCCATACTTAGCCATTTTTTTGCTTGCCTTTATCCTTCAACATTTTACGCTGATTCTTCATTTGCGGGTGTTTGATGAATCTTGAGGGCTGATGGTTGGATTCACTGCGTAGCTAAGAAGATTTTGAACAGATCTCGTGAAGACGACAACTGTCGAAAACGTCATATTATTAGTAGAAAAGCTAGGCGCCCCTAGCCTGTAGAGCTACATTTTGATATTTTCACTTTTATTTTCCCTCCATTTGACATGCTTGCTAGATCAACTGCCACGGTCATTCAGTAAGTCCTATGGACTTGCGAATGGATTCTGTAATGTTCCCAATTTAACCCTACGCTCTTCATTTGGATTTAGCCTATTTCCGGAAACTCGTAGGCTAAGTATTTTGGAAATTAGGTTTTCTGTTTTCAGCTGCAATTTCGAAGGTTTGCATGTCTGAGTTTCTGACGCATGTCTGGTGGAGCTTTTTGAGTTTTTGGAGAGCTTTAGGATGAGGTAACATGCATGTTAAGATAATGACATGCAATTTGGACTGATACCTTGCATGCAAGAAAGGGTTTCTGGGTTTTCAGAGACCTCTAAGGTGGTGTGACATGCATCTGAATCTGACAACATTCCCGGGCACTTACTATTTATAGTAAGTCATGATGGCTGCCTGGTTTGTGCTCAATAGGTATTTGGAAACATTTACTATTTATAGTAAGTCATGATACTGCTCAGTTGGTGTTTAGAGGAAGTTTTGCAAACTTACTATTTATAGTAGTTTGCTATTTTTGGTAAGTCCATTTTTAGCAGTATCATTCTAGCAGTAGCTCAATCATCTATAGTTCAATATGGCTTATTTATTTGGCATTTTGTTGAGTTGAAGGGAACTTACTAGACTATTTGTGGTAGTGACTGCATTATCAGTTGGGTCCAGCTCAGCTATTATCAGTTTACTATATTTGGCAGTCTTCTATCCAGTTTTGGCATCACTCTTGGCTACGCCCCTGGGATTGAGTTTCTTACTTAGTCGAATTTTATGTCTAGCCGTTGTACCCCACACCTAGTGCAATGAGTTCATGTTGTTTTAATGAGGGGCCATTAAGGGGGTCGAACTCCTTTGTGCATTAAATGATTTATTTAATACATTATTGATGCAACTTTAAGGTGGAAGCCAATTTGAGAAGTTGAAAGAATATTTTAATATTTCAAAAAAAAGTGCATGAATGTTAGGTGGTGTCCCAAGGAGGAAAACAAATGGGTTTCTTGGAGGAGTTATTGATGCTTCATTTGCTCTTGAATGGCTATAAAGACTTGCCTTGATTTGCAGTTGGGTATTGTTGGATGAATAGTAAAGTTATGCTACTGAATTGATTTCTGAACCTGGCTAAGGGGGAGCTTAGCATTTACACCATTCTTTGGGCCTGAAATTATGGTTCCCTAGATGGTCAATTGGGAGTGTGCTTCATTCAGAAGTGCATTTTGAGCTTCATCATTGGAGATTTTGGTGATTTTAACCAGTTTTATGTTTGCTGGTTCATCCATGGCTGTAAGTGATTTTCAATCATAGCTGGTTATGAGATTTTATTTGGCTTGTGGGTATTGAACCAAACCATTTCTATACTTATGGCGACCCCTCTTGCAAATTATTAGATTTTATTTTGAAGTGTGTATTTTCATAGATGAATTGCCCTTCCTTTTTGGGCCGTACTTCCTCAATAACCAAACTTTTGAATTCGTGCCTTTCATTGGAGGCTGCCCCAAATCAACTTTTCAGTTGACATTACATCCAAAGCACCCTCCTTAGAATTCAACAAGCTATTCAGTGAATCTAACAGACAGATTGTCGGGATAGTCTAGCTCCTAGAACTGCAAATTCATTAGGAAATGAGAAAACACAGAAAGATGAAATTTTAAGAAAAATGACTAACATTGGTGATGATGGGCGCTTCTACAACTTTTTGAAGGATCAAATGAAGTTTTATCAAAAGTTGCATCCAAACAAACTTCATCAGACTCACTTAGGCTTCGTGATGGATCATCCCGCCAAATCATAGGATTCATCGAGCACCTGGAAATCGAAATCAAATAGAGGTAAAAATCAAGCAAAAGTTGAAAATTTGGCTAAGTCTGCCAAGCAAAAGCGCCCCAGTACAAGAGAGACGCCCAAGAATCCATGCCTTAGTCAAATTTTCAAATTTCATCCTCCAACATTTCAAACAGTGTCCACATTCGACGAACTTGCTCAGAATAGGCTTCGGAAGCTTTAAAACAAAAAGAAATCAGATTTTCTTAAACCTCAACTTATTTAAGAGAGCTTTTGTCTTTCATTATTCATTTTTGCAGGTTGGCGTCTAGAGCAAGAAGGTTTTCCCTTTTCTCTCAACGAAGATTTGAAGACCCAAACGACATGCTTTTTCGGTGTTCTTCGTGGTTCCAAGATCAGTGAGCAAGGAGGAATGCTTTTTCAAACTCCAAACTTCTAGGGTGTTGCTTTTCAAAACAACCACTCAACTTTTTCCATTTCTGATCACATGGGTCTCTTCGCTTTTTCATCCTCTTCAACATTGGGAAATTTTTCCCTCTTCTAGAAACTGCTTTTTGGCCGCTTCTTCAGGATGGATTTAGCTTTTACAGTTTCTAAGCATCTGGGTTTCTCTAGAACGTGATTTTCTAGAAAACCCAAGTCCCAACTATTTTTGGAGAAATTGGTTTTTCAAGGCAGATCAGCATTCTATTTTCAGCAGCACTCTCCACTTAAAATCAAAAAACAAATCAGCTTATTGGCGGATGAGTACGAGATTCTCAGCAGCAATCATCTAGAAGCTTTCTTCGAGCTTTCTTTCTATTCTTGTCTCAATTCTTATCCACTCTTTGAAGAAGAGAAAGAAAACAAGTTGTAATAGTTGGCATTTCCCTATTTTTATGCTTTATTAGGTGGTTAGATGTATATCTTGTTTAGTTTTAGAAATAAAGCTTGCATGTAGACAAGTCTTTTTGTAAAAGCAAGGAGATTTTAGGGTTCCCTACTCTGCTTGTGTATAAATAAGGGCAGCCTTGCCCATTATTTTTGTTGGCGTTTAAATTAGCACCTCTGGAGTGCTGATTGTAAACGTTCAGCTATTTCAAATGTTTTGCAACACTTCTTCGTTATTTAAAGAGGAGAAGTCCCTCTCTGCTGGGAGCAATGCGTAGGGAAGGGAAATGTTAACTAAAGTTCCTATCTTTTTATGCTTCAGCGGCAGGACACAAGGGTGCACAAACACAATGCGCCGTAGCTAAGCTTTTCTCTGGTTTCTGCAGATCTCAACTACGACTAACTAGCTTCTATCTATCCAATACCTTCAAGATGAACAGAGCATGAGGGTAAAGGAGCGGGAATGGGATGGTTGGATCACTTGAATTCACCGTCTTCAGAGGATATGACCGAGGCTCTGAACTCTCGGGTATACACCGGGATAAGGTTGGTACAAGCAAACACTCTACACGGTAAACTAGATCTGAGATCTGCCAAGGAGGAGGGACTCCTATCCGAGGTATGAGCTTAAGAAATAGTTTACTAGAAACAACAAAATCACGATGCCTTGGCCAACGAGCTTGCTAAGGAGGAGGGACTCCTATCCGAAGTATAGCTTGGAAGTCAACACATTAAACAACATCAAACGATAACTGTCAATAACAAATATCCAAGGAGGAGGGACTCCTATCCGAGGAGGGAAATGAGACAACAAGCTATTAAACACAAGACGTAGACATAACTCAAATAAGATGATCAAAATGCAAGCGCCTTCTGATATTCTTCTTCAATGCTTCATCAACGAACTACAAAAGTTGGGAAAGCAAAGGCACGAAATCATGCACAATTACAATCATCCAACGAACTCTCATCCAAGAGTGAACAAATATTCGCTTTCAAAGCTTGTTGGCAACAATGGCGCAGCAATTTTGCATAGCAAGTAAAGGTTGAACAAATAATGAGCCCAAGGCTCTTATTTATAGAACTCAAAGGAGTGGGTAACCCCAAAATCTCCTTGAGTTAACAATGAGTTCTTGCCAATCAATTAGCAAGATTTATTCCTAAAAAGGGGGAGCAAGCAGTTAACTGGAAAGCTACTTCAGTTAACTGAAAGTAAACAAAGAGTCAACTGGAAACTACTTCAGTTGACTGAAAGCAAACTAAAGGTGAACTTAAATGTAAAGTATCCCTCCAAAATAGACATCCACATTTAGTGGAGATCTAAGATCCATGAATCATGGAAGCTAATTAGACATCCTTAATTAGTGGGATCTGACAATGCATGATTTAAGGAAAGTAGAGTTAAACTTGGAAAGAAGCATCAAGTTAACTCCAACTACATTTAATAGCATCTTGAGTTGACTTGGAAAGAAGCATCAAGTCAACTCAAGTCTCATGAATGCCACTTGGAGGGTGTATGGCGTCCTTTTCTGGTGCATTTATAGCTCGCCATTAATCAACAGTGTCTCTATCCATTGGTTGACTTCATCAGCTTCTGGGGAGTTAATGCTCCGTAGAATGATGACGTGGCGTCGAAGCATGATCTCACCCGTTGTGAGCTGATTTCCGAAGTCAATGCATTGAGATGCTGCCTCTTCTAACTTGGTTGATAAAGCTGCTACCTTAGCCAGCTTGCAACCCTCTGGATCATCAAGAAAGGTACTGCGGATGACATCTCTGAACTGGTTCTGTACAGTCACCAACTCGACATATTCTCCTCCTTCACGCTGATATTCCATGCAAGGGAAAGATATTACCAACATTCTTGCGAAGTTGATAATAGTGGCAACCACCCTTCTGTAATCAATCATCTCTACTGAATGAGCGTCGTAGGCTTTCACCTTGTACGCTAATTGTTCCTTCCAAGCAAAAAGATGTTGCTTGTTTTCCTCAGAGTATACTGATTGATATGCTAATTGCAAATCTGCAATTGTGCTTTCGTCTTCAAGCCTCTTTTCTGCAATCTTCTGTTCCGACTGCTGGATCTCCACACGAAGATCATGTGCTCTATCTCGTAACTGGTATAGGTTTCCCAGTACGCATCTACCCTTGAGAACAAACTCTTCCACCTGATTTCTCAAGTGTTTGCCGAATGTTAACAATTGCCGATGATTCTGTTCGGCGGGGAGATCTAGTAGTCCTGCTGGTAAGGCTGAGACGTTTGGTGTGCCATGTATCAAGCTGGTTATGTAAGACCTCAGTTTCTGATTTTCAGCCTTTAAGGCTGCCTTTTCTTTACCATCCTTGGCCATTCTTTCTTGTGCGCTCACCGAAGCTATTCCGAGAAGATCCGCCTCCACCTGTCGTGTAGTCTTCCCGAGGTTAAGTTGAGACAAAGTGTAGTCCCCTACTTGAACCTCGTGTATGCTTTTCTCTACTGGTGGAGCGGCAGTCTCTATGATGATCTCACATTCTGCATTCCTTTCTATGTGAACTTGATTCTTCAACCTTTTCGCCGGCATGTCTTGTGAGACGTGGTCGAATTCGGTAAAGTCAAGTTCATAGGAGGGTTTCTCCCTCTTCCTTCCTAGGAAGCCTTCGAGCCAAATAGAATCTCGGCGAACTTCACTAGGAGGGACGTGAGGCCCTTGAACGCTAGATGTGTGAGACTGTGCTGGAGCAATGTCTCTCGGTGGCGAATCCAAGTCGATGAGGACTTGTGTATGCTGTGACACTGGTGATGTAGGCGGTTCTGTTTCCATAACAGGCACCGTCTCTGCTGCTGCTTCTACTGTCGTTGCTTCTGCCATTGGCTCAGCCACTGGTTCTTCAACAACTACTGCTGCTGGTTCCTCTGTGATAACTTCTGCTGAATCAGGGATAGCAGTCTCTACTCTTTGTTCTGGGGCAGCAATACCCATGATTATGTCAAGACTATGTGTGGCTTTCTCCATTGGTGTCCTCTGTGTTCTTGGTTTTGACATCCTCATCCCTTGGGGAGGATTGCACCATTGTTTCTGTCTAGGTTTCCTTCTTGAAGTGGAAGGTGGTGTAGACTGAACCTGTGGCGGCTCTGTTCTCTCTGGTATCACCTTCCTAGACTTCTTGCTGTCGAGATAGAGTTGGCTATTTCTAACCACTCTACTCGTTCTTTCTTCTATAGATGTGTCTTCTTTGGCATACCAATCCACTCTCGGGAGTGATTGAGAGTCAACTGAATCTGCGAAGAATGAGGGGAGAATGACTTCTCCTTCATCATCTGACAGGCCCTCAATGTCTGCTGACATGAAATCAGCAATTTGTGTGAGTCTGAATCTGCTGTAGTTCCTTCTCCGCACTTCATACTCGTCTTTACAATTCACCCAATAATCTTCCATAGAAGACTTATGTGACGAGTGTTGCTCAAGGTGTGCTGCATAGAGTCCCCTGGGATCATAGGATCTTCTATCAATGAGATACTTGAGGTTAAACCTCGCTGTTTCTTGACTCATCATCTTAGCATCTGCCGCGAATCCACATCTATACAGTCCCATTTCAACGGGAAAGTTAACAGCTGTCTTCCTCTTCAAGCGCAAGTGGATATGAACCTCGGACAACTGTCTCAGGAATTCCATGAAGACTACCCTATCTGAAGGGTATCTTGGTAGCATGGCAGGGTGGCCAATGTAGCCATACACGCGTATGTAGGAGAACGTAGGAAATTGGATGAACCAATCTGCCCAATCCGCCATTGCCTCTCTGGCTGTCTGTGAAATACGCACGTGCATCTCATGGTTAAGCTCACGTATTGTGTGCATAGTGAAGTGATCACTTGTCTTCTTGAAGTGCCTTCCCGCTTGAGTAAACTCAAGACGTGTGAAATGTTCGTGAACCTTCTGCACACCTAAGGTTCCCACATTGTTCAATAACCTGAATTCACCTTGGAAGGCGATCAAGTATACCAGGTAAGAGCACATGTGGAACCTATGAGCTTCCAGATACCTAGTGATTTGTCGGTGGAGTGTGTCACTGATCAAAGTGGCCCAGTCATAGTATTCCCTTCTGCCAATGATTTTAGCGATGACATAGTACATCCATGGCTGAAATTGACGACCATCTTCTTCTCCAGTGATTCTATTGAGTAGAGTGATTAACACTGCGTACTCATCTTTGCATTCTCCTCGTCCCAACGGCTTAGGCAAGTTTGCCTTTGTCACTTTTAGCCATTTTTCGGCCATAATCCTTTGACATTTGTCCTTAGCTGTCTCAAATGCTTTTTCACATTCCGTCAATGATATGACTTTGCTATTAGGATGTGATGGAATATCAAAACATCTTTCGATATCCTGAGGCTTTAAACTGCAAACAATTCTTCCATCTGCTGCTCTGATTTCTCTGGTGGTAGGGTTGTAATGCTTGATACAAGCGATTACAAGCTCTACGCTTTGTAGTGTGATGGGAATTGATGCGGCCTGTAGCAACCCGGATTCTTCGATATTCTGCAATGTTATTTGATTCATGCCTTCTAGCTGCTCCAAATCGACCACCGGATTTACTTGGTGCAGATTTGTGTCAACTGTTTTCAGGTAATCATGGAGTAAGACCGTCTTGGTCTCGTATTGCACCTGGGAGTACTGCATCCTGAAAAACTTGAAGATTGACTGTAAGCTTGACCTAGTTCAGATGATTTTCGGAAACCCTTAAAAATAGCGTCCTGCCGAGAAGTATTTTTCCGGAAAAAATCTGGCACATGGGTTTTGTTCGTGCTTCAATGCTGAACAAACCCAGTTCCTCAGAATTTGGATTCTGAAACTTTTTCGGAAAAACCCCCAAAAATAGGGGCAGCAAGTTTGCTGATTTTGGAAAATTTGTCGAGATGGGTTTCTCCGGAAAATGATGCTGAATATACCCAGTTGATCTGATCTGATGTAGCCTGTTGCTTT
This sequence comes from Sequoia sempervirens, assembly GCA_007258455.2. NCBI lineage: Eukaryota > Viridiplantae > Streptophyta > Pinopsida > Cupressales > Cupressaceae > Sequoia > Sequoia sempervirens. The sequence continues at coordinate 349,647,226 of VDFB02000015.1, read as the reverse complement.
TTCTGTCAGATGCAAGAAAACCTAAGACAAGAAGAGAGGAAAAAGACAGAAGGTGGATTGGAAGTTTTATCTGATCTTCAAAAAAAACTATCTCTGACCCAATCCTCAAAATGGCAATCTTTTCCTGCTTCAGATCTGCAAATAAAAATGAAGAACGGATGAAAACCTCCTTCAGATCTTCAATGGCGTCCTTGAGAGCTTGTGGCTGTTTTTATCTTTGAATCTGCAATGAAATAATGAAAAGGGGACGCCATCTCCTTGAATATATATGTTTGTGCTTCAGATCCACAAATTTGGGGACCTAACACAAGCTCAAAAGGTGATTTGAGTTTGATCTGAAGTTAAAAAGGTGATTTCCACCAATCGTGGAGCGTTTTAGCCAACTTTAACTCAAAAAGCTTTTGACTTTAGTCAACAAATGACCTTTGACTTCTTTTAGGCGTCCCTTTTCATCTTTTGCAAGTTTTTTAGTATTTTCTCTCCTGAAAACCCCCTGTTTGATCCTGAATCTAGCGTTGTTTGTTGACCCTGAGACGTCACGGACACATTCACTGCGGAGCTGGATCCATACTGGAAAGAAGTGCTTGGGAGACTGCCTGATAAAAACTGAGTTTAGGGCTCCAAAAGAATGGGCGCCTTTCCCAAGAAAGGGCGCTTTTGCCAATGCCTTAGTGATTTTTCAATCTTCGTTCTTCAGCTTATTTGAAATGACCTCCCGTGCCTTGAACTGGATTTCTCGTTGATTGGAGAGTCAGATGTTTTCACTTGATGTCTTATCAGGTTCCTAGCTCTGCTTCGCCAGAAATGACTGTCTTCAGGAAATCTGAATCTCAAATTAGGGTTCCTTTATTCAAGGGCGCCTCTCCTTGAAAAGGGCGCTTTTGCCTTTTAGCCTGATTATTTTCATCTGGAAAGTTGCCTACTTTGATCTTGATTATCCGTTGACTGCTCTGACAGATGTTGATGCTTGCAGTTGCGTTTCTGAGATCTACTTGGGCTGAGAGAGTTATCCTAGGAAGCCTTTTGTCATTGGTCAGCATCTGGAAGTCCAAAAGAAAGGGCGCCTTTCTTTTGAAAAGGCTCTTTTTCCTTATAACTTCGCCGTTAACTGTGGTTTCTTGATATTTCCTCAACTGCCTCTTTTTGCTTCATCAGCAATTGCTTGTGATCTATTCATCAGATGATCTGGATGTTCGTTTCACTGTTGAGCCAGCAATCAAACGCCGAGAATGACTGCTTCGGATGATCTTACTGACTTTATTTGACCTTCAAAGATCATGGGCGCCCCTGCTTGAAAAAGGCGCCTTTTCAACATGTGAGCAATCTCCCCTTCGTAACATCTCCAGAGTTAGTCAAATTTTGATCTTTTTCAATTTCGGGATTCTCCTTCATCAAACGGCATCTTTTTCGACTTTTTCCGCCATGGTTGTGTCGTTGAAGCTTTTGAAGCTTAGCTTTCAGCACCTGGTACTGGCCAATCTGCCATTAATGGCTGTGGAGCTCCTAACTTTGTTCCTGAAAAAGAGAAATAGACCCACCAGAGTAAAACATGTCTTTTGATGATTCTGACTTGACCAATGTGATCGTGAAGCCTTTTAAGCCTATCAAAATCATTTTCGATCATTTCTGGGAAGGTCCTATTTTCGGGGGATTTCCCTGAAAATAGGGGAAAAAACCCTAATTTTCAAAATTTCAGAATTTTGCACGTGTGTTCCTTGACAGAAACTTATCAAGATTCTATGATTGGTTTGACCTAAAACTGACTTAACATGGCATTTTAACAAGATTTAGCTCAATTTACACAGAATGCCAAAAAATTAATTTTGGGTATAACAATTTTCTTAACGATTATTGTGATAGGAAATTGCAAGCCTGTAATGCTGCAAGTTGTTATTTAGTGTCAGTTCACTTTGTGTAAGAGCAAGTTTGCAATCCTCTTTAGCTGCAAGTTCTTGTTCAGTGCATGTGTCTTGTGTTGATGTATTTTGGTTTGATGGCTAAACTGTAAGCCTATTTTGCTACAATCCTATTGTCCTAGAAGTGTAATCTTTTGTTCCTGAAATTTGAGAAAATAAAGTCTTGTGCTTGCTTTGCTGCCCTGATATAAAGTCTCAGATTTCCGTTTATTGTGTTATGCTTATATAATCTTTATTTTAGCTTGCGTTGAAAGTAAGTAGATGTGTGTTGGGAGAAAAGTTTATTTAAGTTTTTATTTCAGAGAATCCTTCCGTGTCCATTTCTAATTCTCTTTCTCTACGTTTACTTGAGAAGTTAGAAACGTCATTAGAGTAGGTTTAGTCGTAGTTGAACTCCTAAAACAAAAAATATCAGCTATGACACTTGAGTTTTATAACCTTGTGCTCTTAGCTGAAGAAAAAGATCGGCAAATTAGTTTTAATTTACTTTCTTAAGCAACTTCAACAAAGAGGGAGCTTCCCCTCCTAATTCGAAGAGCAGTTTATCTGTGCATAATTGTCTGTTCCTAATTCACAGTCCAGAGGTATGAATTGAAACGCCAATAGTTTTTTTGCGCCCACTGTGGGGCACGAGGCATAAAACTTCGAGAAAGCTTACGCTTTATGGCACAGGAATGACCATCTCGCACCCTATTGTGCGATCCAAGTAGAAGCAATGGGTGATAAAAACAACAATGCTGGCAATAATCGAAGACGTCCAACCCCATTACCTTGGGGTAATAACATTGGACCTTTGGCTTTGCGGGAACATCATGAATTACCTAAAGGGTCAAGGAAGCACTTTCTATGGTTTCATGGCGATGGAACGCAACATCCTGATGATCATCTTTCCGGCTTCTCAACGGCCTGCGCTATCTTGCACGTGGCACATGAAGACATTGCAGTGTGTCTCTTTGTGGAGACTCTTGTTGGGAATGCTGCTGACTGATTCAATCACTTGGAGTCGGGCATTATCACAAGTTGGGAAACTATGAGCGAGAAATTTTTGGCGAGATTCAAGCCTGCTGAAGATAGTCATTGGATGTTTTCCCAACTTGCAAATTCAAAGATGGAGTACAACGAGCCCATGAGGGGGTTTGTAGCAAGATTTAATTGTCCTTTTACATGACTTTCTTCTACACTCAATCCATCACCGAAGATTTTGATGAGTTGCTTCATAAATGCTCTTCCATTAAGATAGCCTTCTTCTTGAAGACAAAAAGACATATAGAACTGACGGATGCACAAGAACATGCCATCAAGTTGGAGAATAATATGATTCCTTCTGGCATAATGAAGAAGGATTCAATCAGGCCTTAGGTTTAGAGTTCTGCAGATCCACAACTACAAAAGGTAGTCAATGAGATGCTTGTATTACCACCACCACAATATCAACCTCAACAACAGTATCAACCTCAGCAGCCATATCAGCTAAGGAGAAATGATTTTCATTCTTACAACAATTACAAGCCGCGGTTGCTAGCACCTCCACCAAGACAAACAGTTGAAGCTGCACCACACACAGTATTTTGTTCCTTTCATGATATCGATGAACATACCGGTTATACATGTTCCAAGAACTTAAGAATGAATCAGATTATGGGATATTTTGATGTTGCACCCAATTTCAATTTTGTCCCTACACCAAGTTTGAATGTTGTCCTACCACAGACGGACAACTTCGATGGCGACTCCACTCCGGGATACTTTCAAAGTGAATCCGTTATTGAAGAAAAAGAATACCTACGCCACTACTCTCTTACAACAAATCACAAAAGACACTCTTTTCCTATGTTTACGAGTGCTCTGCACTTGCAAGTGCAAAAGGAAGAAGAGAGGTGGAAAGCTAAAGAACAAATTAAGGAAGCGGTTGCAACTTCCACTTCTAAAAGTTCACAAGAGAATGCTAAAGCGGTTGCTCAGGACCCATTTTCAGTAAATTTTGACATTGTAATCTCCATGATGAAGACCATGGTTGAGATTTCATAGTTGGAGTACCTTTGTGATCATCCTGAGCAGCTAGACAGAATAATACAACATGTAAAGAAAGAAGCTTCAATTCAGCCTACATTGCTCGAATCATTTGTTCCAACAAAAGAAAATCCCAAACCTTTCTATATATCTTTTTATATAGGAGGATTTAAACTGAGCAATTGTATCATTGATTTAGGAGCCTTAGACAACGTCATGCCTCTACAAGTGATGAAAGCATTGGGACTCTCATGCACAAAAACTCAGAATGAGTGTTATTCACTTCAGTCTAAGTCGGTGCCATTGGTCGGACAATTGAAGGAAGCTCAAGTGAGGTTGGTGCCTTGACTAGAGAAAAAGATAAAAATGAATATCCTAGTGGCTGACATTCCAGCTAGCTACGGGATGTTGTTGAGCCAGAGCTTCTGTAGAGATCTTGGTGGTGCAATGCAGTTAGATTGGTCGTTCACACCCATTCCTGTGAAGAAGGGAAAAACCAAGATAGATCTGGAGCCCAAATCTCAATTCATGGTGGTGAAAATCCCAAACCCCCCAACCCAAATTCTATATCAAGGAACGGGTTTCAGTAATTATGTGATGCTGCCAGAGATAGAAACTAAAGACCAGAACATTGCTTGTCCAAAAAAGAGATCGACAGAAGATACAAAATTATGGACAATGTAATTCGATGGGGGATATTCAACTGCAGGTTCAGGAGTGGGGGCAATGATCATCTCCCCTAAGGAACAATTGCACTTGGAATTCACAGAAGCTGAAAAAGAGGCGCTTTTGTTAGGCCTCAAAAATGTTGAAGACATGGGAATCAAACTCCTATGTGTTAAAGGGGATGTGGAGTTGATCGATGAGCCAATCAAAGGATATTTCCAAGTCAGAAAGGATCATCTATGGCATTATAGAAATAGGGTGTGGAATGCGATCAGTGGGTTTGAAGAGTTCGACAATAGAGACATCCCGAAGATGAACGACAACAAAGTTGGTGACTCGGTGGTACCTGCTTTCTTCCTTGCACCATATTCTGACTTTTGTCAAGGTGCCTCTGCTTGGATGTATGAAGATATGAGAATCTTCATTCTGGAACATTTGTCTCCCGCAATACCCACGAGAAGAGAAGTAAAGACTTTTAGGCATAAATGACATCCTTTGGGGATTGAGTAATTTTTCTTTCTATTTTCATGATGTGTTTCCCCTTTCCTCGATGTGATCGTTATGTTGTGTTTCCCCTTTCCGTAACAGTCCTGTTGTGTTTTAGGTGGTTAGGCATCTTGTTTTGGGTGATTTTTAGGGAAGTCCAACTATTAGGTGATTTTAGGAAGTCCTATCATAGGTGACTTAGGGAAAGTCTTGCAATAGGTGATTAGGAAGTGTTGTTGACTCCGATGGCCAATGGATAAGGCACTGGTCTAAGCTTAAAAATCCAGAGATTGTTTGGTTCTCCTATGTCGTAAGTATCCGACATGGTCCCCAGACAGAGCCAATTGTTACACCCAAAATTAAAATTTTTGCTACACTTAGGCATTTTGAGGAAATGAGTAAAAGTCATGTTAAAATTGTCAAAAAAGGTCAAAATTGGGGTTTTGAATGTCTTGCATCAAGGGCCAAAAACTGAAAAATTCTAAAATTTGACAATCTAGGTCTGTTCAGAGCGACCAAGTTTACGAAACCTATATCTTAGTTTTTCAACCCTAAATTTTAGGAACTTTCTAAAAATATAACTTTTTCTGGGTTTTTTTGGGTTTCTTTCGAAATAGATGCTGGCAAAATTTTCTAAAAATAGAAAATGTCTAAAAATAGAAAGTTTGGTGTCTAGGGTTCAAACTGATTTTGATTGGTCGAAAATACTTCCTCATCAGGCTGGTGCAATCAGAACACAAAAGGATCAATTTTTCCCTAGTGGGTCTATTTTGCTTTTTCAGAAGCTTTTTCAGGAGCTCCAAGGCCATTAATGGAGGTTAGTCAGCTGCCAGGTGTTAGATTCAAACATTCAACCACTGAATAAAGGATGAAAAATGATGAACATGTACGTAGAGCGAAGAATGGAGAAGGGGAGTTGTGAAAGTTGAAAGATGCAAAATTTTGGCTAAGTCTGGAAGCTTCAGGCACCCTAGCTCGGTCTAGGTGCCCAAACACTCATGCCTTAGAAAAAATTTCATCTCAACCAATTGAGGGAAAGGCAAGCATGTCGAACGAAGGAGAAAGTTGAAAATGCAAAATAAAAACTAACTTTGCTAGCCACGGGCACCTAGGAGGAGATAGGCGCCCAACTTTTCAAGAAGTCAAATGATGAAATTAGGGTTTGTGCTTCCAGACAATGTTGCTCAAAATCTTCTCAGCTCCACAACGAGTCCATTGGCACAGTCATCAAATCAACCAGTCAACTAGAATTCGAGATCAAATGGAGAGGTCTCAACTAAGAAGTAGAAGGAAAATCATGAAATCATCAGAAAACAATCAAGTTTGGGAACTCTGGGCACCCCAGGTGGCTAGGGGAACCTAGCCTTTCGGAAGGCCTAATCCAACAATTAGGGTTTGCTAATATGCTCATGGTAATGGTGGCCGCCCCAGAAGGAGATGGGCGCCCAAGCTTTTGAGGGCCTAAATGAGAGAATTTGTAGTCGAAGCCTCCAGCATGACTTCTTCAGATTCGAAGCAGCTCTCCAACGAAACCATCAACAAGTCCATTAGAGTTGATAATCACTAGATATCGAAGGCGGAACATAGGGAGAAACATGAGCAAAACACCAAAAGTCAAAAGCAAGTTGAAAATCTCAGAATAAAATCTAACTTTGGAGGAGTTAGGCCCCCAGGTAGCCAGGGGCGCCCAAGCTTTGACCCTAAAGATTCAACTTTTAGGAAATACCATTCCCAGGAGACCCCCTTCAGAATCCTGCAAGCTATCTAGCGAGCCCAGCCATTAGTTCGTTAGACCTTCGGATCATCCAAAATTGAGAATTCATCAAAAGATCAGAAAGCGAGTGTAAAAATTGAAAATCCAAAAAAGAGACTAAGTCTGGTAATGGTGGGCGCCCTAGGAGGAGATTAGGTGCCCAAAATTTTGAGGCCCCAAATCAACTTTTCAATTGACGTTGCATCCAAAGCACCCTCCTTAGAATTCAACAAGCTATTCAGTGAATCTGACAGACAGATCATCGGGATAGTCTAGCTCCCATAATTGCAAATTCATTAGGAAATGAGAGAACACAAAAAGATGAAATTTTAAGAAAAATGACTAACACTGGTGATGATGGGCGCTGTTACAACTTTTTGAAGGATCAAATGAAGTTTTTATCAAAAGTTGCATCCAAACAAACTTCGTCAGATTCACTCAGGCTTCGCGATGGATCATCCCGCCAAATCATAGGATTCACCAAGGACCTGGAAATCGAAATCAAACAGAGGTCAAAATCAAGCAAAAGTTGAAAAATTGGCTAAGTCTGCCAAGCAAAAGCGCCCCAGTACAAGAGAGACGCCCAAGAATCCATGCCTTAGTCAAATTTTCAAATTTCATCCTCCAACATTTCAAACAGTGTCCACATTCGACGAACTTGCTCAGGATAGGCTTCAAAAGCTTTAAAACAAAAAGAAATCAGATTTTCTTAAACCTCAACTTATTTAAGAGAGCTTTTGTCTTTCATTATTCATTTTTGCAGGTTGGCGTCTAGAGCAAGAAGATTTTCCCTTTACTCTCAACGAAGATTTGAAGAGCCAAACGACAGACCCAAACAACATGCTTTTTCGGTGTTCTTCATGGTTCCAAGATCAGTGAGCAAGGAGGAATGCTTTTTCAAACTCCAAACTTCCAGGGTGTTGCTTTTCAAAACAACCACTTAGCTTTTTCCATTTCTGATCACATGGGTCTCTTCGCTTTTTCATCCTTTTCAACATTGGGAAATTTTTCCCTCTTCTAGAAACTACTTTTTGGCTGCTTTTTCAGGATGGATTTAGCTTTTTCAATTTTTGAGCATCTGGGTTTCTCTAGAACGTGATTTTCTACCAAATCTGGGTCCTAGCTTTTTTTGGAGAAATTGGTTTTTCAAGGCAGATCAACATTCTATTTTCAGCAGCACTCTCCACTTAAAATCAAGAAACAAATCAGTTTTTTGGTGGATGAGGACGAGATTTTCAGCAACAGTCATCTAGAAGCTTTTTTTGAGCTTTCTTTCTATTCTTGTCTCAATTCTTATCCACTCTTTGAATAAGAGAAGGAAAATAAGTTGTAATAGTTGGCATTTCCCTGTTTTGATGCTTTATTAGGTGGTTAGATGTTTATCTTGTTTAGTTTTAGAAATAAAGCTTGCATGTTGGCAAGTCTTGTTGTAAAAGCAAGGAGATTTTAGGGTTCCCTACTCCTCTGCTTGTCTATAAATGAGGGCAGCCTTGCCCATTAGTTTTTTAATGGTTATTGTGATAGAAAATTGCAAGCCTGTAATGCTGCAAGTTGTTATTTAGTGTCAGTTCACTTTGTGTAAGAGCAAGTTTGCAAGCCTCTTTGGCTGCAAGATCTTGTTCAATGCATGTGTCTTGTGTTGATGTATTCTGGTTTGATGGCTAAATTGTAAGCCTATTTTGCTACAATCCTACTGTCCCAAAAGTGTAATCTTTTGTTTCTAAAATTTGAGAAAATAAAGTGTTGTGCTTGCTTTGCTGCCCTTATATAAAGTCTCAGATTTCCGTTTATTGTGTTATGCTTATATAATCTTTATTTCAGCTTGCATTGAAAGTAAGTAGATGTGCGTTGGGAGAAAAGTTTATTTAAGTATTTATGTTAGAGAATCCTTCCTTGTCCATTTCTAACTCTCTTGTTATGCGTTTACTTGAGAAGTTATATACGTCATTAGAGTAGGTTTAGTTGTAGTTGAACTCCTAAAACAGAAAATCTTAGCTACGATGCTTGAGTTTTATAACCTTGTGCTCTTAGCTGAACAAAAGGATAGGCAAATTAGATTCATTGCGAAGCCGGAAGGATTCTAAGCAACAATGTCTTGGAAGAATAAACCCTAGAAACAACATCTGAGGCCTTTAAAAGATGGGCGCGCCTGGGTAGCAGGGGCACTTTTACTATGCAAAGTTAGTGTTTTTACTTCATTTTTCAACTTTCTTTTTGCTTTCCACGTTCACTGGTTTATGCTTGCCGTTGCAGCATTCACCTCATGCCAGAGACTGGAAAATGGCTAAGGAAAAGTTAGCTAGGTGCCTTGATTGGACAGGGGTGCCTAGCATTCCCAGTGTTGGACAAATTTTCACCTTTTTCAAGATTTCAGATTCCCCTCCTTCGTTCCTCGTTCCTCGAGCATCGTTCGCCATTTCTCCATCTGTGTAGTGTTTGAGACCTTGAATCTGACACCTGGTAGTTGACCATCCTCCATTGATGACCTTGGAGCTTTTGATTTAGCTTCTGAAAAAAGTAGAATTGATCCACCAGAGAAAAAATGATCTTTTGGCGATTTTGATTGGACTAGCCTGATGCAAAAGTATTTTCAACCTATCAAAATCAGTTTGACCTCTGGAAATAAAAATTCTATTTTTAACAACTTTATATTTTCTAGAAAATTTTGCCAGTATCCATTTGGGAAGAAACCTAGAAAAACCCATAAAAAGACTAGTTTTAGAAATATTGTATTTTAAAAAATTTTCCTATAAAGTAGCCCGGAAAACTAAGATCGCCTGTATTGGGTTTTGTAGACAATGTTGCTTTGAAGAGACCTAGATCGCCAAATTTTGAAAATTTGAGTTTTTAACCATCATGAGTGACATGCAAATTTCCATTTTCTGATCTTTTTAACAATTTCTACAATACTTTTACCATTTTTCAAAATGCTTAAATGTAGCAAAAATTTTAATTTTGGGTACAACACACTAAAAAATGGAGGCAATGGGGCAACTTTTCTGGAAAAGACTGGCACTTGGGTTTTGTGGCCAATCTTGTGCTGAATGAACCCAGAAGGCCACATTTGTGAAAAGATTGATTTTCGTTCAACATGCAAGAAAACCTAAGATAGAGGTAGAAGAAGTTGTGGGAAAAATTTCCAATCTTGAAGAAGATTGAAAACGAAGAGAATCCAAAATGCTAGAAGCTGAAGATTATTAACTGCTGCCTCTGAAAACTAATGCCTGGAGATATGATGTCTGGAAAGACGTCCTTCTGTGCAACTTGATCTTGAAAATACGAAGAACGTTGAAAATCCCCATTGTTTGACCCTTCAGATGCTGCAAAGAATAAAAAATTTTGTTTGGCATTTGAAGTCAACCTACAAGAATAATGAAAAAGGATGCCCAAATGCTTGATAAACAGACTTGGACGTGGAAGCATCAATCAACTGGTGAAAAACCATGAATGAAGGAGTTATCTAGCGTGATTAGCTATTAATTGAAAGAATCCCCCAAAATTTGGGTGACTAAGACATGAGAAAGTCTTCAAAATCTGTAACTAGAGTTGACTTGGACGCCACCTTGCCAGTGTTAGAATATTTTTGAAGATTTTCAAATTTTCTTTGATAAATTGCCTCAGTTTGATCCTTGATTCCAGATGTTTGATTGATCCCAAGGTTTGGTTGACAGATTCATTGCAGAGCATGATCAAATCTGAGGAGATGTTCTTAGAAGCTGCAAACCCTGAAAATTGATTTTGGTGGCTTGAATTTTTGGGTGCCTTCTTGAGATAAGGTGCTTTTGTTTGCTAGTGTTAACCAATTTTCAGATGATTTTCAATTTCTTCAATTTGACTTCTCGTGTTTCAATCTGTAGTTGTCGGTGATTGATGATTCTCGCGGATTGGATGTTTGACTCCATTGTGAAGCTGGAAGAATTCCAGAAAGGATTGGCTTCGCAAGCTTTGAAAACTGTTTTAGGATGCTCAAGTTCCTAAGTGCCCCTGGCCTGTAGGGGCGCTTTTGTGTTTCCGAGACAATTTTCAATTTGTAACCTTTGATGAAATGCTCTAGTTTGATCTTCATTGCTGGATGTTTGACTGCTTCGGTGAACTTGCTAACGGACTCATCGCAAAGCTTGATCGTAACTGGGAAGGACTTCTTGGGAGTTGTGAAACTTGAAAGTTGTATTTGGTACTCCAAAAGGTTGGGCGCCTTTTGCTAGCAGGGTGCATTTCTACTCAGTGTTAGCCAATTTTCATGGTTTTCAACTTTTCCTTTGTTTTGGGTGTCCGTTCGATCTTCATTTGTCGACGTTTGACAGGTCTTCTGAGCTGGCAGATGGATTCACTACGGAGCTAGATCAAAACCGGGATGGGTTTCTTGGAGGTTGCAAACTCTAAAAATAACTTCTGAATGCTTTAATTCTTGGGCGTCCCTGGCTCGAAAGGGCACTTTTGCTCTTCAGACTTCATCAATTTTAAGTTTGCTAAATTTCAACACTTTCGGTTTGATCTTCGTTTGTGAGTATTTGGACAATCTTGTGATTTGGATGCTGAATTTATCGCGAAGCTCGAAGAATTCTGAGGAGAACCCCCAAAATTGCAAATCCCAATAGTTGCATTTGGACCCTTGAATTTATAGGCGCCCCTGGCCTGTAGGGGTGCTTTTGGCTCCAGTTGGTAGTCATTTTCAATGATTTTACTCTCGCGCTTCGCATTCACTGTGTTGACTACGTTGATTGTGTTGAGCATCTTTGTTGATGACGCGAATACATTGACTGCGTTGTGTGTGTAACAAACAAAAATTGAAAAATATTCTAAGGCATTGAAGCGTAGACACTCTCTTTGAGGTAAGGCGTCCATCTCCAGACTTCGTTTATTTTCCGCAATTTTCATCTTTTGAAATTCCCCTTTGTCGTTCGCCATTTTTCGAGCATCTTTCACCATAGATTCTTCTGTGAAGCGTTTGAAGCTTAGATTTTGACACCTGGTATCTAGCCATCCTCCATTGATGACCTAAGAGGTCCTAACTGTTCTCTTGAAAATGTGAAATAGACCCACCAAAGCTAAATTGACTATTTCATGATTCTGACTGGACCAATGTGATTATAAAGTGAAATCAACCAATCAAAATCATTTTGAGCCATTTGTGGAAAGATCCTATTTTTTGGGTTTTTCTAAAAATAGGGGCCTGAAACCCTAATTTCAAAATTTTCAAAATTTTGCCAGTATCCTCTAGACAATAAACCCAGAAAAACCTCACGATTCGTTTGTCATTCAGAGATTTCTAAGAATAGCAAATTGCCATTTTTAGAGACTTTGACTTTGTTTGACTTTTGACAAGTTTACAAGATTTTGACCATTTTTATCAAAATGCCTTAATGAAGAAAAAAAATATTTTGGGTACAACAGATATCATCCTAAATTTCAACCATTGTGAGTGGTATAACTTCTTATTAAAAGGAGTTGATGGCTGTTCAAAAGCAGAGTGAATACTGAGTATAGAGGGAGCATACTTGTCCAGTGCGCCTTTTTGATAGCTATTCCTGACAAGGGATGATCACTGAGGGGCCTCCCATATCCATTATTATGATTAATAAATAGCAGCTAAGAATGCTGTGATCCCTTATTACCTAAGTTACTGAATTAGAATTGGAATCGGAATCGGGTATGTGGGTATGATACGTTGGTATGACAAAAAAATTTGGGGTTGGGTATGGTACAGGTACGTCCATACAAAAAACATATAAAAATTATATATATATATATTCATGATAATATAATATATAATAATTATATAATATACAAATTTAAAATATAATAATTCAAAGGGTATATAATTCTCCCATTTTATTATATATCAAAGTATATAAAATTAGTATTATAATAAAAATATAATAATATAATATTAATAATAATATACTAAGTTACCGATTCGTTTTTGGATTCGGGTACGGGTACGAGAATCCGGTACGGGATTCGGCAAAAAATTTTTTTTGGGGTTGGGTACGGCAATACAAAAAACATATAAAAATCAGAAATATATACATATTTGCAGCAGTAATTAAGTTCAGAATACACCACCATATTAATAGTCTAATAACATAGCAAAAATACATCACCACTTTCATAGTCACTAAGTCAAATATTAAAATATTAGTGATTACTCGATTGTCATGATATAAAATTATAAATTAAAGTTCAAACATAAAATGTCAAACGTTTACAATCAGCCATTATTGATCATTGATCAATCTGAATCATATGGGTCATCATTATCAAACAAACTAGCATTATTAGATGCTACATTTTGCGTAGAACCACAAATAGCATTCGTGGCACTCGCACAAGCACTGCCACTAGCAGTAGCAGTAGCACCGACACTACCACTCTCACGATCAGTAGCTGCTCCAGGCTCATACTCATCATCAATATCAAGTGCAGCTAAGTGACTTGTGGAAGCATCCAAGTCAAGCTGCTCTGGCTCAATATCCCACCTCCTTGTGTCTCCTTCTTTGTAGGAACTTTGCTTGTGTGTAAGGAGGCGCAAGTTTGAATGCACATACACCAAGTCCTCTGCCTTTTTTGAATGCAGCCTATTGCGTTTTATTGAGTGGATGAAGGAGTATGTGCTCCAATTCCTCTCTGAAGAAGATGAACTAGCAACCTATTAAGAGTCAAGACCAAATTAAATAGTTAAGAGTTACAAAATTTAACTAAACAAAATTATTAATTAATATAAAATTATAAATTAAAATTAAAATTACAAAATATAAAACTTACTTGGGATAAGATTTTTATTGCAATTGGTTGGATGTGCATGTATTCTTGCCCATGGAAGTACCACCAACTATGACCATCTACCCTGTACTTGTCTCGAAGAGCATCAAGATTCTGAGCAACACTACCGGAGCATGCAAAAGCCATGAACTCAGCCCTCACTCGATCACGTTGGTCACGATCAGTGAAGAGTCTCCGAATTGCTGCCTTGTAACCTTGAGCCACTTCAACATCCCTATATGGAGCAACTCTTGATGTAACAGAAAGAAGCTCAGGACTATAATATTTGGGACTCAATGCAAAAGCAAGAAGATGCAATGGAGTGGTCATTTTGTTCCATCTATCAACCATGATTTCCTGTAGCTCTTTGAAGAACTTTTCATCAGGATCTTCCTCTTTTGCATTGATGATGGTTTTCATCTTCTCAATCATTGAGTCGATACCATCATATACTTCTCCCAAACAAGGTCTATCCATGTCTGTGTAACGGATCATGCTCAGTATAGGCTCAGTGAAACTGACCAGGTACTCAACACGATCCCACCAACAATCATCTAGGATCCTTTGCCTGATCCTATTTGCCCTTTCACTGCTAGATTGCTTCCATATGGCCCAATTAGGGCTGATTACCATGGCACAAAGTGCCTCACGAACCTTTATAAGTCGTCTCAACACAATTGTGTTGGAGGCAAAACGGGTCTCTGCAACTTGTTTGGAAATCAAAATAAAAATTAAAATGTAATTTAAATTTACAAAATCAAAATTTAAAATTAAAAGAAAACTAAAAATTTAAGAATATTGAGAATTAACTTACCTTCAACAATTCCAATTTTGAGAATTGTCTAAATATTCCTTGTGTCATATGGTGGTTGGTGACAAACATCTGGATGTCTTCGCCCTCAGCATACACCTGTTTGATCTACTCAATTTTGGATCCAATTTTTTGTAGCATTAGATTGAGGGAGTGGACAGCACAAGGTGTCCAAAAAATGTGTGGATACTTCTCCTCAATCAATAACCTAGCAGCCCTACAATTTTTAGCATTGTCGGTTACAACTTGCACAACATTTTGATGGCCCACTTCTTCAATGGCTTGGCAAAGGATGTTAGCAATAAATGGACCATCTTTCACCTGTCCCTCACAATCCACTGCTCTCAAAAACATTGCCCCTTTAGGGGACACGGCAATAACATTGATCAATGGGCAATTTTTTGCATCTTTCCATCCATCAGAAACGATGGTCACCCTTGTTTCAATCCATGAATCCCTTATGGGCTTCAAAGAGTCTACTACATGTTTCACCTCTTTCTCCAATAAGGTGCAATGCACCTTCTCAAAACTTGGGCCCTTATACCCCTTTGGAGCCTCATTAATAGATTTCACCATTTTTTGCCAATATGGTGAACGAACAACGTTGAATGCCAATCCATTGGCATAGACACATCTTGCTATGTCTTGATCAGCAATCTCTCTTGCCTCATTCTGAAATGAAACTTCCAACGGTCCCTTAGATCTTTTATTTGATGAGGGCACGGTTTGCTCTTGAGGGATGTTCATAAATGGATGGCTTTCTGTAGGTGGAATATAAGTAGGTGGTGTAGGGGGTTTCATGGATTGAGATCCTTTCCTCAAAGGATGGCTTTTTTTAAGACTAACAGCTTTTTGATCTGCTTTTTCTTGCTCAGCAATATATTTCAACACTATGTCATCTGCAAGGCCTTTGCCATCACCTTCTGGAGGTCCCGGACAAGGTTTGATGCCAATATCAGGGATCCTACACAAGTGGGCTTTCACTCGACTGTATGAGCTCGTGTATTGAATTTTGCAATGACCACAAATCCAAATAAATACTCCACCACCTAGACATTGTTGAACCATTTCTACATATTTCCAAAGGGGAGAGGTTGCATTTATTTTGAAACGAGATTGGCCTGAATTAGAAGCAGATGCCATTGTAATACCTAAGGGCCAAGGCACAACAGATTGAAATAATTTTGGTATTGAAATTTGAAACTAAAAATCTTAAAAGAATGAGAACAATCAACAAAAGTAAAACAATAAAAACAAAACAAAATAGTTCATTTGTTAAACTTAAAAAAAATGTAAGAAAAAAATCAAAAAACTTCAAAGAAACCTACCTCTTTTGAACAAATCTTGCTCTACAATCTTCTTGAATCTTGGCAAACACTTGCAAGTGCTTAGGAATAGCACAACAATCAACCTTGAACAACCAACGATCAGCCTTCAAGTCTATTCGAGCTTGTGCAAGCAAGAGAGCAAGTTCAGCAATGGAGGCAAAAAAACTCGTTTTTCATTCACAAATTGTTAAATGAGATTGTTTTTACCTATTTAGTGTGTTTGGAGGTCGAAATTAGGGTTGCAATGAATATTAAAATGTTTAGAAGTCAACATCCAGTCAAAAAAATAATAAAAAATGATAAAAAAAACACGTTTTTATGCAGACTGGGTGTTTTGACATGAAAAAACATCGCGGATTCTACTCGGATTCGTCGCGCCGTATCCTGGACGAATCCGCAGTGAAGCCACGAATCTGAAACGTATCCACAGTGCCATTTTCGAATCCTGGCCGAATTTGGGGCGTACCGAATCCGAATTGCGAATCCGAATCGTATCGTATTGTATCCGGAGGCTTATATTGACGAATCGGTAACTTAGATAATATAATAATGATAATATATTAAGTATATAATAATATAATATATTAATTGGAGCATGGGTCAAAATATCAAAAAATAATATTGTTTGCATTATATTATTATATTTCAAAGTATCCCCTGCTGTCCCCAAAATTCAGGAAAATTTGTGCCTCCTAAAATTAATATTATTATATTACTCTCTAATATCCAACTTAGAGTATGGCCTTTAGTGAGGGTGTTAGTACATTTCTTCTGTTTTCATTGAGTTAATTCAATATTCATAAAACGATGATATGAATTTTTTCAAATGATAACAGATTAATTTGATAAAGTATAAAACTGTTCTCTCTGCCTTTGTGCAGCACAAAAAAAACAAACAATAATAATCCACCTGTTGGGGGATTTTTTCCTTTGTTTTCACTTCTTTTGACTTTCAAAAAGTCAAAAACCTGCTGGAAACAGTCAAAAAAATGTCCTGGAATCGCCACATCACCTTTGGAATCGCTCGGAAACATGATGGCAAACTTAGAATCAATTCCAGGCAGCAAAAAATGATTCCTATGCGTTTCCAGAGTGATTCGTACCTGATTCTGTACCCAGTATGTTTCGTACCCGGAGTCATTAGCCAAAGGGTGATGATTCAGCTACTTAGCTTATTACTCCCACACAACAGGAAATTAAACTTTATTATATTATTAAATACTTTCCTTGAAAGGAATCACTCCCTTTTTCATGAAATATTAATCCTTATTGATGTGCAATAAAATTTCAAAATATGATGTGGAGCAGCTAGGAGAGAGAGGATAGAGCCTCTTAAATTAATAATCAAAGGCTGTGATTAGGTACAGCAGCACACAAAAAAAAATTCAGCTGCAAAAATAGCAAATATGTGGTACGGTTGGGTTAGGAACAGCCAGCCATTGTAAATGATTAATAATTATTAATCTTAATCATTGGAGACTCAATCCTCCATACATACTTAAAATCATTAACATAAAATCATCTCATAAATCGACAGGAAACTCCACACCAACTGAAAACAACACAAATTGCAAATAGCCAACTATTCTTATGTATTTTCTGAATATTTCACCCCACAAACCACTGAGATTCTGAAAACCTTCATAAAAGCACAACCCAAAATCAGAATAACTGAATATTCACATAACACTAAAAATTGGAAATCTAGAAATCATTGCTTGACGAAATGGAATTGTGTTGAAAAGTAGGAGGGTTTTCATCTTCAAACCTTTACAAATCTAGAGAGTTTTCGACTTCAGGAAAAGAACACATGTTCATTCTTGAGAAAATAAAATTGTTTCAAAAAACATTGAGAGGTTTTTCTGAAATACTCAATTTATGACTTTTTCAAGGAAACAAAATAATATTATTTTTTGTTTTTAACAATTATTCCCTCAAGATTATTAAAAAATAATAAAATGTCATTTTTACCAATCGTAATGTCCCCTTCTCGAGCATGATCTTTTCAGTTGACCGTTGGCCTATTCCAGAGACCCGTAGGCTACTCGGAAGGTGAAATTAGGGTTTCGTGTTTTGGGGGTTGCTATTGCTCGTGAATTGATGATTGAATAGCGGATTCTTTCTGGGTTTTCAGAGAGCTTCGCAGTGGTGTGTTTTTCTTGGCATTCCGAGCACCTTCAGGAATTTACTATTTTTAGTAAATTCTATTTTTGGCAGTGGTCATGTCGTTCTCGGCACAGTTGGCTTTCCTCTTCAGTCGACTCAGTTGGTTTGTTCAATTTTGGCCTTGGGATGCATTTTTGGAGAAGATAAGTTCATTTCATTTAAACAATGTTATATTTTAATGTTATAATACCCCCTTGGCCTAGTCTCATAACTTAATGTTGTGTTAAAAAGGTGGTCTTTAAGGGGTGGCGCCTCATTGAGGTAATTTTATATTTATTAAGGTCAAAATTGAAGCTTTAAGTTGGACGCCTATCTTGAAGAGATGAATTTCATTAAAAAGTCAAAAATGAAGCCTCGAAGAAAAGTGACGCCATTTCTTGGAGGGAAAAGAATTAGGGTTTCTAGAAGCTTCTGGAGGGGTCTTCACAAAATTATAAAAGGAAGTCTTGGGTCTTCATTTGGGCATTTGATATCTTGAGTAATGTTATGCTACCGAAATGGTGCTGGACTGCTTCGAGGAATGAATGCCTCCTAGCCTTGGCTCAACTTCATGCTTGAGAGATAGCACCTAGTGGAGAGGTTTGCTTATTGAGTGGATTTTGTAGTGAGTTTTGCATTGTAGCCATTGAGTTTTGCATTGTAGTTGTTGTTTAAACAGTTGTAATTCAGTTATTTGCAAATTAATCAAAAATATGGAGTTGCTGGAGTGTGTTGCAGATTGAAGTTTTGACTCATAACTCCTTGTGTGATTTTATTCTGGTTCTGGGTAGTTTACCCATGCATTTGCTAGTTAAGGGCGCCCTTCTCTGAGAAGTTTGGGAATTTTTAATGAAGTCATTTATTTTATAGAGCAAAATCGCCCTTCCCTTGTAGCCGTACCATTCTATACTTGCATTGGGATTCGTGCAAAAATAAATACAGCAGATTGGAGTCATTTCAAGGTTCTTACTTGGGCGCCATCATGTTAGGAAGATAATGCATCTCGTTTGAGGTCTTTTGGTTGAGGATTGAGTGAGTTGTGAGCATTTTAGTGGATTCTAGGGTTGCTGGTTATGCATATTAAGTTGCTGTTCTGTCATATCAGCTTGCGTAAAGTCTATCATTTGAGTTGGGTATGGGTTGAAAGTCTTTGTGATCATTGTGGAGACATTATACTATATTGCAGCATGGTTAGACTTTCTTATTCTATGTATTTGGCAGGCAAATCTCTAATTATTGTAAGCTGAACAGTAGTACTGTCAGCAATCTTACTTCTTCTCTTTATTGCATTGTAATACTTAGCATCTCCGTCATATGGTAGCTCCAATTCCATCTCGGGTTGGAAAGCACATTCTTGACGTCGAGTTACTTCAGCATAATAGTTGGTACGGATCCTCTGACTACATGCTCATCGTTCTCCGACGCATTCTTGGTTAGAGTTCCTTTATCAGTATTGCATTGAGATCCTCTGACCATATGTTCACACCTTGCCCAACTCGGGATCCTGGTATACATTCTTGGTTAGAGTTGAATTCCGCATCGTTTGGTTTAAGAGCTAACCCTAACGATTGTGTATTGCTCTGCTCGTTGTAATTGAAAATTGAAAAAATTGGCTCGGTATATTTCATTTTTGTACCTTGGCCTAGTGACACTTTATTTAATGACTTATATCAACCTCTTTAAATAATTAATAAAGTTGTCTTTTAATACAAGTTACTTTTCTTGATAGCTTAAATTAATTATTTAATTATTCCATAGTTTTCAAAAAAGGGACATGACATCCCTTCTTAGTGAAACACATAAATTTCATAGAAACCGATGCCATTCTTAGGGTTAGAAAAATTCACATGTGAATTTCTCCTTATGTCCTCCATTTATGACAACAATCTTTTAAGTGTCCACATTGGTTGCAACTAAATCATTAAACTGTCCACATCGGTTCATTTACCTTATAATTAATTTTTTCCTGTACTCTTGGGTTTTGATCTTTGACCAAGCTTGGAAGTAAAATTAGGATAAAAATCTTGGTTGATTTAATCTATGTTATAGAATCTTTTATGGGCACAAACTTGCACACCTTACAACTAAATTACCCCACAATAACTTGGCCTTCATTGAGGCATATTGTGTTGGTTGAATATTTTGTAAACTAAGAAGGTTTAGCAAAATGGTAATTTCAACACAGTGTGTGAGTTAAACTCTCCTATTTAAGGGAAGGCTCCCCCTATCTAAATAACTGAAAACAAATATGGGTGGAACGATAATCTCTCTTGTTTTAGGAAAGACTAAACTCTTTTCTCTTTTCAGAAAAAGCAGGATTAACTTCTAAATAAAACTCTTACAGTAGTTTGTAATAAAATCAATGGAAAGAAATGAAGTTTCCTGAAAGCTCAAAGACTTCCGTCACTTTCTTTGGGATGGGAAAACAACCTCAAGCGCAAAATCTTGAAAATCAGCAATCCTATCTACCCTTTTGTAAGATAATTCTAATGATGATATGCAGCATAAAACAGCACAAAGTCTGAAAATATGATGTATCTATTTACTTCTATGAATTGGAATCGTCACGAGCACAAAGACTTGTAATTCTTCTGCACTTCTAATTTATGAATTCAATCTTCAATATTGACAGCACAAAGTCTGAAAATATATTAATTGAAGCTCTCTCTAGCAATCTTTCTCAACTTTCAAATGATTACAAAGCAATGCCCAAAATGACATAAGAACACAATGGACACAAAGTGAGAATTCAACACAAAGTTTGAAATCTGCAACTCTTTGATATTATTTGAAAATGAACAACTTGTAATTATAAAGCTCAAAGTCTTTATGAGTACAAAATTCTGCAGAGTTTTCTTGCTTGCCAAAAAGATATGTTTACAAAGGACCCTCTCAAGTATTTATAGGAGAGAGGTCATGAGAAAAAGGTGGGAGGATCCCGACTAACTTGAGAAATTCTCTCAACCACCAAGTACTTGTAATTGACTTATTCAAAATTACAGGTCCTATTGTAATTTGACTTGTAATTAGATTACATGTAATTACAATTTACAAAACTGCAAGTGAAAGAAACACTTGCGATTACAAAATCTGTTTTTACATGTAGTTTGTCAAAAACAAAAATGCATAAAGATAAAACATTTTATTCTATATCAATCCTAGCTTTGAAAGATTGAAATCTGCTGATAATTTCTTGCAACTCAGCTGGATCGGGGCCTAGTGTGTTCTTAGCAACTGCAACAGTCTTCAAGATTACATCAAAATATCTTATCGTTGCTAGTCTATGCTCTTCATAAACAGTTTGCATTTTATCAAGGATCATTCGATGATTGACAAACTTGTGAATCGAATCCATGGTAAAATGTTTTGATTCTAGCTCTTGACGAAGATTTGCTGCCATCTCTGTAGTGACCATATCAGCTGCAAGTAATTCACCTTCATGATTCAAAACTGTGCAAGGGATTTTCTCAAAGTTAGAAAGGATGTCTTGCTGAACTTCATCATTCATTTCTAGAGTAGCCTGGATATCTTTGATGAGATCTTGAATAACCAATGATTTATTTGTCATAAGTTCTTCAAATTCTATGTATTTCTCTCTGTTTGGTAGGATTGAATTACTGCATAGAATTTGTAGCTTGGTTTGATCCATCTCATGCCAGATTTTCAAATCTTTTTCAAGTGAATCTAAACTTTGCTGGAAAGCTTCCAAAGTCTGATTCAATTTAATTTTTGCTATTCTGACATTTTTCAAAACTTGTAATGTCTTTTCAATCATTGGAATGCTTTGATCAATCAACTGTGTTGCCCAAGAATCAACTGCTTTGGCCTTTTGCGCAATTTTCTCCAATTGCTTGACTGATTCTTCAGAAGTGAAAGAAGTTAATGGATTAACCTGTTCTGAAGAATTGGCAATCTTCTGAATAATTGAGATGAGCTGTGAATTTTCTTCTTTCAACTTTTCCTTCTTTGCCAAAAGTTCATTGTAACTATGTGTTAGAACAGTTACAGAATTTTGAGCATCTTGCATCATACCAGCATGTGTCTGCTTGCCTAAATCCACCCTTGTGAATTTATAATCAGAAACTTGCATTTCTTCTGGTGACTTGTCTGCAAGGGGTTCGGCTATCTCTGCATACTTCATTTTGTTGCTGTCCACAACTACCCGTGAAACGGTTTTAGCCTTCTTTGCAGCTTTTGGCTTTGATTTCTTCAATTGCTGAAAATCAAATACATCTGGAGATATTGCCTGTTTCTTTCTCTTTAGAGTAACTGAACTCAACCATGGAGGAAGATCCAATGTGTCTGTATTTGAAACGGCAACCGTATTTGAGACAGCAACAGATTCATTTTGAGTCACGGTTGTTACTCTTGGAGATGTCTCAGTTTGAATCGCAACAAAAGCTTGACTGGATGGCGCATTGTGATCAGCATTAGCCATGAAAGAATCGAAGCTTGCAGCAGATGTATCAATTTCCGGAAGTGTTATCCATGATGTGTTTGGATACATTGGATTAGCATCAAATACATTTTCCAGATTATCATGTATGTTTTCTATAGAAGCAATCACCATTGATGAAGTTGATGTATGAAGAGCAGTTTCAATAGGAGGAATGTAAACCGTTGAAAAGGAATCAATGTCGCTATCAAATTGAGACATAGGAGACATTACTGATACTGGAGCAGCATCAATATGTGGAGACATTATACTCAGAGTAGTAGGAGATTGAAGAACTTCTCCTTCTTGCTGATCAATGATATGGATCTGCGTCTCTCCAACCTCCTTTCCTTTTAATGTTGGTTCCTCCAAGGGTTGTTCTACAGCACAGTTGACTCTCACCTTAATCCCCGTTCCTGAAGAAGAAGCACCTTCCTTGGATTTATCTCTGACTTCTGATTTTAATCCAACAGGTCCAGCTGAATCATCTTCATTATTAACCCTGATTTTAATAGTCTTGACGCCTATACTCTTGAGTCAAGATTGACTAAAATCTGTTGAAGATAGAAACTGATTCTTTATTAGACCATTGTATTGCTGGAATAGAAGCATCAGCAACTCTTTGCTCTTCATATTCTGGATCTAAAATCAGCCCGTCATCAATTACTCCTTCTGGAATCAGAGTGAGATTAAAATCAATAACCTGTTCAACTGTAAGCCTGCAGTAGTCCATTTTATAGATATCCTTCTCAGTTCGGAGATCCGCCCAAATATCTTCAAGGCGATGCACATGAGTGAAAGCCCTCTTTATCTTATCCTTCATGCCTCTGTAATCAAAATCTGCCCTAGCCTTGAATCTTTTTAACTCGATCTTCTGAATTTCAGTTTCCATAGCTTTCGCCTTTGAAGTGCTTGTTAAGGAGAATCTCCCAATTTGTAATGGTTTATGAGATGAGATACTCACTCTAGTTTTATGTTGCAAAGCTTGTCGTGCATGCACTGTCATCAACTGTCTTGCCAGCTCCATTAAAATGATCTTATCAGTAGGATACCTCGGCAGCATGTATGGCTGATCTTCAAAACAGCCAACCCTCATATAGGTAAAAGTAGGAAACTGAAGAAAAAGGCAACCATATTCATTGACTTTTTTCCAAGCAGCATCTGATACTCTGTTGTTCTGCAAGTTCTTGTCAAAAAGGCACATGAAATAGCCAAAGAACGCATCTTGAACTCTTCTGTAATGAATCCTGCTAGGAATCAAAGGCAGCTGGTCATAATATTCCCAGACTAGGACAAGAGATCTATCTCCAACAGTAGAAAGGCCTGGAAACTGCCTCAATGAAGCTGCTATATAAACTAGATAGGAATTCATATAGAAAGCGAGCGTGGTAGGGACTTGTGCAAGTTGCTCACATAAGCTATCACTAATTATTTCACCCCAGAAGATTGGGTGTTGTGCTTTTCTAATCACCACAATGAACTTGTACATCCATTTTTCAAAGACATTAGAGAATTTCAACCCCATAATTTTGCTCAAGAGAGTGATGATATCATTGATTTCTTCTTTGAAGTCAGATCGATACAACTTGGGCAACCGAGACACACCAGCTCGACGCTTCAGAAGCCATTTGGTATTAATGTGTTGTTTACAATCTTCCTTC
The DNA here is from genome assembly GCA_007258455.2 of Sequoia sempervirens. NCBI lineage: Eukaryota > Viridiplantae > Streptophyta > Pinopsida > Cupressales > Cupressaceae > Sequoia > Sequoia sempervirens. The sequence continues at coordinate 349,623,253 of VDFB02000015.1, read as the reverse complement.
TTGTGCTCATAATGATCTAAAGCACTCTTCATTGAAATATCTGAATACATGGGTGAGTCTGGAACTCTGAAAACCCTGTGAATGGTTTCTGGATCGAGTCTTATGACTACATTCCCATCATCATCTTTAATGGTTCTGGATTCTCTGTCAAAGTGAGCCGCGCACGCAAGAACGAACTCTGGTTCTAGAGCAGCAACAGGAAAGGAAGCAACCAGATGAATATGACTTTGAAACAACAACTGCATATGATGAGAAGTTGATTTCTTAGCTCTCCCCAAAAACTTGGACATATCAACATGCCCAATCTCCGTGTCTCTGATTTCTTCAATGTTCGAGACAACGTGAGAAGGTGGAATCTCATTCTAGTATTTGTCGTATTTGTACTTCATCTTTTTGTTCGTTGGAGAAGAAGGTTCCTCCGTCATCGAACAAGAATCTGCAAGGCTGCGATGAAAGTTCCATAAGGTCAAGACATCATCAACGTTTACAGGCGTAGACATGGCGAAGGTTCAAACTCAAAATGGTATTTGGCTGTTTGAGGGCAGGAAATGAGCATTTTAACTCATTTCGGGTTTTTGAGGGCTGATTGCGAGTGAAAAGGACATATACTTTTCATGACAAATGAAAAAGTTAGACTGCAGTTTTGAAAAGTGCAAGTCATAACCTTTAAATTGTATTTGCAGTCAAGGACAAAAAGTCCGATTTTAAGGCTTTTTAAAGGTATTTCGGGATTTTGGAGGTCGGCTGCAAGTGAAAAGTAAATGTCGGGGTTTTGGAAAGACATTGCAAGTGAAAGAGCATTTCGGGATTTTGGAAGGTCATTGCAAGTAAGGAAACAAACTTTTTGACTTGCGTACTTCACTAAAATCTCCAACTTGTAATAGATAAGCAAAACCCCGATTTGCCACAAAAAGTATCTTTTTTGTATTTCTTTTTCTATTTTAGAAAATGGAAATGGGGATGGAGAGGTAAGTGACCATGAAATGGTATGGGGGGGAAGGTAAATGGAAATGGAATATGCGCTCACAGCTGAAAAGAATGAAAGCATATAATGGACGAATAAGATGGGAATAAACAATGAAAGATATTGCTAAATCTGCAAATGGAGATACATGAAAAAGGCGATGGAGAAGAATATTTAGAGTGTAACGTTTTCAGATAATTCTCAGCTGAAAACATATAAAATGGAGGGCGTATAGAGGGAAAACACGTTCTTATGTAAAAGCCATGTTCAAGAATTAGGACAAATGAAAGATAGAAGGCGTATGGTATACAATGAAAGGCGTGTTTCAGCATGAAGGGCATATGAAAGATAAAGAAAGTCATTTTGAGTCAAAACACGTTTTCATATATTTATAACAGAAAAATGTATGAAAGAAATAAAGAAAAACGCGTTTTTTATTCAAGACATTTAAACAAAAGACGTAGAAAACAAAGGTAAAGCACATGAAAGTAAATCACGTTTTGATACAAAAATGATAAATAACAGAAAACGTTACAAGAAAATAAGGAAATATACAACATACCTGAAAATAAGAAGAAAAACGAAGGAGGAAACCCTAGGCGCATTCACAAACTCAAAAAAAGAAAGAGAGTTGGATATTTACAGGTGAAAGTCCGATTTTTAAGCATATGGATTCATGAGATCTCCATGAAAAGAGGAAAAAAGGCGAAATAGGACTCGAATTGCTCAGAAGAAGAATGGCGTCGGACTTTCAGGAGTTCATTACAAGTTAAAATGACTTCTTCAAAATGAAATCGGGCTTTTAAAAGACAAACGCAAGTTCTTCTTTGAAAAATCGGGTTTTAAAAATAACTTTGCAAGTGTTTTAAATAAACTCGGGCCTTTTTAATCTCTTAACAAGTGAAATCGGGTTTTTATCATTACATTGCAAGTGATTTTAAATAAATCGGACCTTTTCAATCAAAATGCAAGCAATTTTTATAAAATCGGACTTTTATAAGCATTTTACAAGTGATTAAAAGTAAATCGGGCTTTTTAAAAGCAATTACAAGTGCTTTTAAAGAGAATCGGGCTTTTTAAAAGCCATTGCAAGTGAAAATCGGGTTTTTTAAGATAACTGCAAGTATTTAGACTAAAATCGGAGTATCTTGAAGTCTTTACAAGCCATCAAAAGGAAAATCGGGACTTTTAAAAGCTATTACAATTACTTTATAAAGGGTAACTTGTAATGAACTTCAAAATCTCCTATAATTGCAAGTACTTCAAAAAGTTCCTACAAAGGAAAAAAAAGTTTTTAAAAGGTAACTTGTAATGAAGCTCAAAATCTCCTACTTGCAGTGATGTTATAAAAACCCGAATTTGACCGAAAACACACTGAAAATGACTCAGAGTTTCATGAAAACAGACGAGAATGTATAAAAAGTGGTAACCCAAAGGACTATAGACTTAAAAATTGAGATTTGCTGATCTTTGCACCTCGAAATTCGTGCCATAGAGAAGAAAACCTTCAATTTTAATCAAAATTTCAATTGGTTATCCCGATTTTTAACAAGTCAAAAATCAGGGACAACATATTGAAGCTATCAAGGTCATTATTTTGCACTCAGGACACAAAAAAATATTAATTGGAACATGCATATTGGAATTTTGACACAATGTTTTCTTCATTCTTGTTTTGTCTAGATTCCAATTTCTGCAAACAAGTACTTGTCAGAAAGCTCATGAGATGAGTTATAGTTATACAACAGGAAAAAACAAATCTGAAAAATTTGCAGCAGAATTTTTATAGTCTTCAGTAGAAGTTTTGATTCAGTACAACTTCTTAAAATGACATTTCCCTAGGAGTAACTCTATAGAAGTTGGTTCTCTAAGGATTGTTAATGTAGTGAGGAAAAATGCCACAATACTTCGTGGCAGCTATAGAAGATCAGTTGGCACTTTCAAATTTTTGTCATTTATGCATATGACTTCCATAGGAGACTGGTTGTGTCTGGAATAATGATGCTTTTCATGCTCTTAGAATGTAATCTATGAACCATTACATTAGTGTCAGACTAATTCTATTCATGAGTAAGGCCAGAGGACTTATTTTTACTGTTGATTCTATTATCTATGTAGGCCAGAGGACATAATTTAACTATTGATTCTATTGTCTATGTTGCTGCAACATTTTAGGTTTGGAAAATGATTATGTGTGTCATAGTAATTCTCATCAAGTTTTTGGGCATTGCTTGAACTAAAACATTATCCTAACTCAATCCCAGATATTTTCAAATTTTGCTATCTAGAGCTTATTACTAGTTTTATATTTTTTAACTATTGTTTCATTCTAATTTTTATTTAGCCTTAGACTTATGTGCCTGGTGTGTAATAAACTAACTAATTATTGGATAATCAGGTATTTTTTAAAAAGAAGATTTGATCGTGGATCATTTGGAGAAGTCTGGCTGGCAGTCCATAAGAATTGTACTCACAATCAAGACACATCCAACATATGGATGCATGAGAGGCGAGGTTGGGAAGGAATAAATTCCTCAATAAATAATGTGAGCAATTGGTCCAATAATGAGTATGGAAACTCAACAAAGTTTTCATCAGATGGTCATTCAAGTGACAATCATTTTAGTTCAGAAAATGATGAAACATTCATTCTCAAGCGTATCATGGTATGTCAGTCTATATTTTTATGTTATTTGTTTAATGCTACTATTTTCCATTTCTTCTATCTTTGAAGTTAACAAATAAACTTTAACTTATGCCATACAGTACCTGTATCTGGAAAAAATTATTTCATGTTGAGTGTCGGTTTGCTGCAGTAGTACTATCCTTTGCCATGTTCTCCTCTATATTGGCTTTTTCTGAACCATGCATGTTGTATACACCATGAAATACAAAGTATTGGCATACAGGCATGGACTTTGAAATCTATCTGCACCAAAGCAAAAGTGACAGTAATTCACCTTTTGCCCCTATAGGCAGAACCAACTTCCCTTAATAATTTCTACTGCAGGTAGAATGTGTTCAGCTAATGGTTCCTAAATGCAATAAGCTCTTATAACTGCAAATCCAGAGATTTTTTTCATTGATAAGTTAATTTACATTACTTTTTTCAAAATAAGGAGATTTCAGAATCATAAAATTGACTTCAATTCTTTCTCATAATCTCTGACCAGTGATATGTTTTCTAGAAGTGTTCCATCCATTGTGACGAAACCACAAATAGTTCGTGGTATTGTGCACAAATCCATCTAACACAAAGCTCCAGTGGAATAGCTTTTTTTGTTTTCATCTGGTTGTTCCCCTGGTGTAGATTGCAGCAGACATGGAGTACATCATTTTATCTTGATGGTCCAAAGGACTATTATCTCATATCCATGGGATATCTATATTAAAAATATAGTAAATTGTTGAATGATGTACATCATCTATTTATGATTGGATATAACTACTTATTAAGGGATATGTGTTTGCTAGAAAAATTTGTTAGCATTCTAATTTGCACCTTTTAGTGTGACACAAATGGAATAGATTTGTGATAAAATAAAGCAGGGTACTCCCTCTCAAACACAATCATACACAAATAGCAAAAACTTCATGCAAAAAAGATGTATGTGAATTTTATTCCCTTTAACCAAAAAATACAAATTACCAAAGTCATAAGACCTTGGTTACAGCAATATGTGCAGCTATACATGCAGGAAATCAAACACACAAGTTTACAAATGACAATAATGGACATTGATAGCAACAACACCCAACTCTTGTTTTTAAAGCGACAACTTCACCAATTTTTGTATCTTGAATGAGCTTTCTTTCCATTTGTGATGAATTTATATGATTTTTCCACATGTCAAAAGAACTATAACTCTCATTTGGGCTCCATATGAATTCAATTGTCCTTTTTTCCTTCCCAATAAAACCTTTAAATTTTAGCACAACTTCTGAGAGCTATAACTTTTGATCCAGGCACCTGATTGAGCTTTTTTTTTTTAAATTGAAGTACTTGGATTGCTCTACAGCGCAAAAAAATTGTAAATGGATTTCCACCAACTTTCAAGGCCAAAAAAGATCTTTTGAAGCCTCAAAACTCAATTTTAAGAACTTATCAAGATGCCAAAAACTTAAATGATTAATATCTTCAATTCCATAAATAATCTTGGCTTGAATCTCACCCACAATGTTCAGTTTTTTGGAGGTTTGGGGAAAATTTTGAGTCCCTACATATTAATATGCAAACTTACTAAAAATAAAAAACCTACAATTTTTAGCCCTTATTCACCAAACCTAAAAGAAATTAAAAAAAATCATTTTTTTGGGTGATGCAAGATTGCTCTTACACCTTGGATGCTCCTATATCATAAAACTACTCTTCAAATTAGAAGGGGAAGCACCTTGTAAATTAAAAACTAACCTAAAACTAAACACTACGTACTTGCAATTTTCAATCTTTAAAATGATTTTTGGGGCACTTCACATTCATGTTGCCTAAATTGTGAATGCATATCATTTTGGGATTGCATAGCATAAAATGCTGAAATGTTCTTTCAACACACGAAAAAGGATTTTATGCTTTTTGACTTACAAGTTAAAACAAATCTCATGATTACATGCTTATGTTGGTTAAAATCTCAAAACTAAATAGGGTTACTGTGCTTGAAGTTGAATATGCAAAGTGCAAACAGAAAAATATGAATGCTATGGTTAAATTAAATGCAATACTTGGTACAAAGTCACAATTTACACCTTCGAGCACATTTGCAATACAAAGATTGCAGATTTTCGAAAGCAATTTTACCCTTACATACACATAATGAGACATCTCAATGAATATTTATCAGCAAGATATGTGTAATAAATGTCATTGAGTGAATAACAAATTTAGGATAATATTATCATTGAGTACTCGATGAATAGTATGATGTCCCCTTGGGGTTTCAAAACTGATTTTTTGTTTTTGTTTGAATTCTGAATTTTTTTTGGTTTTGGTGCTGGAAATTGAAGAAATTGCAAAAACACAATAACGGAAAGGAAATTGCATAAATGAAAGAGAACCTAGTAATCTTTGTTGATTTGAAACACAATCAAAACATACCCATTTGCTGATTTTGAACGCTACAGGTATGATTTATTAAAACCAGCAATTATTGACTCATAACCTAGGTGCCAATCTGTGAAATTGTCAACTTCACTCTGGGAATGGTTGCTGATCTGCTAATTGAGCCTGGATGCTCTGTTTATGACTGTGACCAACCTCCAAACAGGTGCATTTCACTACCTAGAGCTCCCACGTGCTCCTCTTGCAGTTGTACAGCCTCTATGGACTCCCATGTGCCTCAAAAGGGGTGTAAATCTCTGTGTTGGAAACCTGATTGGTTATTGCAAACTGTACAGCCTGCAATTATGTTCAATCTGCCTTGGTACGGCCTGCAAATGATGGTCTCTATGACACTAGGCAAGAGTGCAAAGAGTATTAATTCCCACATGCCAAATCTGGAAGCTATGATCTGCAATTTATTAACTCAAACCCCCGTTTCTAAACTGCTAATGAAAACACTGAAAATGCTGATTAAATCTTCTTCTAAAATTTGTGAGATGCTCTGATAATGCCCTTTGATTGAGACCATTCAATCTAGAATCCTTGGACGATCTTTCATGCCTGTAGATCCTGTCCTAACCAAGGGTTTTCATCCTCTGATCAGCTTGAAACTTCATACCTGCAAACTTGTTGCTTAGCTCTCATAATTGTGAATAATAATCTTGGATAATGAAAAGTGACTTCTCTTTGCTCATTATTCATCTCCAAACCCTACTCCCCTCATGGCAATTAACTTTATTAAAATAATAAAGTAAATCCTTTCCAAAACCCAATGACTCATTTGGCATCTTAAAATCTTTTAATTAAATTCACTTTTCGAAACATGTGCCATTTAATGAAATAATAATAAAATAACTTAAAATCTATCCTTTTAATTAAAGTTACTTTATTCAACTTATAACGCCATATTATAAAGTACTCTATTAAAAGTATCTTTATAACATTAAATCATAAATTCGCTTTAGTGATTTTAATGATTTAATTGCTCCCGGCAATGATCTAGCAATAACCTCCTGAGAGTGTCCTCACACAAATACCAACTGCAGGCGTGTTGCCACTAAACCTGATAGTACTTACTATAAAAGCAAGTGTGAACGAAGAACTTTTGAACTGCCTTTGTAAGGCCTACCAAGAAAAATACTCGATCATTGAGCTGAAGATGCTGAAATGAAAACATCAAGCCTACTGAAGTCCCTGAATACCCTCCAAAGGCCCCCCTACACATCTCGCTAGCCTATGGGGACCGCAGTCATAGGCTAACCCTAACTCCCAAACCACTGGCTAGAAAGGGGACATTACAGTCCGCCCTCCCTGAAAGTGCTTGTCCTCAAGCAATCTCAACTTTGGATGCTGAAATGTCTCCTCATTCTCCTAGGTTGCATCCTTAACTGACAGATCCTTCCACTTAACCAAGTATTCCCTGATGACTCTCCATCTCAAATTGCATTCTCTGATATCAATGATAGCATCGAGAATAAGAATCAATTTCCCCTCCTCATCCTGGGGTGGTAGCTAGGTGTCACATTATGCCCCAACGCCTTGAGGCGAGATACATGAAACATGTTGTGAACCCTGCTCTCTGCCGACAACTCTAGCTCATAAGCCACCTCACCAATCTGCTTGGGAACTCGGAATGGTCCATAGTATCGTGGCTTGATCTTCTCAGCGTCACTCTTCCTCAGAGTGGATTGCCTATAAGGCTGCAACATAAGATAGACCATATCTCCCTCCTCGAAGGAACACTCAACTCTGCGTTGATTTGCATATTGCTTTTGTTGATTCTGAGCCTTCTGTATATTCTCCTTTAGAGACCTCATGATAACCTGGCGGTCCTACAACAAATCCTTCACACTAGGCACCCTACTATCCCCAAATAACAAGTCCAAGAAATTAGGAGTGTTAGCCATAGAGTGCCATGAATGGTGACATTTGTATAGACATATGGTATGTCGTATTACAACAATATTCGTGTAAATGTAGCCACTTGACCCATGCCTTTTGCTGCCTCAAAATGTAGTTCCTCAGGTATCCCTCCACCCATTTATTAACTATCTTGGCCGGTCCATCCATTTGCGGGTGGTAGCTCGTGGTTGAAGTGAGTTCCATGCCACTGAGTTTGAATAACTCCTGCTAGAAATGACTCATAAATTTTATGTCCCCTTACTATATTCTGAGGTAGCCCATGCAACTTGAATACTTCCTTGAAAAACAAATCAGCAACTTGCATTGCTGTGAAAGTAGCTAAAATTGAGAAAAAAGTGTGCAAACTTCGTGATTTTGTCAACCACAACATAAATGCAATCCTTGCTTTGGGTTTTGGGTAAACCCATGATGAAATCCATGGATATGCATTCCCACTTTTGATTGGAAATGAGTAGGGATTGTAATAAACCTGCAAGGAAAGAGTGCTACTGCTTGTTTTGCTGGCATGTAGGACACTCTCTCACATATTTGAGTACCTTTGATTTGAGCCCTTTACAAGTAAACCACTCTCTAATCTACTTTTAGGCTTTAAAATAACCTGGGTGACCTACCATAGGGGTGTCATGAAAGGCTCTCATTATCCTCTTCTTCATAAAGGATCCTAACACAAGAAAAATCTTCCCTTTGTAAATAATGAGGCCATTCATAAGGGTGTACCTATCATTTGCAACTGTACCATCAATGAGATCGAAAGCCCATTGAACCTTAGCATACTCGGCTGCAATCAAATCTCTCGAATCATCTGTAATGTCACCTAGAGAGCACAAGTGAGGCCTCCTAGAAAGGGCATCAACAACTACATTCTTCTTACCCTTGACATAGGCTATGTCAAAATCATATGCCTACAACTTGCTAACACACTTCTGTTGCCGATTTTGAGGTCACGTTGACTTGGGAAATGTTTTAGACTGTCATGATCTGTCTTTACTAAAAATTTGCTGCCCACCAGATACTGTTTGAATTTAGCCAAGGCATGCATGATGGCTAACATTTCCTTATCATAAATGCCACAACCCCTCTCAGGACCTCGAAGTTTCCTGCTCTCAAAAGCGATTGGGTGCTTATCCTACATCAAGATAGCACCAATGCCTTCTCCCAAGGCATCACATTGTAGCTCAAAAGGTCGTGTGAAATCCGGAATAACAAGTATTGAATAAGAGCTCATCATTTGTTTGAACTTCTCAAAACACTGTTGTGCTCCTGGAGTCCAAACAAATGCCCCCTTCATCAAGTCAATAAGTTGGGTTGCCTACTGTGAAAATCCCTTGATGAAGTGACGATAGAAACCACATAACCCAAAAAATCCCTTAAGCTGCATGAGAGGAGGTCAGTTAACTATAGCCTTCACCTTCTTAGGATCCATCTTGACTCCCTTGGCACTGATGATATGCCCCAAGTACAACAACTCTCTCATGCCAAAGTGATATTTTGATTCCTTGGCATATAGAGATACACTCTCCAATGTGCCCAACACTGAATTCAGATGTGCTAAATGATCATCCCAAGTCTTGTTGAAGATGAAGACAGGGACTATCTTCCTCAGCTGATCCCTAAAGACCCTGCTTATATCGGATTGAAAGGTCATTGGAGCGTTGGTTAGGCTGAAAGGCATAACTAGAAACTCATAGTGACCGTAATGGAAATGAAACACTGTCTTCTCCACATCCTCCTCTCTAACCCGAATCTGGTGATAGCCGGATCAAAAATCTATCTTGGAAAACAAACATGCTCCATGCAACTCATCGATCAACTCATCAATCCATGGAATCGGTTACCTATTCTTTATAGTCTTCTTATTAAATGCTTTGTAATTGATACACATCTGCAAAGTGCCATCTTTTTTCTTCACCAGGACAACAGAAGATGCAAAGGGACTTTTACTTGTTCTGATGTGACCCATCTCCAAGAGTTCCTTTATCGTCTTCTCGATCTCATCCTTCATGATGCTTGTAGGGTGTGATAATGACTGGCTTAACACCGTCCTCAAGCTCTATAATGTGCTCAGACCCTCTGTTGGGTGGTCTCCCTTGAGGTAAACTCTCAAACACCTTACTGTGTTTGTCTCTCAATACCTGTATGTCGGGTGGATACTCATGCTTCTGTTGCTCAAGCTATGATGGCAAGGTATAACACTCTGCAACCCACTCAACTTGATCGTGCTTGATCAATCTCTCTGTTCTCCTATGTGAGAACTCTAAGACTCCCATCTAACATACCCCTCAATACATGTTTCCTGCCATGGACCTCAAATTTGATCTCCATAGCTCGCAAGTTGAGGGTAAACTCACCGATAGCGTGAAGCCACTTCATGTCGAGTACAACATCCAAATCTCCCATGCTAACCGCATAAAAATCTGCCTGGAACTCATAGTCATTCAGCTACAATGTGAGATTTGGAATCATTCGGTTACATTTGAGTGTAAACCCATCAACTACTCTCACATTGAATCCCTCAAACTCCTCGGCCTTGAGTCCATGCCTAGCAACCAAGCCCTCATCTATGAAATTGTGAGTAGCTCTTGTGTCAAGCAATGTAACCACACGCTGCCCACTCAAGACTCCTATAATCTTGAAGGATCCTTCTCTCTGAATGCTCGAGAGTAGAGCTATAGGTGTCACTTCTTCCCTTTCTTTTTTTGACACTTCTGATGCATTGTCTTCATCATTTTCTTCCTGATCAACTTGCTGGTCTGAATTTTCAAAATCTGATTTATCAGCATAAAAATACTCTATTTGATTTGCTTTACCTTGAGAAGGGAACTTATGACCCTATTCCCAAGGCCCTTTGCATTTGAAGCATAATTTGTCTTCTCAAGTCTTTGATGGTCTCATCACTGAGTCTATGAGGTGGTTTCCTTTGCTGATCAAAAAATTTATTTGGTGCCTTATCTTTTGAGAAAGGAAATGGTTTTGACGGAAACTTTCTTTTTGGGGCAGCAAGCTCCATATCTCGTGCCTTCTTCATAGCTTCCTGCAATGAAGATGGATCAAAAGGCTCGATCAAACCACACAAAGGTTCTAAGAGACCCTCACTGAAAAGAACCACTAATCTCCTCTTTGATATACCAGTGACCATCACTAATAACTACTGAAACTTTGAGATATAGGCCTCCAGTGATCTGTTGTGACCTTTTCACACATCGCCCCATTCAACATGGGGACCCCTAATTTTTGCTTCGTTTCGGTCTTTTGGCTTTGCTTTTGGTTTGTTTTTCTGTCTCCCTCTCTTTCTACTGTCTGTATTTCCGGGTATGTGCCTGTCTAAGAGCTTAAATGTGAATTTTGGCCAAGTCTGAAAATTAGGGTTTCCATCCTTTTGGTCAGTCTGAGGTCGAACAAAGTGAATATATTGAAAACAGGGATTAACACTGTTGTCAGTGTGCTTCCAGTAGGCTTCCACTGAAATTTCATCAGATTCTGGCTACTTACTATTTTTAGTAAGTGTGTAATTCAGGACATTCCTTCAGCGTTCTTGAAGTTTTAACAGTCACACTGCATCTAGAACACATCAAGCTGCTCGTGTGCAAAATTTGAGCTGTAACGAACAACTTACTATTTTTAGCAGTTCAACTTCCGGAGCAAATTTCAGGGCTTAGATGCGGAGTTTTTCAACGCATGTCTGGAGATTCCTTCTGGGTTTTCAGAGACCTTCGCGACGATATAACATGCAAAGCGAGATGATAACTTTCAGAGTTTAGCCTTCCGAGGCTATTTTTAGGGTTTGCATGTCAGGGTTTTATTTGCATGTCTGCATATTCCTTATGGGTTTTTCGAGAGCTTCGCAGTGACGTGACATGCAAACGGAGATGGTCACTCATTTACGAACTTACTATTATTATTAGCAGATGCATCCCGGCAGCCACCTCCCAACACTTCAGAATTATGAACTGATCGCAATGCGATAGAAACAAAGACAAACAGAGGTCATTTGGTATGCATGCAAGATGAATTAGGGTTTCCAGCTTCGGGGCCCGAAAAGGGGGGTAAAAAGTCAGAATTTTCGAAAACCGGTGTATACCACCGCGATCAGCATCTCTCAAGCTATCTGCTGATAAAATTTGAAGGCAAACGGAGCACTTACTATTTATAGTAAGTCATTTTGGAAGCAGGCTAAAAATAGCAAATCAGCATCAGGCGCCGATGTCAGCAGGCAGGTCACGTGGTGAGGAGCACATCATTCGAATTTCAAATCAAACAGAGTTGTGGAGGTATCAGAAGCAGGCAGTTACTATAAATAGCAAACCACCTTGAGAAATGGGCTAAAAATAGCAGGCCGACCCAAAATAGCAGTGTCAACAGGTTGATGAAGTCGCAAGAATCCAGTGTTTAAAATTTCAAAACGATCTGAGCTTTTGAAGTGTGAAAATCAAGGGACTTACTATTTATAGTAAGACATGAAGAAGCTGGCAAAGACAAAGAAAAACTGACTAAGTCTGAGAAATATCCTGCTTCACCTTGAATATGCGCCCTCTTCACATATATGATGCAAGAAAATTTCTAAGTATCCACTCTCATCCTTCACCCATGGCTAAATGCGCCCAAGTTGATAAAGATTGGTGAGCCAAGCATGAAAATTTTCTAAGTATAACTCTCATCCACCTCACATAGGAAAATGCGCCCACCTTGAGAAAATTGATGAAAAATATTCTAAGGTACGGACTCATCCTCCACCACCCTCCATTTGCGCCCATCCTTCATCAAGTAGCAAATGCGCCCAACAAGCAAGTCAAAGGAGTCAAAGGGTTTTATGCACCACACATAGCTAAATGCGCCCTCAAGGTAATGCCAAGCATGAAAATTTTCTAAGTATAAAACTTCATCCTTCACACATAGCAAAATGCGCCCTCACATGCAAGCAAGATGCTAAAAATTCTCTAAGTATGGAACTCGTCCTTCACATATGGCCAAATGCGCCCATGCAACAAGAGGGTCAAAGAATTCAAAGAAGAAGTCAAAGTTTTCATCCCCCTTACATGGCAAAATGCGCCCATCATAAAAGGTCAACAAGTCAAACAAAATGCTAAAAGTTTCTAAGTTAGAAACTCGTCCTCCTCTCATGCCTAAATGCGCCCAAAAGAGGCCATGTGAAGACAAAAGAAGGGAGATGAAAGGTCACAAGAAGGCGTGGTAAATGTTCATCCTCCATGCATGCTCAAATGCGCCCAAGCAAAGCATATGAAGACAAAAATAAGGAAGCCCAAGGGTCATCCTTCACACATGCTAATATGTGCCCAAGTTGGAGTGAGTGAAGGTGAGTAAAGGTGAGTGTAAGAAGGTAAGGTGATGCTGGGCGTTGAAAGTTAAAATGTCCTCTTCAAGCATAAAATGCGCCCAAGGGGAGATTAAAATATCACCTAGGCGTTGAAAGTGGAGATGAAGAACATTACTAGGCGTGGAAATTTAATAAGCTAAATGCGCCTAAAGTAATGGAAGTGTGAAACAAAATACAAGGTGGTGAATAAAATAAAACATGTTAGGCGTGATATGTGCTTTAAAATGGAAAATTTTCCAAGCGAAGTTGATAAAAATTTCCACCACTGGCAAATGAGCATGGATGAAATAAAATTTTCCTCACAGGCAAGGATCGAGGTTGAATAAAAAAATTTCTAAGGCAAATTCAAAGTGCTAAGTGATTTTAAATATTTTTCTAAGTGTTATCAAAATTCCACTTCTCTAGAGGAAAAACGCCTAAGTCTGGTGAAGTGATGAAATTTCCTGGACACGAATGAATTTGTCGGAGATGAAGTCAGAAAGTGCCTGCTTCGCAAGGTTGATAAAGAATTTTCAAGTCAGAGCAACAAAGTACTCGTAGGGATGAGGAGCTTGAATAAATTTGTTGAAAGTTAGTTTTCTAAGGTTCAAAATTCAAAATTAAATGAACCCGTTCGTTGTATACCCATGAATTCGACAAGTTCTGAAAGAAATTTTCTTTTGGGTATTGAAGATTATTGATGAGGAATGGATTTTAAGGTCTTCCACAGCTTGCCAAGGATTCTGAGGTAGAGATTTTAAATGGGCACCAGGTTGATGAATTTCCTAAGGGAAATTTAAAAAAATTTCTAAGGCAAGGAATAAGTGTGTTGTTGAAATAAAGTGTTGTGGCTGATGAATTTGAAGGTGATCGCCTAGATAATTTTTGATCAAGTTCCCGATGGAAACATTTTACTCGAGCCAGAGTTGGATGAAATATCAGAGTGAAGTGCGCTAGGCAAAATACAAGATAGGTTGGAAATTTGGCTAAGGCATGAAGAATTTAAACGCAAATTTGGCTAAGAAAAACGATGAACCCTTGGAGATCAGAACGTGAAAATCCAGGTAAGTAAGTTGAGTTTATATTGAAGTGTTCTGATACTCTTCTCCTTGCTTGTTTTGCAGGAGAAATGTCGAGACCAAATGATGATGACTTAGGAAGATGAAGCAAGTACTCCACGAATACATTTCAACCTCGAAGGAAGAAAAGTTGCAAGAAAATGGCTAAGTGTTGAGACTTAGTGACAGAGAAGAAATGTTTTCAAAACTCAAGATGGAGAAAAGAATGGAAGCTCGAGCAAAAGTTGAAGAACAACGCCAATAAGAAGATCAAGAATAGTGTGAACGCGTTTCAAAGTTGGAATCTTCTAGAAGGATGATGGACATTAGTGGCTCATTTATTACCCCACTCCTCTTGGTGGTGGTTTTTAGGGTGAATCTTGTTTAGGGCTGAGGTGGCACAATCTGGGCCATCCAGCCGATTGTAAGCTGAGCCGTCCGTTGGACTTGGCCAGCTATATAAAGGGGGAGTCCCCCTCATTTGTATCTCATTAGAATTAGATCAAAGTTAGGATAGCAGAGAAGGAGTAGAGAGAAATTGATAGAGTAGAAAGTATTGTAGTTTAGATTGAAAAGGAAGGAAAGTCTTCCCTTTGAATACTTTGTAAGAAGTTGTTGTGAATGCTTTCATAATAAAAGAATTTTCATTGATGGTGATTTCTTCTTTGTTATGAGTAGTTGTCGAGGCTTCTTCGTCCTTCCAATTCACGTAGCATCTTGAAGTAGCTTAAAGTAAAGTAGATTTCATTTCATTCTAGTACTTAGTAATTGTGGAATGTGGTGCTTGATTTGAACAAGACTTCGCTCATCCATACCACTAGCGGGCTCGCTGACGGTGGGTTCGCCCTGCGTGGTCAACTGGATTACTTTTCAAACTTAACTTCGATTGTGACTCACGTGTTCGTATGCGTCGTCTTGATGGTGCTTGGATGTTGAGTTATAATTTGAACACCTTTCGCTACTCCATTGAAGATTGCACCGGTTTTGTGGAAGCTGTCCGAAGTGAGGCAAAGCAAGGCCTGGTTGAAGTCTGTAAGAATTGATCGCCATATCCCACGCCTTAGAGTAGAACATAAACTTCTTAGGCCCTATACTCTTTTAAATTCAGTCCATTTCTGGTTAGAATTAGGAAACTTGTGCTCACTTGCTAGATCATCCAAATTACATGAAATCCCTTAGTCCGCTATCTGCTGTCAACTGTTGAACAATTGTGTAAGTCCCCTTGAAATACCAGCAAAATCACATCAAGCCAATTGAGACTATTCGCATTGAAGGAACCTTGGAGTTAAATGCATGATCTATCTCGCAATCTTAGCATGCAGGAAACTTTGTTCAAGAGAGGATAGAGCATCCGTTGGGAAACTTTATTCTGTGTTGGTGTGGTCACGAAAATCACGTCAACATGATCCAACTTGCTTAAGCTGTGCAAGTTCTCGGAAGAAAACCTTTGGATCTGTCCTGTCAAATCATTCGATGAGTTTGTTAGTGAACTCATCATAAGACGTGATTGACCTATGGCCAAAAGGATAATTAAATTAAAAAAATTATTTTATAGGGGGAAAAAAATATAATTTCTCAAATGTTCAAAAAGGTAATATAAAAGGGAATTACAAAGGAGAAATTCATGTCTTTTTGGTCAATTTCATCTTTTATTGTGGAGTTTGGGTATTTTGCTCAAGTTTAAGCCCTATGAGGAAAACCTTGAGGGAATATTAGTTATCGCTCACATCCACAAATATCATTCAAAATAATATGAATTTGAATCAATTTCGTTCTTTATCTCAAAAATATAATTTTCTATATGATGATACTTTGAGAATTTAAATCAAATTAGATAGATTGAATTACCTTAAATAATTTGATCGAGAATTACTGGAACATTTTAAATTATTATTTTCTCACCAAATTGGTTGGAACCATGAAGTATCTCCCTTAGTTTTTTCTAAAATTTTAGCACATAAAAATTCACCCGTTAACATTAGCCCAAGAAAGATAACAAACTGAAAGCAACCCTTCATGTTCTGATCACCTAGATCCCGGAGTGGGCAAGGTGAGAGCATATAGTGTAAGGGGATCTGATAACAATAATATGAAATGCTGGAAGTACAATGCTACTGGTGGCAAGCCAGCCAATAGAGAAAATGTAAATGCTTAGGTGGCAGGCCAGCCTCTTCCACTTTTCAGCGGGCTATAAGAAAAGTAAATGAAAGTAAAATGCATAGGTGGCAAGCCAGCCTCTTCCACTTTTTAGTGGGCAACAAAAATGTAAAGAAACTTAGCCACCTTTCAGTGGGAGTGGAAATACAAAGTACTGAAAAAAAGGCTGATTAGTACTACTATATCAGCGATTACAAAATGATAACTAACACAGTATATCATGTGAGGAATCAACAACAATAACAAGAGTTAGGTATACAACTCTAAACATTATAAAGATGAGGCATCATGAAAATATGGAGAAATGACAAAGATACTAGGTCTGATATAAAGAGGCAGCGGTCTGATTTTTCTAATCAGCAAGCCTGGAACACCTTCAAATTTTCACAACTTCCTCCATACTCCTCCAAATGACCTCAAATTGGATGCAAATGAAGCCTAAGGGCTAGGCGTCCAAGACCAAGAAGCTAAAGTCCACCCAACAACTATGAATATTCAGGCACACATCCCAAGGACTCTGCTGCAAGTTGTACGGCCCTCTAGGGAGGTCGACCTCAAAGAAAAAATCACACACCATCAAAAATCACGAAAATAGGAGCAAAGGGGCACCTAGTTACAAGGCTTCCAATTAACCAACACCCACAAAAATCGTCCAACTCCTTAGGAAGATATAGTTGGAAACATGAATCAACTAGGTATGTAAAGGCACTCCAAAAAACACCAAACAACAATCGAAACCCACCAAAAACGCCTTAAAAGATATCAAACCCACACCAAACTGAGATTGATAGAAACACCATCACCAATGAAGAGAATAAAATATTCTTTAAAATTCCTTTTGAACATTCAACTAGGCGTCCAACTTCACTTAGCAAATATTATCTTTATAAAAGCACAAATATTTCCAACTTGGGCAACCACATATGAGGCCCACTTTTAAAAACCAACTAAAGTCATATGTCTAGGTATTGGGGGCCAAAAGCACATTTGAAATATAATATAACTTAAGTTATAAACTTCCCATTTCTGACTCCAAGAAAGCTAGAGAAGCTTCTACCAATACTTCATTGCCAGAAATAGAAACTTAATGTTGAACTATTGCCAAACCACACTGCCAAAAATAGCACTTACTATAAATAGCATATTGCTAAAAATAGTAAGTGACTCCAATCTCCGTTTAAGCACATTCTGGGTAGCCATTGTAACTTACTAAAAATAGCCAGTCTGGAAAAGGTCATTGATCAATATGCATGTGACACCATCTTGAAGCTCTCTGAAAACCCAAAAAGACCCATAAAACAAATTGGCAAACACATGCATGCATCCCTTGAAAACTCAGAAAGATGCCTCTTAGAAAATGGGAAACCATAATTCTGCCTCCAACTAGCCTACGGGCCATCAAGATAGGCTAACGGTCACCAAATAGGACTAGTGCTGAGAAGGGGACATTACAACCCAAGTTTTAAAATTTTTTTGACAACATAGAGGTCAGGTAGCCAATTCAAGTACATCTCTTGCACTAGCAAACCCATGAATCTGGGCAAAAATATATTCAACTGACCATTTAGTACTAATTCCTCTTGCCTCTAACAGATTAGCATGAGCCATTACCATGATAACTAAATTGGGTTGTAATTCGTGTATATGTTGTTTTTTATTTGAATTATTTTTAAATTTTTTTGACAACATAGAGGTCGGGTAGCCAATTCAAGTACATCTCTTGCATTGGCAAACCCATGAATCTGGGCAAAAATATATTCAACTGACCATTTAGTACTAATTCCTCTTGCCTCTAACAGATTAGCATGAGCCATTACCATGATAACTAAATCGGGTTGTAATTCGTGTATATGTTGTTTTTGATTTGAATTATTTGGTTTCTCCACAATTTGTGCTATTGGGAAATTGGTTTCGGAGAAGAATTTCTTCCTAGCCAATAATAAGGTGGATTCACAAATGTGTTAAATGAGTACAAGAGATTTTCCGGATTGTGTTGTAGGTAAAAGTTTATTGAAGACATTGAATAGAAAATACTAACCAATTGAGATCAAGAAATAGGTCAGTTGGTATTTATTTTATTTGCAAATCTTGCCCTCCACTTCCCAATAGCATAGAAGCCGTATCAAGGAGCTTGTTGGTATTGCATAATGAATGTGCCATGCCCTTTGTTGCCAAGTTTTATTCTCTTGTCGTGAAAACAGGTGAAAACCCTTAAAAAAATCGTGTTTCATAATAAAATCGCTTTTATATTGCATTTGGATGGTTTTTTGATGAGTTTAGGGCAAAAAATTGTTTTTGTGATTTTTTCATAAAAAGTCGTTGCACGTTTTTTGAAAACTTGGGGATGAGTTATTTGGCAAATAACTAACCGCCATTTTTGATGTGCAAGTAGTACTTGCAGAGTTTATCTTTGGTTTGAACCTTGAGGCATGTTAGTTAATGTCATGTCCCATTCTCAAGGTATCATTTGGTCATCTTTTGGGGTACAATTATTATTTTATGTGAGCAATTCAAGTGTTACTTTATGAGGCCATCTAAATGAGACGTTTTTTGGCTTAAGTGTTTAATTATTAAAAAAGTTATTTATTTATTTTTGGAGGGCCCAAATTGTAATGCCTATACAAGCAAAAGCTAGCACCCTCCTTTGGCATCCAATTATCAAGATTCAATATCATGAATTCAAATTTTAGTTTCAAGCTTTTGAGGATGAAAATTCTTGGTAGTGTGATCTAGAGGACAAAAACTCTCCTAGGTTGCATTCCAATTCGAGGACAAAAGCCCTGAAGTCTAGAGGAGCAAATTAAACCAGGTGGATACAATTTGTTTGTGGACAGATGGCTATTTGGGTGAAGTTGAAAGGTCATAGGCTTCTATGCCAATTTGAGTCTTAGACATACTTCAGCAGCCAATCTTTGTGAGGATAAATTATTGATTTGTTTGAATATCCATTGCCCTTGTCTACAATTTTTATGGTTACAGTATATACACATATTACACTGGCTTTTACTGAATATTGCAATCTGAAAATTAGTAAATAGATCTGAATTTAATGAATTTATGCTGCTGGTCATGTCACTGATTTATCATTTGTTGATTCACCATTCATTGTGAGTGCTAATTATTGATGTCAACTAGATGAGTTACCTAGCGCTGGACATTTGTTGGTTATTCAGCAACCATGAATAAATAAATTTAGGCATTTAGGATTACCTTTTGATTGCTGTGAACTGAGTTAAAATTCATATTTATGTGATGGAGGTACAATCTGAAGATTAGTGTATATCTGAAACTCCTTGATGTGCAACTGTGTGCAGAGTTTAATTGACGTATTTTCCAGTCATCTAGATTATGGTTAAATGCTGTTATAATCCCTACCTGTTATAATCCCTACAACATTTTCTGAAAATTATTTACGAAGTTTGACCTAGGTTTAGGGATTAAGTTTCAGTTCTTATCATTCATATTAGATGTCAAAAAATTTTAAAAATTCAGTCAGGCTTTGATTTCATTTTTTCATTATTTTCAGTATTTACTTTCAGCTTTTATTCAGTCTTCTTCATAAACAAAAAATACAAAAAAAATTTACATATTTTCTAAAAACTTTAAAGGGGAACATTACAGTGAAGCTCCTACTTTCATTAGTTTTATGATTTCTTTTTGCATTTTCTAAGCAAGTCACCATAAAAGATAAATAAGCTGGTTTGATCCCTTCTACTTTTAACCTTTTTCTGCAGTAATCAATACACTCTTTACCTCTGTTTGATTATGTATAACTGTTGTATAGTGCTGCTTTCCACTGTTCTGGCACACCATCTGCAAAAATGTGCTTCTATAATTATTTGAAGTTTCTATTCATATACATAGGATAGAGTGGAAAAGAATCACCTATTTTGTTGTTTCAACAGGTTGAAAGAGGCAATAATGCTTACTTAAGTGGTCTTCGGGAAAAACATTTTGGTGAACTTTTCTTGAATGCATCTATTTCACTTGGAGATTCCCATTGCAAACTTCCAGCAAAATGTTTTACAAAGTTCAAGGAAGAAAATAATGCTGTCATACCAAAATGGCTAAACAAATCATCTAAAATTGACAGAGAGACTTCAAGCAGTTTTGAAGAACAGCATCATGAATCATTCTTGGAAGAAAAGGGCAATGATTATGAAGAGGGGTTGAAACACATAGCTCGATATATAGAGTCATTTGAGACTCAAACGAAGGACTTTTGGCTTGTATTTCGGAATGAAGGTCAGTCTTTATCAAAATTGATCTATACAGCAGAAGCAATAAATCAGGATATTGACAATGACAAGTCAAGGAGAAGAGAGAATGTTCAAGTTCTACAACCCTCTTCTTGGTGGCGTTGGTTGAGACAAACAGAAGAAGGAAATGAATTGATGCGCAGCCTTATTCAGCAACTGGTATTTTCTAATTTTATTTATGCGTTATATATGTATATTTATTATCCGAGTGGGAAATACATATTGTCTAAACATTTTTCTTCTTTTTCTTTGCCGTATAAGTGGTGATATGTGAGTAAATATTTTACTGAAAAAAGATAACTGTAAAAGGATAACACCATTGCCACTAATGTTTGTACCTGTGTATTAAATTGGTTGATATTTATCTGTTTTTATGCTTATCTAAATTTGAGTCTATAAATTGTATAAGAGCCAGATGCTAAATTTTGTTTGAATCATGTTGGCTCTATTTTACATACATTGTTTGCCAATAAAGGTAAAATATTAATTTTTACTAATTAATTTTGACTGGCAATTTGGGTTGAATGCAAGTTTGTAGTTAATGATAATTAGAAGAATATGCAAATTTATAAATGTTTTCTTAGTTTGTGTACTTGCAATTGATAGTTCAATGGATCGAACACAATCATGCTTCTTGATGGAATAGATTGATTTCTTTGTAAAGTTATTCATTCAATTTGTCTACAGTTCATATGATCAAATCATCTTTGGGATGAAACCTAAAGAAGACAAATAGAGAGGAAGTAAAATGTGTGCCCTAGATCCCTAGACAAAGTAAGATGCCCTAATCCCTTGAGCACAAAATCTAGAATATATAAACAGCATTTCAAATGAGGCTACTAGCACAAAAGTTAGGTTGCTATTGAGACTCAAGTTGTCTAGTAGGTCACAACCACACACAGCTGTAGGCTATAGCTATTAATGATTGGTAGAACTTTGAGAGAGTGGTAGGAATTGATTGCCCCTAGATCATAATCTCGAGACTTGAAGCAAAATCATAATTCATAAAGCCAATAGTTTAATATGAAGGGAGCCTTTTTCAAGGTAATTAAATTGCTATTTTGTTAAATTTTACTTTTAACCTTTTCTTTCATTTCAGGAGCATCTATTTATAGCACCATATGGCTATGATACTCTAACCTTTGTTGATTTAGTGTTTACAGATAGCATGGTCCCACCAACTAGTGATTTGGTTAAGCATAATCAAGACATATTGATATCACTCTAGGATCATCTTTAGAAAGCTCAAATTGAACAAAAGTTCTATGTAGATTAGGATTGCATGGAAAGGACATTTGAGATTGGATATTTGGTTTTTCTAAGGTTGCAGCCATATAGGAAATATACCATCAAGAAAAAGGGAGCTAAAAATTTCAAACGCAAATTTTATGGATCTTATAGGATTGTGAGTAGAGTTAGGTTGCTTATAGTTGGATTTGCCAAACAAAAAAGGGTTTCAAAATGTTTTCCATGTTTTGTGCCTCCAAAGGGCACTTGTGCAAAATATCATTCCTTTAGTAAAGTTGCCTTCTCTTAATAATAAAGGCAAGTTGATTTTGGTACCAGAAATTATCATCGATATCAAGGAGAAAATTTTGAGGAACATGAGCATCACAAAATATTTGGTGCATTGAAAGTATCGCCCCATAGCAGATGCTACATGGGAAGGCACAAAGATACTTGGGGATCTGAATTTGCAATTGCTTGAGGGCTAGCAATTCTGGGAAGGGTGGAATGTCATGACTCCTTTTCGAAATTAAAAGAATTAATTGAGGACCCATGGTCTGTCTCTTATTTTCAATAGGCTAAGGAATAAAGTAAGGAAAATAATTTAATAATAATAATTTCAATTGGATCCTACCACATTATTTTATAAAGGACAACTTAAATATAATTATTCTAACAAAGTGGTTGTCTAAATGAGGCATCATAAGGCATTATCTAATATTTATTTAAAAAGTGTCTTTAACACTTTTGCAAGGAATATTAGGGGGGAAAACAAAATTCACATAAGGGCCCAAAAGGCACCTATAAAAGAAAGCCAATTGCTCAAAGAAAATCCGTTGTTATCAATTCCTTTTCTCAAAGATTGAGTACTTGAGGATGAAAATCATTGACATTGGAAGTTTAAAGGATGAAAACCCTTTTGTCCATGTGAGGTTATTCCATCTAGAGATCACATTTGTGCTAATTATTGAGAATCATTTGAAGATTTCAATTTGTGATAGATGGGATTGATCAATATTTGTAAGCAAATCAATTGATATTTTATTATTGGCTTCTATGAAAGAATTTTTAAGCATTGTTGCTGCTGTGCAGCCTTTTTATTTGCTGTTATTGGGTTTGTTCAGCTGCCATACCTCCTAATCTGCCACCATACAACATTATTCAGCTACCACACATCATTTATTGTGGCTGTATAGCTTGGAGATGTAGCCATACAGCCGTCAATATGTTATACATCTACCCCAGCTGCCACCATTGGGTTTGATCTGCAATTTGTACAATTGTATGACACACTTGTGAGTTGCCATTTTTCGCTGAAGTAGATAAAATAAAATTACCTTAGTTGCTTAATAATGTTTGTAAGGGTTTATTGCTGCTGTTACGAAAGTATATCTGCTAATTTCCCTGTATGTCCCTTGTAGAATTATTGTAAATTTTGGGCTTTTTGTCTTTATAGATTAGGATATTTAGTTATGTCAATAGAGTAACTCTAACTATTGATTGTGCTAGTCGATTAGCTATGTATGAAAAAGAGTGAATATTATGAGTGCAACAATAATAACAATGTTTTGATGCACTTTTTGTAAATGAGTCTGATCTGATAATTCATTCAAGAATGATAATTTGAGAAGAGAAATAACTGCTGATTCAAATTGATTAGTCTAAAACCAAGCAATGTAATATAACATAAATTATGGCATCAAAAATGGCTGCTGTTTCAGATTTTGTCCTGTAAGAACATGCGAATGATTGGTGTAGTAATCTGATGCTGGAATTATAACGCTGTTTCTGATTGATATCTCTTAATCATGAGATTTGGAGAGGGCGCTGTTCCTGAGTGCTGCTGGTTATTCATGTTTCCTTGACTAGACGATCACGGGCTCTTCAAGAGCACTCTGATCTGGATTTTTTCAGATATCAAATTGCAACTTCATCAATGCCTTTGGCTCCCATCTTGATCTTCTATTTATAACTTATGCCTCCGATGGAGAGAGGTAACACTTCACACAGGAAACATCACAATCAAGGGAGGTGTCCTTTGATAACATGCCTTTTTGTTAACACTTATTCCTAAATCTCAAGCGCTGCTTTTTAATATTTTATTTCTTTTATATATTAATTGCTTTTGTTTATTTTAGACACAACCTCTACCTTTTAATCTGTTGGCATTTCAATTCGCACCTCTAGAATGCGGATTGGAAATAGACAGCTATGCACAGTTAGACTGCTCTTCAAATTAGGAGGGGAAGCTCCCTCTTCGCTGATTATGCTTAAAAAGAAATACTAAAAATAAATCATTACAAATCTGATATGAGACTAAAATATAACAGTAACAATCAAAATACAAATGGTCTCCCTCAATCTAGCTTCTTTCCCAAGCTTCTAGCTCCTTCAGCCTGCAATATTAATTAGGAATCACTTCTGCAATCAAACCATGAAATCACTAATCTTGTTGCTGCTGTAGTAGACCTTCAAACCTGCAACAAAAATGTCTTCTTGGTCTTTCAACCCTTCCTCTGCTAAAGCTCTCAAGCTCCCTTCATGTGGACTTCACTAGGTCACTATCTTCCAAAGTGTGGAGCTCACTAGCTCCCTAAAACATGGGCTTCTATGCAAATAGAAATAAGCAACAATGGAGTCTTCAAATCCTCTCTTCAATCTGGCAGCATCTCCCCATCTCACCTGCAAAAACTTCCAAAGCCATCTTCCCAAATGATAAGGCCTGAATATATAGATTTGTAAATGAGAAAAACCACTATGATTTTCCAAAACCACAAGAAAAACACCTCCTTGGAAAACCCACGCCCCATTTGAAGAAATAATCATAAAATAATAAAATTATTCAATGCTCACATGGCCTTCACATGGATACCTAAACTATGGCCAATCAAATTTGGTCAACAATGACACCTCCATTGATTCTTGACAGCTCTGACGGCTTCAAATACAAACACACAACAACATGCAAAGATGGTGACCCCAACATGCAAATGAATGCAAAGTGTGCAATTGAACATGCAAGAACATGCATACCAAGTGGTTCCCACCTAGAATTGGATGCTCCAAATGGAATATTCCAATTTAAATTCCTTTGAAACTTTTATTGAAGCATATTTCCTCCAAAAATTGCATTTACATATCACCACAAGGGAAAATCACATTATTGCAAGTTAAAATATTTATTTTCCACACATCTTAGCCCTTATTGAAAACAACAAAAATAAAATAGCAATATTTTTGGTGATGCAAGATTGCTAGTACCCCTAGATGCTCCTGCATCAGTTTGAATGAGGGTAAGTTCACAATCCAAAATCTTCTTTAATTTTCCTTTCTATTATTTAGATAACTAGTTTGTTTTTTCATCATTGAGGGGTTCTCTATAGATCCCTTCTTGGGATATAAAATGGGGGGGGGCAGGCTACTAGTGTGGAGTTTATACTCTTCTTGTGAGCTATTAGACCCACTTTATCAAAGGCTATGCAAGCTTGTTTCTAGTGGTTCCTATGCCGATTTGGACATAGGGCTTCGTTGGGGAAACACTCATATCTTACTAGTCAGTGAGACTCACTCAGCTAGTTTTATCACTAGTTATGGGGATTTGAAGGTTTTTCTTGGATAATAAGTAAATTTTCCAAACTTGAAAGCATGAAATAGATAGGATAAAAGTGATCTCTTTTTTGAAAATTTTATTAAATTGAGGGATTGAATTTTCATGTTTTATATATAATCATAAAGGAAGAATTTTACATTTGTTAATACACTAGTTGTAAGTGTAAGACATTTGTACTTGTGTTATAAAAATGCGTTGACATAGGCAATAAATGAAAAATATTGAATGATAACATTGTGCTTTATTAGTAAAAAAGGAAATGCATTCATTAACATAGTGATTAAAGATTAGTTGACAACTTCTCACTTATCTCTCTCTATGTATTCACTCATTTCATTTTTTGATGTTAATGAAGAATAGCACAGCTAGCCTTTTTCTCTTCATTTTTTGAGTTAGTCTCTTTATGCTTGCTTTCTTTTCTCCCATCAATATGACACTACAACAATAATGTGTAAGGCTGATTAGTTACAAGTTTTTGGAGTGTGCTTATAGCAGGAATTAGGATGCTATTGTGTCAGTCAGGAAGGAACTTGGAAAACATAACTTACCGAAATCTATGCGATTAATGTAAATATGGAGATAGTTCTAAAAATGTTGCTCATTCATAATTGTCTTTGAAATAATTCTGTTAATAAAATTAAGGAAGCAATGTGATGCTCATCGTGCCATCTCATGTTGTGTTTCTTTATATACATGCACACTTTTATTGATTTGATCTCTTCTTTTTTTTCAATAATAATTCATATCAGTTAACATCTTAATCCATTTCATGTAGTTATGGGCTGTGAAGGCATGTCATGATCGTAATATCACCCACAGGGATATAAAACCAGGTTCCAGTGCTCTTACTTCCCAACTTTTTCTTAGTTTTAGGTAGCTAACAAATATTGCTCAATCATGTTCATAATGATATCATATGTTGATGTCAAATAAATAGAAATATTTTGATCTTAGTGTTTTCATCACAAACTGGAACCAAGTTGTGTTCAAAAGTTGAAGGTGTTAGTTAAGGGACAAACTTCTGCACAAATTGTCTACAATCAATACTTCCTACGGCAGAAAATGGGAAGTTTGCAAAATTTAGATATTCACAATTATAACTTTCATTGACAACCACAGCACATAGTTGGTTTATCTTCTTTTGAACCTGTAGAAAAATAAAAATTAGCATATAAAGTTTCCTAATTTCGCTTAATATAGAGTTGACATTCAATATTCACTTACATATTTAGTTAGAACTTATAATATATTGTCATATAACACTTGCATCATCAAATTGTCAAGTAAAAGTAACGATTATCCTGCAGATGTCTAGAAATGGATAATTGGTTTAAGGGCTATGGATTCATCCTAGGAGAATGATATTCCTGATTCCTAGTTTTACATATTCTTATTTCAAACAGTTTAATGAGACCTCGTATAATTGCTTGCACTAAACTGATGTTGATGTTCATGTTTTCTGTACTTCCATTCTGTATGGAAGAAAATATGGTAGTCTGCATGACAGATAAAGGTTCTGGTGACTGTCAAAGAGGTCTTTCGGGAAGAATCTGGCCCTATAATTTGACCATGTGAGTTATCACTGATGTCATTTGATGTTTGAAATGCTTGGTAATTGTAGCTTTACTGATTTGCCTCTGTGCTTTAAATAGTCTTCTGCTTATACTTTATTTGATGTCATTCAAGAATATGTCAGAATCAGGGCAATATTTTTTATTTGTTTTCAGGTCTCTTTTTGAGTGACATGGTTGGTTCATTTTAGTAGGACTAATCTTTTTGAATTAGAAAATCATATCTAGGGTCTATAAGGATGCATTATATATTAAAGCACATGTCACATGGCTGTATAAAACAAAATATCATCAGAACACTTGAAAGTGTACCTTCGAATATGATTACAAAAGACCAATGTATACTTTGAATGTTGATGTATGGGTATGAGGAAAATGCATAAGGCTTGAATCCAAGAATTTTTTCAGAACTTAATTTTGTAATTGGCATTATTCAAGAACCAGAAAGAGCCTCAATTGGAGGTTGCCATACATTACACAAAGATGTCATATACAAGCACAATTAAATTGCTACTTAAATATTTATAAAGGTATGCTAGGTTTTGATAAACTTGATCTGTATTTGAGGTAGTTGCCCTCATTTGTTAAATTTTTGTATCATGTTTAAAACCAGGATTTAATGCACCATTTTGCATTGAATGTACTCATTATTATTCTTTTTTCGTATATTTTTATTGCTATTATTAACTTTTATTGCGCTTGTGCAATTTAGAAAAACTCAAAAAAATGATTATGTGAAATCTTTAATCAAGAAGTCTGATTATAAATTAAAAAGAATGAAGCGTTAGCATAAGACAGGAGACTCTAGTCTTCACTAGTACTATGGCTAGATGAACTCTAGTTCAATATGGAGCCATTATATTAGTTATGTTAGATAACAAAGCTTGAATTTTAGGTGACAATTATTGTAACACCTAAGATGGGTGGCTATATAAAGGAGGTTAAGTTGTAACAGTTAGTGATCAACCCAACAAGAGCCAAGGATCAATTGCGACAAAAAACCACCTTCCACACAAGAGAGAAGCGATGGAAATGCTATGAAGGTAGAAGATTCATTAGATATACAAATGAAATTGACACAATATAGAATGAACAAACCCTTACTATAAAGTCAAGGATCGAACTGTAGATAAAACCTTAAGACATACCAAGATCATGAGAAGTGTCTTAATCGTATTATATGAGACACAAAAGGAAATGAACTAAGTAAGCTTAAGTATGCAAGTGTGAATAGGACCTAATATAAAACTAGTTAGTTAAGATACCATATTCACACCAACACCTCCCCCTAAGTGCAACTTAAAGAGTACGAAAAAACATGCACAGAAGAAAGGATGAATCTTGGCTATAAGGCCATGTTAGGTACCCATGTATGAACAAATCTCTCATAAATGGAGTAAAGGAGAAAAACCCATAGAGAAAATGTCGTGTCCCCTTTTCGATAGCCACCTTGATGAGCGTTTAGCCTTTATTTATTCCTGAAGGATAAACAGGAGAAATAAGGGAGTAAGTATTAAATTAATTATTTATAAAGTTATTTCAATAAAGTAAAATTAAAAGATGACTTTATATTCAATTGATTTAATAAAGTGACTTAAAATAAAATGTTATATCATAATGTCACTTAAGGGAATAAAATAATATTATTTCTAGAAGCTTCTTGGAAGTCTTGGAGAAATCTTTATAAGGAGCTGTTGGCTTAGCATTTGAGCATGCTTGACTTGAATCTCATTTCTCATTACTAGTTTGGTAAGAAGTTGAATGCTTTGCTTGCTCGAGGGTTTGAAGACTCTAGAGTATCAGGTTTGATTGTGAAAGATCAACCCTAGTTGGAATTGTTGAGGAATCCATTCAGGGTTTCTATAGGTGCTTCATTGGAGAATTCTAATAGGTGCAATAGTTGATGTATTATTGCCCTTTTGCTGAGGAGTTGGTTGGATGCAATAGCTGGTTTATTATTGCATTCATTTGAGGAAATTACACAATTGCAATAGCTGGTTTATTATTGCAATTCTTGGAGGATTCACAGGTCTGCAACAGCTGAGGTATTGTTGCCATCAAGATTTATTTCCAAATTTTAATGGTCTTGGAACAAAATTTGGAAGAGGTTCGATATTTTTTCTTGAAGAAAATAATCTCAGATTTTTTAAGAGAAAATTTTCAGTCTCTTGAGAGGTTCGATTTGGAGGAGCAATTACACATTGGAAAATCATTCTGGCAGCTTCATTTGCCAATCAATTTGGGAGTCAAATTATTGAATATTAGTCTTCAAGAAAAGAGAAACCAGCCTTTCTTTCATTGCATATGGAGACAAAATAGAGATGTAGACAAAACAGTGAGACGTCTTGGCTAAAGAAATCGCACAATTCATATTTCAATACTTATCGATTCCATCTATTGGAAGGTGTCACCTTGGTTGGACAAATCGAAGTCATCAAATAAAGACAGGAAAATATTATATTGGGAGAAGGACAAGTCATTGGTTGGAAATTGATTTTTGTCAAGAAGGGATTTGAATTTTGATATCTCTCTATTGGAGAATCGTGGTCCTCTTACCATTGCTGGCGCAGCACTCTAGTAGTAGAGAATACTCATTGGAGGAGAGCACACTATTTGATACAAAGTCAAACGACTTTCTTGGTGATTATCATTGCTTGTGAAGATAAGTTCGATCTGGGAGATTAAGTCTTTATCAATTACGAATCAAGCTGGAACAGCTTGCATCAAGTCGTGGCTTATTCCATTTCGATTTTGGAAGGTATAGCTACATATCTGGGCGCAGTTCAAGACTCCTATATATATTTGAATATAGCTGGAAAGGTAGCGTAGCAAACCAGCACTTAAGTATTTCGATTTTAGAGAGACATCTCATGGCTGGAAATAATGGCATGAAGGTAGTCTGTGGAAAAACAAATTGAAGTTTTCAAATCAGTCAATCGCTCCAATCAGGTTCTCTTCTTGCATTGTATAGTTGGCATTTGCATTGGCATTTAGATGATTAAATCTCACTGTCATTACTACAGTCAAGTAGTTACTGTTTGAATAGTGTCAAAAGGTTGCATCTTACACTTAGATGATAATATAATGCTGTCTTGAACAGTATTTTGTAATTACACAAATCTCACGTAATGCTGGGTTATACATTAAATGACATCTACCATGGAAGTTGAACAGAACTGAAGTATTGTAATCCGTGGTATTTCAAATGCTATTGGAGCTTGGATGCATACTAAATGTTTGTAAAAATGTATACCTGCTGTAGGTGTTCATTTGTTTAGTTAGTTTGCATGATAACTATTTGTAGAAATGCCACTTTGCTGTAGCTGCATTTTGCATTTAATTTCAGTCATTTACTTGCATTGAAAAATCACAAAAATATTTGCATTTGCATTCCCAATTGCACTGGAGTCATTTGGCATTGTTGGTGAAGTAGTTTATGCATCATCCCATCCTTCAAGAACGAGAAATACAAGACAGAAAAACAATTACCAGCATAATGGAGTTTGCAAGCAAACTGTTCAACAAAATTCCAGAGCTTCAAAATCAGTAAAATAAGACCAAATTTTGCAAGGGTCTTTACAGAAAACATCCCTCTCCAAAAGAAAGAAGATGCAAACAAACATGCACAAGCAAAAACACCATCCCTAAGTGTTTGAAACTTTGACGAAAACCAAAAAAAATGCAATTTAAAAAAAAATGAACAATAGATAGTTATGCTTTCTTGCTCCCTTCTTTCTATTGTTCCTTCTTTCCTCACAACTATTCTCCTTTTTAGTTTTCCTCTTCATACATTGAAAATGGAAAAATGAATTTCTTTTTCTATTATAGTTGTTAGTGTTTCAAGTTAAGGTTTAGGTAAAATTGAGTCTTTTGTGCATTGGGTTGTAGGGGACAGCTAGCCTTCTCTAGGACAATTGAGGGACATCTAGATGTCCCTTAGTTGTCCCAAGGATGGCTAGTCGTCCCCTAACATACCTTGTCCAAATTTTGTAGTACGGAAAATGTTTCCTAATTTTTTGAAAATTTGGGGATGAGTGGTGTGGGATTGGATGTTTCCTACCTATCCTTTTGTCCCCATAATTTTCCCTATAGGGAATGAGCACATTCCTAGAAATTCTAAAAAAGGGATATTAGACTCCAATGTTGTTAATGACCATGGTGTTTAATGCTTCTCACACCTTCACAAATCATTTCAATATGATTGTGTGATTCAAGTCTTTAAAGCTAAATATGGTGTAAAAAATAACCAATTAAAATTCTAAAAAGTAGATGTCATATAAATTTACAATTACAATTTTATTATAAACTTAAAGTAATTGAAATTCCATAAACTTATCTTCAACAACTCTAAGTTGGAGAATCTCTTAAAGATTCCTTGTGGCATATGATGGTTTGGCATGAACACCTAAATCTACTCACCCTTGGTGTATATTTCTTAAACCAACTCTACTTTGTGCTAATATTCTTTATCACCAAGTTGGGGGAGTGGATTGTACATGGTGTCCAAAAAACTTGTGTGCATTTTTTCTCAACCAATAAACCTACTCCCCACCAATTTTTTGTGTTCATTTTGCTTGGACAATGTTTTTAGCATCCATCATCTCTATTGACTCAATGAAGATATTGGAAATGATGTTTGTATCATTCACCCACCCTTTACAATTGTCTACCTCCAAAAGCATTCCCCCTTTAGGGAACACTAGCAATGACATTAATTGAAGATCAGTTTTGGCAATCTTTTCATTCAACAAAAACAATTGACACTCTTGTTTCAACCAACGAGTCCCTAATTGATTTCAATAATGTCTCTATTTTTTTTTTTCTTTTGTCAATAAGATAGTGTAAACCTTCTCATACCTAGGATTGTATAGTATGAGGGTGTTTGACTAATTGTTATCACCTTTCCTACTAATATGGTGATCTCACAAGACTAAAAGAAAGCCCATTGGTGTAAATACAACATGTAATGTGCTCATCTACAATGCCTTTTGCATCATTCTAAAATATCATATCCAATGGGACACTCTATAATAACTACCCTCAATTTTTTTGAAAATATGTTAGCTTCAAAGTAAATGAAAGCATAATAACTTCCTTTCCACTTTTTGATTACCCAAATCCTAGATTGGGCAAAGTAAGAGCATATGGTGTCAGGATTACAATTTACTGAAGTACAACTTGTTGGAAAGAAGCATGAGGCAGCAAGCCAACCAAACCACTTATTCATTGGTATGCATAAACAATACTAGAAAGAAATCGTTGGCTTATTTAGCAAGAATTATAAGGCACTTCCACTTTTCAATGGGAAAGCTTATACAATAATTGAGGACATTTGAACATGCTTCTTCTACTTTTCAGCAATGAGCTATTACAATATTACCACTTGTTCAGTGGGGTAAGTACACCAACAATAACAAATTTAAACCCATTGGCAGTACTACCATCCATGCTTACAAAATAAAGTACAGAAAAATTGAAGCTTTTGGCGGAATAACCATCCGAAGCATAACAAGGTTAGCACATCTGAATTGTGAACACCAAAATAAGAGGATTAACTGCTGATACAAAGTGTTGATATAATGAATTGCTGAAACACCCCACAATAGTGCGAAATAACATGTGCCCAATAATCAAGCTATGAAATAACAATGTGATACCTTGAATGCATGAATTAGAAGGCTGGTATAGGTCTGAAAACACTCTTTTTGCTGCTGTACTTTGGACAAATTAGAACCGATACACCACTATTGATGCTCTGGAAAATCTAAAAAGGAGCATACGAACACACCCGCAAGCATAATACTAGAAAAATCCCTTCAAACTCCATCCAACACACCTCAAAACATTGAATAGATCTTCATCTGAACAACATCCAAAACTGAAACGTGATTTGAAGCAGAATGGTGATCTCTAAAATGAAAGCACTCCAATCTAGTGTTGGCGTAACAACTAACACCTCTGGACTGCAAGTTGGTACGGACAACTATGCACACTGTGTGATGAGTGCCCTTCAAATTAGGAGGGGAAGCTCCCTTGTTGTGCAGACAAATACTTGAAAAAAGTAAACTAAACTAATTCCTATTTTCTTGTCTCTGCTGAAAGAGGCACAAGGTTAAGAAAAACGACGAACGTTGTAGCCAAGGATTTTCTGGTTTCACAAATCTTAACTACAACTCAAAACTAACTAGCTTATACTATCCAATCTCCTCAAGAAATCAGAGCATGAGGAAACAGAGCGGGAATGATTTATACGATAAACTTCAAGTACAGATTCAGAACGTGAAGGAAAGGTGGGCTCAACTATTTGCTTGGCTGGGAAGAAGTTTATTGGAAACGACAAATATACGATAAACC
The DNA here is from genome assembly GCA_007258455.2 of Sequoia sempervirens. Lineage (NCBI taxonomy): Eukaryota > Viridiplantae > Streptophyta > Pinopsida > Cupressales > Cupressaceae > Sequoia > Sequoia sempervirens. The sequence continues at coordinate 349,589,724 of VDFB02000015.1, read as the reverse complement.
AGGTACAGATTCACAACGCGAAGGCAAGGTGGTCTCAATTATTTGCTTGGCTGAATAGGTTTATTATCACACACATCATATGATAAACTTTAGGTACAAATTCACAACGCGAAGGCAAGGTGGGCTCAACTATTTGCTCATCCAAATAGGCTTATTAGAAACAAAACAAAGAATAGCCAACTAGGACAATAAATTGCATAGATGAAACATGCATACAATTTACGATCAAATTTCCTCCTTGATGAAACTCCTCTATTCAATCCAAGATCCCGATTGACTGATTGATCCAATGAGCCTGTTGTTGGATTCACTGCGAAGTCGGAAGGATTCTGAGCAACACTGCCTAGGGAGCACAAACTCTAATTCTGACTTTTGAGGCTCTAAAAAGATGGCCAGGGGCGCCTTTACTGGCATGTGTTAGTCATTTTTATCATTTTTCCAACTTTTCCCTCGGCTCTTCGTTCCTCACTTCGTGCTCGGCAGTCGAAGATTGAAAAATGACTAAGGCATAGAATCCCAGGCGCCTTGACTTGGCAGGGGTGCCTGAACTCTCCAGACTTGGTCAAAATTTTGCAATTTTCAAGATTTTCCAACTTCCCCTCCTTCATGCTTTGTTCTTCGAGCATCTTTCGCTGTTAATTGATCTATGTAGTGCTTGAGACCTTGAATCTGACACCTGGTAGCTGACCAACCTCCATTAATGACCTCAGAGCTCATGTTTTAGCTTTTGAAAAGTAGAATAGACCCACTAGAGAAAAATTGATATTCTGACGATTCTGACTGGACCAGTCGGATTAGGAAGTATTTTCAACCAATCAAAATCAGTTTGAACCCTAGAAGCCAACAATTCTATTTTTAGAAAATTTTGCCAACATCCATTTGAGAAGAAACCCAAAAAACCCCCAAAAAGTCTAATTTTTAGAAACATTCTATTTTTTTTAAAATTCTAAAATTTAGGGCCGAAAAACTAAGATCTGGGTTTTATAGAAAACTGTGCTCTAAGCAGACCCAAATCATCAAATTTTGAAAAATTTGAGTTTTTAACCAACATGCATGACATGCAAAATCCCATTTTTTGACCTTTTTGATAGTTTTTGACAAGACTTTTACCATTTCTTCAAAATGCCTAAGTGTAGCAAAAATTTTAATTTGGGGTACAACAAGTCACAAAATAAAATTCTCTTACAAAATTTGTAGACACCAACCCACTGGAGACATCAATACCCACTACTAAGAACCAACTTAGCAAGAGACACCAATCTCTTCTTTTAGGAGGCACCAACCTCCAAGTAAACAAAGTTTCACCTTTTGGATGATGCTTCGTCAATGGATGATGAACATTTCACTTTCATTCAAAAATCTGCTTGCATTAGAATGATATCACATTTTTCTCACCCACACACTCACTTCAAACTCTCCAACATCCCTTCTCCTTTTTATATCACATCATGCCTCTTCATGGAGAGGGGTTATTTTTCCAAGGGAAGTCGTCTCCTTTCAAAGAGGGTGTCCCTTCATTTTTTAATTTTAAATTGGGACGATTTGTCCCCAAACATGGGAACCACAACTTGGGGGTCAGCCAGCCCTTTCTCATGCAAAAATTTAAATTAAAATATAATAAATGTTTTCAAAAACTGAATCATGGTTGGCCAGCCCTTCCTATTAGCTCATGATGATAATTAAATCATTGTGACAATAATATGCCTTTGACATCAATGACAATATTTCCAACAAAAAAACCTCAATCTCATTGTTCAACTTTGAGTTTCAGCATTAACATCAAAAAAGGGAAAATTTTAATTTTTAAACTTAAATTACACCCTTAATAGACTTACTTGGCTACTCTTGCTTATGTCTTGCACAAAGAGGTCTCCTTATGCAAGTCTATAGATCTCAATCTCAAAGATTATCCTTGCTCCAAGCTATGGATCAAGTACCATCCACTCTATGACAATGTAGATCCCACTCTAAATCTCTTCATCAGTTTTGAAATGTGAACGAAATTGGAATGCTAGATTGAAGAAATAGGCAACTACATGTAAGGGCTTGTGAAGCTAAAGATGCCATTGCCGATTAATGATTTCCTATGTGGGACAATACCTATCTTCAACCCCACCATAAGTGGATCTAATTGCCTCCTTGACCCTATCTATACCCTCCTATATATAGCCCATTGTGGAATTCTTTCCATCAACAATTCAAAAGAGTCAACTAAAGGCTCTATGAGCTTCAATTATCACTAATCACTAATAATTCAATATAAATAAATTTAAACAAAAATAAACAAATAGAATTGAAACATGAACTAGCTTTTCCAATCTCCATTAGAAATTAGGAGCTATGCTCAACAAAATCCAATCAACCACATCAATCATTACATTGGTCTTAGAATATGATCATGTAGACCACTCATTAACAAACATGCACTTCAAAGTAGCCTTTGGCCAAAATAAAAACTGCAATGTGATAAAGTTTGTTGCAAAGAAGGTTATTTTTGTATGAGTCAACTCTTTCTTCTTTGTAAATTTCTCATTAAGGACCCAGCCATGATTATATATGTATTTGCAAATATTTTTACCATGCTCCACACATACTTTAATCTATGAAATTTTTCCAAAATCCTCTAATATCAGGTCAAGGCAATGAGTAGCACAAGGAATTTAGAATAAAGATGGGTGCCTATCCATGAGAAGTCTTCTTGCAACAACATAATGGGTTGTATTATCGATAACTATTTGTACAACATTTTCCCCACCCACCTCAACTAAGACTCCTTGCAAAACCTCACAAAGGAATTCAGTGTTTTATGTGTTTACTAAAACATCAGTGGATTTCAGAAAAATTGTGCCACGTGGAAAAGAAACAATGAAATTTGAAATGCTAACATCAATGGGTTTAAGGAAATACAATCACTTGAGGAAAAAACAATCAAATTTAGCAATATTCTACTTCTATCTGTCCAACCATCGGTCATGATGGTGCAACCCTTCTTCCCTATCTCACACTATTCATTAATTATAGCATTCATATTAGCTACCTTTTTAGTGAAAATTAAACCATTTATCTCCTCATCACTAAGGGCTTTGAATCCCACCCCACAAATAGTAATGGCATCTACCATATTTTCCCAATAATGAGACCTAAAACAAATAAAATAATTACTTGAAAGTTTAGAGTTTAAATTCTTCAAGTACAAAACCCTAAATTTGGAAATTCAAGAGATAAAGAAATCAAAAGAAATACTTTAAAACAAAAATAATAATTAATTATTCGAATACATGAAATGGAATGGTACAATAAAACCAAGTCTCTGATTGCACTCCTTGCTACATCTTGTTTGTCCTTATTCCAACCCATGTTGTCAAGTGATGGTTGAGAACCTGAAGTAGTGCATGGTATAATATATGAATCTAATTTAGATCCACAAACTGTAGGCCCAACACTAATACTACCGCTACCACTCAAAGATCTAGAAAATGGAGGAACCAAAGAAGAAGAGTATCTGCAAATGGCTTCCATCTCTTCTCTTTGCCTCCGTTTTAGTTTTTTATGTTGCTCAAAGGTCTCTAATTGGCTTTGTACTTTGCATACAACTTTAGGAACTCCTTTTCAGCACACTTTAGCATCTTGACATGGTATTTGTGAGAGGTGATATCTCAATTAGTTAATGCCTCCCCAAAGCATTTTTTTCTTGCAATATATACAAGTTGTCTCCCTTTTCTTTAACTCAAGGATAACATGCTTTCAACAAGGGTCCTTTCTAATTGAGGCCCACATTGGAACAATTTAAAAATATAAAGAATGTTGTAGAAAAATTAAATGGAAAATATATTTAGTAATTAACATTTATGATTCTAGTTAAACTAAGATACAAAAAAGTAAAAATAGTTAGAATTTGTTGCTATAAAATATTTTTTTACAAAAAAAGCAAGGCTTTGTTCATAAAAAAGATTAATGATAGCTATGGTTTGTTCTTTGTTCTACAAATGTTTCTTTTGAAAATGTAGAAGACATAAAAAATTTATTTAAAAAAACTAAAAACACTAAATTACCTTTTCAAACATACTTGAGATCGATGGTGTGCTGTAAATCAACAATGGGCTCTCCTAAATGCTTCATAAGCTCTTTTATTGCTAAAAACCTACTCAAATGGTATTCAATCGATGTGTGTTGCTCAACTTGTGTGTTGTTTTTTTCTTCTATGGGATGTAGTTTTGGCTCCAATACTCTTTTCTGTTTTTTCTTTGTACTTGCAAATGAAATGAGTGTGCTTTTAGAGTGTAGGAGTTCATTTTAAGTGCTTAGGTTTTAATTTTTTTTTCTTTTACCTTTTTTTCTTTCTTCTTTTCAGTCATTGGTCGATTCTATAACGAGTCTATCTAGACTTTCCAAGCCTCGAGGCTTCTTTTGAGCTACTTGTGGGACTCAACGATTCTTGGCAAGTCTTGATTCTTGTAATAGTGGTTAAAATCCATGAGAGGAGAGAGAGATTGAGAGAAGAAGAAATTGGAGGAAGATGTCGGATTTTGGTGGATAGAGGTCCACAAGAGGAATGGAAGTGAAAGGCCAAACTTCGTAGAGGAGGTCAAGAGATGGCTTTGCCAAGAGCTAGAAGAGGTAAAGCAGATGTTTCTTCTAATGTACCTAAATTTGGATATGCAACATATTGAGCTTTGTATGCATTCCAAAAGGGTGGTTCTACCACTTAGTTCTATTTAGTGAGTATTAGGCTCACAAATTCTTAATTGGGTGTATGATGAATGGGCATCATGGTCCACAAGCAATTTTGTATCACCAAAAAGTGTTTCTTTCTAGTTTTGGTTGTTATTTTTCTAATAAGCTTTTCTTGTCACACATGTATATTCAAAAGACTACTATGGTTTACTATAGATTGGGCATAGGTTACCTATAGGTGTTCTCTTAGGTCATAGACCTATCTATAATTGTGTTACAAGTTGCTATAGGTACAATATCTTATGCTTAAATGGTAAAATGTTTCTTGAGGGGTATTTTTCCAACTTTCTTCTAGTCTTTAGAGTGACATTTCTCATTCAAAATGAATATTGGAATTATTTTTCATTTCTTTCAGCAATATACCATTTTTGTTTTCAAAAAGGGGCAGCGCTTTTGTCTTTTTGTATTTAGCAATGCTAGAGCATCAAATCTATATGTTTGTGGTGGTTGTTCAATGCCTTTTGTGACTGTTAATTTCCCTAGGAGAGGCATGTGTCATTTGTTTGGGCAGCATTTTTCTAGGTTGATATCTATTGGCAACCATCGAACTATCTTGAGTGGGAAGCATTTCAGTTTTTGGACAATTACTCATTTTTGCCATGCAAGTAGGTCGTTTTCTTGGTCATTTGGGTGTTTAGTGCTTCTGTAGGTTATGTGGGTGTGTTTCTTGGTTGGCAATCAATGTCTTGGTGTAATGTCCCCGTGCGCCGCTGGGTGCGTCCCAACGGCCACGTGTTCGACGGGCTTGCATAAGACCCCAAATTCTCCTGTGGTGGCTTCGGTGGTGAAAGATTCCTCCCTAGTCACTACCCTTAACACCTTGGGTTGCTGCCCTCACTACTAGGCCAGTCTTTTGGTAGTGGTTGGGCCTTAGGCTATGCTGCCATCCCTAGATCTAGTTTGAACTTAAATCCCCAACCTATTTCCTATTGAAAAAGTGGAAATCCCACCTATTAGACTTGGGGGCTCTAAATTGGTTATACGACATATCCAAGTGATAAAGGATACGTGAAGTGAAATACCCTGCATAACATATCTAATGGAAAAAGAAAAATAGACTTTCCCTTAGTTCAAACTAGATCTAGGGATGGCAACAAAGTCTTGTTGTGACCTATTTCACACATCGCCCCATTGCAAATGGGGACCCCCAATAATTTCTTTTTTTAGGGTTTTTGTCTTTAGGTTGCAATTTCATAAGTCATTGCTTTGAGAGTTTGGGGTTAGAGTTTTGAAAAAAAAACCACCTGGGTCAAGTAGAGAATTAAAGCCCAAAATAGTGCCTAGACGTCGTCAAAGTGCTCAGAAGGTTCGGAGGACAAAGAATGCCATTGCTTTGAGTCAATTCTGATACTTCCTACTTCTTAGGGATTCTGTTTTTTTTTTGCTTTTTGCTTTTTCTATTTTTGGCACTTTTGGACCAATCTGGGATTTACTATTTTTAGAAATTTTGCTTTTTGTTTTTTTATTTTTAGTAATTTCTATTTTTAGAAAGTGTCAAGGCCCCACAAGTTATGGTGTCAATGTTTTTATCTTCAAAATCAAGGTTTTGCACCTCCAAGAGTAAAAAGCAAGAAACAATCATAAAAAGCAAGAGAAAATTGCATGGCAAGGGTTTTGTTCCTGAAGATCCATATAATAGCAAGAAATTCATTGCATAAGCATCACTAAGCTCGCCTAGACATGAAGAATGGATGGAAAAAGGAAGCTTGAAGGATGAAATTGTAGAAACCCTAGTTTCCCCCTGATACTGCTTCTGACTTAAACTTTATGTTTTTTCTGACGTTTTTGAAGTTTTGTGATTTTTTTGCAAATTTTGGTTTTTGATGCATTTAATGAACAGTACGGCTTTTGCAGGAAATTGAAATAAATTCAATAAAAAAAATACTAGATGACTATTAAGCATAGAAATTACAACTAAGATTGAAGGCGTTTCATCTTCTATTCATGATAGCTCAATACAATATGGTTCAGCTGACATGCAAGAAGAAATAATGATTATATTTGGTAAAAACCTGGTAAATACAGCTTGCTGATGATGCACAGAATTGTACGGCTGTGTAGATTTCTCCCTTTCTCCCTCCGTCTGGCAAGCACAGAATGACCCAGTGGTATTGGCGCCTCCTTTAATGCAAACTGGAACCCTCAAATCAAGGCGTTTCTTTTAAGCTGATGAGTACGGCCAAAGAACAGAGGTACGGCCCTGACAGAAATGTACGGCCTGTCAGATCTGCATTTAATGCTGTACGGACTTCTCACAATATCAATGTTTATGTCTCTGAGATGGGCGCCTTAATGAACAAACAGTATCTGGATAAAAACTCTGAAGAATCTCTGACAAATAACAATCCCTGAAGCTCTATAGTTTCCTTTGAATAAGAAAACCTCTGTTGGCAATAGATCAAGTGATATTGCACACTCTCTGAATTGCTTTCCGCTGGAGATGGCTCGTTCCCCAAGGAAGTCGAACACGAAACCCTAAAGTCTCAGGCTCAGATCAATTTGATCAATCTCAAAACTCAATAATCACATAATGGCACAAATTCCAATGCAAAACCCTCTTAAGGCTGAAAAGTGCGATTTCCTCAAGAATAGGGTTTTAATTAATATTTGACTTTTAATTTTCTTATTTCTCCATAGTTCTCCGTCAAATATTTAAATCATAAATTAAATGTGCAACTGGCCCCTTCTGATGATGGGCGCACCCCTCAAGGCAATCACTTAAGTTATAATTTTAAATTATAACTTTATAATATAAACATTAAATAATTAATATTTAATCAATACGATCAAATATTAATATCTTCCTCGTTTCTAACCCGATGACTGATCCGTCTGATGCTGACGAACTCTGAAGTGATTCCTGATGCCGCCAAAGCCATACTGCTAAAAATAGCAGTGGTCCCACACTACCTGCCAGGAACTGCTAAAAATAGCAATTCTGCAAATAGTCTCCGATCGAGCCAGAACGAAAGACAACTGATCAAACTCCGCTGACTGAAGCTGAGCCAAGCTCCGAAGTGACCCTCTATCCCGTCTATCGGCCTACGAGGGTCGTGTGATAGGCCAATCCTGTCCTCTGAGAGATGTCACTGAGAAGGGGACATGACAGAAATGTCTTGCTTAAGTTAAAGTCTGCCCAAGTCTTGGCAAGCTACTCTTAAAGTCCACCTTGAAATGTCTAACTTGAAGCAAAGTCCTCCCATGCACTTGTCCAATCCAGTTCAAAGTCTGCCCAAGCTAGAAGGCAAGATGGCAAGGAAGTCTTAAAGTCCACCCAAGCTCAAAGCATGCATGGCATGAACTTGATGAAGTCCGCCCCACCTTGAATGATGCTTGTCCAAGCACAAGCAAAGGCCGCCCAACCTTGGCAAAGAGACTTCAAAGTCTGCCCCATGAAGAAATGGCTAAGTATATGTCAAGCCCGCCCTAACCAAGGAAAGATGATAATGGCATAAAGATGACCAAGTTTGCCATGGCATGGAGAGAAGTGAATTTCAACTTGGCATGGAGAGCCCAAAGCCAAACAAATCTCAAGAGGAAATCGATGAATAAAATAAATTTCGCCATAATTGAAAGACTTGAAGGGGTTGGAAAGGTTGGAAAATCGAATTTGATACTTAGAATGTTTTATATTTTCCAACACTTAGAATTTTTTTTTAAATATTCAACACTTAGACAAAATCTTCAAACTCAGAAGAAAAATCTATAAGATTTCACAAGGATGGCGCCTGGGTAAAAAATTAGAAACTTTCTCTTAAAGATTTTTAATGAGGATTGAGTTGCCATTTCGGAGAAAATAAAACAAGTCTGAATTCGATGAATCTAAGGAAAAACATAAAATTGCTAAAATCATTGAACCTTTCAACTTTATAAATAGTTTAGCTTGTCATTTTCAACTTATTCTTTCAAAGTTTGATTATGAGAAGATTTTAGCTCTCTCAAAGTTAGGAGAGATAAATTTTTGAAAGAAAATTCTTAGAGATTAAGTGATTTTTTTTGAAGTGGAGAACAAAGAACGAAGTAGATTCCTGTGTTGGAGGACTAAATTTACAGAGAATAGCTTGCTTTTTCGGAGATAAAGATAGAATTCTCGAAATTCAAAGCAGAATTTAAGTCAAAAGTATATAAATTCGAAAGTTAAAATCTGAGTATTTACTCATTTTGGCAGAATTTGCTAAACCTTCAGTTTGATTTTTTTTTTTTCCACATAATTTAACCTTTAACAGACTGAAAGTTAAAATTTTCGAGAGAAAGATCCGAGAAAATCAGAATTAAAGTTTAAAAATTAATATTTTTTTCATGTTTCTTGCAGGTTGATCACCACCAGAGGAGAACCTTCGAGAAAGGCCCAGATGAAGTTTGCTAGCAAAGGACTGCAGCCAGAATAAAAAATCAACTCCAAATGGAAGAACGCCACTAACACCAACCTTGGACATGTAGATTTTAAAGACTTCAAGAAGAGGATGTACGAACAAGATGGATTCCTGCCGACACCAATCACTCGCCGGATGATGAGGAATGGCATCGTCCAAGCAGCTGGATTTCCACCAATTGTGGAGTGGGCCGAACTAATGGTAGAATGTGCCATACACTATAACGCACAAGAGAGACAAATCATTGCACCTGATGGGAGAATATCGGCACATCTCGAAGAATTAGCCATTCAAGAGGCATTCAGCATACCAAGTTATAACCGAACTTCATACAAGACTAAAGAAGATGCAAGAAGACTTTATGAAGATTAGATGGATCTTTGTGCAACCAACATCAATAAGACGTGGTTAGAGAAACCAAGGCCTTCCATCAAGAAGATGCCAAAGAAATTGCTTCGGACCGACTTCAAGGAGGAATATGGAGATATTATATTGCTATTGAACAGAGTAATGGGCAGCCCTCAAGGTGCACCATTTGAGACATGGATGTATTACTTCATTGACGAGATCGCCTCAGGCGTCAAGATGTTCAATTGGTCACGGATGATCAGTGACAACCTCCATGAACAGTTAATAAATTTGGAAAGGACAAAGTCTTTCTACATGAGTTCTTATATTGTCTATCTATTGACAAGGACTTACAGATATGTAGGATTGATCTGCCGAGGCGTAGTGGGTAATGGGGAAAATGAATTCAAATCTTATGATTGTTATCTGTAGTTGCAGCTCTGCGAAAAGTCACACTTTAGGAGAGAAAATGATGCCTTCCTAATGTACATCACTAGAATATTGCAAGGAGGAACGCATCAAAGGCTTACTTGTGAGGCCAAGAGCCTGATCAGCAAGTACGGATCCTGGTTTATCCAGTTTCCCAGATTCACCTACATAAGAGTTCAAGGATTCACTGGATGTCCTTACCGACTCCCGATCTATCCCAGAATGGTCTTGCTTGAGGTTCTTAGACAACTGGAATCATACCAAGGCCTCCAAAGAACAAAGCAGAAGGCAGCCATCACCTTTCCATTCTTCATTGGGAATATGCTAGAGTCTTGCCCATCAGCACAGGCAGCTGAAAGTGCCAGGTTAGAAATGCAATGGTACCCTTTAACATCTTATCGGTCCAGAGCTGACTTCGATCCTCACCACCACATTGGGACCGTGAATGGAAGGAAGTACAAACATAAGGTAGACCTGGAGGATTTCTGGGCAAATGCTGCAGATGAATATGACGTCAGGAAAAGACTGTGGTCCAGACTGCCGGTGAACCTGATCAGAACAACTGAGCTCTTCCGTGTGCCTAATCAGTTGGAGGTTGATGGAGAGTATATTTAACCAGGCTTTGATGAGAATCAACCTCTTCCTCCTGTAAGATGGTCAAAACCAGAGCTAGTAGATTTGACCACCTTGATGAGGCTAGTTGTCAAATATTCACAGTGGTGGGCAGATCAGCAAGTCCAAGAGCTGCGACGAAGGAATGTGACTCTAACTTACAATTTAATGGGTGAAGCGGAATCCTATTCTTCAAATGCAGGTGCATCCCAAAGTGATGACCCAATTGAGAGCACCCATTCGAGGAAAAGGAAGGATATAGTCGATGACTCTACAAGGATGAAAGGAAAGAAGATTGCAGATGAGGAACCTACTCAGAAGAAGTAAAGATCGAAGCTTCCTCATTTTTCCATGTCCAGGAATATGAATGAGATATTGAATATTGATGAGTTATTGGATGACATAAGGATTCCTTCTCTAATTCATATTGAGCCAATCCCGCCAGCCAATGATGAACCCCCATTTCCCACAAGCACAAAAATACTTGAGTCCGAAAATGAAATGGATATTCTGGATGGTGAATTTCAAGAGGGAATGATTTCCGCTCTTAGAGGAATCCAGGATATTCCACGTGTAGCGAATGCTCAGGAAGAAGGCATTGAACAGCCTACAATTCTTGATTGGCTAAAAGAAAGATTGAAGGTAAAAGTACCAGTAGAGATCCCAAAGGAAGATGATACGGCCAATTTTTGGCCAGGTTAGAGACAGTTACTGTGAAGAAGCCCGCCAAAACGTTTTCCACCATCCAAAGGGATGAAGCCGGCCATCGTTCAGTACAAATTGTTGTGCCAATGGTGGATAAGTCGAAAGAAGATATTGCTCCTCAAGAATTTTCCATCACTACTATCAACTTGGGCCCAACAACAAAAGGTCAAGAGGTGGAAGACTTGGACAATTCAGTCACATCCATCAAAGCGAGGTTGGAAAAGGAAGTGGCAAAGAAGAAAGAATATAAAAAGGAGATTGAACGCCTGAAGGAGTATATCTAGCATCTGACCAAACCTCTTGATCAGGCTGACTCAATAGTTCCTCCACTTTTAAACTCATCACAAGAAACAATTAAAAATTCTGAAGAGATGGTCACGGCTAAAGAAACTAAGGAGTGGATAGTAAGCAAGAGCGGAGAAGCGGCTACATTTGTAGAGAAATTGATATTAGCTTATGGACATACTTCCTCTTTGCTTTCAAGAATTGCAGTTATGGCTGAAGCATGGGAAGACCTTCAAGATATTCAAGATAGAATTGTCCCATGCCACAAAGTGCTGAAAGGAGTTCTAAAGCAGGAATTAATTGATGGAAAAGTTATTGCAGCAGGCGCTGCATATGATTTCAATAACTGGTACTGGGCATTGATTGCGTGGAGCGAAGTCTTGGAGAAGGTGAAGGAAGATAGTATTAGAGTTGAGGAGCAGATGAGAGAAATCCAGAATAAGATTTTACTTGTAGCTGCAAATGTACTTGAAAAGGATATTGTTCGAGCAAATGATATGCAACTTGAAAGTCTAAAGCTCAAAATCCAGGAGACTTTCTTCACCAGCACAGGGCCAATTCTGAAGCAAAATTTGACTAAGGCATCAAACTTCTTGTCCATTTGGGATGCCTTACAACGCCAGGAATCAGAATGGGAGAATGTTTTCGCCGAGAGTGCAGATGATTTGGACTTGTTGGAATACAAGGTCAATATGTTGTCCCATGTCACAATTGAGGAGGTCAGCATAATAGTGTCCAAGTTCATCGAATACACAAGCCACTCAGGAGGATAAGGATGCACCTCCTAGAAGATAGCTCCACATGCCACTTGTTCTTCATTCATTGGTTGCTAAATGTTATTCTGGGAAACCCTAGTTAGGGTTAAGTTGTTTTAATCTTTGCAATCGACTTTAGATTGATCTCAACCATTCATTTGTTTTTAGAAACTCCATATAAACTCTCATTCTCTCATTTCATTATATGGAGAGTCTTATGAAATTGTTGGATATAGCTACTTTGATAACAAAAGCTCATATTGCATGATTTGCTTTGAATGCTTCTTATTGTCAAGTGGTTGCATGGTTACATATGTCCCTTCAACATAGAATAGATTTAAAGTAGAATTTAGAGTAAATTTAGAATAGAATTTGATTTGAATGCATGTTAGATGAATGAAATATTTATAGTGTTGATAATGGTGAAATTAGTTCATACCTTTTTCAATTGAATGATTTTCAATTTGATGTGTAAGGTTAGTCTAAACTTTAAAATTGTTAAACTCGAATTCTATTACTTATGTTCATTGTTTGAATTGATGATGGTATTGAGTAATAGGATATCATTCGTGAATCCTGTTGAAGATTGCACCATCTTTGTCTAGTTGTTGTAATCATTGTACTTGGCAAAGCAAAGATTGGTTTGAATTTCGCCATCCAGCACTTGTCTCTTGAGTTCGTAGGATTGGTTTAGCATTAGTCTAGTCTCTAAAACCCTTATCCTTTTTAATTTTATTTTCAAAGATTGGTAGTAATAGAAGTTCACCATTCCTAATCCATAGCATTCATAGTCCAAAGTGATGAAAAGTTGAGCGTAAGTCCCCCCTTGCAATACCAACAAAACATAGCAAACCAACTGAGACTATCCTATATGCATCAGGAACCTTGGAGTCTACTTTGTGATCACTTTGCTTAGCACATTGCAGTCTTTGTTCAAGAGAGAATAGGATATTCTATTCGGTATTTTATTCTAATGTTGGTTAAGGTCACAAAACCCGCATCAACAAGTCTAAGGCCCAACCACTACAACAAAAGACCGGCCTAGTAGTGAGGGTGGCAACCCAGGGTGTTAAGGGTGGCAACTAGGGAGGAATCTTTCACCACCGAAGCCACCACTGGAGAATCCGGGGTCTTACGCAAGCCTGCTAGACACATGGCCGTTGGGACGCACCTAGCCGCACAAGGGGACATTACAACCCACCACGCTACGTGGGTCTCGACCCCTAGACCTCGGCTCTAATACCACTAAGGCCCCAACCACTACACCAAAAGACCAGCCTATTAGTATTTAATGTCCCCTTCTTAGCCAGTTCCAGTTGTAGAGGGATTAGCCTATTACTTTGACCCTCGTAGGCTAATGGACATGGATAGAGGGTTCTCAGAGGTAGTTACTTGGTCAGTGGTGACATTACTTCTCTCCAGTGCTTTGTGTGTTTCAAGTTTAGGCCTTGGCAGAGGTTTTTGGACTCAGATTGGCATACTTACTATTTATAGTAAGTCATCTTGGTAGTAGAGTCTAGTGTTACTATTTATAGTAAGGCACCTGGACATGTGGTAACTTCAATGTTGATCCCAGTTCTCAGTCGGCTTCGAGAAATAAGGTTGATTGTGTGAGTTATATTATTTAATTATTAATAAAAGTGACTTTATTAATGATTAAATCATTAAAAGCATAATATAAGTTTATATTTTTACTTTATATGAATGGGGCCATGACACATAATTAAGTGCATTAAGTGATTATTTAATTAGGCGCCCATCTTGAGGTTATAAAAATAAGTCAACGAAAGCAAATGAAAGTACATCATTAAATGATTAAAAAAAAGCTTCTTGGGATCAACCCTTTGGGAAGGAGGTATATAAAGGCCACAAAGAAAATCGACCTCATCTATTATGAGCATTTGAATTTACCTTTGTGAGTTCTTGGATTTTGAGCTTTGAGACCAAGGGTTTCAGCTGTTTGTCTTCATACCAGCATGAAGAACGTGCCTTCTTCTTTGTTTGAGCAATTTGAGGGTGTGCAAGATCATTTGAAGAATTGCAAAGGGTTTTGGCTTCATTTAGGAGCCAAAATAGAGTAGATTGGTGAAAGCATTGTAAGGGTTTCAGACTAGATTGAAGGATTAGCATTGAACGTTGTGTGGCTGCATCATTTGTCATTGTTGACATCATTTACCAGGCCGCGTACTGTTGTACTTCACCAACCGTACTCATCCTTGGCCCACACGTGTTGCTCTCTTGGCTTGGTGTGTCCATCCTTAGGCCAAACGCCTAAGTTTTGTGCAAGCATCTTCACCCTTGTGGACGCTTATTCCTCTAAAGGCATTTTGTGAACATTTTATGGTGGAGAAGTCGTGGTTTGCAACAGATCGATTCAATATCCAGATATCTACATTGCTACTCTTTTTCTTGAGTTTCATATATATATATATATATATATATTTGTCCTCATTTCCGAGTATGCAAATTGTATGCAAAGCTTTGTTAATACTAATTAGTTGAAATATATCATTTGCAACCTTTGTATAGTTTTTAGTTTGTTTCAGTTACTAGTCTATTTCTTTGCATTTCTCTTGCCTAGCTTATATTTCAAAAAAATACAAAAAAATCATATATTATTCAAAAATACAAAAAAAATTACAAAACAATAAAAAACAAAGCAATTTGCATCTCAGCATAAGTAGTTGGTACAGTTAGAATCAGCAAGGGTTCTTACATTGGTATCAGAGCTTGATCCTGCCATCCTGTGCATCACAAATTCATGAGTAGAGATAATTTAGTTTACACCAGAGGAGCAGGTCATTGGGAACCACTTCCGATTCCTGAGGGTGACACAGCTTCAAGCATTTTGGGCATACATAGGTCTAGCTCCAGTGATAGTGATCATAGTATTACAGGTATTATGGCAGACAGAGAGGTTCTTAAGGAGGCACCTAAGGACACAAGAAAGGAACGTGTTAGGTCAGTGAGTCCTGAGATAGAGTTTAGGTGGGGGCATGACAATATGATGGATATGATGTCTCAGCTAATGGGTACCATGAGAAAAATTATTCCACAACAGCGGGTGGCTCAGGTGGGACAGACTACTGGCATTGCAAGGGTAGAGTAGCCTCGTGTGACAGTTCACCAGAGTTGTTCTAGTGGTTTTGAGCGTAGGCCCAGCCAGCCTACTTTTATTACTAGGGAGACTCCACCAGTACAGTAGGAGTAGGAGGCTCCTCAGCCAGAATTTCAGACACCCCGTGCTCTTTTAGCTACTGATGTTACCAGACACTATGTAGAGTATATGACACTCTCTCCTGAGATTAGATAGGCTTTGTCTTTGCATGAGGTTTTGGATGCTAAGAGACCCAGAGGTGGAGGTAGAGTTGAGCATAGAGCACCACAGGCACCACAAGTTAATAGAGACCTCTAGTAGGCTGTGAGCAAGATTTCCTTGCCTCACTTTGATGGCAGTGACAAGTGCACTGTTAGGTCTTGGGTACATAAATTGGATAATTATTTATCATTGAGACCCATGCAGGAGGACGAGGCTATCAAGTTTGCTACCTTGCATCTTGATGGATTGGCGCATGATTGGTGGCATCATGGAATGTTCACCCTATAGCATCATCTTGTTAATACTTATCAGGAATTCACACATAGGCCTATTGAGCGCTTTGATAAAAAAGATCCAAAACTCTATTTTAGGAAGCTTGCTTAGCTTAGACAAGTGGGCAGTTTGGAATCTTACATAAGTGAATTTCAGAAAATTTCAGTCATGGTTATAGGTATATCGGAGAGGAGACTTGTCATATTGTTTACTGAAGGTTTATATGAACCCATGAGAGGATGGATCAAAGTATTTTATCCCCCTACATTGCAAGAGGCTATGCGGAAAGCTCGTAGCATGGAACTTGCAGCACTTCGCAATAAGTTCATTCCTAAGGCATCTTCCTCATCAAAAGATAGCAAGTCATCTTCCAAGGAGGCAGAAAAATTTGAGTCAAAAGGAAAATATGCAGCACCCTTGGATCAAGAAACTCGTAATGATTTGTGCAAGAAAAAGTTGTGTTTTTATTGGAAGGGTCCATATGATGATAAACATGATTGTCCCTTAAGACCTAAAGGGAAATCTAGGCAAATGGAGTGGAATTATGAGGATGAAGAGTTGACTGATATGACAGACCAGCAAGCTGCTCAAGAGGATAGAGGGGCAGAAAAATTAGAAAATGAAGAGGAAAATGAGGGAGAAATGAAGCTACAAGAAGCTTATCTTTCTAGCATGCAAAGGGAATGCTCCTTTAGGATGTGTGAACTCTTGGCTGGTCAAAAAGTCATCTCATTGCTTGATACAGGTGCCACACATAATTTTATAGATGCACTGTTGGTTGCAAAACGTGGCATTCAAACTGAGGAATTTGAGGGTATAAGAGTTAAGGTAGCTGATGGTTATACGCTCAAGTCTGAGAGAATGATTTTAGACCTTCCCATGCATCTTAACAACTATGAGTTTAAGGAAGATTTTTATGTTGTTAACATGGGAGATACATATGTGGTTTTGGGCATGAAGTGGCTTAATGCTATTGGTGAGTTCACCCTTAATCTTTGCGAGATGGAGATGAAGTTCAAAGTTGATGGGAAGACTCATGTGCTTAAGGCCATCAAAGATAGTAGTTTAAGGATGATATCATTCAGGAGGATGGAGAGACTCATCCGTCATGACATGGTTGAGTGGGCTGCCGAATGCATGTTGATGCCATCACAGGAGCAACAAAAACTAGTATATCATCCAAATGTTCAGGAGCTTAGAACTAAACACACTAAAGTGTTTAGTGACATCCCATTTGGTCGACCTCCAAATAGAGGGATAGAGCATGTCATAGAGTTGGAGGAGGGCGCCAAGCCTGTTATGATTACTCCTTATAGGCACCCAAAGCGGCTAAATGATGAAATTGAAAAGATGATTAATGAGCTGCTTGCTATGGGACATATCAGGACGAGTAAGTCACTCTTTGCTTCATCAGTAGTTTTGGTGAAGAAAAAGGATGGTTCACTTTGGATGTGCATAGATTATTGTGTGCTGAATAAGAGAACTATTAAGAACAGGTACCCTATACCTCGTATTAACGAGTTGATAGATGAGCTTCATGGAGCATGCTTCTTCTCAAAGATAGATTTGAGATCTGGATACCACCAGATCAGAGTCAAAGAGTAGGACATAGAGAAGACAACGTTCAAATGTCATTGTGGACATTTTGAGTTCCTGGTTATGCCGTTTGGCTTAACCAATGCAGCTGCCACTTTTCAGTCCACTATGAACAGGGTCTTCCAATCTTAGTTGAGGAGATATGTGTTGGTTTTCTTTGATGACATATTGGTATATAGTAGATCTTGGCAGGAGCATTTGGCTCATTTGGATATAGTGTTGGGTATACTTGATAGGGAGTCCTTGTACGCCAAGGAGTCCAAGTGTGCATTGGGCATGACTGAGTTGTTGTATTTGGGCCACATCATCAGTGTAGATGGAGTACTGTTGGTTGGAAATTTTGTATTCTTATGAAAGCATACAAAATTGTGGTTTCAATCACAGCACGTGAGATTAAACTCTCCTAATTAAGGGAAGGCTCCCCCTTTAACTAAACAAAACTAAATGGGTAGGACAGCAATCGTTCCTCTTATTTCAGGAAAGGTTATGTTCTTCTCTCTTCACAGAAAAGAAATAGCACGTGTTGATAAAACTTATTACAGTAGCTACGCAGTGAAATCAAGAAAGAGGAAATAAAGTTTCCTGAAAGCGCAAAGACTTCCGTTACTTCCTCCGAGACGGGAAAACAACCAATAAGCGCAAAGTCTTGAGGAATGAGATCCTATCTACCCTTTTCAGAATGATTACTTAATGAAAATATACAACATAAAACAACACAAAGTCTGTAACTACGATGTATCTATTAATTACTCTAAATGAGAACTATCATGAGCACAAAGTCTTGTAATTCTTCTCGATTTCTAATACTAACTACGAATTCAATTTTCACATTTACAGCACAAAGACTGCAGATATTTAAATTGAATCTCTCTTCAGCAATATTCCACAATTCTCAAGTAATCACAAAATGATGCCCCAAAATGACATAAGAACATAAAGGATGCAAAATGAGAATTCAGCACAAAGTCTGAAATTCCAACTTGATATTACTTGAAAATTCACAATTGATAACTATAAAGCTCAAAGACTTTGAGTACAAAATTCTGCAGAGGTTTCTTGCTTGCTAAAAAGATAAAAGATTACAATAGACCCCCTCAAGTATTTATAGGAGGGAGGTCTGGAGAAAAAGGTGGGAGGATCTCAACAAACTTGAGAAAATCTCTCAACCGATAACTAATTGCAATTGACTTATTCAAAATTACAATCCAAATTGTGATTTGTTTTGTAAGATCTTACATGTAATTACATCTTTCAAAATTGCAAGGAAAGAACACTTGCAATTGCAAAACTTGTTTTTACATATACTTTGTCGAAAGTGAAAATACATAAAACAATCTAATACTTTAATTTGTTTCATTCCTATCTTTGAAAGATAAGAATTTCCTGATAATCATCTGCAACTCATTTGGATCAGGCCCTAGTGTGTTCTTGGCAACTGCAACAGTCTTCAAGATTACATCAAAATATCTTATCGTTGCAAGTCTATGTTCTTCATAAACAGTTTGCATTTTATCAAGGATGATTCGATGATTGACAAACTTATGAATCGAATCCATGGTAAAATGTTCTGATTCCAGCTCTTGACGAAGATTTGCTGCCATCTCTGTAGTGACCATATCAGCTGCAAATAATTCACCTTCATGATTCAAAACTGTGCAAGGGATTTTCTCAAAACTAGAAAGAATATCCTGTTGAACTTCATCATTCATTTCTAGAGTAGCCTGGATATCTTTGATGAGATCTTGAATAACCAATGACTTGTTTGTCATAAGTTCTTCAAATTCTATGTATTTCTCTCTGTTTGGTAGGATTGAGTTGCTGCATAGAATTTGTAACTTGACTTGATTTATCTCATGCCAGATTTTTAAATCCTTTTCAAGCGATTCCAAACTTTGCTTGAAAGCTTCCAAAGTCTGATTTAATTTTATCTTTGCTATTCTGACATTTTTCAGAACTTGTAATGTCTTTTCAATCATTGGAATGCTTTGATCAATCAGCTGTATTACCCATGAATCAACTGCTTTAGCTTTCTGTGCAATTTTCTCTAATTGTCTGACTGATTCATTAGGAGCGACTGAAGATAGTGAATCAACTGTTTCTGATGATCCAGTAATCCTTTGAATAATTGAAACTAGCTGATCATTATCCTCTTTGAGCTTCTCTTTTTTGGCTAGAAGTTCATTATAGCTTTGTGCCAAAATTGTTACTGAACTCTGAGCATCTTGCATCATGTTAGCATGAGTCTGCTTGCCCAATTCCACCCTAGTGAACCTGTAATTAGACACCTGCATCTCTTCATGTGGTTTGTCAACAAGAGGTTCTGCAATCTCAGCATATTTCATTTTATTGCTGTCATCAAACACTTGCGAGACTGTTTTTGCTTTCTTTGCAGTCATTGGTTTTGATTTCTTCAACTTTTGGAAATCAAAAACATCAGGAGACACTGCTTGTTTCTTTCTTTTGGGAGCAATTGAATTCAACCATGGAGGAAGATCCAAGGTTGTCACATCTGAAATGGCAACTGCAATCTCAATTTGTGTTACAACTGAAATTCTAGGTGGTGCCTCAGTTTGTACAGCAACTACGTTTTGCTCAGAAGAGAAATTACGACTAGGATCAGCCATGAAACAATCAAAACTCGCTACAGATGTATCTATCTCTGGGAGAGTTATTTCTGATATGGCTGGAAAGATTGGATTTGCATCAAAAATATTCTCCAAGTTATCGGGCAAGGTTCTCACGGGAGTATTTATTATTGATGAGGAATGATGACTAGCCTCTGGAGGTGGGATAGAAGGAACAAATACTGTGGAGAAGGAATCAACATCACTGTCAATAGGGGACACATGAGATATGGCTGAATCTGGTATCAAAGCTTCAATGTGAGGAGTCATTTCACTTAGAATGGAAGAGGTTTCAAGAATTTCTTCTTCTTGCTGATCCAAAACTTGAATCTGCATTTTCTTAACTTCTTTCCCCTTTAGTGTTTCCTTCTCCAATGGTTCCTCCACAGCTCGGCTTACCCTTAACTTAATTCTGGTACCTGAAGAAGAAGCTCCTTCTTTTGATTTGTCTCTAATTTCTAACTTCAATCCTTTAGGACCAACTGGATCATCTTCAGCCCTAACTCTGATTTTAATAGTCTTGACACCTATGCTTTTGAGCCAAGCATTGGTGTTTGCTAAGACTGACTGAAACCTATCAAAAATTGAGATAGATTCTTTTTGGGACCACTGAATTGCAGGAATGGACGCATTAGCAACTCCTTGTTCTTCATATTCAGGATCTAAAACCTGCCTATCATCAATTACTCCCTCTGGAACTAAGGTCAGATTGAGATCAACAATTTGCTCCACTGTAAGCCTGCAATAATCCATTCTATATATATATATCTTTTTTTGTTCGGAGGTCTGCCCAAATGTCTTCAATGCGGTGCACATGAGTGAAAGCTCTTTTAATTTTGTCTTTCATTTTTCTATAATCAAAATCCATTCTGGCTTGAAATCTCTTTAATGTTATTTCCTGAAGTTCAGTCTCCATTGCTTTTGCTCTTGAGGAAGTCGTCAAAGAGTACCTCCCAATTACCAATGGATTATGTGATGAAATACTGACTCCAGTCTTGTGTTGTGTAGCTTGACGTGCATGCACTGTCATCAACTGCCTTCCCAACTCCATCAGAATAATCTTATTAGTCGGATACCTTGGAAGCATATAAGGTTGGTCTTCAAAGCATCCGACTCTCATATAAGTGAAGGTAGGGAATTGAAGAAACAAGCAACCATACTCATTTACTTTCTTCCAAGCCACCTCAGATACCCTATTATTTTTCAATGCTTTGTCAAATAAACACATAAAGTGACCAAAGAAAGCATCTTGAACTCTTCTATAATGTGCCCGACTTGGTCTTAAAGTCAGCTGATCATAATACTCCCATACAGGCACTAATGATATGTCACCTTGAGTAGATAGGCCTGGAAACTGCCTCAATGATGCTGCTATATAAACCAAATATGAGTTCATGTAGAAGGTAAGAGTGGTAGGGACCTGTGCAAGCTGTTCACACAAACTGTCGCTGATTATTTCACCCCAGAATATTGGATGCTGTGCTTTTGTGATGACCATAATGAACTTATACATCCAGTTTTCAAACATATTGGAAACCTTCAACCCTGCTATTCTGCTCAGGAGAGTGATCATATCATTAATCTCTTCCTTAAAATCAGACCGATACAATTTGGGTATCCGGGTCACACAAGGTCGTGATTTGAGAAGCCACTTATGATTGATATGTTTGATACCAGTATTCTTTTTCTGCTCATAATATTTGTGAGCACTCTTCAATGTGATTTCTGAATATGTAGTAGCATCAGGAACTTTGAAAATTTTGTTGATTGTCTCAGCATCAAGTCTAATAACCACGTTGCCGTCATCATCCTTGATGGTTCTAGATTGACTGTCAAAACGGGATGCACATGCAAGAACAAATTCAGGCTCAAGAGCAGCAACATGAAAAGAAGATACCAGATGAATATGACTTCTCAGCAATAACTGCATGTCATGAGAAGTTGATTTCTCAGCCCTCTTGAGAAACTCAGACATGTCAACATGTCCAATTTCTGTGTCTTTGATTTCGTCAATATTTGAAACCACATGAGACGGGGAAATCTCATTCTGATACTTATCAAATTTATATTTCGTCTTTTTGCTTATTGGAGAAGATGGGTCGTCTGTCATTGAACAGGAATCTGCAAGGTTGCGGTGAAAACCCCATAAGGTCAGAACATCATCAACATCAACATGGGTGGACATGGTGAAACTCAAACCCTAGGACAATGAAACCGTTTTTAGAAAAATGATGGAGAGTGAACGGTGAAGACGAATTCAGGTCTTGATGGAGTGATTGCAACCAAAAGCGACGTTTTGTCTTCTTGAAACAGCAAGACAAAAAGATTTTTAGCTTGGATTTGGAATTATGCCTAAAAAAAGTTCAACTTTTGAGCTTTATTAAGGCATTTCGGGTTTTTCAATGACTTCAGCAATTTTACAAAAGGCAGTCGGGATTTTTTGAACATTTGGCAATTTTTATTATTTGCAATTTTAAAAATTGCAATTTTGGCTACAAACCCCGATTTGCATTTTTGCACTAAAAACCCGAAATGTGGGCCAAGGTGAAACTTTGCGGAAAAAAGGCAAAAGGAGGATTTGATGTTTGATGAATGTGAAAATGTAGGAAGCTGATTGGTGGATGAATGGAAATGGAATGAAGAGAGAAATACGGATGACGTGAGAAAAACGCATTTTGCATATGAAGCATTTGGAAAATGGAAAACGTGCTTTAAATGAAGGCGAATAATGGAGGTATACGGAATGTAAACAAAATGCGTAATCATGTATGAAAATGAAATGATATGGGATGAAAGGAAATGAAGGGCGCGTGGTATGAAGGATATGTGAAGTAAATAAAAATGCGTTTTGAATGAAGGCGGATAATGACAATTGAAAACGCGTTTTTTTAAAAACAAAAGCGAATAATGACAAATATATGTGCAAACGTGAGTAAACAAAGGCGAATGAATATACGTTTTAGTGTATATCAGAAAAACATGTAAAAACGTTGAAGAAAAACGCGTTTTCAACAAAAAAAAACGTTGGAATCAAAAGCGAAACACAAAAATGTAGATCACGTTTTATACAAAAATGATAAACAACAAAAAACGTTGAAAAAGAAACAAAGAAATGAACAACATACCTAAAAATGAGTTGCAAACGAAAATAACGATGGAGTAACCCTAGGCGCGATTCAGAAAATGAAAAAGAGTTGGCTATTTACAGATGAAAGTCCGATCTTCAAGCATGTAGGATCAATAAAATCTCCTTGGAATAAGGAAGACAAACCGAATAGGACTCAAATAGCTAGAATCAGAAATGGCATCGGACTTTTTAGAGTTCTTTGCAACTAAAAATGACATTAAAACTAAAATCGGGCTTTCTGGAAACCAACGCAAGTTCTTTCTTGCAAAATCGGGCTTTTTGGATCATTTAACGTGCACTTTTAACAAATTCGCACTTTTTGGATGCAATTGCAAGTGTTTTTAAATAAAATCGGGCCTTTTGACTCACTTTGCAAATGACTTAAAGTAAATCGGGTTTTTAAAACCATCCAACAATTTCACTTTTGACAAAAATGAGTATTTTTGGAGAACTTAAAAGAAATCGGACTTTTTAACTCACTTAAGCAATTTCGGAACTTTTTAGAGTTTTAGCAATTTTGCTCTTAAGCCAAAATTTCCCTACTTGCTGAGTTGCCTTAAAAACCCGATTTTAACTAAAAAGACAAGGAAAAAGACTCAGAATTTGACAAAAACGGAAAAGAAAGAGAGAAAAAGAGTAGCCCAAAGGTTTATAAACCTAAAACTGAGATTTGCCACTCTTTGCACCTCGTAATGCGTGCCTTAGAGAAGAAAATCTTCAAATTTTATGAAAATTTTGAGTGGTTATCCAAATTTTAAAACGAGTCAAAAATTCAGGATAACAAGTACGCATGGATCCAGACAAAGTTCGGGCTATTATTGAGTGGCCTACTCTTGAGAGTCTTACTCAACTCAGGGGTTTTGTGGGTTTGTGTGCCTTCTACTATTAGTTTGTTAGTGAATTCTCACGGCATGTTGCACCACTTACAGATTTGATGAAGAAAGGAACATTTGTTTGGACTCCTTAGTCGCAGGAGTGTTTTGAGAAGTTTAAGCAGTTGATGACTTCTTGTCCAGTCCTAGCATTATCGGATTTTACTAGGCCCTTTTAGCTTCATTGTGATGCCTCTGGTGAAGGCATTGGCATAGTTCTTATGCAGGATAAGCATCCTATTGCTTATGAGAGTAGGAAACTGAGGGGACCTGAGAGGAGCTATAGCATTTATGACAAGGAGATGTTAGCCATCATGCATGGGTTGGCTAAGTTCAGGCAATATCTTGTGGGAAGTAAGTTTAGTGTGAGAATTGATCATAACAACCTGAAGCATTTCCTTGGATAGCGGGACTTGAATGATCGCCAGCATAAGTGGGTTAGCAAGTTGCAGTCTTATGACTTTGACATCTCCTATGTCAAAGGATCTCAGAATGTTGTAGCTAATGCCTTCTCTCGCCAATCGCATTTGAGATCCATGGTGCATATCTCAGAGGATTGGAAACATTTGATTGTTGCTGAGTAAGCCAAGAACCTATGGGCTTCTGGCATTATTGATGGGATAGTGCAGGATAGCAGGTACTCTCTTGTGAATGAGCTTATCATTTACAAAGGGAGAATTTTTCGTAGTTCCAGGATCAGACATTAAGAACAGGGTGTTGAGAACCTTCCACGACTTACCTATGGCTGGTCATCCCGGATTCTTTAAGACTTACAGGCAGGTTCGGGAGCATTTCACTTGGAAAGGTCTCAAGTCAAATGTTCTTCGATATGTTAGAGAGTGCCTTGTTTGTCAGCAGAACAAACAAGAGTCTACCTATGCTACAGGGTTGTTACATCCACTTCCCATTCCTGATAGGAAGTGGGAATGCTTATCTATGGATTTTATTACGGGCTTGCCGAAAGCCTAAGGCAGAGATTGCATATATGTGGTTGTTGATCGGCTGACGAAGTATGCACACTTCTTTCCGATTACTACTACACATTCAGCTATGCAGGTAATAGGGTTGTTTTTCCTGGAGGTATTCAGATTGCATGGCTTATCTAGGAGTATTGTTAGCGACAGGGACAGTCGATTCATGAGTCACTTTTGGCAAGAGTTATTCAGACTTTGTGGGACCGAGCTTACTCTGAGAACTAGCTTCCGAGAACTAGCTACCATCTACTAACAAATGGACAGATTGAGATTGTGAATAAGTGGGTGGAGGGATACTTGCGACACTACATAGTTGGGCAGCAGAGGGCTTGGGTAAAGTGGATACATCTTTGCGAGCATTGTTATAATTCCACTTACCATATGTCTATCCAGATGACACCATTCATGGCCTTGTACAAGTATGATGCGCCCAACTTCCTTGATCTTTTGCTAAGTGACAGAAAAGTGCCTAGTGTTGGGGATCCGTTACAAGAGAACCAGGATATTATGAGAGCTCTCAGAGAGAATATTCAGAAGGCACAGAATCATTAAAAGCAATATGTTGATCAAAGGAGGGTTGAGCAATCTTTTTGAGGCTGGGGATATGGTGTATCTTATGTTGCAGCCTTATCATCTGTCCACTCTCAAGAAGAGTGGTTCAGAGAAACTCAAGCCACGATACTATGGTCCATTCAGGATTATCAGGCGGATAGGCAAGGTGGCTTATGAGTTGGACCTACCGGCAAATAGTAGGGTGCACAATGTGTTCCATGTGTCACGCCTCAAGAAGGCTTTAGGACATCATAGAGTTCCCTCTTCAGCATTACCACCCCTAGATGATGAAGGGAAATTGATTCTAGTACCTGAGGCCATCATAAATGTTAGAGAGCATCACCTTCGAAGACGGGTCATCAGGGAATATCTGATTTAAGTGGAGGGACTGATTTAAGTGGAGGGACTTTCTAGTAGAGGATGCTACTTGGGAGAGCAAGGATATGTTACAGCATCCAGAGTTGAGATTGCTTGGGGACAAGCAATTTCAAAGAGGGCAGACTGTAATGTCCCCTTCTTAGCCAATTCCAGTTGCAGAGGGGTTAGCCTATTACTTTGACCCTTGTAGGCTAATGGACATGGATAGAGGGTCATCAGAGGCAGTTACTTGGTCAAGGGTGACATTACTTCTCTCCAGTGCTTTGTGTGTTTCAAGTTTAGGCCTTGGAACAGGTTTTTGGACTTAGATTGGTATACTTACTATTTATAGTAAGTCATCTTGGTAGTAGAGTCCAGTGTTACTATTTATAGTAAGGCACCTAGACGTGGTAACTTCAGTGTTCATCTCAGTTCTCAGTTAGCTTGGAGAAATAAGGTTGATTGTGCGAGTTATATTATTTAATTATTAATAAAGGTGACTTTATTAATGATTAAATCATTAAAAGTATAATATAAGTTTATATTTGTACTTTATATGAATGGGGCCATGACACATAATTAAGTGCATTAAGTGATTATTTAATTGGGCACCCATCTTGAGGTTATAAGCATAAGTCAACAAAAGCAAATGAAAGTACTGAAGGCAAATAATGGTGATCTGCTGATCACAAAACAAACAATATGTAAAAGCCCCAAATTGCCTTATTGAACTGAGAGGCAGGGCATCTATTATATAGATATTCAAAAAGACACACAACCATATTCACAAATATCTCAACTACACTAATAAATACATACAACCACAATATTAATAACAGGCAGCAAAGTCACAAAAGTCTACCAGTAAAGTCAAGAAAGGCTGCAATGGGCATTATTGTTGTCATTCTCCCCCATAATGACCATTGGGAAGAACATGAAGTAAATCTCTAAGTTGTTGGAACCTTTCACGAGCTAGAGGCTTCGTGAAGATATCTGCAATCTGATCCTCTATACTACAATACATAATCTCGATCAATCCCTATTGAACCAACTCTTTGATGAAGTGATGTTGAATCTCAATATGTTTGGTCCTTCTATGAAACACTGGATTCTTAGTCATTTGTATAGCACTCTTGTTGTCACAATACAACAAAATAGGTCCATTCTGTATCTGGTGCAAATCCTCCAATAGTCATCTCAACCACACTGTTTGGCATGCTGCAAATGTTGCAGCTCTATACTCTGCCTCTGCTGTAGAAAGTGATACTGTAGGTTGTTTCTTGGACTTCCAAGAGAATACTGCAAAACCAAGATTAAAAGTATAACCAGAAGTAGACTTCCGATCATCAATGGAATCTGCCCAATCTGAATTTGTATAGCCAATCAACTTACTATCCTCTGAATGCTGAAATCTAAGACCATAACTCAATGCCCCTTTGACATATCTAAGAATCCTCTTAGCAACATTCCAATATGTTTGCTTAAGTTCTGACATGAACCTAGATACCAAGCTCACTGCATATATGATATCTGGTCAAGTAGTAGTTAAGTAGATCAAACTACCAATCAATTGTCTGTATATAGTGGGGTCCACTGAATCTGACACATCCAAGTTAGACAACTTAAGTCCAACTTCAATAGGTGTTGCAACTAGTTTGCAACTATTCATCTAAAAATTTTGTAGGATGTCTGAAGCATATTTTTTTTGAGACATGAATATTTCATCTTTGTTTTGCCATACTTCTATACCAAGAAAATAGTGCATCTGTCCCAAATCTGTTATCTCAAATTCAGCAACCATAGCTGCTCTAAACTCTGCAAATAAAGCTGAATTGTTTCCAATGTAGATAAGATCATCAACATAGAGAACTAAGATAAAAATACCCTTTTTTGAGCTTCTAATAAAAAGATTTGGATCTGATTGACTTCTTAAGAAACCTTTGTGTTGTAGGTATGAGTCTATGTCATGTCCCCTTCTAGTTGACATCTCTCCGAGCACAAGATTAGCCTATTATGCGACCCTCGTAGGCTGATAGTTTGGATAGAGGGTCTTGATGGAGCTTGGCTCAGCTTCAGGTTGGCAGTATTTGATCAGTTGGCTTTCGTTCGGGCTCATTCGGACACTTCTAGCCCGAGTTGCTATTTTTAAGCGATGACCGGCCCTTTCAATGATAGGACCCACTATTTTTTAGCGGTATGGATTGATAAGCGTTCAAAATCACTTCCCTTGATTAAACTGACTTGGGGCGACTCGAACATGTGATTAATATTGAAGAGATACATTTTAAAATTAAAATTTTTGTTACACTTAGACATTTTGAAGAAATGAGTAAAAGTCTTGTCAAAACAATTAAAAGAGTCAAAATTTGGGTGTGCGTGTCTTGCATGGAGGGTTAAAATACAAATTTTTCAAATTCTGACGATCTGGGTCTGCTAAGAGCAGCTTAACCTACAAAACCCAGATCTCAGTTTTTCATCCTTAAATTTTAGGAAAACTGCTATTTTTAGAAATTTTCTCGAAATAGTAAAGTTTTCTGGGTTTTTCTGGGTTTCTTTCGAAACGGATACTGGCAAAATTTTCTAAAAATAGAGAGAGTTGAATTGAACAAGATTGATTTTGATTAGCTCAAAATATTAGGTATGGAAATTATGATTAGGAATCTTAAAATAATCGGTTTGCCCTAAGATTCTGTTCAACTTTTTGACATCACGGAGTTAGGGTCTGTCAATGGAGTCATCCATGGCGTTAATTTCAGCATTCAAATTTCCGGCAGAAGGTGAAACAGCGAACATGCACGAAGAACGAGAAAGAAAATTGGAAAATCATGAAAATTTTCTAAGACTGGTGAATTTGGGCGCCCCAATTGAAGAAAGGCGCCCACCTTTTTAGGGCACCAGATGAAGGAATTAGGGTTTGAATCTCAAATGGAAGTTGCTCAGTTTTCAGTTAGCTTCGCGATGGATATCCCCGTCAGAGCATCCGACAATCCAGTCTCCAGCAAATTTAAGTCAAAGTGGAAGGTATAAAATGAAGATCTGAAACTTGAAGATGAATAAATTGAAAATTTTTCTAAGTCTGGTGAAAGTGGGCGCCCCCCTTGAAGAAAGGCGCCCAACTTTTCAAGGGTGCAAACAGATGAATTTGCAGTCAAAGCTATAACGGGAGGTCTTCTGAATTCAACTGGCTTTCCAGCGAGACACTCGGCAAGTCAATCGGAGTTCGCAGTCACCAGATACGAAGAGTTAAAAGTAGGGTCCGACAAAGGCTGAGAACCAAAGTTCAGAAGCAAACACAGAAAATCAAAAAATAAAACTAACACTGGTGAAAGTGGGCGCCCCCCTTGAAGAAAGGCGCCCAAACTTTTGGAAGCCTCAAAGATACTTTTGGGCAGAAGTGTCTCCAAAAGACCCCTCTTCATTCTCCGTCAACTTCGCAATGAGCACAAACATTCAGCATTCCGACGTCCGAAGCTCAAGATTTAACAAGATCATCCGTGGAAGAGAAGTTAATGAAGGACTTGGAAATCAGAAAAAATGGCTAACACTGAAGAAGTTGGGCGCCCCTAGAAGGAAAAGCCTCCCGTGAATTTGGAGGTCGAAATCAAGTTTTTAGCCGGAGGTGCCTCCAGAACGTCTTTTTCAGAATCAGTCAGGCTTCGCTGTGAATCACCCAGCTCGTCTGTCGGGTTGATCTGTCAACGGGAAATCAGAGGCGAAGTGGCATGTTAAAATGGAGGAAAGTTGAAAAAAGTTGAAATTTTGACTAAGTCTGGTGAAGTTGAGCGCCCCTCTTGAAGAAAGGCGCCCAAATCTTCATGCCTTAGAAATTTTTGAAGATTTTCAAAATTTCAAATTTGTGAGAAGAGGAAGATGGCGTCCAAATCCAAGAAGCTAAGTTTTAGGGTTTTGAAATAAAAGCAGAAAAGAAAGCAAAACCTAAATCAGACCCTAAGTCTATTTAACACCTCTTTTCAATGTATTTTTCATTATTTTTGCAGGTAGCATCCAGAGGAGAAAGTTGGAGCAGCAAGTTTGAGAAATTTTTGTGATTACAGAATTCATAGTTGCTGGTTTTACATCAGATTTTTCAGACCAGCAAGCATAAACCCTTGCTTTTTCAAGCTTTTTGTTCCAGAAGATCAAGTTTTTCAAGCAGAAGGCCAAGGCTTTCAATTTTTCAGTCATCTGGGTCTTTTTGCCTCCATCTTCTGAAGAATTTTTCAAGAAACTTCATCAAGTTGCAGCAAGTGCTTTTATCTTGCATGTCAGTGAAAACCTCAGAGCATTCATATTTCAACCATCTGGGTCCTTTCCAATCAATCTTCTGAAGAAAACCCATATCGCAGCTTTTTTCGAAAACCTAGGGTTGGCTGCTTTTTCGATCAAGCGTCAGGGTTTTGCAAATCCAATCAACTGGGTCCATTTCTAATGATATTCTGAACAAAACCCAGATGCCAGCTTTTTTCAGGAAAAATTGAAGAAATTAGGGTTTGCTGCTTTTTCAGTCAAAATTTAAGATTTTCGAAAACGGACGATCTGGGTTATCTTGCATTGATATTCTGAACAAAACCCATATCTCTGAAAAATTCTCAAAAAATTCGTCCGTTGAAGCATAAAAAATCAGCATTCTAAAAATAGAAATTGCACAAGACTTGTCTGAACCAAGGCGAGTTTACAGTTGTTCTTCAAGTTTTCTGAAATGGAGTACACTCCTAATGTTTTCAAGTCCGAATCAGCTCTCTTTCAGAATTACATCAAAACAGCTGAGACAGACTTGCATCATGTTAAGCCGGTGTTCGATCTATATCCCTTGGAGAGAGCAGGCAACATTTCAATCAAGAACCTGGGTCATTCTGGACTCCCTGCTTGGCGGTCTAGCAACCCTAGGCATGAGATTATCATTGCTGATTTAGACACAGCCTACGGTTCAGCGGTTTCAAAGGAGCACAAAAGGAAAATCCTTGCTTGGAGAGAGCGTCATGTTTTCAAAATTAAAACTTATGAGAGAATATCTGAAGAATTCATCACCTACAGACAAAGGGTGGTTGAAGCTCTCCTTTAAATCAGCGAATTTGTCATAGAGATCCCCTCTCAGTACAGTCTTGAGGATGGTTCTTACGTCGGGCTTGAGGAGGTGCAAAATCAGTTCCAGAATGTTGTTCATAGTTGCAGCCCAGTTGGTGGAAGGATAGGTCATGTTTCAATGATGTCAGCAAAGTTCAATAAAGCGGCCAATGAGATTGAAGATTTCCAGAGATCTATTGCAGATGCCGAAGATATTCTTGAAAAGCGGTGTTTTGCTGTTGATAGCATAGATGCACCGAATCGGGACACAATCTCAGACTTCCTAGCGGATGTGATCGAGCTTTAAAGCAGCTTTCTTCTAGAAGCTTTCTTTCCCGCTTTCTTTCTATTCTTGGAATAATCCTTATCCATTCTTTGAGGATAGAAAGAAGATAAGATGTAATAGTTGGCGTTTCCCGCTTTTTCTGCTTTTTAGGGTTTCTTCTTTCTAGATTTAGTAATAAAGCTTGCTTGCTGAGCAAGCCCTAGATTGTGAAAGCAAGGAGATTTTAGGGTTCCCTACTCCTCTGCTTCTCTATAAATAAGAGCCTTTGCTCATTTATTTTTTTTAACCGTGCTAGTGAGAACAAAACGCTGAGCCTATTGTGCCTTCTATTTGTTGCTCAAGTATTGTTCATTTGTATTGTGATAAGCAAATTGTTGAGCCTCTTTAGCCAACAAGGAGTTAGTAAGATTGCTGTTTTCTATTGTGTTAAGAATAAGTTTGCAAGCCTCCTTAGCTGCAATTTCTTGTTCAAGGCATATTAGAAGGGAGTTTTTGTTTCAGAGATTTGAGTAATGAAATCATGAGCCTCTTTTGCCTTGGTCTAAAATCTCAGATTTCCGTTATCTATGTTATGCTTTTATGATCTTTATTTCAGCTTACAGTGAAGTGTGTAGTTGTTTGTTGGGAGAGAGATTGTTAAAGTATTTTTGTCAGAAAATCTGCCTTGTTAATTTCTAACTTCTCTTGCTCTGCTATTACTTGAGAGGTTAGGAACGTCTTTAGTTTAAGTTAGTCGTAGTTGAACTTTTATCAGAAAATCTCAGCTGCGGCGTTTGTGTTTAAAAAACCTTGTGCTCTAAGCTGATCCAAAAAGATAGGCAACTTAGTTTGGTTTACTTTCTTTCAAACACCATCGTGAGGAGGAGCTTCCCCTCTAATTTGGCGGGTTATACATTGCATAGCTGTCGGATTTTCAAATCCATTCGAGTCGCAGAATTTAAGCATAACAATATTAATATTTAATTGATTTTATTTAAATATTAGTGAATTAGACTTTTATAATATAAAGTTATAAACATTATATTATAACTTAAGTGATTTCAATGAAGAAGTGCATTACATCATGAGAAAGAGGGAGCCATTTGTGATTATATTTTATTATTAAAATTGTCGGAGACTAATGAAATAAAAATAATGAAAGTGAATTCTTTAATGAATCCTATCTTTTAAGGAATTCTCACTTTTAAGAGTATAAGGCATTTTCATTGAAAATCGAGCCATTATGTTATTTTGTGAATGGAAAATTGTTCAAGTCTTGACCAGAGCACAGAATCCAAGGGTTTCAGTCTCAGAGCATTGGGGAACGAGCCATCTCCAGTGAAAGCAATTCAGAGGTTGTGAAATATCTTCCGATTTATTGCCAGGCAGAGGGATTTCTTCATTCAGAAGAAATTACAGAGCATTCACAGTTGATTCATCTTCAGGGTTTTGATCAGAGAAATCATCCAGAAAGGGGTTTACAGAGGTGGCGCCTATTTCACAAGTTCCAGACCAGTCACATAGGAGCCATACATTTTATTAATTGTTGTTACCAGGCCGTACTTCTGCTGTACCTGGCCGTACTATCTTTGGAAAGGCGTGTTCTTGATCTTGATAAAAACGCCTATCTTTCTGGCTTCCAGTCTTCACCAAATTGGGCGCTAGGGTAACTGGGATCATTTGAGCTTGTCAGACAGGAGGAGAAGAGCAAGTTCCTTGCAGCCATACCAGATCTGACTCATCTACAGCTTGCTGCTATTACCAAGTTTTTTTTCATTAAATAATGTTATTTCCTTGTTGCATGTTACCAGATCTTTATTGTACTGAGTCGAGATGAACAATAAATGATTCGCCTTCAGTAGATCTTGTATTTCCATCAATATTTATACTATAGCATTTATATTGAATTTATTATTCAATTATTGCAAAAATCGCATTATTTCATTTATGCTCAAAAACCACAAAAAAACCAAAAACCATCAAAACAATAAAAAAAACAGTCAGATTCAGAAGACGGGGAAACAAAGGGTTTCTACAACATGATTTGTATTTGATGCATAACTTTGTACAGCCGCGATATATCTTTTGGTGCAAGAAAGGGGAGTAACTCACTGACCGGTGGGTGCGTGAGTTACAATCTCGAAGATTGAATGGCTGGGTAAATACCCAAACGTTTATTTTGCAGGAGATTGCTTTATGTGGGCAGCAACAGCCAGACCACCATCATGCCGGAAGGCGTATTCTACGGTGAGTTTGCTACTTCTAGGTTTTCATGGAGGTGGTGGTGGTTATTAAAGATTACCGCCAAGGCCAACTTAAAACCATGCTTATACATCATTTTTTAACACACTTCAAGCCAAGGGAGAAAGCTTGCTAGAATGGAAGCATTACACACATGATAGAATGATCATCATATACTTCGATGCCAAGGATAACATAGTACACCAATCTAGGGACTTCCACTAATGAAAAGAAATGGCTGCTAGCCAAATACAAATGTTTAGTGGTTCGAACATTGTCCAAACTGTTTCACGGCTAGGCCAAGCATCCTTCTCCTTGCTCTCTACATAGGTAACCTTATTAAGAAATACTCCCACATTTGCCAAGAAATCAGCAATCCCATTTTGTTGTCCAAGGCAATCACTCACTTTTACTGAGTAAAATTTGGATTTCGAATATAACACTTCTTCCAATGGTGCCCTTAACTTCCAATTAGGATAAATTTTTTCATTCACTGCATTCACATTTATTTGTGAATCATCATCTACTTCAATAGAATGATAAACCTTGCTGCTCAAAGACCCAATAGGAGAGCTTCTATCTCTGCCTCATTATTCAATTTAATATCTAAGAATTTAGAATTCCCAAGCACAGAAGAACCTTCAGAATCTCTAATCACAAATCTTGGTCCCGCTTCACTTGGAAAGCGTTTAGAGGCCCCATCAAATTTTAACGTAACTGCATCCTTTGGAACTAATCATTTATCTTTTTGATCCATATTATTATTAACTAATACCCCATTAACCAAATCTTAATGTTCTTGTTATTTCTTGAAGAGAAAAGTGTTTTTTATATTCTACGTAGAATACAGGATTTGAATTCCCTAATGGACAAGTAAAATGTAAAAATGGTTTGTCCATTCAAAAAGAGCCCGTCCAATTGAACAAAAATCCTAACATTTCATGGATTCTAATCAGAAACGGTAATAAGGGATATCCAAAGAAAAAATTCCCTCATGATGACCCTTATACCAAAACTTGAAGAAGAGATTCACCTATGATAACCATTACCAGTTGCAAACCTAAATTCCATGGATTGGAGATTGAGAGCTCTTTAAAGATAGGACAAAAATGATAAAACTGAGCATGCCAATAGAGAGACCATTATAGTTGATAAAATTAACACATTTGTATCAGATTTCAAAAGATAGGAACTGGGATAAGAGAGAAGGCTTGGATGAATCTCTAATCAGGAGTGAAAAGGTATATATTTTATTACCATAGCTAGCATAAATCAAACTTTAAACTAGCCTATTGGTTTTTGCTTGCTTTCAATATTCTCCATGTTGCATCAGATATGCATTTATTTCATTTCTTGAAGCACTTTCATGGGAAGTCATCAAAGTGTTAGTTTTTATGATCAGATTAGAGCACAGAAATTTAATTTAAAATCAACACAATAACACAGCAGATACCCTGGGAAAACCCTCCTCTTGAGGGAGAAAAACTCAGCAACATTATATCACTTATATATTGAATATCAACACAAATTGTCTCCTTTACAAGAGGCCGATATGAAGGCCAATTTGAAGCACCACAAACTGATGCAAACACAGATACAATCAGATGTAATTCGCTGATTAGAAACTCAGCCTTCAATGAATAACAATCTGCTCTTCTACAGAATTCGCAATCTTGTTCTCTATATAATTCGTACTTGAACTTGAATGAATGAATATGATATGAATGAAACTGAATGACAAACAATGAAATGCCATCGAATATATATACTAAGTGGAGAGGAGGACGTGACCCTTCAAAACAAGTTGGCCTACATAGAAGAATGCAACCCTTCATTAAATCGTGTCCCAATGAAGAAGTATGTCTCTTTGTAAATCGCGTCCAAGGAGCATGAGGTCGGCCTCATCAAAAATTACATCTCTTCATTAATTCGTGCCTCTTCAATAATTAAATATAGTTAACATAAATCGTGCCTCTTCATCAAATCAAAATCTCTATAAATTAAATAGCCATTGGCTATTATTTAATTTATCATCATGTAAGAAGATCAGCTGGAAGAATATACCCAACACTGCTATGAACATCAACACTCCCTCTTAGCTAGGGAGGATACTTCTGGCTGCATAAGACATATCACCTCATCGTGATGTCAACCACAATGGCTACTCCCATATGTGGAAAGGAAAGATATCACCTCATCATGATATCAACCATCATGGCTACACCCATGTATGGTATGTACAAATTACACTCAGCGTGATGTTGTCACCCTCATTGTGGCGTTCATGGCTCTCCTAGAGGGTGAAAACAAAAGTACAAGAAAATCATCATGAACTCTCTCACATGATGCTGTCATGGAGTCACACACATGACATCCACCATGGCTACTCCCATAGGGTGGAAACAAGGGCTTTCAACTCAAATTTCTCTGAAAGAGAAATACATTAACAAGGGCTTGCACCTCAAATCTCTCTCAAAGAAATGCATTAAAGAGGATCCAATCTTGAGATTCCTTCTCAGCTAAGACTTGATTCTCCACCATACCAAACTTGTCTAAGTACAAACTTTATCACAGGGAGAGAAACGTTAGAGAATGTCACCGTCGCTCATCGTTATGATATACCTCAAGCTGAATTTGCTTTCCTCAATACCATATCTTTTGATATAGTGGTATTTGATTTCCACATGCTTAGTTCTGTCATGAAACACGGGGTTGACATAAATATTTTCACAACTCTAGTTATCACAATGAATGATAGTAGGCTCCATTGATCATCCAAACAATCCTACAAGGAGCTTTCGAAGCCACACTGCTTCTCGAGCTTCCACACAAGCTGATATATACTCAGCCTCTGTTGTACTCAATGCCACAGAATACTGCTTCCTGTTACACTAGGATATCATCGCAGACCCCAAATTGAAGAAACATCCAGAGGTACTCTTTCGATCAGTAACACAACCTACCCAATCAAAATCAGTATAACCATGCAGCTTCAAATCCACACTTGAAGAATATCTCAACCCATATCCAGTACTTGCGCCAGAGTATCTTAGGAACCTGTTTTGCTGCAACCTAGATGTATTTGCCTTGGTTCCTACATGAATTGACTAAAGTGCACTCCTTTGCATAGCAAATATCCGGTCTAGTATTGACTAGATACATCAATGAACCAATCAACTGCCTTTACAACGTAGGATCCACTAGATTTGAACTAGCTGCAGCCTCTTTCAATTTATGCAAGTTGGTCTCCATAGAAGTAGACATGAATTTACAATCCATCATACCAAATCTCTTCAGAATATCAATGGTGTACTTCCCTTGACTTAGAATCATCTCATTTGGCTTCTGCCAGACTTCTAAGCCAAGGAAGTAATGCATGAGAATCAAGATCCTTCATTTCAAATTAGGAGCTAACTCCTTGCATTTGATAATGGGGAGTGTTCTTCTCCAGTAAGAATCAGATCATCAACATACAAAACCAAAATCAATGCTTCGCCATCAATTACCTTGAAATACAGGTTAGAATTAGCATCGTTCTTGGAGAAGCCCAAGCTTGATAGGTAATGATCAATTCTTTCGTACCAAGCACAAGGAGCTTGCTTAAGACCATACAAGGTCTTCTTCAGCTTGCAAACATGAGACTCCTTCCCATGTACCTCAAATCCATCAGGTTGCTCAATATATACCTCTTCCTCGATTACACCATTCAGAAAAACTGTCTTAACATCCATTTGGTGAATCTCCCATCCTCTAGATGCAGCAATAGCAATGGTTGTCCTGACAGGAGTATAACGAGCAACTGGAGCGAATGTTTCTTCATAGTCAACTCCCTCTTTTTGTGAAAACCCTCTAGCCATGAATCTAGCCTTGTACTTCTCAATGCTCCCATTAGCTGCATGCTTGATCTTGAAGAGCCATTTAGAAGATACCACAGATTTGCTTTTGGGTCTAGAAACGATGTCCCAAACATCATTCTTGAGAATGGACTGACACTCTTCTGACATAGCATCTCTCCAAACCTGTTGACTAGAAGCTTCCTCAACACTGTAAGGCTCAGACTCAATAATCAGACTCATTAAGGCTATAGAATTGGAAAACTTGTGAGGTCTCTTACTTTCTCTGAAGGTTCCTCTCAGTGCTACAAACCTTTTTGCCTCCTGCATTGTTTGCCTAGCCCAAAGAGGTCTCTTACGACCAATCACAATATCTGTAGGCCCATCAGTAGGCTCCAAGGGCTCAACTGGATCATCATCTTCTTTAGGTTCAGGAGCCTCCCTCTGAATCTCAGGAGCATGGTCAACTTCCATATCCTGAGGAGACTTGTTGATGCATGTTTTATGACACACCAAACATCAGAATAAAATGCCCAAAGACACCCTATCCTCTCTTGAAAAACCATTGCGTATGCTAAGATTGTGAGAAGATCATATGGCGATTCCAAGGTTTCTTATGTCAGGTTTTGACGTGTGGATAAGCTCAATGGTTGTTGTGATATGCTGGTAACACAAAGGGACTTATGCTAGGCTTGTTCAATTCACAATGAAGGTCTAGACAATGAAGCTCTGTTGTTTGGGTCTTTCAAACAATTTGAAAAAGAGATAAGGGTTTAGAAGTTCTAATTTACTTCCTAAGAATTCAAGAGACTGTATTGACTTGGTGAAACCAATAACCACGCTTTGCTTCGCCACGCTCAACGACAACTACACAAAGTGGGTGCAATCTTCAAGGGAGTGTGCTTATGATTTTCACATCACGAATAACTACCATCAAATCGAACAATATTTATCCAGACAGAAGTTAAGCATCCACAAAGTAAGCTCAGGCTAACTTTACGCATTGAACGAAAATCATCCATTCAAAGAAAGTACGAGCAAAAAGTTTCACCATAATCAATACTTATTAGATCTTGCATTCATCTAACATACATGAAATAAAATCTAAACTATGATGAGGGATAAGAACCATGCCAACTCCAAAATAAGAGAAGCAATCACCATCAGAACAATGCATGCATTACTTATTACTTTGGTAGTCGTACACAACAATGACTTATCTCAACATGTTTTGCAACATGCTCCCATGCTTTACAAATGAGGGGTGAGCTCAATTTATAGGCTCTCCAATTACAATTCAATGGCCAAGATTGATTTAGGATCAACGATCAAGATTACAAAATAAAACCCTAATTAGGGCTTGTCATAACTAACTCCTTCTCGACCAATGAGAAAATTACATTCGAGGACACTTGTCCTTTTTGCTAAATATGAACTAACAATAAAATAGAAAGTTGTTGCATGTTGATTTGGAACAATTTGATTGGTCAGAAGATGACGAGGCGCCACCTCAGCGTGTTGGATGTCTTCCTTGGTTACTCTGTTTTTCTTCCACATGCTTGCCTTAGAATATCTTTCCTTGCCGACGACTTTGTCCTTTGCGCTTGTTCCTTCCTAGCTTTAATCTTGGATTCCTTTTGCAACTTTGGCTTCTTCTTCTCACCTGTATTGGAAGTCTCGCCTTGGAGCACATGTTTAGACTTAAAGTTATTAAGTCTTTCTTTCCGGATTGCTCTGAAATTCCTTCAAGTGCCTTGAATTTGGAGAGGAACTCCCTTGTGCTTTTGCCACAATGGAGGAAATTGGAACTTTCTCTGTGAAGAATTTCCCATACTTAGCCAAATTTTGGCTATTCAATTTCTCTGTGAAGAATGCTGATTTCATGAAATGGAGTCACACACATGACATCCACCATTGCTACTTCCAGAGGGTGGAAACAAGGGCTTTCACCTCAAATATCTCTCAAAGAGAAATGCATTAACAAGGGCTTGCACCTCAAATCCCTCTCACAGAGAGAAATGCATTAAAGAAGATCACTGATACTGAGACTCCTTCTCAGCCTAGGGCTTCATTCTCCACCATGCCAAGCTTGTCTTGAAAGTACACAAACTTTATCCTGGAGAGAGGCTTGGTGAGAATGTCTGCCGTCTGCTCATCAGTGTTGATATACTTCAACTGGATCACATTTCTCAATACCATATCTCTGATATAGTGGTATTTGATCTCAACATGTTTAGCTCTGTCATGAAACATTGGATTGACAGAAAGCTTCACATAACTTTGATTATCACAATGAATGACAGTCGGCTCCATCGCTTGACCAAACAATCCACAAAGGAGCTTCGAAGCCACAACTGCTTCGAGCTGCCCTGGCTTCACCAAATATACTTTCGGCCTTTCGTACTTCTGCTTGCTTTGAAGGCTACTTCACTACTACACGGGTCTATCATCGCAGACCCAAGCTGAAGCAACATCGGAGATTATGCTTCGATCGATAACACACCACCTTGTCGAGTCGGTATATCATGCAGCTTCAAGTCCACTTAAAGAGCCATCTCAAGCCATACCCAAAGCATTGCGCCAAGTATCTCGGGATAATAGCCCGGCTGCAACTAGATGTATTTTCCTTTTTCGCATGGTGACTAAAGTGCATTCAACTGCATAGCAAATATCTAGTCTAGTATTGACTAGATACATCAACAATCCAATCAACTGCCTGTACATAGTAGGATCCACCAGATCTGAACAAGCTGCAGCCTCCTTAAGCTTATGCAAGTTGGTCTCCATAGGCGTAGACATGGATTTGCAATCCATCATACCAAATCTCTTCAGAATGTCAATAATATACCTCCCTTGACTCAGAATAATCTCATCAGGCTTCTGCCATACTTCTAAACCAAGGAAGTAGTGCATGAGACCAAGATCCTTCATTTGAAATTCATAAGCTAACTCCTTGCATTTGATAACGAGGTGATCTTCTCCAGTAAGAATTAAATCATCAACATAGAGAACCAAGATTAATGCTTCACCATCAATTATCTTGAAGTAAAGGTTTGAATCAACATCATTATTGGAGAAGCCCAAGCTCATCAGGTATCAATCAATTCTTTTGTACCAAGCACGAGGAGCTTGCTTAAGGCCATACAAAGCCTTCTTCAGCTTGCAAACATGAGACTCCTTCCCATGAACCTCAAAGCCATCAGGTTGCTCAATATATACCTATTCCTCGATTACACCATTCAGAAATGTTGTCTTCACGTCCATCTGGTGTATCTTCCATCCTTTAGATGCTGCAATAGCAATGATGGTCCTGACGGATGTATAACGAGCAACTGGAGCAAAGGTTTCCTCATAGTCAACTCCCTCTTTTTGAGAGAATCCTCTAGCCATTAACCTAGCCTTGTACATCTCAATGCTCCCATCAGCCGCATGCTTGATCTTGAAGATCCACTTAGAAGAAACAACAGATTTTCCTTCAGGTCTAGGTATGATGTCCCAAACATCGTTCTCGAGGATGGATTGATACTCCTCAGCCATAGCATCTCTCCATACTTGTTGACTAGTAGCTTCCTCAACACTAGAAGGTTCAAACTCAATGATTTGACTCATCAATGCAACATAGCTTGAAAACTTGTGAGGTCTCTTGCTTTCTCTGAATGTTCCTCTCGGAGCTGCAAACTTCTCTGCCTCTTACATAGTTTGCCTAGCCCAAAGAGGTCTCTTCCGACCAATCATAATGTCTATAGGCCCATCAATAGGTTCCAAAGGCTCAACTGGATCATCATCTTCTTTAGGATCAGTAGCCTCCCTCTGAATCTCAGGAGTATGGTCAACCTCCATATCCTGAGGAGACTCTTGATCTTCATTGTCTATCTCCATATGAGTGCCCTTAGATCTCTTGAATGCAACATCTTCTTCAAATGTAACATCCCTGCTGATCTCAATCAACTTCTGACCTGGAATATACACTCTGTGGCTTTTGAAGACTCACTGTAGCCCACAAAGATTCCCTTCTTGCCAGATGGTTCCAATTTTGTCCCTTTATCTTTAGGCACATGAACATATACAGGACAACCAAAGATTCTTAAATGACTTACTTCCGGCTTCACCCTTGTGAATGCTTCTTCGGGAGTCATGTTCTCCAAAATGCAGTGAAGGCTTCTATTCTAAACATAAATGGCTGTCCTAGATGCTTCGGCCTAAAGGAAGGTTTGCAAATCTTGGTCATGAATCATGGCTTTGGCTACTTCTACAATAGATCTGTTCTTCTTTTTGCAACACCGTTCTGTTGAGGATTGTAAGGGACACAAAACTCCCTCTTAATCCTTGCTTCAATGCAAAAGTTACGGAAGCTTCCAAGATGTACTCTCCTCCGTTTTCAGATCTCAGAACTTTGATCCTCTTCCCAGATAAGTTCTCTACTTGAGCTTTAAATTCTTTGAACCTCTCAAGTACTTCGATTCTTTAGATTTCAAGAAATAAATCCAAGTCTTTCTAGAGTAGTCATCAATAAAATAATGTAATACAAGAAACCACTCAAAGAAGCAACAGGACATTGGACCACATAAATCAGAATGAATAAGATCTAGAATACATTTAGATCTACTTTCACTACTATGAAATGGACCTTTAGTAT
This sequence comes from Sequoia sempervirens, assembly GCA_007258455.2. Taxonomy (NCBI): domain Eukaryota; kingdom Viridiplantae; phylum Streptophyta; class Pinopsida; order Cupressales; family Cupressaceae; genus Sequoia; species Sequoia sempervirens. The sequence continues at coordinate 349,547,750 of VDFB02000015.1, read as the reverse complement.
TCTTACCTAATGCACAACCTCTGCAAGTGCCTTCATGCTCCTGGTTGAGTTTCGGAAGGCCCGTAACCATCTTCTCCATGGTAGGTAGTGCTTGAAAGTGAAGGTGAGCCAATCTTCTATGCCAAAGTTCACACGAACTTGATGAATCATGCAATAGAGCCTGAAGTGGATGGGTGCAAAGTCTGTAGAGGCTCTCATGTCGAACTCCAATCACCCGAGCAATCTTGATATTTGAGTTCTTTGGCCATGCAAGAACTTTACCTTCTGAAAATGCAACTTGGTACCCCTTGTCCTCCAAGGCTGAGATAGAGACAAGGTTTTGCTTGATACCTGGAACAAATAAAACATCACTTAGCTGCAAGGAAATGCTGGAATCAAGTGAAGAGAGGAGGTCCCAACTCCTTTCACATAATAACTAGCATCATCTCCAATAATGACTTGAACACTAGAATCTCTCTCCACCAAATCAGTTAGATGCTCTCTAAATCCGGTGATGTGGTGAGAGGCACCACTATCAATCAACCAAGTATTGTTGTCGGTAGGCACATTGCTTGATAAGGCATAATAGAATAGAAAACCACTTGAATCCTTCTGCAGAGAGATCTCATCCACATCTGCAAAAGTAGCTTGCTGCTTAGGTCGGGTTGGACAATCCTTCGCATAGTGACCAAACTTGTCACACCTAAAGCATTGAATGCGAGAGAGGTCCTTCTTCTTCTTCGATGCAGGAGCACCATCTGAACCTTTATCTCTATTCCTCTTGAAGTATCCTTTCTTCCCTTCTTTTCCTTTCTTCTTTGAGGATTGAGCGGCAAGGACATGAATATCTTCATTTGTAGAGCTTTGACCAATGCCTCTCGCTGCCAACCTTGGTTCTTCTTGAATACAATCAGCTCTCAATCGATCAAACTTAGGAAGTTTTGATCTCGCACTTATTCCTTGAATGTATGACTCCCAAGATGAAGGAAGACCATTAAGAGCCAACATAGTCAAATCCTTGTCATCAACAATATGACCAATAGTGGAGAGCTGATCTCTTAACTCGGAAATCTTCATGAAATATGAGATGACTGATTCTCCTTACGCCATCTTGACATGATGAAGTTGTTGCTTTAATGCAAGAGCTCGACTTGTGTTGTTGATCTCATACATCTCCTCTAAAGTCTTGAACATATCTCTTGCTGTCTTCAACTTAGAGATGATTGGCACAATGTGATCTTTCACATAATCAACTAACATCTTTTTCGCTTTAGTGCCATTTCTCTTCCACTGTAACTTCTCATTCTCATCAGTTGTTTCGGGAACTTCACCCTACACAAACACAGCTAACTCATTTTCTTCTAAGGCGAGCATGACTCTGAACCTCCAAGATGTGAAGTTAGATGCACCCTCAAGTCTATCTTTTGATCTTGAGCCCGTTCACCATTTTGATGAAGGATAGATGCAATCAAGGATGAGAATAAGACTAGAGGATAACACTGCTTGAAGAAATCTGATCACGATCTTTCTTATACCCGCTTTGATACCATGTTATTTTTTATGGTCAGATGTAAAACTCAGAAATTTAATTCAAAATCAGACACAATAACACAGCATATACCCTGGGAAAACCCTCCACTTGAGGGAGAAAACCCCAGCAACAAAGATCTCTCTTATATATATAAACAATGGCAACAATTCTCTTTACAAAGAAGCCAATCACAAGGCCAATAACCTGCACCAATACAAGATGCAATAACAGATAATAATCTGCCCTTAAACTCAAACCTGCACTTGAAGTAATTCGCAATCCGCTCTTGGAGAAATTCACACTTGAATGAAGGAAAGAATTGAACTTGGCTGATGTGAAATGAAATGGAAATGACCTTGTATAAATACATTTTGAGAGAGAGATCGCACCTCTTCAAGAGCAAGGTCGGCCACAATAAGAAAATATAATTACAAATAAGAAATGCGAATTACAAGGAAGGTCGGCCCAACTTGGTAATTAATTGTTGCCAAGTGAAGCGCCTCTTCACTTTAATTATCTCAATAAATGAATAGCCGCTAGGCTATATGAATTTATGTCTTGACTTGTGGCTGGAAGGATGAGCCTGAAGCTGCTATAACATCAACAACATATACACTACTCTATTGTATGGGGTGCTCCAAACGATCTTTAGTTCACAACCTAAGCAAGAAACAGATGCCTTTGAGCTCAACAAACATAAACTTGATAAAGAACATGCAAGCTTTCTACAATTCATGGGTTAAAATCTCTATTTTATTTTCTCTCTATATCTCTATGCTATGGAAATGACCTTAAATTTCAAAAAAGAGTAGCATTTGTCTCTTTTTCTACTACTTTTTACATTTATTTTCAAATCCGATTTTTTCTCGATTTTTTCATGATTTTTTCAAAAAATCCTGAACTTTTGGTATGCCGATTTTTTCCCCAAACGATTTTTGCTGCTATGGTCTGGACTTCTGAGATTACAATCAGGTGGGCATGATGGCCCTTAGTGACTCAAGCATCTATGCTCATCCATGTCTTTGACACTTTCCTCTTCCACATTAGCAGTATAGTGCTTGCTTGTGGCTAACAACCACTCATTTTAATCAAGAATTAAATCTTTTGGGGTTTTTGGAGATCTGTTTATCTGATTTACTATTTGTCAATGTGGAGCTGCTCTGAATTGTGAAATTGATGAGTTAATGTCCAACTATATGAACTATAATGATTATGGAATCCACTCCAAAAATATCATTAGGCATTAGTCCAAGGAAATCAATTGTATGTTAAAGGATTGATATTGTTCCTAAAGATACCCATCTTTGTAGTAAAATGAGTTCCCAATTCTACGTTAAAGGCTCAAGTATCTCCCAAATCAGGACTTGATATGTCTCAGTGAACAGTTGCTTGACATCTGACTTTCAAAGCAAAGAGATTGAAACATATTTGTTAATATTCCAAGCTCAATCTAAATATTATTTCCATATTGGTTAATCTTTTCTTTGCACTGAAGAGATTCAGCAAGCACACTTCGTATTCTGTCATAATCCAGTACCAAGAGGCTCTTGCTATGCTACATTGTCAAAATCCGCATATTGGTGTTTCCTACTTTTACAAATCATAGAAGATATATTTACTCACTATGATTTTCAGCTTGGCTGTGATTGATGCGCTCTGATTAATAACCACTGAACAAAAAATTCTGAATTTGAAGCTCAGTCACTTTTTCCAATGGACCTGTTTTATCCCTTAATCTTCTGTTATGTAATCCTCAGTTTTTATATAGACTTGGGATGGGATGGCCAAAAGATAATGTTTGATAAAAGCTCTTAGTCTTACAATGAAAAAATTATTTACCATACTCTATGTCTGTTCTCTCCAAATGGGTCATGAAACTCTAGCTTTAAAAAAAAAATGATCTGAGCAATCATATTACAAAGAAAAATGAATGTAAGTTTGCTAGGAGGAATAGGGTGTTGTGTATTGAACACTACTTTCTAATCAATCCAAGGATTTTTTTGTCACAAAAAGCACTCAAAAACCTAATATCCCATCTTTGCCAAACTGTTGCTTTTCAATATTAGTGACAGCCCAAACCATGTAGAGAAGATGTGAAGGTGCATATGGATGTCATAGTGCAGATCTCATTTAGAGCAATTCTCCACATGCTTCTAACTTAATCCATTTGATACCAATTACCATAGTTAGCAGACTCGGACTCAACAAAAACTCGGCAAACCCTAAATTTTTGACTCGGCAAAAACTCAACAACTTAAAAAATTGCTTAACTTTCTTTGGAAACACATTTTTTTTGCAAAATTCAATGACAAGATGTATCAAATGAGTCCACACATGAGTACAAAAGTGTTTTCTATTAATTTTGATTAATTTGAATACAAATTAAGTACAAAATTACATCATCATGCAGAATCCTAATGGCTGATACAATAGATAGTTGACAACTATTATGAATTTATGATGATTGCCTTTGAAAATCATCAACATAATTATAAATTACCTAATGAGAATACAACATTTTACATCTTCCTCTTCCCTAATCTAGTGAAAACTTGGGGAGAGGTTGAGGTTCTAATCCTTGGAGTCTACTGTGTGGCTCTTTGCTTGGCATAGAAGGTTGTGGCTCAACCTCCATCTTGCTAGTAGATGGCAATGACTCTTCCTTAGCCTCATCAATGTCATACAATCCTATATTTCTTGCTACATCCACATCCTCCAATGCCTGCCTCTCAAAATCAAGAATCTCATCTTCAATAAATAATGGAGGCTGTTCATCCCGCCTTGTCCAATCGCTATAAGGATCAATCTCATCCAAATTAATGAGCTCCTTTGATTTGTCCTCTACCCTTCTCGTGCGAAGCCAAAGGTTCTATTGCACAAAGACAAGGTCATTGAGGTGTTTTTGAGCTAATTTATTCCTCTTCTTAATGTGGATGGCCTTAAACAGGCTCCAATTATGCTCACAACTGGATGGACTACAAGGTTGGAAAAAATGTAGAGGGATAATCTTTGGAGATTTGGGGTATTTACACCCCAATCTATCCACCAAGAATTTACAAAATGTAATATTGAAGAGTTAGAAAGCAAAGTCAAACCATATTTTATCAAATTATCAATAATTGTAAATTGTAAATTTGTAACTTGTAAGATGCATGTGATATAAAGACTCCAAATTTTATTACTTGGTGTTTGAGTGGTTCTTCCTCGGATAGCTAGGTTTGAGGAAAAGACCCTACCCCTTACAGTCCTGTAATTATGCAATTCTTGAATAACGAGGTTTCTCATCTCAACTTGGGGTGTCATCCTTTGAATGCATGTCATGAGGCCCTCCATAACCTCTCCATTAGGATTTGAGAAGCTATCTAAATAGAAAAAAACAAGGGTTGAGGAAGTACCCTACCGCATGATGCGATGGTGGAGTTGATTGTTCCACCTCCAATCAATGATCTCTCAAATGGGATTGAATTTGAGGCTGTCCCAATCAAGTTTGCCTATGTTCTCCAATAGAAGGCTAAGATAATGTGTTGTGCAAGGGGTCCAAAAGAGTGACCGGTGCCTCTCGTCAAGCAATCTCCCAGCTGCTGCATTGTCAATTATGATTTGTACCTCATTCTTTATGCTCACCTCCATAACAACTTACTCCAACATTAGAGTCAATGTTTTTGCATTTTTTACTTTGTTAGAGGCATCGATTGATTTAAAAAAAATCACCTCACCATTTTAAGCTACTAAAAAATTGATAATGGTGTGGTTTTTCCCATCTGCCCATGTGTCTGAAAGAATAGTGCAGCCATATTTCCTCCATTGCTTCTTTTATTCTTCCACTATTAGCTTTGCCTCTTTGGTTGCATTTGTGAGCAACCTACAAGTACAAAGTGAAAGTACAAAATTTTGATTTTTAAACACAAGAAGAAAACCTAAATTCAACATAAATTGCTATAAATTAATCAACATAAATTTAGCGTAAAATTTAACATAAATTTAAAATTACTATAAATTAGCATAAATTTACCAACCTCCCACTTAAGTCTTTACGAGAAGGTGCCTTGTAGCCTTTTCCTACAACTGTTAATGCAGCTACCAAATTCTCTCAATAAGTATTGCTTGCCACGTTGAAAGGAAGGTTGTTGAAGTACCAAATATCAACACATGCCTTATTTGCTTGTTGATGCACCTTCCTTTTCCACCCTATACCTTCCAATGATGGTTGTGCTCTAGGTTTGTTTCTAGGCACAAAAAAGCTATGTGGCATGCGTGTAGTTGGTGTAGGTGTTGGCGGTCTACTTGAAGTGGATGAAGAGGATGCCGATGTGTTTTGTACACGTGGACCATGAAGGGAGCCCTCTATACCTTCAAATGTTGTTTCTTCATCTGTTTCTTCTTGAGGACCATGACCATTAGCGCTAGCTATGAAAGTTGCTATGGTTGCCTTTGTTTTCTCCCTTTGTAATTTTTTTTCTTCTGCCAATGGCAGGTGTGCATTCATCTCACGTTTGATCTCTTCTATGGTTTTTTCACAAGGCCTAGCATCAAGATGGGTAATGCCTGCAAGATGGTATTTGAGGTGATTTATGCCTCCTTGAAGTAGCTTCTGACATCTAGTTCAAATGGTTGTCCCAGGCGTAGGTCCCTATATGCCATATTTCCCAGCAGGGTCTCTAGCTCTTGTTGGATGATTGCCTATAATTGGTGTCAATTGGGCTGAGCTTGAGCTCGATCCATATCAAGCGCCTCTCTCTATTTTCCATTGTATCTAATGGTTAACCTGCAAGTAGAAAGTGAAAATACAACATTTTCATTTTTAAATACAAAAACCAACTAAAATTTAACCTAAAATTAATATAAATCAACATGCATTAGTTTAAATTAACATAAATTCAATACAATCTAATCATTTTATTCCCAAAACTAGGTTAAGAATCAGAAATATAATTTGTGTATAAAAACTAAAGTGAATTCCTACAAAAAATCAGCATAAATGCAAAAAAAGTGGTGTAAAATCCAATTTTTTGAAAGTAAATTTCAAAATACTACTAGGTTTAGGAAATTATGAGTTTTTCATAGCTTACATGTCTGATTTTAGCTGTTAAAATGAATAGTGAGGGCATTAGAGACTTTATAAGCAAAAAAAGAGTGCCTTTTTCAAGTTTTTGGCGTGTCCCAGGCGCATTCTGTATTCAGCCAGTGTCTGGCAAGTACTCACTAGAAACTTGGCGAGTTTTCTTATGAGTAACTCGCCATCACAAAAACTCGGCAAGTACATGCCAACTATGCCAATTACCATGGTTACAAAATGCTTGTAAGGATTGAAGAACTAGCAATTCTAAAAGAGAGTGCACCCTAAGCACATCATGTAAGCTAAAGAAAAGAAGAATAATTGTAGTTGTGGGAACTGCACTCCTATATTACCCAAGTTCTAGGAAACAAGAATTGGATCTTTGAAATTTGGAAATATAAAGACTTAAAAATGACAAATTATGGCAGGTGGAGTTAGGACCACAAGAGACATCAGAAATATTTTCCTCTCAGTTTTTGAGCTTCTCATGTTTTATATTCAACTAAATACACGAAAATAGCTTGGAAATTGTTGTAGTTCTCAAGAAATTGTTGAGAAACATCCTAGTAATTTCTAGGGGTTTTTAAAGTTTTTCATAGCTTTTGGGATGATTTTAAATTACCTTCTCAAAAGTGTTTTCGAAATCAGAAACTCATTTCTAGGTTGAGATACAAGCTTTCCAACAACACTTATAACAACATATATTTGCCAAGGAGCCTCCTTGCCGTACACTTTTCTAACCATTTATTTCTCGGTTAACACTACCCCTTGAACACTAATATCTATAATGCCAAGTCCTCTTTCTTTCATCAGAGTGTACTAGTTTACCCTTCATTTTCTTCAAAAGAACTTGAGTCATCTCGAATGCTTACAATCTGTTCTCAAAGGTAAAAGAGAAGATGAATAGCAAAGATGCTTAGTGATTTGTCAAATAGATGGTCTATATTGGACCATTGGGGTCATAGTGGGAGGTCACTAATCAAGATGAGTATGGAGGTTTATCATGTTTCTAGGTGATTGGGTCTAAAGGATAGTTAGCTTGAGGTAGGTGAGGGTTCAAAACACTCCCAAAGGCTTCAAACTAGAATGTTGATGCCAAGACTATTGTGCTGGCCTTTTAGTGGTAGGTTCGCTCTTTTTCATAGGTAGCAAATGCTCTAGATGCCTTGATGAACTTGTAATACACCTTGGTGAATGGATTGTGGAAATTAACAGATTCATATTTTATGCGTGTGAGAAGACTAGAATGTGAATAGCTTGAAGTTAAAGTGCTTCAATTGGGTGACTCTTGATCTTTCATTGGCCTTGGAAGTGAGTGGAATCCTATTTGAGGGATTTGGACAAAATTTTGAAGATTGGCTCCTTTTACAAACATTTTGCTTGCGTGTGAAGTGAGATTTTTCTGCTATGGAGGCAGCGCAGGCATGAAGGAGCAGCTGTATGTTTTTTTGTTGTTCCAATGAACATGTTTTGGTGATGTAATGCTTGTAACTCATTGATATAGTGGCATAAGGAGATTGCACTGTTCTTGGATTTTTTCCCCATTTTAGAGGGTTTCTCTAGCTGAACTTGGTGTTGGATGTCTGAGCTTTCACAAACTTATCCCATATGAGCAAATTTGGTTTGCATGACTCAAGCTTGTTGGTCACTCACTAACTTGGTATGAGAGTTATGCATTATCCTTGAAGAGTAGGGAGGTTGTGCCTATTTCCATATGGGAAGACTTCAAATCTTTGACAAAGAAACAATTTCATCCCATATGCCACTAGGAGGAGCATGCTAGGCAGTGTTACTATTTTTGATAAAGGCAAGGACAAAGTGTATATGAATACACTAGTGACTTTTGGAAGTGGGTTGTTCAATTGGGGAAAGATATCATGGACAAGAAGGTGCTCATGAAGTATTTTGGAGGCTTGTATGGGCATCTCAAGTGGCCTATTTTGTTGGCAAAGCCCACCAATATATTGATGAAGCTTATACCCTTGCACATTACCTTGAATTGCTCTAGAAGCAAGCTTCTTCTTTTAAGCAAAATGGCAAGGAAAAATGAGGACAACAACAAAGTTCCAATAAAAACAAGGATAGAGACCAAGGAAAACCCAAGAAGAAGGCCAATGCATCAATCTAGAAGAAGGAAAAGTGTAATGATAAATGCAAATTTATTGTTCACACTAAGATAAGGATGGTTATTTGGAGGAGAGGTGTTGAAACTATACTCAGATCTTGCATTTTCACAGAGGAAAAATAAAAAGGACACTGATACCACATTTATAAACAAAGGAAAAGAGGTAAATAGTGAATCGGATTTTGATGATAGAATTTCACGTGTGGTGTGGAAATATTCATTGGTTTTGGGTGAGTTAAAATTCAAAGGAGGAAGAAGAGCTCACAAAGTCTTTTCACATCAAAACCTGAATAAAATCCAAGAAGGTGAATTCACTATTTGACACTTGCTCACAAGCAAGCTTCATATCCCAAAATCTTATGGACAAATTGCTCTCGAAGACCGTGAATCATCAGCAGTCCTATGAACTTGATTGTGTATGTTAGGGTATGGATATAAGCATCAAGAAGCAATGTAAGTTGAATTTTTAGCATAGGGGCTGAATTTAGGGATGAATGTATAGTAGATATCATTTCTTTAAATGTGTGAAATTATCTTCAAAAGACCCTACTTGTATTTGAGGGATACAATTTACTTCTGATGAGCTAATCAATGTAGACTCGTTTTGAATGGAGTGCCATATAAATTGAATGCGTCAACAAAGAAAGCAAAAATATCCATGGTGAGTGACACTCAAACAACGATACTAATTAATGCTAGTGGGGAATTTGCTCTTTTGATGTTTGGAGGGAAAGAGGATAAAGAAGGGGTTAATGTGCAATGGTTACATGGACTTCATACTCATCAGGAGTAATGTGAAATAGAGGGATTAGTAAAGCAATTTTCAGAATTGTTTGTGGAGTCTAAGGGGCTGCCCCCTCCCTAAGAGGAAGATATAGCATGAAATTTTGCTTTAACTGGATTGTCCTGTAATATCCTGGATGGAATATTTTATATTATTTGGTTTACATACAATGATCAGCACAAAATCACTGATTATACAGCTCTGTTGGGGTTGAATGTATGTCTTTTGAGTTTTGAGTTGCTAGATTCTGAAATAAATCTACTGCAAAGTCACTGAAAGTCTCTTTGGAATATCATGAGGCAATTGTTAAATCTGCCATGAAACCTTCAACTTGTTTAACCCTTAAATATAAAATGAACTGCAGACTTGAATTATATCTCCCACAATTGGCAGCGCTAGGGAGAATATGAAAGGTTGCACTTGTATACAAATATTTCCCGGAAACCCTTGCCCAAATTGGAAGCACTGAGAAGAGTTTGAATTGCTGTTTTGGAATATGAAGAGGAATTTGGATCACTGATATTTAGAGTTGCAGATTTATAGTCATAAAGCTATCGCCACACCAAAAGGAATGAGAATTGTGACTCTTGAATATGAATCACCACCACTTTAGACCTTGCAATGAATGAATAGCATCACCACAGTTATTTGGAATATTATAGTCTCATGCAGATTGGAAATCGCTGTCAAAATACACCAATTCTAACTTGCTAATTCTGCTATCAACAAAATATGCTGCTAAAATTATAGATGATCAACTCTTTGAGAGCAGCCACAAATTACAATATTATCAAGAAAATCTTTTATATAGACTCCTATGTTCCACAGAGTTTCCTGATGGGGGGACATGGGGACAGGTTTTAGGGAGGGGGGAACCAAGGGCATAAGTTTGGGGACGGCGGGGGGACGGTGGCGGGGTTTTGGCAGGGTGGCGACACTAAAATACATATAGTACTTGAAAAAATAGTTATAAAAAAGATGTATAAGTATAAGAATTACGAATGAAACTTTGGCAAACTAGTTTTAATTATTTGACTTTTGAAGTGAACATTAACTTGACATCACTCCTCTTCTTGCTCTTCATCTTGCTCCTCCTCAACCCTCTTGCTCTTCATTCTCACTCTTTCACCTTATACTTGCAGTTTATAGAGTTTGTGGGGTTTGGGTGGGGCCCATAGGCAATTTTTGGCCTTGGGCATAAAAAAAATGATTTTTTAAAAAATATTTGATTTTTGGTCATTTGGTTGCAGGAGATGCTTGGGCATCTTCGAGATGGCTTGGAGACGTCTTGAGGACACTCCAATGTCCTCGAAGTCCTAGCAGCGTCTTGGAGATGGCAGTGCTAGTGGTGGGCTGGTGGGGGGGATGCACCCCCAAGTCCCCAAGTCTCTGAGATGGGGATGTCTAGGAAACACGGGGTTTTTTGGGAGGGACGTGTGCCCGTGGAACATTGGGCTAGACTCACAATGATTTCACCATAATTCCAATTTGCCTATCACTTTGAAGCTCATTTGCAAGTTTTGGATGAGATCGCCCCAAGTTTGAATCAGGGGTTCTTATCCACTAATTCATTGATGGAAATCAAGGGGTTTTCATCCTCCAGTTCTAGACCTAGAGGGGTTTTGTCCTTAGGTTAATTGAACCAAAGTCCAATGCTTCAACAAAGAGTAGAAATCAGAAAATAGAATGGTTGATCAATATGCCTCGGCCTCCTTGCTCGGCCTCTCTTAAATTCAATTTTCCTCCAAAATATACTAACTCTTCAAATTTCCTTTATGGCCCTTGATTGATATTTGAGAGGAACTATTTAAAATAAGCTTTAATTATAAGAAACCTTCTTATTTTATAATTTCATTTTACTTGAGGCCTTATTTATTATAATTACATTTTATAATAACATTTAAGTGGCCCCTTTTATGACATTATGATCCTCTTGAGTTATTATTGTACTCCTATTTTCCTAGTGCGAAAATCCGAAGGTCCATGGGAAATGAATGATGGGTGTTTGGGTTTCAACTTGGCTTTATTTCAAAAAGGGGACATTACATTTCCATTGCTTAATATTGGTCTACACTGTCAAAGCATTATTGACGTGGAAGAGGTTGAAGACAAGCTGAAACAATTATTGGTACAAAGGGATTAGACTAAGTACATCCCCCTGTGGCTCTCCTATTGTAATAGTCCTAAAGAAGGATGAAACTTAATGGATGTGTGTGGATTATAGGAGCTTAAATAAAATTACCATTAGGAATTGGTACCGGCTGTTATGTATTGATGATTTGTTGGATCAACTTCAGCAAGAGATTCTTCACTAAATTGTATTTAAAATTATGCTATCATTAAGTCTGGATAAAAGAGGAAGACATGGAAAATGCCACTCAAGACCAATCAAGGACTTTATGAGTGGTTGGTGTTACCATTCGGTTTATGCAATGCTTCAACAACATTTATGTGGCTAATGAATGAGGTACTGTAACCTTTATTGGATTCTTGTGTTATTGTATATCTTGATGATATTTTGGTTTTTAGCAAAACAAATGAGGAATGTATTTTGCTTTTGGAAATAGTTTTCAAGATTTTGAAGGAGAATTAATCGTTGTTAAATAAGAAGAAATGTGATTTTGTAAAGAATTCATTGGTGTATTTGGGTCTCACATGGTTGCAAATGGGTATGTGCAGATAGATCCTTCCAAGATTGATGCCATAATGAATTGGCCAAAGCCCAGCACAGGTGCTGAAATGAGGAGTTTAATGGGAGCAGCCCTATACCTCTGGAAGTTTGTCAAATCTTTTATATATCTCACTGCCCTGTTGCATGCTATTTGGGCTGTGGCAAGAAATTTCATAGGGGTAGTAAACAACAGCGTGCTTTTGAAAAATTGAAGAGGAAAGCACTTCACCAGTTTTGATGTTGCTGAATCTTCAACAGCTATTTGAAGTTGATACTGATGCTAGTGGTTATGCCATGAGGGCTGTTTTGTTACAGGGAGGTTACCATTCAGAAATGTTTAAAGGAGTTGTTTTAAATTATAGCGCATATGATAAGGAGTTGCATGCTTTGGTTTCAGCGGTTAACAAGTGGAAACACTATTTAATGGGCAAAGAGACCATTGTGCATACTGATCACCAGCCTTTACAATATTGCAAGCTCAAAATATGCTATTGCAGTCATGCCACTGCAAATGGATGGGGTTTTTTTGGTGACAATTCCATTTGGTGAGCAAGTATAAGTGTGGGGTAACTAATAAAATAGTGGATATGCTTTCTAGACCACCACTTGCAAAAGAGGTGTATGTTGTGGATTATGTGGTGGATGAAGATTTCAATGAGATTTATAAGTCAACAAATCAATGTAAGCATGATCATTTTGAAGCTATATCAAATTTTTATCACACTTATTAGAAGCACATATCTTATGGGTGGCTGGTCACTTTGGAGTGACTAAGACCCATTGAAAATCTTTAGTGGTATGTCTTTTGGCCAAATGTGCAAGTGGATGTGTCTAGGTTTATTAGAGTTGTGCAGTGTATGAAAGCCCAACAACATGAAACTTGGGCTGTACCAGCTGTTGCCAGTACCTAAGAGGCCATGGGAGATCATCTATCATGGACTTCGTAGCCAGTTTTCCAAGGACTAAGCATGGTAATGATTACATTTTTTGTTATTATGGATCGTTTTTCTAAGATGTGCATCTTAATTGCTTGATCTCCCATGGTCTTTGTAGGCAGTTTGCCAAGGACTAATCATGGTAGTGATAACATTTTATTATTATTATGGATCATTTTTCTAAGCTGTGCATCTTAATTGCTTGTAAGAAGATGCTGACAGGAAGTGCTGCATCTGAATTATTTTTCAAGAACTTATGGGTTCATTTTGGGAATCCAAAAGCCTTTGTTTCAGATAGAGACATGAGATTTGAGATTTTTAAGTTTTGGTGAACATCATGGAGTAGATTGGACATTAAACACAAATGGTCTATGGCTTTTCATCCTCAGATGGATGGCCAGACTGAGGAAGTGAACAAAACACTGGTACGACTATTACAAGGGTATAATAAGCGGTTTCCAAAGGGCTGGGAAGAGCATTTGACATATGTATAACACTCTTATAACAGGGCAATTCACTCTTATACTAATTTATGCCCCTTTGAAGCATGTTTTGGCTATTTCCCACTGAGCCCTCTTGATGTTTGCCTTGTACAGTCAAAAGAAAGGCTGGAAAAAGGGGATGTTGAGGTGAATAGAACTGATAAATTTATTGAGAAGGTGACATAAACTCACTTCAAGGCTCAAGAAAAGCTCAAGGAAAACCAAGAAAAGTATAAAAGTTGTCATGATCAACATAAATTTTAGCACAATTCTAGGTTGGTGACAAAGTATGGGTTTGTTTGGGCAAAGAAATATTGCAAGGCACTGAGATATAGTCCATTTCTGATCATTGAAAAGGTGGAGAATAGTGCTATGAGGCTGGACTTGCTGGAATATATGAAGATCTTGCCTATAATTAATGTGGATTGATTGAGGTTGTTTGAACCTTCATTGCTTGACGAGGAGGATGATGTTGTAATGTCAAACATGGAAGATTTTGCACCTGAAGCATAGGATGTGCCAAAAAATGATGTTGTTCTTGATAAAAAGTTATAGACAAACTTGATGGGGTGAACAAGAATTATGGTTGATCGGTTGGAAAGATGAGGTTCCAAGCAAAGCAAAGTGGGCTTCTAGAGGCGAAGTGAGGAAGAAATTCCCTAATTTGATGATTTCGTGAGCTTTTCAGGACCAAAAACCTTTTGGTGGGGGTGTTATGATCCATAAAATGGAGTCTTTGTTGGACTATTGAGGTTATAGATGGAGGCAAAGAATAGTTGGCTTGAGGTAAGCGAAGGTGCAAGGGGTGGTCTAGAATATAGATGCCAAGATCATTGAATATGGATTTTAGTGTCTGGTTCACACCTTTCCATTGGTGGTGAATGCCCTAGATGCCTCGACGAACTCATAATATGCCTTGGTGAGTGGATTGTGGAAACTGGCAGATTCATGTTTTATTCGTGTGAGAAGACTAGAATGTGAACAGCTTGAAGTTCAAGTGCTCCAATTGGGCCACTCTTCATATTTCACTGTCCGTGGAAGTGAGGGAAAGCCTATTTGAAGGATTTGGATGAATTTTTGAAAAGGTTGGCTCTTGTTACAAACATATTGCTTAAAAACATTAAGTAGGATTTTGTTGGTATGGTGGCAGAGCAGGCATGAAGGAGCAGCCATGTGTTGTTTTGTTGTTCCAATGAACCCTTTTTGGATGATGAAATACCTGTCACTCATTGATATAGTAGTATGAAGCAAGATATTGCACTTTTCCTGTAGTTTTTTCCCCTTTTAGAGGGTTTCTCTAGCTGACCTTGGTGTTGTGTGTCTCATTTTGTGTGAGTACTTCATTATTGTGTGTTCATTTCTACTTCAAGTTCATTAGTAAAGCATTTGTGATTGGCAATTTGAATTGGTTAATTTATTGTTCAATTACAATTGAGTTTGTAAATTGGGGAAGAGATTATAATCTGTAAATTATCGAGAGATTTGAAGCATAGCTTCAGCTCTTTACGGATTACTCAGCAGCAAGAATCCAATAAAAAACAACAGTTTTCCCAGCAAGAGGGAGGTCTCGATAAGATTTTATAGAAACACATCTTCAAGGCTAACTAGTTACCCCTTTCCACTAATTGTTGGGACATGACAAAAATGAAGGGCTTCAGCTAACAGATAATCTGCAAATGCTTCAACGATCTTCCAGCCTTAATTAAAGCCAGTCAAGGGATCCTATCCAAAATTAATAGGTTTATTTTCTCCTAATCATTCTTCCTGTCCAATATGATAGTTAATATTTCTATGGTGATGACATAAATTTGAATGCTTGATAACCAGTGACAGATCTTTGATGTGCTTTATTTCTGTTCTATACTGATCTTTCGCTTATCCCATCTTCTAGATTTTATTTGTTCTCTGATACTATTTTCTTTGGCAGCTGCTTATCTAATTAGTCCCATTTATATTCATGTTTTTCATGGTTTCAACATTCAGTTATGATGAAACATTTAAGTTGCTTCTTCCATGCAGCTAGTTAATACGATTATCATGTTAACCAATACATTTCTTCTTTGTATTGTGACAAACTCTTTAGCTTTGTTATACTCTTTTTGTTTGCAGGATGTGTAGTTTCCATTAGTTTGTTTGTTGATTTATTTCATTTGATTGAAGCTATACTTACTACTACTATACATGGTGCTCTTCAATTGACAGGTTTCAAAGGCTCATATTCTAGAACCACTGTCTTGCCTGTTATTATGTTTGTCTTCAGCATTAACATCAAATAAATTTGATTGTCGGGATAAGCATTCGATCTCTGTCTGTATTATGGGCATTCGAATAAAGGTCAAGTTAGAGGATATACGGTTATTATACAACCTGCTTTTCCAGGAGCTCTTCAACCAAGTCAAAATAATATTTTCCAGGGTCAATTATTCAAGTCAGAAGTTTGGTAGCAACGATGGTAATCATTGTCCATGCCCTAAAGGGTCTGATGATATAATTCTATTGTTGCGCTGTTCTATTAGAATCTTATCATTATTAGAATTTGATACTGGGCTCAGTCAAATTGCAACTACAAGGCTTGTATCTCTGTTTCAGAAGTTGTGTTCTTCAAGCCTCGTCCGTACAATGCTTGGTTCCAAGGAAACACAATCTGGAAACTTTGCATTTCATTTGACTTGTGAAGTCACTTGTACAGATGGCTCCATCATGCCTTTTACCAACAGTAAAGAGAAAATTAAAATTGCAAGAGGCTATTCTGATTCTGGAATATCTGAATCAGATAACCATTCAGGCATCAGAAGTGTGGTACATTGTTTGTCTGCATTGCTTGAGGTAATATTGGTTGTTTGGCACTTTTCCTTGAATTTAAATTTCAGTCTTGATATGCATACATCTTTGCTTGTACTTTGCCTGGGGCAGAAGTCAAAAAAGGAAAGCATGAAGTTAGGAAAGGCAACTTGGTAGAATGTGTACAGTACTACCATTTATTTTGTCCTCTATATTGTAATTAAAGTACACAGTAAGTATTCCAATCTTTGCAATTTGTCTTTTGGAGCTATACAAAACCATATAAAGATTCCTGTTGTATTTTGTCAGATTCACTTGCTAACAGCCTACCAGTAATAGAGAAATATCTAAAAATGGTTTGGAAACTGTCATTCCTATGCCAAAACTCATTCAAACTTATGAATAACATTCAGTCTGCCAAGAGTTGGGAAATCAGATAAAGTTGATAGGGTTTGAAGGGGAATTCTCAGTTCCCTGAAATGCATGACCTAATGAAGAACTAGCTATCTTACATTAATTTAACAAAATATTTATATGAATTTTGTGGTACGTTACACTTAAGACAGCAGATGATTCAAACTCTTATCGTATGCATAAATAATTGTTTGATCTGCAATAATAGATAAATGAAAAGTGATATTGATTAGGAAGGGGTTAGCAAATTACATGTTGAAAAGTTGTTGGGCAAGAGCCATATCTCAAGTTTCAAGAACACTTGCAAATGCCAGATTTGTAGATTAATAATTAACAGATTAGACTAGGATGTTAGTTTTTTTTTTTTTCAAATTATTAACGAGGTAAAGCATTTTCCAAAGAATTTTGTTTCTGTCCACCTGTGATTAGTGCTAGTAATCTAGTTTGTTTGGATTATATTTTTGAGGATAAGGTTGTTTCTTTAGAATTTTTGGCTTTCAAGTCTTATGCTATTTTGCAAATTCATAACACTTATAAATTATAATAGAAATGAACTTTACTTTTCTTAATCTTACGACAATTACAGTGTATATGCAGGTTTTTCTTTCTACACTTTCTTCAAGTTTATACCCATAGTATCTATTTTTGGACATTATTGCTATAATATTTTGCAAATCCTACCACAGCATTACTTTGTGGTTCTTTTATGAACATAATTTTGGTCTATTTTTATTGTTGCCGAATTGAAGGAATGTGCAGTCTCTTCCGTATTGTTTTTGAACAACAATTGTTCTTGAGGCATTTGATGGATTCCTTCTACGGTTCTACCCATATAACTAAATAATTTCAAATTCTGCTTTTTGCAGATTGCATGCTGACCTCTTTTCCAACATTAATTAGTCACTTAAAAATGATAGTGAAGAACTTCTGCAGCAAATAGATGTACTTTTGGTTCAGTTGTAAGGATGGATTGATTTGTCAAACAGGATATTCCATTTGCATGCTAGACTGAAGTTCCACATTTGATTATATGCTTTGCATCAGGTTTTTGTGGATGAGCTTATTCTACATCCAAATTTGGGTAAAGCCTTTCTGAATGTGGATATGGAATCCACTGGCTTATCTTCAAGATTTAGAACTCCATCTATATGTGGGAAACATGTTGATCATTCGTTAGAGGCAATGTTTGTTCATTGTCTTCTTTCAATGTCTGAAGACAGACTATTGGACACCTTTCTTGATAAAATCTCCGATCTTAGTACAGGGAATGCAAGGAGTACCAGGATTAGTCTTCCTGCAGCTGTTCTTTTGCTTGATTCATTGGCTTTGATTAAAGCTCCAAAGGTTTTCCAAGCACATGTTTTGGTATTGGTTTCCAAAGCTATTGCTGTTGATTCCATACCTGTTTATGGTGAGTTGCCAATGGTGTTATCAGTGAGTCAGCATGTATCAGTATTTGAGTCTGCTGTTAAGCTTTACAGAAAGCATTCTTCCCTTGTGGATACTGTTGGTGATTATGATGGTTTGGAGAACCCTGCATTAGAATCTTGTCTTATTAAGCACAGGAATTTACAAGCTGAACTTGATGTAAGTTCTTATTCTTTGTTAAATCTAATGTGGAATGAAGAGGATTGCATACACCAGTATAAGTGCTTTAATTCCCATCAAAGTTCAAGTTCTTCCACTAGAACCTGTGGAAGAAATTCATCAAATCTATTGAATTTGTTATGCATGTACATCAAAGAACATGAAGCATCCCTGGATAATTTATCAAGGAAAGAAATCAGTGGTATCTTGCATTGCACAGTAATGAAAGCATTCTCTGGAGTTGGCAAAAGTGATGTACCATCCTCTGCACATACTAACATTCATCCAGGTACTACTTATTTGCTTGCTGCTGTTCTGCAACTGATGGGTTTTTCTTTGTCAAGAATTCTGTGCATAACAAAGAGAAAAGGAGATTCTGGTCATTCAACACCCTTGGATCAGAATCTACTTGAAGCATATCATCATACAATTGATTTGATTATGAATTGTGTTGTAAATTGCCCTTACATGACACCAACTGGAATTGCATTAAACAAGATAATGGCTAAAATGCTTGTGAGAAATAATCATTCTGTGGGACCTGCAGTAGCCTATTTTGTAGGTGAACTATATCTGAAGTTTCAAATGGGTTCAGAATTGTTATGTAAGGGGTATGTGATTCTTCTTAAGTCACTGATGAGCCTCTTCGTTTTGGAGGACGGTGGAATCGATTGCTTAAGGGCATTGATGGAATCTTCAGAATTATCAGTGGATTCTTCTGCTTCAACTTCTGAAATAGTTTTGAACCAGGTAATGATGAAAACTTATTTTAATGAACAATGCTGTCTCTGGATTGCATAGTATTTCACTGAGAATATTTCTTTGCAGGGTGAGAAATTGGTGGAAAAACAAAGGCCTTTATGCATTGAACCGCGGTTGGTACCTGTGTTAACAAATTACCTTAAAAAGAGGCAACAGCATTCTTCACGTTGTCATGTTCATGATCTAGGGTATACCTCCACTCCAAGAAAAAATCCAAAATGATATAAAATTATAACAAATTCATACATGAATTTGTGCCCATTAGGACATTGTTGTTTCAGTAGAAGTATTAATATTTTTCTTTGAGCTGTTTTAAATTTTTTCATGCCCATAATGCTGTATTATTTTCTTTGATTTTTTGATTTCTTGTCCATTTCTCTCATACATTTTGGGTACAACTGACTTGACAGAGTTAGTAAGGAAGAGATGGTTGATCAGGAAGAGGAGGAAGATTTATCGAAGAGCATCATAAAATCAGAAAAGGCTAATGGGAACAATGCATTTATTAAAAGTGTAATAGAGATTCAAGGTCAGGGCAGGGAAGATCCTAGCGACCTTAGTGATTTCATTGTATGCAAGGAGGGTAAGGATTATTCAGCATGGCTACGGAAGCGATGCAAGATTAGGCAGAAAAAATATGACCGAGAATTTTTCCAGAGGATGAAAGAACGAAAAGAACTTCTTCTGCTGTTATCAGCAGACAATTAGGGCAACATCTGTAATTATTTCAAAAGTTGAAACATGTCAAAACAGTTTTCATCCAACATTCTTGGCAATAATGATATGCAGCAATGAATATACTTCGTCTGATACAAGAGTGGAATGAGAAGACACAAATATACACTTTCTGTGTTATGATCTAGTGGAAATACTGCTCTTCGTAGGAAAGTTAGGAACTAGCACCTCACTCCTATATCATCTACAAGATTGACAAATTTTCTGAAGGATGAGAAGACGAAAGGGTCTTGCTTTGTTATTAGAGGCCAACGAGCTTTCATGTTTGTAATAGTTTTGATAATTCAAAACATGGTTGTACAGAAAATGCTCTATAATGAATAAACTGGTTTGCAAATAATGTAAGATTCCAAGGAGATGGTGAAACTGCAATTCACATCAAAAGAGGTCACCAGTTTCATTATCTTGTATTTGCTGCAGGAACCTGCTGCTTGTCACATGATTTACTCAATTGGGCTTAGCCAGTCATTTACAGTATTGGGATTTTAAGGTGGTCCAGATAAGGCTGATGTGAATCTGCTTGATTGGTGACTGCTGTAATGGCTGGTTATCAGAAATGTTGGGGGTTATTGTTGTGAATGCTAACCACATTTCATGGATTCATCACTTCTGGTCACATACATGAAGTGACAGGCCAATACTCTGGTGGGATTTGGGTTATATTCAGTGAGACTGTAGATTTAATCTCTGGAAAAAGCTGAACTTATATTCCCTTTGTTGCAAGATAACCTGATTCTTGTTATAGCATGTATTCTAGGCTTGATCTTTGATATTCTTTCCTTGAAAAGATTTCTCAATATAGCAAATTTTCTCCAAAATATTATTGGAATCTTCGTGCACTTCAAACACCATTATTGGATGCAGTGGAGATTTAGCTCTTACTACAAGGCGAGTAACTTAAAATGATACTAAATATGTTTTTTCTTATTTGTTTATTATTCATTTATAAAAATTTCTGATAGGAAGGACAAGTCTATTTGCTTAGACAGATTACTTGACTGTGCACCCTCTTATGTGGAAATGGAAAACAGATTGCTAATATCAGAAAAATATTGAAAAAGTCATCAGAAGAATACACGCAAACCACTATTGCTTGGAAGCCAATCCATTGGATATGGGACTTCATATTCAACTTGTGAAACATGGACACAAAATCTAGATGCATAGGCAAAGCTGCTGATGCCCATGCAGCTAGATGGACTCGATTTTGTGCTAGACTGCAAATGCTGCACGTTGGGGAGTACATATCAAAATAAGCAAGGCCATTAAATATGCTCTGGATAGTGTCATAGCTCTGTCAGATATTACAAATGCTTCTGTTGATCACTAAAAAATGATCTTTTAATCCCAAGGGACAACTCTTGAGAGAGTTGACCTTCTCTAGTGGAGATTTATTGCCTTTCAGGTGTACCTTTTCTTAGAAAAGGCTTTGTGATAGTCAACTTTCATTAGAAGGCTTTTACAAATGGCAGATGGCAATGCTCTTGGTGTTAATGGTCTTATGCTTTACCTTTGAGTTCTACAAGGCTTTATTGAGTGTCAATGCCCTTGATCTTTTGAAATTTTAATCAAGAATCATTGTCTTATATCTCCCAAGGTAAGAGTATCAATCAAGATTATATTATATTCATGCCTAACTAGGAGACAGTTGATTACTAGTTAGAGAATTACTAGTTTTTGTGTAGCTCCCAACTTTTGAGGCTTCATGTAATCGTGCATTCTAAAACAATTAACAAAGATCATGTGGTTTTCTCTACTCTTGGTATAATCTTTTTGTTCTCATGTTTTACATGTGGAATACTTGTGCTTTGTTAGATAGCTTGCAATGTAAGTAGATGTTTTGAGATACAACTTTTTTTTGGATAAATTAAGATGGGCTATCTTGGTTCATCACCCCATTTCATTTCTGCCTTACTATAATTTAGCTAGATCAATAATAATTTGTTATGATAAAGGAGTTGACTTGCTCCAAAGGTTACTTGAGTTTGGGAGAATTGTACTCCAACTTCTAGAATGTGAATTCAGTCTAATGGGCACAACATCACAACCCTAATTCCCTTAATCAATATTTTCCTTGATACACTTGATGGGACAATAGAACTTGAAATTGTTAGTTTTTTTTTGGATAATATAATAAGGATCTATAGGGGTCCTTACCTAAGAATAAGAAATAATTGGTATGTTAAGATAATATATATAAATGCAGCCTAAAAACTAATGAAAAGTTGGTAAAAAAGGATCCAACAAATTACAATACCAAAGGTCCACTAATGAACCGAGGTAAAGAGCAAACAAAAAGAATAGACAGAATTAAACTTAAGTCAAAGTAGTACTAGGATGGTTGACCTCTTGGGAAGTCACGATGCTTACTCTTGTGAGCATCACCTAAATGTGAGTGTTGAGCAGGTCATTCAAACTCATGAGAGATGGGTTCATGTGAACCACTACTCATGAAATATGGGTCAAGGATTTTGACTCAAAAACCATGTAATTGAATCTTGACAAGGCAAAAAAATCATAGAGGAAAACCAATGTCACATTCACAAACACCCCATCCACCAATAGTGTTAGAAAATTCCACATTCGACCCTTGTATATCGACCACTCTTACATATGAGCTAGGTAGAGAATTAGGCTGAGTAGTGTCATTATCAATAGATACAATATACCACATGGAAAGCCTACCTTTAAAGTTGTGCTCAAATTAGATGGTCACCTGATAAGTAGGAGATATTTTCCACATGTCAAATTGTGATATTGCTATCAGGATTCAATCGTGTAGTTTTATGAGTCAAACTCATTGACCCGTGTTTCATGAGTAGAAGTTCACAAGAACCCATCTTTCATGAGGATGAATGGTTCACTTAGCACTCATGCATCTAGGTGATGCTCACAAAGGTGAAGCACCGGGCCTTCCTGGGAGGTCACCCATCCCAATACTACTCCAGCTCAAGCGTGCTTAACCACAAAGTTTTCCCCAAGGTTAAGCCCACTTAGCTTGCAACCCCATTTGCAAAACCTTAAGCAAGTGTTGTGCCTTATGAAGCATTCATTATAGAGCCCCTTTAGCTCATCAATTGATAAGTAGGAGGTATTTTCCACAGTGTGTCAAATTGTGATATTGCTATCAGGATTCAACCGTGTAGTTTTACGAGTCAAACTCCTTGACTCATGTTTCATGAGTAGTGGTTCACAAGAACCCATCTCTCATGAGAATGAATGGTCCACTTAACACTCATTGCATCTAGGTGATGCTCACAGAGGTGAAGCACTAGGCCTTCCCGGGAGGTCACCCATCCTAGTACTACTCTAGCTCAAGTGTGCTTAACCACAGGGTTTTCCCCAAGTTAAGCCCACTTAGCTTGCAATCTCATTTGCAAAACCTTCAACAAGTATTGTGCCTTATGAAGCATTCATTATAGAGCCCCTTTACCTCATCAATTGATAAGTAGGAGGTATTTTCCACAGCGTGTTAAATTGTGATATTGCTATCAAGATTCAACTGTGTAGTTTTACGAGTCAAACTCATTGACCCATGTTTCATGAGTATTGTTCACAAGAACCCATCTCCCATGAGAATGAATGGCCCACTTAGCACCCATTGCATCTAGGTGATGCTCACAGAGGTGAAGCACTGGGCCTTCCCGGGAGGTCACCCATCCCAGTACTACTCCAACTCAAGCACGCTTAACCACAAAGTTTTCCCCAAGGTTAAGCCCACTTAGCTTGCAACCCCATTTGCAAAACCTTCAGCAAGTGTTGTGCCTTATGAAGCATTCATTATAGAGCCCCTTTAGCTCATCAATTGATAAGTAGGAGGTATTTTCCACAACGTGTCAAATTGTGATGTTGCTATCAGGATTCAACCGTGTAGTTTTACGAGTCAAACTCATTGACCCATGTTTCATGAATAGTGGTTCACAAGAACCCATCTCTTATGAGAATGAATGGTCCACTTAGCACTCATTGAATCTAGGTGATGCTCACAGAGGTGAAGCATTGGGCCTTCTCGGAAGGTGTGATGAGCCCTGCTGGCTCTCAACTCAAACCCCAGTATTTTCTTAAGTCTTAATGAGTTATTTTAGTTTTTTAGAGAAAAGTTCATAGACAAAAGAGAAGGGGCGCATCATATAAAAGCTAATAAATTGTAAAATAGAGCTATTTTCTACAGTATGGAAATGCAGAAGGCGTTATTTTATTGAAACAATTAGATCACAAGTGATAAACATACCAGAATGTTTCCAGATTATTTATTTAAAATAGTAAGCCAGCTCGCCAGCCAGGAATGGTGAAAACTGGCATATAAGGACGCTTGGCCTCCAGATTTGAGTTCTCCTTTTTCGAAACTGGATACAAGTCTTTGAAAAAGGTAGATGCCAGAGATGGAAGTCAAAAAGCATCCAAAAAGAAGACGTTTCAACAAGTCACTTCACACGCCTCTCTAAATGGGCACATATCCCAATGCAAGTAGTACGGCCAAGAAGAAAGAGAAGTAGTAACCCTGCTGGAGCCATAGATCTGATGAAGAGGACGCCACAAGTGAAGAACCCCCTTTCTTATTGCAATCAATAGGAAATCTGTATAAAATACTTTGATTGAATCATGTAGAACCTCTGAATGAAGCTCTCAATTGCACTGATTCGACTGATCTCTCACAATCTCAAAAGTGCTCGACATTGAAGAGATATTGTTCTTCAATGGAAGATTGTTCAAACCCTGATCACAGGAGAATGCACAGGAAGAAACACAAAGGAAAAGTTGAAATAATCCATAATGAGTTTCTCATTGCCAAAAATGCCCTTATATGCAAAAGGCACGAATTCCAAGAAAGATATGCCCTTCTTTATATTTTAAATCTTTCAAAATATATTTAAGTCATTTCAATAGTATTTGACTTAAATACTTGGGCGCCCTTTTATATTTTAAGTGATTAAAATATTAAATCACCTTTAGAAAATATTTAAGTGATTTAAAATGTATAAAGTCAATTTGACATTATAATAAAATATTAAGTTAATTAATAACTTAAATCACTCAAATAGGCATAACTTCCACAAATTTTCATAGAATCCTGTGCTGTCAGAAGCTATCAACTCCAGCACTGCCAAGGCCTGCAATGAGCTAATCCAAGAACTCTGAAAACGAGAATGACCAATCTCTCCAGAAAGTACCACTGACCCTCTAACCAATCCAGCTAGCCCACAAGGGTCCAATAAATAGGCTAACACCATCAAACATGATCATGCCAAAAAAGGGGACATTACAGTCCGCCCTCCTAGAAATTGCTTGTCCGCAAGCAATCTCAACAGCAAAGAATCAACCACTCCACCAGGATCCCAAGGATAGTGCTGTGAAATGTCCCTACTGTAATCAACTGTCTCCTGTAACTCCCAAATCTGATCAGTTGGATCATGCTGTACCCGGTCAATCTCAACACCATTTGTCACAGGAGAGAGGAACTCATAAGAAAGCAAGTCAAACCACTGACAACACCTGCTCCCTAAAACTGCACGAGATATGCTATCATCCAACATGTCTAACACGTGCATTCCATAATTGTGCATTCGAAACAGGTCATGTACATGATGACTGAAAGTGAAACCGTGTAGACTCCTGACCATGTACACACTAGGAATCTCCTCAACAAGCTCTATCTGAAATCCCGACGCACTAACGAAATGTCCGATACTATGATCGAAGCTCACTCCTAAATCAGGGTCAAGAGTAGAATCAACATCCACCTCAAAGAGCGAATTATCATAAGAAGATGTAGCATCCGCCTCATAAAGAGGATTGTGTACTAACTGAGCCTCATAACTGTACTGATCCCAATCAAACACCTCTGATCCCATGGAACTAGAAGCAAAATGATAATCCTCCTGAATCATCTCATGCTCCTCCTCTTCTAGAATCTCCTATTCTATCTTCTCACTTTTTGCATTGACGAGAATGATAGATCGCATACTCCCATCCTTAAAACCAACTTGCTGGTCCGTTAAATCAGCAATGTCATCACCCTCATAAAACCACTCCATTTGTCTATTTGAACCCTTAGGCTTAAGAGGACAATTGTGGTTTTGGTCATAAGGAGCTTTGCAATAGAAACATAGCTTCCTTCTACACAAATCATTTATTGTCTCTCGGTCCGAAGGAGCTACAAACTTCCTCTTTTCATCAACTTTTTCTAATTCCTTAGGTTCTGGATGGTTATCAGTATAGGATGTAGATGCTTCTGCATTTGACGTGAACTTACCACGTGAAGCTGTAAGTTCCATGCTACGAGCCTTTCTCATAGCTTCGTGCAAGGTAGGTGGATCAAATGCCTTGATCCAACCTTTCATTGGCTCATGGAGACCTTCTACAAATAAAATGACAAGTCTCCTTTCTGAGATTCCGGTAACCATAACCGAGAGCTTTTGAAACTCACTAATATAAGACTCCAAGCTACCCAACTTCTTCAGCTGAGCAAGGTCTCTGAAGTAAAGTTCTGGATCACGCCTGTCAAACCTCTCAACCAATCTGTCAGTGAATTCCTGGTAAGCAGTGATCCTATCATGATGGAGTGTGACCATGCCATGGTGCCATCAGTCATGTGCCATGCCATCCAGGTGAAGTGCTGCAAATCTTATGGCATCCTCTTCTGCCATTGGACGTAGTGTCAAAAAAGTGTCTAGTTTGCTCACCCAGGCTCGAGCTGTGACTTTGCCACTGCCATCAAAATTAGTTAAAGTAAGTTTGTTGGTAGCCTGCCTTAGATCATTATACTTGTTTTCAGGCCTCATATCTGTCCAGCTCCTGCCATGCTCTCTTTTCTGGCTCAAAAATCTGTCGAAGTTAAGGTGATCCTTAACTCTTTGGGGCAAAGCATCCCACTCATCATGCTGTGTCATGATGTTATCTGCAAAATTCACATCACCTCTTTCAACCACATTCTCCTCAACAGGATCATTTTTGATAAATGTTGGCCGAGTAGGCTTGTCATAGGTGCGAACTGGAGTAACTATCCTCTGTCTATCTCCATGTACACTACCTTCCTGATCTGGATCCCGATTCGGCCTTCTCTGAATGCTCAAATTCTGGACATTGGTACTTACCTGTTGAAGGATGTTCGCCACCTGTTCCTGTCCTGCAACAAGGCCTCTCATTACATCTCTGGCCTCCTTGTCCTCGTCATTAAGACAATTCCTGTATTGTCCTTCCTCATCTCTGTCAGCCATGTTATCCAACTCTAAATCTTCGTCCTGTTCGTCAAATGGAAATTCCAGAAACGGTTCAAAGGTACTTCTCTGATAACTAGGACCCCTGCATGAGTAGTACTTGTCAAACCTATTCTGATGAGACAACATCAAGACTGCTAACCCTACAGGCTGGCAGGATCAATGCTCTGATACCACTGTGATGAGCCCTGCTGGCTCTCAACTCAAACCCCAATATTTTCTTAAGTCTTAATGAGTTATTTTAGTTTTTTAGAGAAAAGTTCATAGACAAAAGAGAAGGGGCGCATCATATAAAAGCTCATAAACTATAAAACAGAGCTATTTTCTATAGTATGGAAATGCAAAAGGCATTATTTTATTGAAACAATTAGATCACAAGTGATAGACATACCAGAATGTTTCCAGATTATTTATTTAAAACAGTAAGCCAGCTCGCCAGCCAAGAATGGTGAAAACTGGCATATAAGGATGCCCGGCCTCCATATTTGAGTTCTTCTTCGAAACTAGATACAAGTCTTTGAAAAAGGTAGATGCCAGAGATGGAAGTCAAAAAGCATCCAAAAAGAAGGCGTTTCAACAAGTCACTTCACACGCCTCTCTAAATGGGAACATATCCCAATGCAAGTAGTATGACCAAGAAGAAAGAGTAGTAACCCTGCTGGAGCCACATATCTGATGAAGAGGATGCCACAAGTGAAGAACCCCCTTTCATATTGCAATCAACAAGAAATCTATATAAAATACTCTGATTGAATCATGTAAAACCTCTGAATGAAGCTCTCAACTGCACTGATTCGACTGATCTCTCACAATCTCAAAAGTGCTCGACATTGAAGAGATATCGTTCTTCAATGGAAGATTGTTCAAACCCTGATCACAGGAGAATGCACAGGAAGAAACACAAAGGCAAAGTTGAAATAATCCATAATGAATTTCTCATTGCCAAAAATGCCCTTATATGCAAAAGGCACGAATTCCAAGAAAGATACGCCCTTCTTTATATTTTAAATCTTTCAAAATATATTTAAGTCATTTCAATAGTATTTGACTTAAATACTTGGGCACCCTTTTATATTTTAAGTGATTAAAATATTAAATCACCTTTAGAAAATATTTAAGTGATTTAAAATGTATAAAGTCAATTTGACTTTATAATAAAATATTAAGTTAATTAATAACTTAAATCACTCAAATAGGCATAACTTCGACAAATCTTCATAGAATCCTGTGTCGTTAGAAGCTATCAACTCCAGCACTGCCAAGGCTTGCAATGAGCTAATCCAAGAACTCTGAAAACGAGAACGACCAATCTCTCCAGAAAGTACCACTGACCCTCTAACCAATCCAACTAGCCCACAAGGGTCCAATAAATAGGCTAACACCATCAAACACGATCATGCCGAAAAAAGGGACATTACAGAAGGTCACCCATCCCAGTACTACTCCAACTCAAGCACACTTAACCACAGAGTTTTCCCCAAGGTTAAGCCCACTTATCTTGCAACCCCATTTGCAAAACCTTTAGCAAGTGTTGTGCTTTATGAAGCATTCATTATAGAGCCCCTTTAGCTCATCAATTGATAAGTAGGAGGCATTTTCCACGTGTCAAATTGTGATATTGCTATTAGGATTCAATCATGTAGTTTTATGAGTCAAACTCATTGACCCATGTTTCACGAGTAGTGGTTCACAAGAACCAATCTCTCATGAAAATGAATGGTCCACTTAGCACTCATTGCATCTAGGTGATGCTCACAAAGGTGAAGCATTGGGCCTTCCTTGGAGGTCACCCATCCCAGTACTACTCTAGCTCAAGCACACTTAACCACAAAGTTTTCCCCAAGGTTAAGCCCACTTAGCTTGCAACGCCATTTGCAAAACCTTCAGCAAGTGTTGTGCCTTATGAAGCATTCATTTTAAAGCCTCTTTAGCTCATCAATTGATAAGTAGGAGGCATTTTCACATGTCAAATTGTGATATTGCTAGCCGAATTCAACCGTGTGGTTTTACGAGTCAAACTCATTGACCCATGTTTCATGAATAGTGGTTCACAAGAACCCATCTCTCATGAGAATGAATGGTCCACTTAGCACTCATTGCATCTAGGTGATGCTCATAGAGGTGAAGCACTGGGCCTTCTCGAGAGGTCACCCATCCCAGTACTATTCCAGCTCAAGCGTGCTTAACCACAAATTTTTCCCCAAGGTTAAGCCCACTTAGCTTGCAACCCCATTTGCAAAACCTTTAGCAAGTGTTTTTCCTTATGAAGCATTCATTATAGAGCCCCTTTAGCTCATCAATTGATAAGTAGGAGGCATTTTCCACGTGTCAAATTGTGATATTGCTATTAGGATTCAATCGTGTAGTTTTACGAGTCAAACTCATTGACCCATGTTTCACAAGTAGTGGTTCACAAGAACCCATCTCTCATGAGAATGAATGGTCCACTTAGCACTCATTGCATCTAGGTGATGCTCACAGAGGTGAAGCATTGGGCCTTCCCAGGAGGTCACCCATCCCAATACTACTCTAGCTCAAGCGCGCTTAACCACAAAGTTTTCCCCAAGGTTAAGCCCACTTAGTGTTGAGATTAAGGTGTCTCAACCTTAGTGTCCTAATATTGATTTATTTAATGTATTATTGTATTTGTATGTATTATTTAATTGCCTACATTGTCTTGTCATCAATTAGGACCCACTGGCTAGGTGGCATCCTTGTTGGAGGTGATTGGATGACACATCATCATCCCAAGTGGAGGTAGGCATCTCCTTTTAGAATCTTGGACCTATGAAAAGTTATGATAGCTTATGACAGATTTTATGACATGCCATAATGTATCTTTTTGCATGGAGAAAGTTGGCGCCCAAGTTGGGTTATGACAAGTTGTAAGAAAATCAGGTATTCTCAGTCGGTTATGACAAATTCTCTTACAACTGTAAGTGGTGTCAGTTATGATAGATTCTATGATAGCTGTAAGATGTGTAAGGCATCTATCATAGCCTACTTTTAGCATATTTTGGGCGCCCAAACTTGAGGAAGGAATATTTGCATATTATGACAATTGTAAGGGGTGTAAGGGAATATGTTACATGTGTCCAAATGCATGTTATGGTGTGGAAGATTGTGTCATGTGGATTTGGATGCCCATTCTCTTCTAGATTCTCCTTCTTGCTTGCATCTCTCTATATATTGGATTCCTTGCATTGTAGAATGCATAGTTTGTTTGCAAGTAACGAAGTGCTACTAGATTCACTCCAGAATAGGTGTTTTCTTTGAAACATTTGTTGAAGAAGCTTTGTACTTGGGGCTGCATTGTAATCTTTATTTCAGATAATACATTAGTACTATGCTTTTGGAGGGTGGGATTTTTTTACTCGAAAGGGTTTTCCCCATGTATATCTGGTGTTGTTTGTTTGATGTGTTCTTGCTTTTTTTACCTTCTATTCTCTGTATGCGTTTCTATGTTTGTAACTAAATAAGGTGTTAAAAGAAAATTTTGTAACTCTCCCCTACTTAGGTTAGTGTAGGAAGCTGTTTCAACTCACCCAACTTCCTTTTAGTTGGTATTAGAGCATGGCCAACCTTGATTCCTTTATTGGGTTAGAAGGGTTTTTTTAGTTGATCTTGTTTCAGTGGGAGTTTTGCAAAAGTGTATTGCATGACCTTGTAGGAAAATGATGGAAAACACATCCACAAGGATTGAGATGGAGAAGTTTAACTGTGGTAATTTTGAGCTTTGGAAGCTTAAGATGGAAGATATGCTCATAGATTGTGAGCTATGGGTTTCTATTTCTAGAACCAAACCATTGGGCATGAAATAAGAAGACTGAGATCTCATGGATCAGAAAGCCAAGGGCTTGATTAGAATCTGTTTGACTGATTCCATTCTCTTGAATGTTCATGAAGAGAAGACTATTGCTTCTTTGTGGAAGAAACTTGGAGATGTTTATCAGGCTAAATCCTTGGTAAACACGCTATTCTTGAGAAAGATGTATCTTTCAAGACGGCCAAGGAGGCCCTTGTTGTTCATGGTAGACCGAAGGAGAAAGGAAAAAAGAAGGACAAGAAATCTAAGTCAAAGTCTTCGAGGAGATCTAAGTGTTTTGGTAAGAAAACCAAGGAAAAATGTTGGAATTGTGGCTAAACTGGTCACTTTCATAAAGATTGCAAGAAGGAGGAGAAGAAGAAAAACAAGTCTTTCTCCGATTCTGAATTTGAAAAATCATCCCAAGATGAAGGATAAGCATTTATTGCAACCCTTGCAACCCATGCATTAGAAGATGTATGGTTGATAGATTTGGGTGCATTCTTCCACATGACCTCTCATAGAGGTTGGTTTTCAAAGTATGAAGAGTATGATGGCGGGAAGGTGTACTTGAGTGATGACTCTCACCTGAAGATTGTTGGCCGTGGAAGAGTCAAAAGTAGATTTCCTAATGGATGAGTGAAAGGAATTGATGGTGTCATGCATATCTTGGGTTTGGCACAAAACTTTCTTTCTATATGTAAACTGAATGATTCAAGAGTTCAATTTGTTTTCTCTGGTGGAGGATGCAAAATGACAAGAGGAGCTATGATGTTGGCTAAGGGTGTTCATGTTGGCACTTTGTACAAGCTAGATGCATGCATAGTACAGTGCAATAGTTCTTCTAATGTATCGAAGAAGAGACCTTTGGATTCTTCATCGTCACCGTTAGATCATGTAGTAAAGAAGCGTTTTGCAGCTACATCCAATGGTCATGCATTTTGGGTACCTAAGGGTGCTCATTCCATGGAAATGGAGCTTCTTGTAGAGAAGACAATGTTATGGCACCATCAACTTGGTCATATTGGTGAGAAGGGTCTTGGAACCCTAAAAAATAAGAGCCTTGTTGAAGGTTTTGATGATTGTAATCTCGAGTTTGAATTTTACGAATATTGTGTTTATGGAAAACAACACTGTGTTTCTTTTTACTCTAGTTCTCAT
Organism: Sequoia sempervirens; assembly: GCA_007258455.2. NCBI lineage: Eukaryota > Viridiplantae > Streptophyta > Pinopsida > Cupressales > Cupressaceae > Sequoia > Sequoia sempervirens. The sequence continues at coordinate 349,515,725 of VDFB02000015.1, read as the reverse complement.
AAGTCTTATGGGGTTTTGGACTATGTTCATTTAGATGTTTTTGGTCCTGTGAATGTTCCTTCGTTATCAAGATTTGTATATTTTGATTCTTTCATAGATGATTATAGTAGGACATTCACTTATTTTCTTAGAAGTAAAGTTGAATCCTTCAGTCAGTTTAAGGAGTTTAAGGCATTGGTAGAAAACTAGATTAGCAAAAAGATTAAGTGTTTGAGGACTGACAATGGTGGCGAGTTTTGTTCCACAAAGTTTGACAAGTTCTATAAAGAGCACGAGATTGAGAGACATAGACAACTCCCTACACTCCACAAAAAAATGGAGTTGCAGAGAGGACGAGCAAAACATTGATGGAGAGAGCTAAGAGTATGTTGAGTGGTGCTAACCTCGAACAAAAGTTTTGGGCTGAAGCTTCGCAACCAAATACTCTAAGATGTCTCATTGAAGGCTTTTCACCAAACCACGCCTCCATAGGTGTCTTTCCAACAAGTGTTGATGTAGGAGAGCTCAAGAAGCTTTGAAAGTTCTAAAGAAGAAGAAGAACCTCAACCTCAACCTTTGAGGAGGTCTACATAAGTTAGGTGGCAACCAGAAAGGTTTGGTTATTCACTATTAGATTCCAGTTGCATTTTTGCTTTGATTGCTAACACTAATGAGCCTAGGACTATTAGAGTGGATATGGGTATGAGTGGTGCAAATTCTTGGATAAAATCCATGGACGAGGAGATGGTTGCATTAAAGAAAAACAAGACTTGGGATTTGGTACCTTTTCCTGTTGGATGTAAACCTATCAGTTGTAAATGGGTTTTCAAGAAGTGTGGTCCTGATGGCAGTATTGAGAAGTATAAGGCAGTTGGTCACTAAGGGGTTTTCACAGGTGGAGGGAATTGATTATGGGGATATATTCCCTCATGTTGTGAAGCTGACATCTATCCAGTTCCTGTTATCACTTGCAGCTACATATGACTTAGAAGTGGAACAAATGGATTTGAAGACAACGTTCCTTCATGGTGACTTGGAGGAAGAGATTTACATGTCACAGGCAGAGCATTTCATTGAAAAAGGTAAAGAAAATTTAGTTTTCAAACTAAAGAAGTCTCTTTATGGTCTGAAACAATCTCCTAGAGTGTGGTACCAAAATTTTGATACCTATGTGTTGTCATTGGGATTTAAAAGATCTAAATTTGACCATTGTGTATATTATAAATCTGATAATGGTCGCATTCTCATTATTGTTTTATACATAGATGATATGTTGTTTATTAGGAATGGTAAGTATGATTTCATATTTAAAGTTTCAATTGTCAGCATAGTTTGAGATGAAAGACCTAGGTGCAGCTAGGTACATTCTGGGAATGGAGATCCTGAGAGACAAAGCTAACAAAAAGATTTGGTTAAGCCATAACAAGTATGTGAACTTAGTGTTGGAGAGATTCAACATGGTATATTGCAGATACTTAGTTGTCCCTGTGATGTAGGGGACAATTTTTTTTGTGAATGATTGTCCAAAATATCCTACTAAGATGGAGGAAATGACTAGAGTATCATATATGAGTGCAATTGGAATTTTTATGTATGCGATGGTGTGTATGAGACCAGACATTGCCCAAGTAGTGGGAGTCCTTAGTTGTTTTATGGCTAATCCTGGACAAGTACATTGGGATGCGGTTAAGAGAGTGTTTAGATATTTACAAGGTACTTCTGAGTATGCTTTATGTTTTCATGGTTATCCTACTGGACCTCAAAATTCTATGAGTACTTGAGGATATGCTAATTCAAATTGGGCAGGTGACATTGACATCAAAAGATCCACCAGTGGTTACATGTTTATGATGTTTGGTGGTGCTATTCGTTGGATGAGTAAGTAGTAGGATGTAGTCACATTGTCCACGAAAAAGGCATGGTATATGGCTGCTACTCATGCTTGTAAGGAAGCCATTTGGCTTAAGAGATTATGTTTTGATATTGGTTTAGATGCAGGACAAATTATTGTTTGTTGTGAGAGTCAAAGTGTGATTTGTCTAGCAAAGAATCCTACCTTCCATGCCAGAACAAAGCACATTGATGTTTAGTATCATTTTGTTCGTGATATGGTAGAATATGGAAAGGTGAACTTGGAAAAGGTTGACACTTTTGTGAATGTTGCAGATGCACTGACGAAACTAGTAAGCACAAAGAAGTTCAAATGGTGCTCTGATTCCATGGGCCTTGGGGCCCTAAGCAGATGATTTCATATGACTCTTGGTAGGTCTTTGACAAGTGGAAGAATGTTGGGATTAAGGTGTCTCAACCTTAAATTCCTAATATTGATTTATTTAATGAATTATTGTATTTGTATGTATTATTTAATTGCCTACATTGTCTTGTCATCAATTGGGATGGGTGGCATCCCTGTTGGAGGTGACTGGATGACACATCATCATCCCAATTGGAGGTAGGCGTCCCACTTTGGAATCTTGGACCTATGACAAGTTATGACAGATTCTGTGATGTGTCATAAGGTATCTTTTTGCATCGAGAAAGTTGGTGCCCAAGTTGGGTTATGACAGGTTGTAAGAGAATCGGGTATTCTTGGTCGATATTGACAAATTTTCTTACAACTATAAGTATTGTCAGTTATGATAGATTCTATGAAATTTTTAAGATGTGTAAGGCATTTGTCATAGCCTATTTTTATAATATTTTGGGCACCCAAGCTTGAGGAAGGAATATTTTCATGCTATGAAAATTGTAAGGGGTGTAAGGGAATATGTTACATGTGTCCAAATGCATGTTATGGCATGGAAGATTGTGCCATAAGGATTTGGACGCCCATCCTCTTCTAGATGCTTCTTCTTGCTTGCATCTCTCTATATATTAGATGCCTTGCATTGTAGAATGCATATTTTGTTTTAAGGTAATGAAGTGTTGTTGGATTCACTCCAGAATAGGTGTTTGCTTCGAAACACTTATTGAAGAAGCTTTGTACTTGTGGCTGCATTGTAATCTTTATTTCAGATAATACAGTAGTACTATGCTTTTGGAGGGTGGGGTTTTTTACTTGGAAGGGTCTTCCCTACATATATTTGGTGTTGTTTGTTTTATGTGTTCTTGTTTTTACCTTCAATTCTCTATATGTGTTTTTATGTCTATAATTGAATAAGGTGTTCAAAGAAAATTTTGCAACTCTCCCCTACTTAGGTTACTGTAGGAAGTTGTTTCTGCTCACCCAAATTCCTTTCACTTAGTTTGCAACCCCATTTACAAAACCTTTAGCAAGTGTTATGCCTTGTGAAGCATTCATTATAGAGCCCCTTTAGCTCATCAATTTATAAGTATGAGGTATTTTCCATAGCGTGTCAAATTGTGATATTGCTATCATGATTCAACCATGTAGTTTTACGAGTCAAACTCATTGATCCATGTTTCACGAGTAGTGGTTCACAAGAACCCATCTCTCATGAGAATGAATGGTCCACTTAACACTCATTGCATCTAGGTGATCCTCATAGAGGTGAATCACTAAGCCTTCCCCGGAGGTCAACTTCTAAATTGCAAGTTTAAATGAATGAGAAAATTTCAATCGACCTTGCAAATGAGTCATCATATTCCTCATCACTAACATGAAATCCACATCGAACATTCTAACATCCTACAAGCTTTGAAAGACCATTTTGACCTCGTTGCTCAAAATGTTGAAATCACCCATTGAGGTGGGAAAATGAAAACCACAAGGACAATTGTTCTCTAACATACCAATGCAAAGGAAATCTCAAATTTAAAGAAATTTAATCAAAACAACCTCAACAACAAACTTCTCAATGTTAAGGGACCAAATTTTTTAGTATAAAATATTCTTGAAGAGAAGCTTGTGAGCTACCATAGGTAGAACCATTGAGACCAAATGCTGTTGCAAGTATGAAGGTGTTGTCATTGATATAAACAACCTTGTGTTGTCATTGGTGTCAATTGTGTAGTGGTTGAGAGATATTGTTGTTATATGTGCTAAAGATGTGGATATTGAAAATTTTGATAAAAAGAGGAAACATTGTGTTACAGTATTGATCTGTGTTGAAAATGTGTGTTTTGGTTTTGCTCCGCATTTCTTCTAAGGTGAAGATCTACTTGTGTGATTTGGATATATTGGTTACAAATGTTCAAATATGTTATATTCAAGAGCTGGTATGTTGGATCGTATTACAATAGAAGTTGTGTTCATCAGTGTGTGACTGAGTATTGTAGAGGTGTCTAGGATAAATGTTTTGGATTTGCATTTCTTTGTAGTTATGTTTCAGGACTTGTGGTTATGAGTGAGAGTTGATGGTGATGGTCTCTTTCCTGTGTCAAGAGGATTCGTGGTTTGGTGCTTCAAAAGATAAAATTTCAAATAATAGTGTTTGGCAGAGTTTTTTGAGTGTACAAACCTTGTGCATTCTTCAGGTGGAAGTTGTTACAAAGGATTTTGATGGATTTCAATGTGTTGGAGGAATATTCTAGATTGTGTTCAAGTGTGGGTTGTGGTTTGCAAATTTTCTTTGAGTTTAAGGAAGCGTGTACTTAAGAGTTTAATGGTGTTTGCACGGGTAAGGACTAACCTGGTGTTCACACTACATGTGAAGGATAAATATTTTTGTGGTAGCATGTGGTTAAGTGGTGTTGTTGATTTGGGTTCCAATTAAGTTTTGATGTGGTCCCCATTCACTTCTATCCACCACAAAAGTGCTTTGGCGATGACCTAATTTGAATTTGCACATTTGAGGTGCATTGTCAACCTTGGGGAGGGTTTCAAGGTTGAGGATGGTATAAGTATGAGTTGAATTGTTGAAGGAGGTTAAGATAGATGCAAGATAGATGAGTGTACAAAGTGTATGTCGATGTGAGTGATGTGAAATTGAGTAGAGTAGTGTGAAATTTCAATTGTTGGATTACTAGATGTAGCGAGCAGAAGGTGTCTACAATAAGTCAAATAGACTCAAAAGGTGTTGGAGCTATTGTGGTAGAATCGCTGATGCATTGAGATCATGTTCTCTGTGTAACATTTCTTCTCTATTTTCTTTTTGTACTTTGGGAGTGAGCCTTGGCTGTGACACTTTTTGGATAGTTTGTCCTATTTTGGTGGTGAGCCCTTGTAATAGATTTTTCTATTACTTATATTGTGAGCTAATCCTCACCGTGGTTTTTACCTTCTTGGGTTTTGCACACAAATTTGGTGTTCTCTTATGTTTGGTGTTGAGTTGTTTAAGTTTCTGTTATATGCTTTTCATGTTAAAACTTCATAACAGATTAAGGGTTTAATGAATGCATGTGGATCTGAATATTAATGAGGGTTTTGATGTTTTGATAAGATAAAAGTGATTCACCCTCCCTCTCAGTTTTCTTGTTCATTCAACAATTGGTTTTAGATCAAGGTTCCTTGGGGAAAATCTTAACAACTTGAGGTAGATTTGGGATGGAAAACAAGGAGATCCCTATGTTTGATGGCACAGACTATTCATTTTTGAAAGTGAAGATGGAAGGCTATCTGGTTTACTTTGGATATGATGTCTTGCAACTAGTAAAGACTAATTACACTATACCTGCAAATGGACCAAACACAAGTGATGAGATCAAGGCCTATGAAACAAATGGTAAAGCAAGGTTTTTCTTTTGTGTAGTATTGCAAATTTTGAATTAGTGAAAGCTATGGATTTGAAAACTACTAAAGAAAGTTGGGATAAGTTGGAAAGTATTTATGAAGGAGGTTATGGTCAAACAAGCTAAGATGCAAAATATGAAGACACAATTTGAGAACCTGTGAATGTTTGAAGAAGAAAATATCACAAGCTACATGCAGAGAGTTGATGAAATTGTCAGTGTAACCAGAGGTATTAGAGGAAAGGTCAAAGAAGCTAAAGTGGTAAAGAAAATTCTTAGATACCTTACTAAAGATTACAGTTATAAATTTTCTCCTATTGAGGAACTCAAAACCTAGATCAGTATTCTAAAGATCAATTGTATGGCTCTTTAACTAATTTTGAGATGAGAGAGTTTGGTACTAACAATGGTGCAAAGATTGAGATTACTTTTAAGGCTGCTAAAACAAAGAAGACTGAAGAACCAATTCAGGAAGATATTGATGATGTGGAGGATAACTTTGTGAGAAGAATGAGAAGAGGTACTGGTAAGTATAAAGGTAAATTACCTTTCAAATGTTTCAGATGTGGAAAAATAGGTCACTATGCTTCAAGATGCCCAAACAGCGCTGTGAATGGAAAAAACAAGGAGAATAAAGGTAAACAAGTTAAGAAAATCTATTATGTTAGAGAAGATGTTGGTATTTATGATGATGAATATGATTATGGATATCTTGCTGATGATGAATGCTTGTTCCTAGATTTAAAAGATGAATCTCTTTTTGCAAACTCTAAAAGATGTGTGAAGAAAAGTGCTCCAAAGACAAAGGTTAAGACTGAAGGTACTTTGGTATATGATTTTCATGTTAGAAAAGATAAGAACTATTGGATAATTGAAAGTGGCTGCTCAAATCATATGATAGGAGATAAGAGTAAGTTTGTTAAACTTGAAAAATATGATGGATGACTTGTTAGATTTGGAGATGATTCAAGTGCTAAGATTTGTGGAATAATTTTAATCATTTTTGATGGAAAGCATAATACTGATGATGTTTACTATTTCAAGGGTTTAAAGAATAACCTTTTGAGTGTTGGAAAAATGTGTAGCAAAAGAGATAACCTTATTTTTTAGGATGATGGATGCGAGATCAAAAAAGGGTATGAAACTATGATTTTTGTTGGAAAGAGGACATATGGAAATGTTTATTAGCTCAAGGGTGTTGATGGTCATTTCTTTATGACTTGGATTAATGAAATTTGGTTATGGCACAGGAGGATGTGTCACATCAATTTTGATAACTTGGTTGGAATCAGTTCAGTTCAAGGAGTGAGAGATTTTCCAAGGATTACAAAGCCTATCAATGCTATTTGTAATGAATGTCAAATTCAAAAACAAACAAGGAGAAATTTCAAGGGTAAAAAACAATATTCTACTGGATTGTTGGAATTGGTGCATATAGACCTTTGTGGTCATAAAAAAGTGAGAATTCTTCAAGGTGACAAGTATTTCATGCTTTTAATGTTGCAAGTATGAATAAGTATGGTGGTGTTGTCATTGATGTCAACACAATATAGGTTGTTGTAGATAAAGGAAATAAGTGATTGCAAGTGGTGCATGTATAGTTGAGATATTGTAGATATTTTGTGAGTACATGGGGCTATCTTTATGATGTCACAGGTGTGGTGATATGATGAGTTACCAAGTACTTTTGAGAAAATTAATAAATAGTGAAGAAAAAATTGTGTGTGTTCAGAATGTGATTCAGTATGTGCTTCATCTTATGTGTTGATCCTATGCTTGTGTGGATCTGTAGTGTTGTTGATGAGAATACTTGGGTGATATATCTATGATTATAGCTTCTGGTTTGATGAAGAGTGAAAGTTGAGTTCACTCGTTTGTGAATTGGTCTGGCAGAGTTGTTTGTTTGTGGACTAGGAGAAATGCATTTGCTCAGCAGTCCTCCAATGGTTTGTTTCAAGTCTTGTGGATCTAAAAGAAGGCTTGTAATGGTGTTATCTGTGCTCTATCAAAGGTGTTCATGGTTTGGTGCTCCGGAAGACTAGTTTCAAAGGTACTATGTGTGTTGTACAATCCAGATGGACTGATGGAAAGTGTTTTGTGTATGAAGGTTGTTGCAGTTGCTACGGATGAATCTAAAGGTATGTAAGATGTGATCCAATGTAAGGTGAAGCAAGTTATGTGGTCCACATGTTATCTTCTTGTTTTGGAAGCGTGTACATCAAAGTTCATTGGTGTTTTCATTAGGTTTGGCCAACCTAGTTTTTACATGTCATGCAAAGGATAAGTATCAATTAGTGAAGCGTGTGATTGATCGAAGATGTTGTTTTACATCTTGGTTAAGTGTTGGTTTGGCCCGCTCCCATTCTCTTCCACCGTGGGAATGTTGAGTTTTTGACCTAATTTGAATTTGTAAAATGAAGAGTGTGTAGCTGAACTTGGAGAAAGTTTCTAAGGTTGAAGATGGTATAAATACAAGAAAAGATGTTAAGGAATATACACCACAAGTGAGAGAATCAAGGTAGATGTGAGAGATTGTGTGAAAGTGAATTGAGGCAACAAGGACTTCAATGTGTTAGACTCCTAAAAGTAGTGAGTTGATGCTGTCTGCAATTCTCTGATCAAGGCTGTAGATGTGTGCAAGTAGATGTGGTAGATTTTCTGTTGCATTGAGATAATGTTCTCTGTGTAAGCGTCTTTTTTCTATATTTCTTTGTCTGTAGGCAGTGAGCCTCCCTTCTGGATAGTGAATCCTATCTTGGGTAGTGAGCCCTCTGGCAGTGAGCCTCTTTGTAAATGGTTTTGAAATTACTCTTATATTGTGAGTTAATCCTCACCATGGTTTTTCCCTTATTGGGTTTTCCACATAAATCTGGTGTTTCTTGTGTTGATATTGCTTTCTATTATTTTCACTTCATGCTCATACTTAATAATAGATTAAAGTGGATGTGGAGCTAATAATTGTTTGAGATTTGTGATGAATGTGATTGGTGACAACCAATTCACCCCCCTCTCAGTTGTCTTGTTCATTTCAACAATTGGTATTAGATCTTTGGTTCCTTGAAGAAGAGCTTAACCACTTGAGGTAGATCCGATGACACATAAATTGAAAATCCCTATGTTTGATGGATATGACTATAGTTTCTGGAAAGTGCACATGAGATGTTTCCTTATCTCTCTTGGCTACAAGACTTGGAAAGCTATTGAGACAAAATATGTTGAGCCAACAAGTGGTCCTTCTTCTGTAGATGAGATTTTTGCCTATGAAGAAAATGGAAAAACAAGGTATGCAATCTATAGTGCTTTATCTAAGACTGAGCGAACAAAAGTTATTTCATTATAGAGTCAAATTATCAAAGAAGTTAACAACTAAGCACAAATATGAGAACTTGAAAATGGAAGAAGGTGAAGACATTGCAAGATACTTTTAGAGGGTTGACATTGCAGTAAATGAAGTAAAAAATCAAGGTGGTACTCTGACAGATGAAGATGTAATGGAGAAGATTCTGATGATCCTACCAGAGAGCTACAATGACAAGGTCTCAGCCATTGAGGAAGTTTATGATCCAAAGACATTCACTAAATAACAACTATTTGGAACCTTGAACACATTTGAAATGAGGAAATTTGGAAAAGAAAAGGAGAAAATATAAACTGCCTTCAAAGCCACAAGGTCAAAAGATGATCTAGATAGTGAAGGTTCAAAGGAGTTGGAAGAAAATTTTACAAGGAAATTAAAGAAAGGTACCGACAAGTACAAATGTAAGCTACCTTTTAAATGTTTCAGTTGTGGAAATATTGGTAACTATGCTTCAAGATGTCCAAATAGAGCCATACACAAGAAGAGCAAAGACAATAAAGACAAAAAGGATAAAAAGTTCAAGAAATTGTATTATGTTAGAGAAGATGTTGGAATTTCTGATGATGAATCTGATATTATGGATGATAAAAATGAATGCATGTTTCTAGCCTTAGAGAATAAATTAGAGTCTACTAACCATGGAAGATGTGCAAGGGAATGTGGTCCGGAAAACAAGAAGGAAGAGATGGAAGCTACTCTAGTTACTACTTTTCATGCTAGACAAGACAAAGACTATTAGGTAATTGACAATGGTTGCTCAAATTATATGACCAGATATAAAATTAAGTTTACTAAAATTGAAAAGTGTGATGAAGGATTAGTCATGTTTGGAGATGATTCTAGTGCAAAGATTGTTGGAAAAGAAACAATTATTTTTTATGGAAAACACAATACTGATGATGTCTATTATGTTAAGGGATTAAGGCATAATCTCTTGAGTGTTGGATAAATGTGTAGCAAAGGATTTAAGCTTGTGTTTTAGGATAATACTTGTGAGATCATAAAAGGGTCTAGAACCATGGTAGCTACAGGAAGAAGAAAATGTGGAAACATTTATCAGCTTAAGGGTGTTGATGGTTAGTTTTTTTGTGTCTCAAGTTAATGAAAGTTGGCTATGGCACTGGAGGATGGGACATGTAAAATTTGACAACCTCATTAGGATTAGTTCAAGAGAAGCTGTCAGGGATCTGCTAAAAATCACAAAGCCTACCTATGCTGTTTGCATATGTATCCAGTTGGGAAAGAAAACAACTTGCAGCTTTACAGGAAAAGAACAATCAACTAACAAAATGTTGGAATTGATTCATATAGACCTCTATGGTCCTACAAGAACAAGAAGTCTTAATGGTGACATGTATTTTATGCTTTTCATCGATGATTATTCTAGAATGACATGGGTTACTTTTCTTAGGGAGAAAGCTCAAGCTCTAGATAGATTCAAGGTGTTCAAGGCTATGGTAGAGAATGAAGTGAACTTGAAAAATAAAATGTTTAAGGTTTGATAGAGGTGGAGATTTAATTTCCAATGGTTTAATATGTTTTGTGAAGAGCATGGCATAAAGAGGCATCTTTCTGCTCTTAGAACTCCTTAGCAGAATGGAGTTGTTAAGAGGAAGAGAACTAGACAGTTCAAAAAGCTGCAAGGACTATGATGAATGAGGAAAATGTACTTGAGGTATACTGGAGAGAAGAAATTCACACTGTTGTCTATATTCTTAATAGAGTTCAGATCAAAAGCAACAACACAAAGACTCCTTATGAATTGTGGTATGGAAAAATTCCTATTGTTAAGTACTTTAAGGTGTTTGGAAGAAAATGTTATATTAAAAGAGATGATGAGACTATAGAAAAGTTTGATTCAAGATGTGATGAAGGTATTTTCCTTGGATATTCAACCAAAAGCAAAGCATATAGATGCTACAATAAAAGATTGAGAAAGATTGTTGAAAGTGCAAATGTAAAAGTTGATGAAAATATGTACAGTTCAGTTGAAATAAGCGAAGATGAACCATATGAACTTGTTTGCGGACAAGAGAAAGAGAAGAATAAGGAAGAAGAAGAATAGATTGAAGAAGAAGAATCTTCAAAATCTACTCCTAAGACTCCAAAATATGTATAGAAAAATCATCCAGAAGAACAGATAATTGGAGACCGAGGCAAAGGTGTAATGAAAAGAAGCAAAGTGGTAGTAGCTTAGGTAAAATTGTGTTTAATTTCCAAGATAGAACCTAAAATAGTGTGTGAATCATGAAACGATGAAAATTGGGTTAGAGCAATGAAAGAGGAATTGCAATAGATAGAGAAAAAAAAGACATGGGAATTGGTTCCTAGACCGATAAACAAGAATATAATTGGTTCAAAATGGGTATTCAAGAATAAGTTGAATGAGAATGGTGAAGTAGGAAGAAAAAAAGAAAGGCTTGTGTGCAAAGGTTATTCACAGGTTGCAGGAATAAAATTTGAGGAGACATTTTCCCCAGTGGCGAGAATGGAGGCTATTTAGATATTTTTGCTATTTTCTGCTCACAAAGATTTCAAGGTATACCAGATGGATGTTAAGAATACATGCCTGAATGGAGAATTGGAAGAAGAGGTATACATGGAACAACTGGAGGGATTTCCATTATCAGATCAATTGGACATGGTCTGTAAGTTGAAAAAGGCATTGTATGGACTTAAACAGGTTCCCAGAGCATGGTATGCAAGGTTGGACAAGTATTTGACACAACAAAGGTTCTATAAAGGCTCTATGGGCAGTAATATCTATTTCAAGGTTGAAGGAAACAAAATATTGATAGTGGTTGTGTATGTTGATCATATTATCTTTGGAGGAAATGAGGGTATGTGCTTGAAATTTGTAGAGGAGATGCAAAAAGAGTTTGAAATGTCTTTGATTGGCGAGTTGAATTTTTTCCTCGAACTTCAAGTGAATCAAGCTGATAAAGGAATATTCATTTCACAATCCAAGTATGTTAAAGAATTGCTGAAGAATTTTGGAATGGATGAATCCAAATCAGTCTATACCCCTATGGTGACTGGATGCAAACTAAGGATGTTGAATCTCCTAAAGTTGATCAAAGCAAGTAAAAATCTATGATTGGTGGACTGTTGTATCTTACTGCTACTAGAATGGATATCATGCATGCAATATGTTTGGTTGCAAGATTTCAAGAAGAACCCAAAGAAACACATGTTACAACTATGAAAAGGATATTCAAATATCTAAAAAGGACTCCAGATTATGGTTTTTGGTATCCTAAGGATACCGATTTTACTTTAAGTGCTTACACTGATGTAGATTGGGTTGGTTGTGTAGATGATCATAAGAGTACAAGTGGTGGTGCATTATTTCTTGGATACAAATTAGTTTCATGGCTAAGCAAGAAACAAGATTCAGTTTCTTTATCAACTGTAGAGGTTGAGTACATAGCAGCAACATCTTGTTGCATAGAGGTACTATGGATGAAGCAAACATTGAAGGATATTGGAGTGATGTGTGATGATCCTATCTCTATCTTATGTGATAATACAAGTGCAATAAATATTTCAAAGAATACGGTAATGCATTCAAGGAAAAAGCATATATCTATCAGATATCATTTCTTAAGAGAGAAGGTATTGGAGAATGAAGTCAGGCTTGAATTTGTGCCTACAAAGGATCAAATTGCTGATATATTTACTAAGGCTCTTCCTAAGAATACTTTTGAGTATCTCCGAGAGAAGTTGGGGGTTACTGCCCCTCCTTCTTTGAACTAGGTGCACATAGAGGTGCATCAGTCCAGTGGATCTATAGATTCATCATTTGTCTAGATTGATGACTGGGATCTACTCCTCAAGGGGAGTAGAAAGTATCACTGTTGTTGTATGATATGTGTGTTGTCATGGGTGCACTCCTAAGGGGGAGTGATCAAAATTATATATGGTTGAAGAATTACGTAATTTTTTTTTGCCGTTGATGTTGAAAGGGGGAGAGAGAGTCATGTGAAAAAGAATAGTGAAAGAAAATGATATTGTTGTCTTTGATGGTTTTTCACATCATGTGTTTCCATTAATGACAAAGGGGGAGATTTTTGCAAGTATGAATGAGTATGGTGGTGTTGTCATTGATGTCAACATAGCATAGGTTGTTGCAGAGAAAGGGAACAAGTGATTGCAGGTGGTGCATGTATAGTTGAGATACTGTAGAGAAGTTGTGAGTATATGGAGCTATCTTTATGATGTTGCAGGTGTGCTGATATAATGAGTTACCAAATGCTTTTGAGAAAATTAATAAATAGTGAAAACAAAATTGTGTGCATGTTCAGAATGTGCTCAAGTATGTGCTCCACATTTCTTCTGTGTTGATCCTATGCTTGTGTGGATTTGTAGAGTTGTTGATGGGAATCCTTGGGTGATATATCCTAGATTATAGCTTTTGGTTTGATGAAGAGTGAAAGTTGAGTTCATTGGTTTGTGAATTGGTCTGGAAGAGTTGTTTGTTTGTGGACTAGGAGAAATGTATCTGCTCTGTAGTACTCCAATGGTTTGTTTTAGGTCTTGTGGATCTTAAATAAGGCTTGTAATGGTGTTATCTATGCTCTATCAAAGGTGTTCATGGTTTGGTGCTCTAGAAGACTAGTTTCAAAGTTACTATGTGTGTTTGTATAGTCTTGATGGACTAATGGAAAGTGTTCTATGTATGAGGTTGTTGCAGTTGCTGCAGATGAATCTAAAGGTATCTAAGATGTGTTCTAGTGTAAGGTGAAGCAAGTTATGTGGTTCACATGTTATCTTCTTGTTGCGAAGTGTACTTCAAAGTTCATTGGTGTTTTCATTAGGTTTGGTCGACCTGGTGTTTACACATTAGGAAAAGGATAAGTATTAATTAAGGAAGTGTGTGATTGATCCAATATGTTGTTTTGTGTCCTAGTTAAGTGTTGGTTTGGCCCGATCTCATTCTCTTCCATCGCGGGAATGTTGAGTTTCTGACCTAATTTGAATTTGTAAAATTAAGAGTGCATAGCCAACCTTGGAGAAATTTTCTAAGGTTGAAGATGGTATAAATACAAGACAAAATATTAAGGAGTGTATGCCACAAGTGAGAGAAGCAAGGTAGATGCGATAGATTGTGTGAAAGTGAATTGAGGTAGCAAGGACTTCAATGTGTTAGACTCCTGAAAGAAGTGAGCTGATGGTGTCTGTAATTATCTGATCAAGGTTGTGGATGTGTGCAAGCGTTGCGGTGGATCTTCTGTTGCATTGAAATAATGTTCTCTATGTAATAGTGTTCTTTCTATCTTTCTTTGTCTGTAGGTAGTAAGCCTCCCTTCTAGACAATGAGTCCTATCTGGAAAGTGAGTCCTATCTTGGGCAGTGAGCCCTTTGGAAGTGAGCCTCTTTGTAAATGGTCTTGCAACTACTCTTATATTGTGAGTTAATCCTCACCAAGGTTTTTCCCTTATTGGGTTTTCCACGTAAATCTAGTGTTTCTTGTGTTGATATTGCTTACTATTATTTGCACTTCATGCTCATACTTAATAACATATTAAAGTGGATGTGGAGCTAATAATTGTTTGAGATTTGTGATGAACGTGATTGGTGACAAATGATTCACCCCCCTCTCAGTTGTCTTGTTCATTTCAACATTTGATTGATGATTATTCTAGAATGACATGGGTTAATTTTATTAGCGAAAAATCTGAATCCCTAGATAGATTCAAAGCATTTAAAGTTATCGTTGAGAATGAAATGGATTTGAAGATCAAATGTTTGAGGTTTGACAGAGGTAGAGAGTTCACCTCTAATGAATTTAAATTTTTTGGTGAGAATCATGGATAAAGAATCATTTGTTTCCCCCTAGAAATCCTTAACAAAATGGAGTGGTTGAAAGGAAAAATAGGACTATTCAAGAAGCTGCAAGGACTATGATGAAAGAAGATAACCTACTAGAAGTCTACTTGAGAGAAGCAATTCATACTGCTGTTTACATATTTAACAGAGTTCAAGCAAAAGAAAAAAACACAAAGACTCCCTATGAGTTGTGGTATGGAAGGATCCCTACTGTCAAGTACTTTAGAGTGTTTGGAAGAAAATGTTATATCAGAAGATATGATGATAACTTAGGAAAGTTTGATGCAAGGTATGATGAAGGTATCTTCCTTTGATATTCTACTAAAAGAAAAACTTACAGATGATACAATAGAATATTGAGAAATATTATTGAGAGTGCAAGTGTCAAAGTGGATGAAGATTTGTAGAATTCAATGGGGGTAGATGGATGTGAATTAGATGAACCTTCCTGAAAAGATGAAGAATAAAAATCTAAGGAATAGGAAGCATAAGATGAAGAGGAAGAAGCTCTAGAAAAGACCCCTAAAACCCCTAAGTATGTGAAGATAAATCATTTTGAAGAATAGATCATTGGAAAGGTGTGTTGAAGAGAAGGAAAGTTGCTGAAGAAGAGGTAAATTTATGTCTACTTTCTAAAGCTGAACCTAAGACAATGATTGAGGCATGCAAAGATGAATGCTAGTTGATATCTATGAAAGAACTTATGCAAATTGAGAAGAATCGGACTTGGGAACTTGTCCCAAGATCAAAAAACAAGAACACAATTGGATCTAAGTGGGTGTTCAGAAACAAACTGAATGAGAATGGATAAGTGGTAAGAAACAAGGCAAGGCTTGTGTGTAAAGGCTATACACAAGTTGAAGGAATAGAATTTGAGAAGACATTTGCTCCGGTGGCTAGAATTGAAGCAATCGAGGTGTTTTTGGCTTTTGCAGCACAAGGATTTTAAAGTTTATCAGATGGATGTGAATTCTACTTTCTTGAATGGAGAGTTGGAAGAAGTATACATGGAACAACCAAAAGGATTTTTGTTGTCATATAAACCTAATATGGTTTGTAGATTGATGAAGGAATTATATGGATTGAAGCAAGCTCCTAGAGCTTGGTATGCAAGGTTGGATATGTATTTGATACAATAAGGATTCAATAAAGACACTGTAGATAGTAACCTTTTTTTTAAGGTTGAGAAAGATTGAATCTTGATTGTAGTTGTGTATGTTGATGAAATAATTTTTGGAGGAAATGAATCTATGTGTAAGAAGTTTGCAGAAGAGAGGCAAAAAGAGTTTGAGATGTCTATGCTTGGGGAGATGAATTTATTCCTTGGGCTACAAATCAATCAAACAAATAAAGGAATATTCATTTCACAATCAAAGTATGTCAAAGAAATGTTGAAGAAGTTTGGAATGGAAGACTCCAAACTAGTATGTACCCCTATGGTTACTGGTTGTAAATTGAATAAGAATAATGAATCCCTAAGTTTGATCATAAAATATAGATCTATGATTGGTAGATTGCTATATCTAACTGCTACTAGATCGGATATCATGCATGCAATTTGTCTTGTGGCTATATTTTAAGAAGATCCTATAGATTCACATGTTACAGTAGTGAAAAGGATATTCAGATACCTAAAGTGCACTTCAGATCATGACTCATGGTATCCAAAAGATACTAATTTCAGATTGAGTGCTTACACAAATGCATATTGGGCTGGTTGTGTGGATGACACAAAAAGTATAAGTGGTGGTGTATTATTTCTTGGATGTAGATTTGTGTCATGGCTAAGTAAGAAACAAGATTTAGTTTCTTTATCTATAGCTGAGGCTGAGTACATTGCAATAGCATCTTGTTGCACACAAGTGTTATGGATGATGCAAACATTGAAGGATATAAGAGTGGTGTATGGTGAGCCTATTTCTATCTTTTGTGATAATACAAGTGCAATAAATATTTCAAAGAATCCAGTGATGCATTCAAGGAAAAAACATATTTCAACTAGATATCACTTTCTAAGAGAGAAGGTTGTGGAGAACAAAGTGAATCTTGAATATGTGCCTACAAAGGATTAGATTGTTGACATATTCACTAAGGCTCTTCCTAAGGATAATTTTGAGTATCTCCAAGAGAAGTTGGGGGTCATTTCCCCTCCTCTGAACTAGATGCATTAGTACTATGGATCTCATGATCTATCCTTTATTCTGGATTGATGTTGGTGGATACTTCTCAAGAGGAGTAGGTAGTGACATTGTTGTAGAATGGAATGAGTGTTATCATTATGTAGAGGTTTTTAATTTGGTATAGGTTAGGGTTTAATCCTAAGGGGGAGTATTCAAAGCAGTAAAGGAACAATGGTGAGAATTTTGTCTAAGGGGGAGAAGTAGCAAGTATCTTGGTTCAATGTCAAAGGGAGAGAACAATGCATTTTTTTTTATCCTTTTCCATTGATGTCAAAGGGGGAGAGTGAAGCATGTGAAAAAGAAAAATTTGGAAGAGAGAGAATCATGTGAAAAGGCCTATTCATGAAGGGAAAATTTGTATAGTTTGTCTAATCATTAAAAAAGGGAGAGTTGTCTTTGATGGTTTTTTACATCTTGTGTTGCCATCAATGAAAAAGAGGGAGATTGTTGTAAGTATGAAGGTGTTGTCATTGATGTCAACAAGCTTGCGTTGTCATTGGTGTCAACTATGTAGTGGTGGAGAGAGATTGTTGTTATATGTGCTGAAGATGTTGTGGATATTGATAAATTTGATAAAAAGAGGAAAAAATATGATGCTGTATTGATTTGTGTTGCAGAGGTGTGTTCTAGTTTTGATTTTCATTTCTTCCAGGGTGAAGATCTACTTGTGTGCTTTGGATATATTGGTTACAAATGTTTAGAGATGTTATATTCAAGAGATGGTATGCTAGATCATTGTACAATAGAAGTTGTGTTCATCAGTGTGTGACTGAGTATTGTAGAGGTGTCTGGGAGAAATGTTTTGGCTCCACGTTTCTTTGTAGTTGTGTTTCAAGATTTGTTGTTTTGAATGAGAGTTGATGGTGTTGGTTTATTTCCTGTGTCAAAAGGATTCATGGTTTGGTGCTTCAGAAGATAAGATTTCCAGTAACATTGTTTGGCAGAGTTGTCTGAGTGTACAAACCTTGTACATTCTTCAGGTGGAAGTTGTTGCGAAGGAGTTTGATGGATTTTAGGGTGTTGGAGGAATATTCTAGATTATGTTCAAGTGTGGAGTGTGGTTTTCAAGTCATATTTGAGTTTAAGGAAGTGTGTAATTAAAATTTTAATGGTGTTTGCATGGATAATGGTTGACTTGGTGTTTACACTACATGAGAAGGATAAATATTGTTTTTGGTAGCGTGTGGTTAAGTGGTGTTGTTTTTGATTGATTAAGTAGGGAAAAAGGGCCTTGATCCAAACATATTACATCAAGAAAAAAATAGACAGTAGTGAGAAACAAAAAAAAAAGGAAGCTCACCAAACTTCCCAATCCCCAACAAAAAGCTTAACCAATCCCTTTTCTATCAAACATTTCATTTCTATCATATGGATAAAAAAACCCAAAAATATCAACAGTAGCATCCTTCACTAATTGACTATAGTGCATATAAACATCCATCCTAAAGTTCCTACTAAGAATAAACATAGCATTTAAAAGATTAAAGTTCAGAAACCCATGGCCATAACCAATAGCAATAGTCCAATTAAACATAGAAGAAGTAATCATCAAAAAACAAAAGAAACCAACACAACCAAGCAACCAGGATATGCATCCTCGATCAACTTCTAAGCTTTGACCAAGTCTTCAACAGTACCGTTCACCGTGGGCTTCTGCTCCATCTTACCAGCCAGGTCCTCACCATCACCTGCAATGTTCTTCTTTTGCTGTTTCTTGATTTTTCCCATCCTTGAGACAGTGGCCATAACAACTTTCTTCATCATTGCATCCATCACCATACACACATTTTTGACAGCTTCTTCCAGGGTCTAAATTTTATGGACGTTTCCTTTTGCTTGTACACCTTTCTCTAACACTTTCAATCTATCCTCAATTATGCCATTAATCAAATTTTCCAGGGCTTGGACTTTACTTTCCTCCTCCTTCTCAAGGATCTTCTGCTCCAGAATTTGCATCCTTTTCTCCAAACTGTTAAATCTCCCATTCACATCCTCAACATCTTTAATTTCCTCTTTGTTAGTATCCTCTGCTCCATCTTGAATTGATTCCTCCTTGTCCCGAGCCATCTCCTGCTACGAATCCTCCCTATCCTCATCACCCTTACCACCCTCACCATTAGCCCCCAAATTATCTTCTTCTATAGAGTCTCCACCTAGACTATCCAAAATTTCTTTAGTAGAGGAATCAGTTTCCTCGTCTTCTTGTTTCTCAACATTTTCCAGAGGACTTTGGGATTTTTCCTCAAGACTTTGAGCATTTTTCTTCTTCTCCTTTCCTTTAGATGCTGCCATAGCCAATCTTTTAGACCTTCTACCACCTTGGTGAAATCCTTCCATCTCATTATTGTCGGGAATAGTTATGGTGTCCACCTCTTCACCGAATTCACTCAATATCAACCTTCTCCTTTTTTTAGTTCCCAACTCCATCGAGACATCTTTTCATTTTTCTAGAGTGACCACAAGTAAATCCATTCACATGGCCATATTAGGGCTTTGGTCTTTTTTTCCAGAATTCTCAGGGCTTTGGGATTTCTTACCAGACATTTTAGGCATTGGGGAGGGTAGGTTTTCGAGAAGCTCAATCTTCACTGAGCTTTGGGGTTTGGGGGTTTCAAGAATTTTCATAACCAAGTTTTTCTGCGGGGTTCTACACAACACAAATTTACATATGGCTCTTATGAGGCCTTGATGTAAAGGAAGGTTTGCACCATGAGTTAGGCTCTGGCTTAGGGAAGAAAACAAGAAGAAAGGAAAGTTAATCTTCTCCTAGTGCCTAATGTGGTTGAGAATGGTGAAGTGATAACCATGGAAGGACTGGTATTGACCTTCAAGGGTAAAATATTTCATCACGATAAAGAAGACATTCTGATATGGAGGAGGAAGCTTAACCCTAGAATAACCATTTTAAAATCGTTCAGGTTTTGCTTTCCTTTCAAACAAAAAACTTTTCAAAATAATCTTGGTACTTACCATTGCTGACCTTCGCTACCTTCATGCCCTCATACGCCAAGCTCATCACATCTGCAATCATCTTAGCATCCACTTTGAACTGAAGCCCTCCTAGAGTAACCTCTCCATCTCTCCATGAATTAGAAAATTTGTAGCTAAGCCTTTCATTATAACCCTCCATAGCAGCAAAATAATGAGTGAAACCCACCTGTTTGAATAAACTCCGGTTAAGTGGTGTTGTTGATTTGGGTCCCAATTAAGTTTTGATGTGGTCCACATTCAATTCTATCCACCATGAAAGTGTTTTGGCACTGACCTAATTTGAATTTGCACATTTGAGGTGCATTGCCGACCTTGGAGAGGGTTTCAAGGTTGAGGATGGTATACATATGAGTTGAATTGTTGAAGGAGGTTAAGATAGAAAACACAAATTTACATATGGCTCTTATGAGGGCTTGATGTAAAGGCGGGTTTGCACCATGAGTTAGGATCTGGCTTAGGGAAGAAAAAAAGAAGAAAGGAAAGTTAATCTTCTTCTGGTGCCTAATGTGGTTGAGAATGGGGAAGTGATAACCATGAACATATTGGTATCAACCTTCAAAGGTAAAATATTTGATCATGATAAAAAAAACATTGTGATACAGAGGAGAAAGCTTAACCCTAGAATAACCATTTTGAAATCGTTTAGGTTTTTCTTTCCCTTCGAATTTTTTTTCAAAATAATCTTGGTACTTACCATTGCTGACCTTCGCTACCTTCATGCCCTCATACGCCAAGTCCATTGCATCTGCAATTAGCTTAGCATCCACTTTGAACTGAAGCCCTCCTAGAGTAACCCCTCTGTCTCTCCATAAATTAACAAATTTGTAGCTAAGCCTCTCATTATAACCCTCCATAGCAACAAAATAATGAGTGAAAATTGCTTGTTTGAACAGACTCCGGTTAATTGGTGTTGTTGATTTGGGTCCCAATTCAGTTTTGATGTGGTCCACATTCAATTCTATCCACCATGAAAGTGTTTTGACACCGACCTAATTTGAATTTGCACATTTGAGGTGCATTTCCGACCTTGGAGAGGGTTTCAAGGTTGAGGACGGTATACATATGAGTTGACTTGTTGAAGGAGGTTAAGATAGATGCAAGATAGATGAGTGTGAAAAGTGTATGATGCAAGTGATGCAAAATTGAGTAGAGCAATGTGAAATTTCAAGTGTTGGATTACCAGATGCAGTGAGCAGAAGGTGTCTACAATCATTCAAATAGACTGCGAAGGTGTTGGAGCTATTGTGGCAAAATCTCTATTACATTGAGAACATGTTCTCTATTTAGCATTTTTTCTCTATCTTCTTTTTGTACTCCGATATTAATCCTTGGTTGTGAGCCTTTCTAGACAATTTTTCCTATTCTGGCAGTGAGCCCTTATAATCGGTTTTTCTATTACTTATATTGTGAGCTAATACTCACCATGGTTTTTACCTTCTTGGGTTTTCCATGTAAATTTGGTGTTCTCTTGTGTTTGGTGTTGAGTTTAAATTTTTCTTATCTTCTATTCATGTTTAAACTTCATAATAGATTAAGGGTTTAATGAATGCATGTGGATTTGAATGGTAATGAGGTTTTAATGCATTAATAAGATATAAGTGATTCACCCCCCTCTTAGTTGTCTTGTTCATTCAACAAATGAAACCAACACACTTAATCAAACATAGAGAGGCTTCATTAGGGCAATTAAAAATAGCTTGCAATCTTAGATATCTCTATAAAATTGTTGCTAAGATGAGGATCCCTATTTTTAGCAAATGATGACATACCATTCTCCACCACAATCATGTTGGGCCATGCCGTAACCCAACCTTACAACATTCTAAATGCCAATACCAAACATATATAAGGCTGACCATTTAGTTGCTACAAAAGAAACACACTAAAGCAAATGCACCTTGTCATATTCTGCAACAAAGGGGGATGATATAATAAAATGGATATTTTATTGCATGGAAGAGATGTAAATCCAACCCAAAACCTAAAGAAATTCAATTAAAAGAGCTACCACTCTATACCACCAATCTCTAGTCATAATTAATTAAACTTAAACAATTGCCTACTATTAATAAGTCAGTTGAAGATGTCATAAAACCACAAAAACACTTTATAGATGCAAGTAATAAAAAAATGATTGACACCTAGAAAAAAATCTAGGCTATCACCATAAAGAGACAAAAATGGAGCTTGATCCATTTCAACATTTGCTAAAATTTCTACCACCTTTTCCATTCCTTGCAACAATGACTAAACTAGACAAGCAAGAAGGAAGACAAAAGGCCTTGAGCTTCCTCAACAAACTAACTACTTTCCAAATAAGAAAAGATCCTTTTCTTCAAGCCTTGAATTACATTCTAAGAGTCACCTTCAACAACAAGACATACTAAATTGAGGAATCCAAAGCTAGAACTACGACCATAGCTTCCCATTTTGCCTCATTATTTATCTTGTGACCAAAAAATAGAGAACCCTTTTACATAACAAAATTTATAATCTCTTAATACAACAACAATTGTTGTTGAATAAGGGCTACCACTAGAAACTATATCAAAATTGAGCTTAAGAAAGTCCCAAAAGGCTTCAACCAAGAATCATAATTCCAAAAAACTTCATCAATTGCACCATTAATGGGGGAACTTTGGTGTATCTTTTGATATTCTAGACCCTAAAGGATAAAACTAAGATTCAATGAAGGTCTTGGTAATCTTTATTAAGGGAAATATTTATTTGTAAAAGATTTGGTTTTTCTTATTCATAGCATGTTTTTATTGTCTTGAACACTAGAAAATGTAACCAATAATATGGGCCATCAAAATGTAGGTTTTGGCAAGAAAGAAAAGATAATTTTTTTTTTGTGTGTTTGCAATAGAAAAAAATATTGGTTGTAGTTGGTGGTGAAAATGTAATCGCTCTAGTAGAAATGAAATTTCTACTATGTGCAAAGTGTCATATCCTTTGTGCTTCAATGTGTACATTCAATACCATTCAATTCACCATTTTTCTCTCCTTAGCACATTTTGTTAGTCTCACTAGCTCCTAGATACATTATAATGTTATTTATGTTTTGTTGACATGATTTGATCATCTTATATGCTTGAATTGCATTATAGAGAGCTCTAGTTGGAGAATTTTGGTGATATTTCTTTCATTTACATGTCTATCATAAAAATAGAGGTATGTAAGAAGATATAAGAGTATTTAGAAGTTTATTTAAGTCTTTAATTCTTTAGGTGTGTAAATTATACAATAGTTAAACATAACATAAATGTAAATGAATAATGTTATTACCCAAAGATTAAATTTTGGTCCAAAAAACTATAAGATGAAAAACATAACAAAAATGTAAAATCATAAGATAAAAAATCCTATAAAACATAATTATTAAGTAAACTTACATATTTGTTTGTATAATTACAAACACAAGAACTTGGAGACAAGCCCTTTATCCTTCATCCAAATGACCTCCCATAAACCTTTTATATAGTAAATCATATTCTCATAATTCATACACAATCCTAAATAGGATTCCCTGAAGTATAGGGAGAGTAGGTTAGTTACACTTCTATGAGAAGATGCCAAACATTTTTATTAAGATAATAAAATTTAAGTAATAAATAAATTAATGCAAAATATAAATTTTTATATTGATTAATTATATATTTTTATAATATGGTGTAAACGTATTTATATTATAAGGCCTATACCTTATTTAAAGTCTTATAAATGTTTATTTGAGGCCTACTAAAATGTGTGAACCCTTAATAAATAGTATGTTTTAATGCTTCCCTTAATGTTTATAGGGGATGTATGCTGTCAATTTCTTTTGAAATGAAAAAAGATGAAGTTTTTCAATAATAAGGCTTCTTTGATTGACATATAACATGGATAAAATATATACCAAGAGGAAAATACACTCATTTCAAATTACATGATAAATTTTGTCACAATTTAAATCCTATTTTTCTTAATGGTACTCATAAAAAGTTCATAAAGTTTCTTATTTGAGCTCAAGTCTTCTTAAAACAACCTCCCCCTAGGTTCTTTGCATAATGCTCGTAAGTGTTACATAAAATACAATACGTTACAAGTGGAAGAAGAAATATAAAGGAAGAAATTTCATCATACTTCATAGGGCTTACATATATTACAATACTTAACCATTATGAGGTGGCATTGTCATGCACACTCCCCTTGAATGGAACTCCTCAAGTTAAAGAATTGCCATGAATTTAGAGAATTTGCATGTCACAAAGGTTTTTAAAATATTTTCCACTTGATTTTTATTTTAATATAATTAGAGAGCACTATTGCAATTGAGAATTTTTTTCTCATATGAAGTGCACATGAAATTCAATGTGCTTTGTTCTTTGAGTTTGAATTGAATTTTTGTTAAGAGAAATACAAGTTTGGCTATCACAATGAAAGTTGATACTATCAATAGTACTCATATAAAGCTCATCCAATGACCTTTTAAGCCACATTAATTCTTTTCCTACTTTTATTTGCACTTCTATAGTTATCTTTCATGGATGAAATAATTATAGCATGTTGCCTTTTAATACTCCATGAGATAGCACTTGCACCAATTTTAGAAACATAACTAAAAGAAGATTTTCTATCAACAAAATCACCAACATAATCAACATCATAATAACCATATAAATTTACATTTATGATGCAAGAATAATAAAGAACACAAATAAAAGTTCATTTAATATAGATGGAATACCTACTAAATAGGTAATATATGATCTAGATATATTAAAGTAAATTGTGTTTCCTACTAATTCTCTATATAAATTAGGATTGATCCTTTCACACGAAGGCTTAGAGTCAAGTTTCATAACCAATTGAATAGGAATAATATGAGCTATGAAGTCAATCATATTGATTTTTCTAAGTTAATCTTGTGTGAATTATGCTTGTCATATCACAATAGAGTATCGACCATATAATATAGCCATTTCTAAGAAGTGGTGAAGAAAAAGAGATTATTTATCTCAAATTATTAACTTTTATACTTGTGGATTAGATAGTTAAATTACTTATAAGTAAATCAACAATACATGACACAATTATAGTACTCATATAATCAATTTTAAATTTGATAAATAAATATTTATCAGAATGACACAAAGAATCGAAATTTTGTGATCTTGATATATCAAGCTCTAGGATTTTGTTTAATATAATACATTTTTTCTTAGTTTACATACATAGATCTTTTTGTTTGGTTACATACTTTGTAATTTTGACATTGTGTTTTGCACTTGCTTTGGCGTTCATCCTAGTAGCGTGTCTTAGAATAATTGATCATAGATATAAATGTTAATCTAATGTTTCTATATTAACTCACTTGCATTTTAATGCTTTTCTATGTTTTTGTCACTTTTGATATCTTATCATCCTCTTGATTTTTAGATGTTTGTAGGATCATGTAAACCTCTCTCCAATTGTGTTATCATCTCGTCAAAAATAAACAATATGCATACAATTCTTCATATCCATCATAAATTCAATTAAAAGCATTTCAATCTATTTTCAAATTAAACTATTTTTAACAAAAATAATAAAAAATATTTATATTTATTCTATCTTATTGTCTTAAGCTAGGGTTTTCGGTGGTGAGAACTGGAATTCCGTCCATGGAATCTGAGAGTTTTCTTTCCTGTAAAACCGTGGGAACGCCCATTTGAAAGTTATCTGACTCAGGAAGCTATGAGGGAAATGTTCAGAATTGATGGTGGCAGAGTTGAGGATTCTATCCACACGGTGTTGGGAGTTGATGTCACCTGTCCAAGAGCTCAGCGAATACTCTTTCCTTCCTAGGTGATTTCAATTTTCTTGTCCAATTCTTTGGATTTGGTTCAATCTTTGACTGAAATTGAGGAATTGGCAAGAAAATATGTCAACCTCCAATATATTTTGGACAATTCTGCTCTTAAGGCTGTGCAAGGTTACAATATTTTCAGTGGAGACAAATACATTGGTGGTCTGTTTCCTAGGGATTTTTTGCAGGAAAATCAAGGATTCGAGGATATCTATGAAGCCATTAGGCTGGCATTGCATTTTCATAATGATAGAATTCTCCTAAGAGCTTTGTGGAAGCATCGTCATTGCATTTGTTTGGCCATGGAAGCAGCTATAAGGGAAAAGTATTATGCTCTGAATTTTTTAAGGGTTCATGCTCCGCCAGTCCCACCTTCAGGTATTCAGTTGGATTTGCAGCTCAGGGTTCCCTCTCCGGCTCAGGATCGTCGTCAAGGTTGCCATGTTCATCATGTTCGTGCTCCTTACAATTTTTCTCTTCGATCTTCAAACAATAGTTCTGAGCACTTCTCCTTTGCCAATGTTCATATGCCTCATATGCAGCATCCGACCTTCTCTTTGAATCGTTGAAGCTTGTTTCAAAGAGGTCTACATTTGTTTGAGAGGCTGGAGGTTGAAGATGAAAGTTCAGTCCATGGCGATTTTATGGAAGAATAATATGGTTTTTCTGTAGTTTTTTGCTCTGAAGTCTGGTTAATTAGTTTTTTTGTATATTTGAAGCTGAAATTTCATATATTTTCAGCTTCTATAGGTGTTATAAGGGTGATGGATAGGTGTTTTAAGTAGTAGTTCCTTTCCAAAATTGAAGCTAAATTTTGGTACATTACTAAGTTCTTATTATATGCTCTCAGAACTGAATGTAAAAGCTTACTTTTTATAATATATTTATATATATAGGCTCTCATTCCTTTTGCTAAAAAAAAATAAAAATTATTGAATTGCAATTTTTTTATTATTAAATTTTAGTTAATTACTTTTTGCAGAACCTATAGGTTGCATGTAGCTTTTTGTAATCTTTTGTAGTCACCTAGATCTAGGATTGTATTTAGATTTTATTAAATCCTATATGATATCAAAGCCTTATTGGTGTCTTTAGTTGATTTAGTCTTTTAAGAAATACAAATTTCAATCAAAGTTTTTTATGAGAGTTATTAATATTAGATTATTAGGGGTTTCCTTTTATATTTTTATTGTAGGTAAATTTTAGAGCTTGGATCAAATTTGATCTCACCACATTATTCATAAGGCTTGAGAAAGTCAAGATCAACTTTTATTTCACCAAAATTGGAGATCAAGAAGCTATATTGTTTAAAAGAGCTTGAAATTTGAATCTAGCAAACAACTTTTAAATAGGGCATTTTCAGACCAAATGAACCTTACTATTGTTTCTAGAAGGTCCCCAAACCCTTATTTTGATATATAATTTGGCAATTTTGTTGTAAAGCAAATTTTCCAATTTTTTTGCCTACTAGAATCATATGGCTCTACCCATGGTGTATTGTATGAATTCAAATAAAATATAAAAAATAATGGGTCCACTAGTTTGTCATGCCATTGCTATGTAGCCCAATGAATGCTAACACCACAACCCAACAACCACCCAACTAACCACCTTTGCCACCAACAATGACACCACCTATGCAACATCACCTTGTGGTCAAAAACAATATTTTTACGCACATGCAATTTTTTGACCTATCCGAGTGGTTTTTGGAGTTCAAATTATGATTTTATTATACATAAGTGGTTTTGCAAGAAATTAATGGCAATTTGGGCATATTTTAATGCATGGAAATATTCCTTCGCTAATATTATCTTGACAACATGACATTATTATTCCTACCCTGAAATCTTGACTCCTCTCCAATGCAATTTTAATTTTTAGTGTTGAACTTCAAATGCTTCATTCTTGCTCATTTTTACTTTTTTTCAATTTTTTTTGATATGGACTATTTTTTAGTGAGCTTCTCACTGGTGTAGACAGATCCTAATTTTGGTGTCTACTTTCTATATAAGTTATAGATTCTCATAGATGATGTTGAGAAATTCTCATTTTGAGAACTTCCAAGGTTTCATTCGAACTCATATGATATTATAATTTTAGAGTGAAATTTTTTTATATGCACATTTTTTTGTATGCTTTTCATTGGTGTAGTGCAATTTATCTTTTTCTACTTAAAAAAATATATTTTAGCTTTGTGGCTATTTTAGGAATTTGTAATACATTGAGATTGATGTCACTTTATTGCTTTGACAAGTGACAGTTGTAATCACACTTAGTATAAAATGTCATCGTAATAATTTATTGGGAGATCTAATAATTAAATTACTTTTGGGGGTTTTTATGTAAATGAAAGACAATAAAGTTCTATCTTGGGGGTGTCATGTCCCCTTTTCCCATAAGATTATAGATTGACCCATAAACCAAATTTTCATTTCTCGTCTATTTAGGGAAAGTGATATAGGGAAATGTAAGTGTTTAAATTGGGCACCTAGATTATGGGGCTGTAGGTGTTATGTAATAAGATGATCATTTTAAAAATGGTATCTGCAAGGATTGTACATAGGCATATTTTGGAGGGAAAGAAAAATAATTGAAAATTTCATATTTAATTGTAACAAGGTTTGAGAGAATGCATACTCATTTATGCATTAATTTCACTTGAATTCTAGAGTGGACATCCTATTCTTCTATTAGTGGATATTAGAGGATGAAAATTTTAAGATTAAGGCATCATCAACCTTGTAAATCTTATGACTTTAATCACCCCTAACATTATTTGTAAATTATTCATAAGGGATGAGGGGTTCACCATCAACTATAATTATCTTTTACCGTTACGATTTTGTTGGTATGGTAATTAATGTTTTATTGGGTGTTAGTAATTTATTATTTACCAACAAGAAGTTGCTTTTATCGAAAAGATATCTTGATAGCTATGATGGCTTTGGGCAGCCAACTTTCCATGAATTTTTTTGGGACACATAATAATTTTATGATGATTGTTGTTGACATTGGTTTAATTTTTTTAGAGATTTATGCATATTTTAAAATGGTTTAACATTCTTAATCTAACACCTTAAACAATCATACAAAACATGTTACTTTAGTTTATAATTTTGTGGTGACTTTCTTGGCCGATGGCTAGCTTTTAAGTTATTTCTTTAAGCCTTTGTTATCTTTAGTCCATCAACCTCTTTTCCTAGTTAACTGGCTAAGCCTATTATGCACATGCTTTTTAAAATAACTCAATTCCTTGATAGGTATGCTTATGTGGTGGACCCCACTATTGCTTGCTAGGAATCCACATGGATGGATCTTATTCGAGCATACTTATATTTCATAGCGTGCCTTCTAATTTCGCGAGCCCTTTAAAGTTGTGCTAGTGCACTATGTGGCCACATGAATCTTGTTGTTATTGTACTGTATATTTTCTATACCACAAAAGTTCAAAAACCAAGTGCACCTTAATGTTGTTCTCATGCACTTTTGACACATGTCTCCACTATGGAAAGGTACAAACAACTTGGTATCTCTATTTGAGAACTCAATAGTAAATGTGGGGCCAACCCCATGAATTAGAGATAACTTTATAGGTGGAAATTTTTTATTGCAATGCTCATAACATTCATATTCAAACAAATTTTGTGCTAAATAAAAGTTATGAATTGACCATTAATCAAGAAGTTTCCCACCAAGATCTACAACCTATGTTCAAACTTGAGAATGACTAATGAAAATTTGCAACTTTTGCTCATTTGAGCCATAATTGTAGAGGTGATAGATTTCTACCATACTAATGAATGTACATGACTTGGTTTTACTGAATTATTCATTCTTACATGCCAAAAGTTGTTTTCATAAGAGAATTGAGTTGTTGAAGCTTTTACAGAGGTTGTGTCTATGCAAATTAGGGTTTCTAAAAGTCAAGAATGGGTAAGCCAAATTTTTCTTTGTTGGTAATTACAAAAATGTTTTTTTCTACATCTAAGGAATAAAATTAAGGTTTTATGAGTAACCTAGGATAATCTTGCAGTAAAATTGAACCCTAATTATAATATATTCACAAACCCTATTTCTGTAAGTAAATCGTAAAAATGAGTCAAGCATTGTCCTAAGTTGATAAAATAAAATGGGGGTAAGATGAGGATATTATTAGTCATTTTCTGGGTTCTTCTAAGAAATCCAAGCATGCACAAGGGTCTCAAATCCTTTCAGACATATTAATTGATAGGGATGAGTCAGTAAGGGATGCAACCATCCTAGTTTAGGGTGGGATCTCTTCAAGTACTATTTTAGAAGGAGAAATGTTGCAAGATCCATATCAAATATATATAATTTGGATTTAGGTAGGTTAGTGGTACCAAATGTATTTGCTAATGTGGACTTGGTAAGGGCCATTGCTAGAAATTATGGTTCAAAGTCCAAGGTAATTTTGAACATCAAGGGTGGTGTTTTACCAGAGTGGATAGGAATTTCATATGCAAAGAGTTCAACTTGAACTCAGTAGGAATTATCCCTATAGATTTTGATTCACCATGCAAATAATTTTCCAAGGAAAATTACAGTTACATAATTATGTGGCTACCTCATCATAGAAGGAGAGATCAAAATAAAATACTTGTGAGGTTTAATAAATATGAAGTAGAGCCATTTAATTATGATATTTTTGAGGATTAATTCATAAGAACATAATTTTCCCTATGTCAAGTTCTAGGTTTGGATTGCAAGGCACAAAATCTTGTGCATCTAATGATGATGATAATTGATATCTAGCACAAAAATATAAATAGGAGTTTTGATTTTTCTACCTTTATTGTAGATGGAATTCATAAAGGTATTATAACAATTAAGGAAAATGGCATAGTAATACATTTAAGTCGTATTCCCTACTTTGCCATATTTTATTATATAGTGGAAGACCTATATGGGATGCTACAATGACACTCAAATTTCATGATGCTGAAGGAGTGCCATTGCTTGTTCAAGGGTGGACACATATCTGGGATGTAAATTGTCCAACCTCAAATTATATTGTATTTGAGGGATGTTTGATATAGATGGTTATGGAGAATTTGGGTTACAAGAGTGCCAAAAGATTGTAAAAAAAGATGATGAATTTCTTAAGACCCAAGGAAAGGACACACAATGCTAAAATTGATCATAATTGGAGAGATTGGTTTATCCACTCAAATATAATAGTCATCTGAGTATATAGTGCTTAGGTGCAACCACCCATTCTACCAAGAATTATACCAGACATAATTACATTTTTGGAGATCATGTGGCAATAAATGAAATTGATAAGCTTCACCTTAGGGAAAATAAGAAGGGACCATTGTTGGCTTCCTCAATTTTATTTATTGAATTCATGACTACTACCAAGGAAGGTTTAGAACTAATTTATCCCTTATTACATACCTATAGAATGAGGGCAAACAAGAAGAGAAACTGTGACCCAAAACACTTTTTGAATTAGGTCAGAGAAAGAGTGGGAAGAGCATGATTTTATCATGAATTTGATAAAGTTGAGGACATAATAATTAATTCTATCTCAAATATAGAGGTAAAAAGAAGAAAAAATGCATGGGTAACAATTATCAAAGGAGAATAAAAAATAAAAATGCTAACCATTATTATTTAGGAGCATGTAAGAAAATCAAGGACAATATTGTTAGAATGCAAACTTTGCTTGACAATGTTTCCAATCTTGCTCTTAGGGTTCTTGCATTACCTCAAAGGTCAATTAGAGGGGAGGAAAGTCCAAAGGAAGAGGATGTTGAATAACTTATGCAGTAAATAAAGTTTCCAAAAACATGAAGTTCCCCTCAAGTGGATCCTTCAAAGAAATCAAGTGTTGTTAAGCCCTTGGTTGCTTATTAAATTGATTATACAAAAACTGAAGAAATTGGAGAGAATGTACTAGATCTCTATGAGGCAATCCAAGTTATTGCATCTCTACCTAGAGTCTAGAATGAAGATCCCGCTCAAGACAAAATGTTAATTAATATTTAACATAAGAGGAAATGTGATTAATGATGTTAGGGCACTGGATTGTACTAAATTTATCTCTAATAATTAAAAGCTTGTTGAATAAAAATAATATGGAATAATTATTTTGGAAGCTAAATAAGGAGAAGGAGAATGCTACAACAAAATAAATTGATGAAATCACTAAGAAAGTCATGTAGGAGGTAGACTTGAAAGTTAGCAACATTACACTTGAAGAAGGAAGAAAAATTGTGTAGGATAGTGGTTGCTTGTTATTTTTAGGATGGGATATATCATTAGCCATTGCATTGGATACCATAAAAAGGAAAGAAAAAATTGAGGAAGTACTGATATATGAAGAAAAAGCTAAGGGTTTATACTTTGGATCTGGATTTTAGTAAAAGATTTGAAACTTTAGCAATATGGGTAGTTTCTCAAAAAACTCAAAAGCCACAAGTTGCAAATAATTTTAGGGAGCTTTCTAGAAAACTTGTTTTCAAGGTACTTGAAGATACATCTAAACCTAAAGAAGCATATTTGATGGTAAGTACTATGTTATTTAGTGAAGCTACATCTAATAAATTATAGATTCTGATAAGCTGTAGAGATATCATATTAAGTTGTTTCAAGAGTATAATAAAATGAAGTCACTCCTTCTCCCTCCCCCATGCATTATATTAGAGAATGCCACCCCTCAATCAAGCTTAATGGACACTTTAATTCAGGATATAGAAAATTTATCATTGATAATAAACAATCTTAAGGAATAATTGAGTTAGAAAAGAGAAGTAGAAAGGTTGGCCAAAGTGGGAGGAACAATAGATGATCTATCGAGTCAAAAATTATCATTAATTCTTCACAAGATGAATAAACTTGGATTGGATACAGTAATTTGAGAAATAATTACATCAAGGACATGTAGCATGATCATAGTTTAAAGGAGTTATTGAGTACTTGTATCCCTAGAGTGTCAGCAATAAATGAAATCTATCTATAGGCTAAGTATGCCAATGTTTTCCTTGAGGAATTAGAAAGTACATATGAGGTGATAGGCCTATTGGGGGATACTTCAACTTACCAATATAAATTGGAGATCCAACTAAAAGGTAAGTTGAAATCTTTTGAATCACTAGAAGAGGCATTTATGCCTAAGATTTTGGACAATAATAGAATTGTCAAATATTTTGAGCAATGGAAGAATGATTTCAATATAATTTTTCCTTCTATGTGTTTCATATGTACAAGTGAGAAACTTGATTCAACCTTATTGAATAACATCATGGATGTATTAATAAGGGTGAAATTAAATTTGGGAAATTTCAATAGGGAAGCAAGGTCTATTTTAGATGCAAAGTATAATGCACATGTGAATAAAGTAGTAAAGGTTTTTGAGTTCAATGGCCTTTAAAGGAGATTTATGCTTCATGGGTTGTGATGCATTAAGAGTAAATGATCTTGCTAGGTTAGTATGGTTATAAAATATTTGTCTTCTTTAGGCTCTTCATGATCACATGTAGTTGCAATGGTGTTTTATTTTGTCTTATCAACAACTCAGATTAGTTTGTTCTTCAATGACTTCAAAAATATTGTTTTTGTCTTTGTTGTAAAAGGAATTTGTTTTATTAGTGAGTTTTTGCACTTCTTAGTTTATAACAATGTTTTGGTTGTAAAAAATGATAAGTGTCATTATGCTCCTTAAGCATGCATGCTTACCTTTTTCTATTTAAGAAGGAGCTAAGATTCTTTTAAAGGGTTTGAGAAATTATAAAGTTGAGCAAGTATTTTAGTTTGTAAGGTGTTGTTAGGGTGTAAAGGTTTGTAAAGTTTTTTGCAATAGAAATGTATATTTTATTAAGGCATATATGAATACATGCTTTTAGTATGTCATCATCTCTAGCTTTTAAAAAAAGTATCTTTCATAAATAAAGTAATTGAGCATTATTGATTTCTTCAATGCAAATTAATTGCATTATGTACTTTTATTGATATCTTTTGTTCAATGAATGGAATAATTTATTTTATTAAAATATAGAATATATTGTGATTGCAAATAGATTTTTAAGTAGGATCATGTTGTAAGCCTTTATTTGGTCATATTATAAGGTAACAACAATTTTTTGACTATCAAAGTATGTTTAATTGTTGTGAGGAATATTTTATGATTGTAGAACTCTTTTGTTGCACAGACAGTTGTTGTTACACCAAAAGATTGACCTATTAATGCCTGATACAACCGCTAGAGCTAATGAATCTATGGGAGGAAGGTAAGCCATATCATGAACCCGAGCACTACTTGCACAACAAAAGGAGACCAAGGGCACACACCTTGTAACAATCCCCCTCCCCCTCACTCCCCCCAATGCAAGTGAGGGGTTCAAACCCGTGACCCAAACTCTAATACCAATTTTTGCATAAATGGTTTCTGTTGCACCAAAAGATCGACCTGTTAATGCCCGATACAACCGTTAGAGTTAATGAATCCACAAGAGGTGGTTAAGCCATGTCATGAATTTGAGTGTTGTGTTGCACAACATAATGAGACCAAGGGTACACACCTTGCAACACAACCCTCATCAATCCTAGGAACTTTTCTTGATATGCTAGAAAATATACAAAATAAGAGGTCATATAGAACTTGGTTCTCTTTAGGACATCTATCAATTGATCATGTAATGTGTCACTTATGATTGTTTCGCAATCTATCTTCTTATTTGTAGTAATTGTTAGAATATAGTAACACATCTAGGGATGGAAGTCTCTAGCATGAGGGTACCCATAAACCCTGCTAAGAAGTGTGATTTGATCCATAGAATCCTATTTGAACTTGTTGATGTGTTTTTTATGCACTTCTCAACACAAGCAGTGCGTAGGTGCACTACCTCTCTTGAAAGACAATCTTCCACAATCAAATTGCAGAACACTATCCCAAGGTGTCTAATGTCAGGTCTTGACAGTGCTTGGAATATCTTAGTTGTTTGATGTGATTTGCTGGAATCACAAGGCGGTATTACGGATGGATTACAAAGTGGGGAAGTTGGATCTTGAAATGGAGTTCTTAAGATGGGAGAGTTGTTATGCATTTGCTGTAGGTTCAAACAACAGTCTTGAACTCCATTTTGTCATTGGATTTAGCTTTACAATGTGCAATGAACCTTAGCATAGGTTACTCATTAAGTAAAATGAAAAAGGGCAGGGAAGAGAGGAGGTTCCTGGATCTGCAACTAATTGTGAACAGTGATGATGGAGTTCCTACAATGGACAGCTTCTTGGAAACAATATTCCACTTAACCAAAGATCTCACAGTCTCATGGAATTTGTGCTATCTTCTAATGTCTGCAAATGTTTCATCTTTCATTCACCATGTACATGCATGAACAAAGATAAAATTTTTGGAGCAGCTTTGAATTCAAGCCCAGACTAACTTTACACAGCTATCTACCATCAACAAACAACAAAAAGTATGGACTAAGAGGTCATCTACACAGCAAGAATTTTCATGATCATAGGACAACATTCCTAAAATCTACCAAAGAAAGAAAATAGTTAACTAGAACAACAATAAAACCTAAGTTAAACATCTAACAATGAAGATTGAATCAAGCAACATGTGAGAAACTCAGAAAATGCACCAAGTCAATGTCTTTTCCATATAAATTTCTGCAGCATGTCTTTACAACAACTCAACTCAACTTTGCAAATGAGAGGAGAGCCCTATTTATAGTGACCAAAAAGTCAAATGAATGGCCAAGATTAATTGTCATTGTGTGGCCAAGATTCATTACAAAATAGGGTTTCACCTACCCCCAATATATCATAATTTAAAATTACATTTTGTCATTTTCCCTATTTTGTCCTTTAGTGATGACACTATAGCAACTTGTCTTTTAGCTAATTGCTGTTTTACTGTAGCTACTCTTTAGGGAGCTCTTTATCATCAATAGGGTTGTCCTCCTGCTTCTTGGATGCTACATATTCTATGAACTTGAGGATGACCGCCTAGAGCTTGTCCACTTCAATAATCTCATATCTTAGCACTTGGTAGCTCCACTCCTTTGCGTTATCCTCTAGCCTTTTCGTCCTCATCATACTTTGCGCCCTGGTCCTAGAATAGCTTTGACTGATCGAAGGAACGGGTAGCAAAACTCATGAATTCCACCATGATTTCACTAGACATCCCATCCTCCATCTTCTTTTGGAAGTAAGGCTTCACCTTTTCTGGATCCATTTGTACTTGAGGCATATCATATTCTATCATCATCTTGAGATAACGAGTGCATTCTGCCCTGATTTCCTTTATCCATTCTATATTCGGATCCACCTTACTCATTATTTGCTCCAACCTTTCCTTCCTATTGCCAAAATCCTACCGCCATACATCCATCAACCAATGATTGTCTTTCTTAAACGCAAGGTCCTTTTCCCACATGGCTTTTGGAAATTGAAGGATAGCCTCGATCTTTGGAAAGGTGGAGTCGTATGCTGCAGGAAAGTCAGTGCATAGCCTCTTGGTGCCCTCCAAGGATTGCTGCAGATCCAAGAACTTGTTGGCTATCCGAACAGCCTGGCCAATTCCCATGTTTCCAATGTATAAGACTTGTCAGAACCAATCTTTCGTAGTCCTCTCTAAGTTCTTTCTTCTCTCCATCTTGTTGATTTTCTCTTTGGACAACAATTGGGGTGCGGTTGTGGACGTGGTAGGCAGGTCGTCCATCGATGACCACTGCTGGATGTAATCTATTAAAGCAGCCACCTGTGCTTTAAGCTCATCTTTTGAAATCTTGTCCTGCCTTATCAAATGTACCACCGTAGCCACTGACTCCTCAAGATGCCCTACCTTATGTTCTCTAGTGGTGGTCCCTAGATCCATGGTGGAGATGCTGTAAGTTATCCCTTCTTGACCTACCATAGGTGTGGCTACTTGCACAGTTCGAGACCCAGAAGCATCCATCGTTACCTTGGATCAGATCTTAAGCTTCTTTTCCTTCTTTGTTGTGATTTGAGCTCGGGCTAAGATGGCTTCTAGTTTTGCCCTTGGGTCCTTTAGTACGGGAGTTCTTTTCTCAAGCTGTTTCTCTAACCATTCTGGAATGACGGACTTTCCCTTAGGTGATCCATGATCACCCTCCCCTCTCTTCGTCAAAGCCTCTATTTCTTTATCTTTTGAGGTCCTCCCTCCCCTTCTAGTTGCATCCCCTTCTTCTTCGTTAGAGTCTTGGACGAACACAAGGTACTTGATAGGAAGCCTGGCAGACAGTTGCTGCATGGGACTCTCTTTCTCTATTGTCTCTTCCTCTTTCTGTTCCTTAGCATGCTCAACTTCATGCATAGGTTGCTTGGATTGCTTGACTTTGAGGCTCTTGACAACTTGGGCTCCACTCTAAGGTATATCTTCTCTTGGAGTATCTTCTGGTGGCTATCCTTCTTCGTCATAGGGTGACCTTTCTACCCCCGCCTCAGTGTCCTTCAGCTGCCAGGCTAGCTCTTCCTCAAGATCATCGTCAAAGGTTTGCATGATTACTTTACCACCGGTGCTATCTTCCTCGTCCCCACTCTTGGAAGAGCCCGTTTCCTCCTCATAAGCCACCCTGTCAATGGTTCGGTGTTCGTACTCCGGGTGCTTGTGGTATTCATTGGCTTCCTCCTCAAAGGGCTTCGAGGCTTCTCACTCTCGTTCCTCCCACTCCTTAGAGATTAGCATGGTGGCTTCCATAGCTAGTGGCCCTGTCAGTTGTTGTGAAGGCTGAGCAATAGTGAGGACTTGTGCAAGGGCTGCTTGAAGAGTGGGATCCATTAGGATCTGGGAGAGCTCAGGGGGAAGATTCTGCATATGTCTCGAGAGAGCCTCAGGCATGGTGGAAGTGGGAATAGGTGCTGTTATTGTTGCCAGAGGGAGCGATGTGGTTGGTGACATGGCAGCAGAGGAAGGGGGAGTAGTTATGGTAGAAGAAGAGTCGACAATTATTACAGAATGGACCGGGGGCGAAGGGGCAAGATGGACAGAAATGTCCACCGCCGGCGGGGACGTGGCGATCATAGCTAGGGAGGTAGGTGGTGCAATGGCAGGGGCAGGGAGAGCCAAGAGAGGTTCCAATTGATCCGTACTCTTTGCTTCCTCCTCTTGGGTTGAGGGCTGCTCCATGGCGCTCCCCGTTCGTTTGAGCCTTTTGGAGGGTGAGCCCCCCATTTCTTTCCTTGCATAGACCTTGGGGTCGGGAGACTGTTCTGTTTCTGTCTCCTTTCTCTTCTTGGATCTGGTGACCGAAGGAGACTTGGAGGTCCCGCCGGTCGAAGTGGCGGTAGCGGCATCCTCTATGGCACTTGGCTCACTTTTGAGCCCTTCATAAGTCAAAATTACTTTCCGCTATTTCAATTGGGCTATCCGTCCATCAACCCACTCCTTAGTACGAGCCAAGATTGGCTTGGTTATGATATCGAGGTCTTCAACGTCCTGCTCGTCCCAGTCTATTGTTGGTAGCAGTAAGTTGGCAACTGTGGGGAACCTTGGGTCCATTATGGTGCTATTGTCCTCCTCGACCTGGTCCGGAATAGGGAATGGCTGCACCTTTCTTATGAAATACGCCGTCATCTGCATATAGTGCCTTGCTCGTACCTCTTTATCATCTTGACAATCCCCCCAAAAGTCTTCAATGTGGTGGAGATGAGCGAACCCCGGCCCTAGCGCCTTTCTTATGTGGCCATATGACTCTATCCGTGGGCGAGCAGTGTGTAGGTGAAAATGGTAATCTTTTAGTTCCTTCTCGGAGTTACTAGCACACTGGGAAGTTTGTAGTCGGTACATGCCCTAGCCAAGAGTCATGGGATAAGAGATCCCTGCTATGTGTTTGTTACTGAAGATCACCTGTATGTGTTGGAGTTGCCGAGAAAGCTCCAGTGGGATGATTCGGTCATTGGGGTATCGAGGCAACCTGTTTGGCCTTTCGGTGAAGCCCTGAGCACAGATGTATGTGAACTTCAAGTATTGAATGAAGAGGAAGGCATACTGCTTCAAAAATTCCCTGGCACTATGGGAGACCCTCCTCTCGAAGTCTCTAGAAATCATTTTGATAATATGGCTGATGAAGGCGTCGTTTACTCTGCAGTATTCCCTTTTGAAGTTTCGGTACTGGAGCTGCGGGTACCTATCATAGGCCTTGAGTCTTCGCCCCTGCTCTTGATCGGGTGCTAC
The DNA here is from genome assembly GCA_007258455.2 of Sequoia sempervirens. Classification (NCBI taxonomy): domain Eukaryota; kingdom Viridiplantae; phylum Streptophyta; class Pinopsida; order Cupressales; family Cupressaceae; genus Sequoia; species Sequoia sempervirens. Next base: position 349,476,750 of record VDFB02000015.1, on the reverse strand, counting down.
AAACAATCCATTGTACTGCCTCTAATCCGCCAAGAAATAGACGAGATAGGAAGTCATATAGAACTTGGAGCTCTTCTTTACATTGATGAACTGCTCATGGAAGCAGTTGCTTATGATTTCTCCCTAGTAAAACGAAGTCTTTGTGGTGACGTCCTCATTCCCTTAAAGGATCTGCTCGACAAAGTACACCATCCATTCTTGAAAGAAGGTGGCCGTAGGGAGGCCCATGACCCTACTTAGCATCGTGACCAAGTCATGGTAATCTTCATGAAAGTCACTGCAAAAGAGTTCATGAGGAACCTTCGCAGCACTGCCCGCTTTTCTTTAAGCCAATGCTGATTTATTGACCTTTTACAGCCTATTGGATTATCATCCCACGCTACTTGGCATTCTTCTATGGTGGAGACTTCCATCTCTTTAAAAGTGGGGATGTGGAAAGTCTTTGTGATCCCTTCAGCTGTCATGTTGGCGAGAATGTTGCCCTCTCTGTCAATAATTGTCCTTGTGTCGGGCTGATACGCCTCCCGACAAGCCATGACTAATTCAGGGGCCACGAGGGATGGAGGGAATCCTGCAGCTTTTTTGATCCCACTTTACCTTATCAGTCTTGCATTCTTGGTCGTTGGATTGACCCTGACCCTTTGTGTGAATTCGTCAATATCGACATGGCCGATATTGGTATCTGTGATCTCCTTCCAATTTGTGGTGACCTTCGAGTGCAAAGGCTCACCTTGGAATTGGTATTTCATCTAGTCCTTGTCCTCTTTCCCTCGAGGAGTCTTGCCTGACTTTCTTCCTTTGTCCTTTTCGACGGCTGCCCCCGAAGGTCCCACACCCGATTCCATATATTCTGCAAGCAAAAAGCATAGTAAGTGCAATTGACCATGAAAACATCCATGTTAGTCAAAATCCTAAAGATGAAATCTATTTCAAATAATCTATCAAGCATAACATGATACTTTATCTTTCGATGTCATCGGTCTTTTGGTTAGGGGCACTTTGGAAAATCCAGGCTTGGAAGGTCAGACTTCCCTAGCATGAATGCCGTTTGGAAAGGCAAATAGGGTGGAGGGCCCCCGTTGATTCTCCCTGATTGAATTTGATAATTTAAAAGGTTCGCAATGAAGAAGACCAAGATTAAGCACATGGGTCGAGATCAGATTTCGAATTGGGCTCATTTGGATTAGTTTAGGGACATCTAGAGGTACAAGGTTGGAAAGCTGTCAGGGGATGGCTGTTTGGGAACGATAGATCAGAAACGGAATTCCAGAGACGAAACTCCGAGGTCTGGGGTCCAGTGGGTTGCAGGGTGGTCAGAAGATTGTAATTTTACTTGAGTGCTCGGGTCTTAGTTGATGGGAGGCCATTCATCCTTCACCGTTTGGAATGGCTATCATTGGGTGGAAGTCCGGTGGGGGCGGCCCGGTGGTCAGGGCCCGACGCGAGTGTCGGAAGGAGATCAATTATCGAAGTAGTGTCACGGTGAATACCTCGGGTCTCACCGACCAGCGCAAAGGGGAAGGCAAGTCGGCGTGAGATCATGGTTGTGGGGTAAGGTTTTGGCGAGGTCCTTAAGTCTCACCGATAGCCAAGAGCAGGACCAGACCCGACACGAGTGTTCGCCGTTCGTTTCATTTTTAGTCTTGCGGCGGTCGGAAGGGTGGAGCCCAGAGCTCGGAGGGGCGAGCAAGATTTGACCTTTCGGAACGGCGGATGAGCGAAGGTCGAGGTTCGGAAGGTAGACGGATGCTGAGCATGGATGAGCTTGTTCATTGCTCAAGTTGGATCCCAGCAACAAACGAGGTTCCGAAGCCCAGAGGTTGGAAGCACGCCTGGGTATTCGCCAAGAGGAAAGTGATGTCCCCGTGAGGTCTTGGCGAACATGGAGAGTCCTGCTGACAAAGGAGTCTTAGGCGTAATTTTTTGGGTCGGGGAAAGGTCTTGGTGAACTAGCGACGTCTCCCCAACTAGGTTCGTGTTTGCCCAAAGATGAGGGGTTAGCGTGAGGTCTCAACGAACGCGCTATGTTTCGCTGATGAAGAGCCCCGTCGGCGTAACCTCTTGCCGACCTTCGCGAAGTCACCCCGACTAGGGATCTGGGCTCGCCAAGACAAAGGATTTTGCTAGGAAGTCTTGGCGACAGCTAGGGGGTCTCGCCGAAAGTGAAGGCATCGCCAAGAGGAAGGGAGCTCGTGGTGAGGTCTTGGCGACATATGAATGTCTCCCCGATAGGCCACTCAACAAAAGCAGGATACGCTCAGTGAAAGGTCTTGCTGAATTGGGGAGGCCTTAGCGACAGCAAACGAGGGGCAGAATCCTGGGTACCTGGGCCCGAGAGAGCCAAAAGCTATTTTGACATCTTGTTTTTGCTAAGTCTTCGCTGACAAAGGGAGCGTCCGAGCCTAAGGGTCACGAATGCCCCTGTGAAGAATGGCCGTGCAGAGATAAAGCTCCGAATTGGTCATGGGGATGCTATGTTGGTTTACTCAGTTTTCGAGGACATGGGTTTTGTTCGTGGTGTCGTATTTTATCATTCACATGTCGCTTTGATGGTTGTTATTCATTTTAATCTCTAGAAATCATGAAAACAATGTTCGAGAAGGTGAACGGAGGACCTACCTCGAACACTCAATATGGGGAGGTGCGGGATCCACTCACGATTGATGAGGTGATGGTGAGGGCGGTGAGCATGAAGGTCTCGAAGATGGTGGGCTCCTCCAACAAGTTCTCTGATAACTCTTTGCAACATTGTCAAGTGAAAATGATGGGCTTGAGCGGGTCTTTTATACCCTAATCACCATTAATGGCCTCATTGAATGCAGGTACGACGGAACAAAGGTTGGTGGATTTAAATTCAGCAACGGCGGTAGGAGACCTGGGGTCTGGGGGCCGGGAGGGTGCAGGACGGTGGCCATTTGATAAGTTCCTCTTGGAGATTCACCGGCGGCAAAGGGGAGGTCGGGGCCTTGAAGGCGGAACTCCGCTAGAGGTTCGCTATGAGGAATGGTGAAACACTCACGAAATCCTGGGAGCAGAACTCCAGAGTCCCGGGCTCGGTGGGTCGGACAGCTGTCAAGATTTCCACAGATTTTAGTAGATGGAAAATGGGGTTACGAACCCCGGGGTCCAGGAGGATGCGAGCCAAGCGCCATTAGGAGCGATGGGTGCAATGGGGAAACCCGACAAGGGAAACCCGAATGGCCAGGCCCGACAGGGCCTGGGGCCGTTGGCAGGGGAAAATAGCCAGAGACCCTGCGAGGCACTAGAACATGACAAAATTAAAAGGGGAAGGAACAGTCAACTTATGGTGAGACTTTGAAGCAACATTGACCATCTGGGACACCAAAAATGGGGCACGCAAAATGAGGCAGTGACAAAAAAATGACCCGATAAGGCAAAAGAAAAGAGGGTCCCCATTCGAAACGGGGCGTGTGTGCTGAGGGCACAACAGAACTCACATTTTTGTTGTACTTTGATCATCTTTAGTTTGAAATTCTTAGGGTTGAGCAAGAGCTAGTTGATGATAAAATTGAGGCAAGGTACATTCTTCTTTTCATAATGAGCTAGTGATTTTTAAATATCAATGGCCTAATTTTTTGGGTAGGTAGGGATACCAAATTCCCTTTCTATCATTTTTGGACTTATATGCAACACTATTTCCCCAAAGGGTCCAATAATATTTCTTTGACTTGGTCATATAGTTTTGTGCACATGTTTGACACCAATTCAAGAGACTATACTACTAAAGAAAATGTAGTTGTCTCCACTAATCCTTTTTTGGCCAAGGATGTGGCCATAGCTTTTTTTCCTCTTCATTGTGGACTCTTTTCAAGAACTCATTTATATCTACATGCCCCAGATCAAGATCTCAAATATTTGTGTAAGGAGAGAACATCTTGGATGCTGGGTGATATCCCTTGTATTGGTACTCTATCTTTGGTCCTTCTTCTTGCACATTTATTGCATATTCAAACCATCATCCATTAGAGGATAAACATTTAGAGAAACAACCTTCATACTTATAACTATCTAATCTTGAGAAAACATGTCTATCAGGTCTTGAAGTTAAGTGATTTTATAAATATTGCAAAGTAGAAGCTTTAAATCCATATAGTCAAAATTTCATTTTTTCAGGAATCAAGCTTTAGGAGAAGTATTAATTGCTTTCCAAAAGGTTCATTAACTTGAGAGAAACCAACCCAAACACTGACATTTGGAGATATGTCAACATTGACCCAAAGTATATGTTGTTAGAGTTCAGGGATATTCCCTATTTCTTGTTCAATAGAACCATTACAGTTAAGGAAAACACCTGAAGGTTGACATGTGAAAGTTATCAAAAGAGGATAGAAATTATTATCAAGAATCAAATCTTGAGAAAAACCTTTATTTCCTTCCTTGGAAGTTGGTAATGCTTAAGGAGGTCATTTGATCACTAATATCCAAAAATATTGTTAGAACATTGAAACCATAAAAAATTGGGATCCCTTTTAATCAATAAACTTTCAAGAATATATCCAAAATCTTTGAGAGATTTTGTATTTTTAGAATAAAGTATCAATTATCAATAATTAGAGATATCATCCAACCCTTAATCTAAACAATTGTAACTAGTAATGAATATTCTTGATGAGAGAAACTCGATATAATTAGGTGTTTTTCCTTTTGACTTCAGAAGTTGAGGATCAACAAGGACTCTTATCTTTTAAGGAGTATTTTATTAATGGTTAATAAGGATACCCAATGTACAATTACCAAAATATTTAATGATTTTGAGAGCCTGACTTTAAGAGTTGGGGGCTAGGGATGAGACTTAAAATTTTGAGAATATTTTTAATAAGCGTTAAGGATTATAGCCAACATCCAATGACCGAAAGACAACAAAATTTTAAACTTAAATTGTGATGTCATCAGGGATAAAGGATTTGCTAGAACAATTACCTAAAATGAACAAGAGGGAAATTTGAAACTTGATGAGGTGTGATGATGAAATCACATACAACCTTGATCGGTGCACAAAAGAAAAATAAGATTTGACAGAGGGGGAAAAAAAAAGGAAAGGACAAAAGAAGAAAAGAAAAATTAAACAAGAATAGAAAAATACCAAATAAAACTAGAAAAAAAGGGAAACGCTGCAAGAAAAATCCCCAAGATGAACCAAAAAGTGAGAAACAAACACAAGAAACGACAAAAAAAGGGATGTTGAAGTTGGGAAAATTAACTCCATAACTCCCAAGGATCACCTATAATCAAGCTCTTGTCATAGAAAGAGAATAACAAAGCTATGGAGGCCAAGAGATATTGATCCAAAAAAGCATGAACCATTATGAATGTGCATCTTAATGATTATATAATAAAGAATCCTTATAAAAGGATAATTAACCTAGAAAATTTAGGTGAGTATAAAACAAGATTATGATATGCATCCTCATCTTATGACATGAGACATAAAAATAAAATGACCTAAGTAAGCTTAAGTAATTAGAGGAAAATGAACCTAAAAATTAAATAAATAATTAATTATGAAATACCTTTTACTCTAACACCCTCCTTAAGTGAAAATTAGGGAGAAGCTCAAAACTCTTAAGATGAATGCAAGATGGGTCTTGATAAACAAGGCCTAGTGAGATACCCATGTACAAACAATCAAATCTCTCACAACTAGAGAAAAAGAGAAAAACCAAATGGGAGAAAAATCCTCTCCAAAAGAGAGAAATACAAGTGAAGGTATAAGAAGCTTCCAAAACAAAATTGTACCAAAAGATAAGAACAATGGATGAACTGTTGCAAGTATGAGCAGTTGGTGTTGTCATTGATGTCAACAAGCCTATGTTGTCAGTGATGTCTATAGTTGAGTAAGATTGTTGCAAGAGTGTGAATAGTTGATGCTTTGATTAGTTGCATTATTTTGTCATTAGTAAAGCTACTAGTGTCAACCTCTAGTGTTTCTTTGATAAGCTTCTGATGAGGAAGTAATGAAGATGATGAGGATATGTCTCTGGTGCTTGGTTTCTAAGCTCTTTCGAGAAAAAATGATAAAAAGAGGAAATAGTGTGTTGCAGTGGTGTTCTGGGTGACAAAGTTGTATTTTGGTTTTGCTTCGTATTTCTTCTAGGTTGAAGATCTACCTATGCAATTCAGATATATTGGTGAGAGGTGTTCAGAGGTGTTGTATTCAAGAGTTGGTGTACTGGATCATTATACAGAAGAAGATGTGTTCACCAATGTGTGATTGTGTATTGCAGAGGTGTTTGGGAGAAATGTTTTTGCTCTACGTTTCTTTGCAGTTGTGTTTCAGGTATTTCAATTTTGAAAGTGTGTTGATGGTGTTGGTAGTTTACCTCAATCAAGAGGGTTTTAGTTTTGTGCTTTAGAAGATGGTTTTTTGAGTTATAGTGTATGATAGAGTATTCTGGATGTACAGGGTGTGTACAATATTTAGGTAAAAGTTGTTGCGAAGGAGTTTGTTGGATTTCAAGGTGTTTGTGGAACATTCTAGAGTTTGTTTAGGTGATGTTTGTTGTCCACGAGTTATGGTGAGATAAAAGGAAGCATGTAATTAAAATTTTAATGGTGTTTGCATGGGTAATGAACAACCTGGTGTTTACACTACTTGCAATGAATGTTTATTGTTTATAGAAGCATGTTGTAGTGTGGTGTTGTTGATTTGGGTCCCAATTAAGGTTTTATGTGGACTCCTTTCACTTCTACCCGCCATAGAAGTGTTTTGGCATTGACCTAATTTGAATTTGCATGTGTGATGTTCATAGCTGACCTTGGAGAAGGTTTCAAGGTTGAAGACAATATAAGTATGGGTTGAGTTGTTGAAGGATGTGAAGATAGATGCGAGACATGTGAATGATGCAAAGTGTAGTGTGTTAGAGTACAAAATTGAGTAATGTAGTGTGAGCTTTCATGTGTTAGTTTACAAGATGTAGTGAGTAGAAGGTGGCTATAATTCTTCAATTAGATTGTGAAGGTGTTGAAGTCATTGTGGTGGATTCATTGTTGCATTGAGATGATTTTCTCTATATAACATTTCTTCTCTATCTTCTTTTCTATTTTGGCAACGAGCCTTTCTTCTTTGGGTAGTGAGCCCTTCGATAGTGAGCCTTATTATATGAGGTGTTGATATTACTTATATTGTGAGCTAATCCTCATTGTGGTTTTTTCCTTTTTGGGTTTTCCACGTAAATTTGGTGTTCTGTTGTGTATGGTGTTAAGTTGTTTCAGCTTCTATTATTTTATTTTCATGCTAATTCATCATAATAGATTTAAGGTTTTAATGAATGAATGTGGATCTGAATGTGTATGAGGGTTTTAAAGTTTTAAGGTACAACTAATTCACCCCCCACTCAGTTGTCTTGTGCATTCAACAATTGGTATCATAGCCAATTTCCTTGGAAGAAAGCTTAACCTCTTAAGGTATATCTAGGATGGCACACAAGAAGGAGATACATATATTTGATGGAACGGACTATGCATTCTGGAAAACAAGGAGGGAAGGCTTTCTGGAGAATCTGGTATATGATGTCTGAAAATATGTTAAGGATGTATACACTATGCCTACAAATGGTCTGAGTGTTGAAGCTGAACTCAAGGCCTATGAAAGAAATAGTAAAGCAAGGTATGCTCTCTTGAGTAGTCTTACAAATTTTGAATTAGTGAAAGTAATGAATTTGAAAACTATTAAAGCAATTTGGGAAAAGTTGTAAAGTATTTATGAAGGATATGATATGGTAAAAAAAACTAAGATGCAGAATTTAAAGATCACATTTGAAAATGTGTAGATGTTTGAAGATGAAAAAATTACAAGATATATGCAGAGGGTAGATGAAGTGGTCAGCTCCATTAGAGGTCTTGGAGGAAACGTCAAAAAACCAAAAGTGGTAAAGAAAATTCTTAGAACCCTTCCTAAGGCTTATAGTCATAAAGTTGCTGATACTGAGGAATCTCATAATCTAGATCATTATACTAGAGATCAATTGTATGTCTCTTTAACTACATTTGAAATGAGAGAATTTGGTACAAATAATGGTGCAAAAGTTGAAACTGCTTTTAAGGCTACAAAAACAAAGAAGATTGAAGAAGTAGATCAAGAAGATCTTGATGATGTGGAAGATAACTTTGTAAGAAGGATGAGAAGGGGTACTAGTAAGTACAAAGGTAAGTTTCCTTTCAAATTCTTCAGTTGTGGAAAGATAGGTCACTATGCTTCAAGATGTTCAAATAGGGTTGTGAATGAAAAAAACAAGGAGAACAGAGGTAAGATGATTAAGAAAAGTTATTATGCTAGAGAAGATGCAAGTACTTATGATGATGAATCTGATTATGGAGATGATGATGATGAATGCTTGTTCATGGCTTTAAAAGATGAATCTGTTTCTACTAACTTTGAAAGATGTGTGAAGGAATTCCCTCTAGAGAGAAAGGATAAGATTGAAGGTACTTTGGTATCTACTTTTCATGCTAGACATGATAAGGACTATTGGATCATTGATAGTGGTTGCTCTAATCATATGAATAGAGACAAGAGTGAGTTTGTTAAACTTAAAAATTATGATGGAGGACTTGTTATATTTGGTGATGATTCAGGTGCTAAGATATGTGGAATAGGTTCAATCTGTTTTGATGGCAAGCATAATATTGAAGATGTTTACTATGTTAAGGGTTTAATGATAACCTCTTGAGTGTTGGATAAATGTGTAGCAAAGGATGCAATCTTATGTTTTAGGATGATGGATGTGAGATTAGAAAAGGGTTCAAAACTATGATTGCTACTGGAAGGACATATGGAAATGTTTATTAGCTCAAGGTTGTTGATGGTCATTACTTTATGAATCAGATCAATGAAAGTTGGTTATGGCATAGGAGGATGTGTCACATTAATTTTGATAATTTGGTAAGAATTAGTTCAGTTCAAGCAATGAGAGATATGCCAAAGATTACAAAGCCTATCAATGCTATCTGCAAGGATTACCAAATTGGAAAGCAAACAAGAGGAAGTTTCAAAGGAAAAGAAAAATATTCTACCAGATTACTAGAATTGGTGCATACAAATATTTATGGTCCTACAAGAATAAGAAGTCTTCAAGGTGACAAGTATTTCATGATTTTTTATTGATGAATATTCTAGAATGACATGGGTTACTTTTCTTAAAGAAAAATCTAAAGCCCTAGATAGATTCAAGGAATTTAAAGTTATGGTTGAGAAAAAAAGAATATGAAGATAAAATGTTTGAGGTCTGATAGAGGTGGATAATTCACCTCCAATGAGTTAAATATTTTTTGTGAGAATCATGGCATAAAGAGGCACTTTTCTACCCCTAGGAAACCTTAGCAAAATGGAGTGGTTGAAAGGAAAAATGGGACTGCTCAAGAAGCTACAAGGACTATGATGAAAGAAGCTAACCTATCGGAATTCCACTAGAGAGAAGCAATTCATATTGTTGTTTACATACTTAACAAAGTTTAAGCAAAAGAAAACAACACAAATAATACCTATGAGTTGTGGTATGGGAGGATACCTACTCTCAAATACTTCAAAGTGTTTGGAAGTAAGTGTTATATTAGAAGAGATGAAGAAAAATTTGGAAAGTTTGATGCAAGGTATGATGAAGGACTATTCCTTGGATATTCTACTAAAAGCAAAGCCTACAGATGTTACAACAAGAGACTTAGAAAGATTGTTGAAAGTGCAAGTGTTAAGGTTGATGAATATTTTCAGAACTTAGTGGTGATAGATAGATATGAATTAGATGAGCTTGACTGTAGAGAAAAAGAGAAGGCTAAGGAAAAGGAAGTGCAAATGGAAGATGAAAAAGATTTGAAAAAGACACCTAGAACCCCTAAGTATGTGCAGAGGAATCATTTTGAAGAATAGATCATTGGAGACAAAAGAAAAGGTGTATTGACAAGAAGGAAATGTGTTGAAGAGGTAAATTTGTGTTTACTTTCCGAAGTTGAACCTAAAATAGTGATTGAAGCATGCAAAGATGAACATTGGATGAAAGAAATGGACAAAGAACTACTACAAATTGAGAAGAATTAAACTTGGGAACTTGTCCCAAGACTTGAAAACAAAAACATAATTGGATCTAAGTGGGTGTTTAGAAAAAAAATGAATGAGAATGGAGAAGTGGTAAGGAACAAAGCAAGGCTTGTGTGTAAGGGATATTCACAAGTTGAAGGAATAGATTTTGAAGAATGGAAGCTATCAAGATATTTTTGTCTTTTGCAACACACAAGGATTTCAAAGTTTATCAAATGGATGTGAAGTATGCTTTCTTGAATGGAGAATTGGAAGTACACATGGAACAATAAGAAGGATTTCAGTTACCAGATAAACCAAATATGGTTTGTAGATTAAAGAAGGCATTATATGGATTGAAGCAAGCTCCTAGAGCTTGGTATCCAAGGTTGGATAAGTATTTGGTACAACAAGGATTCAATAAAAGTACCACAGATAGTAATCTTTACTTTAAGGTTGAAAAAGATAAAATCTTGATTGTAGTTGTGTATGTTGATAACATAATTTTTTGAGGTAATGAAGCTATGTGCAATAAGTTTGCAGAAGAGATGGAAAAAGAGTTTGAGATGTCTATGTTTGGGGAGATGAATTTGTTCTTTGGGCTACAAATCAAATCAAAAAAATAAAGGTATATTCATCTTACAATAAAAGTACGTCAAAGAGATGTTGAAGAAGTTTGGAATGGGTGAAATCACAATACTGTGTTTCACTTTTTGCCCAAGATGGACATTTACATCAATATTTTTAATTGAATCTTCATATTTTGAGACCTATAGCAGCTAAACTGTTAAGAATTTGAAGATGATGTGAACTAGTGATTTGTGAAAATTTGGGTGTAGATTATAAATATATTCTTTTCAATTTTTTTGAAATAAATCATGAATATTTTAACTTCTCCTTTAATAACTAGTTTTAAATAGAAACAACATTTTCACAAAGTAACGTTTGTGTCGTACAACATAATTTTTTTCTATAAAGGATTAAATTCTAATTTTAAAAATATATATTCTCAACATCAATATCTAGGGAAAGGATATTTTTTTATAGTTTTTTGTTGCATATTTTTTTTAAAATTATTTTTTGAAGTCACTGTAACTATAATTTGGACATATGTGTGTTTCGTACAACCTAACTTGTGTATATATCAAAATCCAAATTTTCTTTTGGGGGTGAAACAAGGACATCAATACCTAGGGAATGTGTATTTAAAAAAAATAAAATTACAATGGTTTACTATTTTTCCACCTCTGCACAATAAAGAGCTTGATGTTTTGAGAAAAACCTATGTTTAGTAAAAATTGAAAATAAATACATGATAAAATGAAAATATATTAAAACTATACTTGTTGGAAAGCTTGTTTCGAGGGCTACAATCTTACAAAGTGTAATTTTTAAATGAAATTATTTAATCCCTCAAAAGGTAAAGAAAAAGTGGTTTATTTCTAGCATTTTGATAGGTGCGAAGGAGACTCCATTGTGGGTATGATTTAATACTAGAGGGGTTCTATCCAAGGGGATTTGATCTAAGGGGATATTATCTATCCCTCTTCAATTAAACCCCTTTAGATGGAGCCTCTCATGACTTGAATCATTATTTTTTCTAAAAATGGTGATTTCAAACAAAAATCAACACATCCCAAAAGTGAGACACACTATTGTGGCAACACCCAAATGGAAGACTCCAAACCGGTATGTAATCCTATGGTTACTAGTTGTAAACTGAGAAAGAATTATGAATCTCCTAAGGTTGATCAAAGCAAGTACAGTCAATGATTAGTGGATTGCTATAGTTAATTGCTACTAGACCAGATATCATGCATGCAGTTCTCCTTGTTGCTAGATTTCAAGAAGATCCTAGAGAGTCACATGTTACAAAAATGAAGAGGATATTCAAATACTTAAAGGGAACTCTAGATCATGGCTTGTGGTATCCAAAGGATACTAATTTCACTTTGAGTGCTTACACAAATGCAGATTAGGCTAGTTGTGTTGATGATAGGAAAAGTACACATGGTGGTGCATTCTTTTTTGGATGTAGATTGGTATCATGACTAAGCAAGAAACAAGATTCAGTTTCTTTATCTACTGTAGAGGCTAAGTACATTGCAAAAAAATCTTGCTACACACAGGTGTTATGGATGAGGCAAACATTGAAGGATATCAGAGTAGTGTATGATGAGCCTATTTCTATCTTCTGTGACAATACAAGTGCAATCAATATTTCAAAGAATTTAGTGATACATTCAAGGAAAAAACATATTTCAATCATATATCACTTTTTGAGAGAGAAGGTTATGGAGAATGAATTGGATCTTGAATATGTACCTAAAAAGGATCAAATTGCTAATATATTCACTAAGGCTCTTCCTAAGGATACTTTTGAGTATCTCTGAGAGAAGTTGGGGGTTATTTCCCTTCCTTTGAACTAAATGCATAAAGAGATGCATCGGTCTATTGGACCTCAAGATTCATTCTTTATTCTAGAATAATGTTGATGGCTACCTCTCAGGGGGAGTAGATAGTGGCATTACTGATTAGAAAAGTGTTGTTATTGTGCAATGGTTGCAAATTTGGTACAATATGGTGTGTGCTCCTAAGGGGGAGTATATAGAGAAGTAAATGGAAGGTGTTGCAAAGAAATAGTAAGTAGGTTGATTGATGTCAAAGGAAGAGAATAAACAATGCAAAATTTTTAGTACTTTTCCATTGACATGTCAAAGGGGGGAGAGAGAAACATGTGAAAAATAATAAATAATAAGGGGGAGAGAAAGTAATAAGTCATTAAGGGTGAGAACAATGTGTAAAAGATAATTTATTTAGGGGGAGACGTAATATGAAGAGTTGCAGTGTGTTGGTATTCAAAGCTATTGCGTCTTTGATGTTTTTTCACATCATGTGTTGCCATCAATGAAAAAGGGAGATTGTTGCAAGTATGAGCAATTGGTGTTGTCATTGATGTCAACAAGCCTATGTTGTCATTGATGTCTATAGTTGACTAAGATTACTGCAAGAGCGTGAGTAGTTGATGCTTTGATTAGTTGCATTATATTGTCTTTAGTAAAGCTACTAGTGCCAACCTCTAGTGTTGCTTTGATAAGCTTATGATGAGAAAGTAATTAATATGATGAGGATGTGTCTCTGGTGCTTGGTTTCCAAGTGCTTTTGAGAAAATTTGATAAAAAGAGGAAATAGTGTGTTGCAGTGGTATTCTGGGTGATAGAGTTGTATTTAGGTTTTGCTCCACATTTCTTCTAGGTTAAAGATCTAGCTGTGTGATTTAGATTTGTTGGTGAGAGGTGTTGTATTCAAGATTTGGTGTACTGGATTGTTGTACAGAAGATGTGTTCACCAGTGTGTGATTGTGTATAGTAGAGGTATTTGGGAGAAATGTTTCTTCTCTGTATTTCTCCATAGTTGTGTTTTAGGTCTTGCGATTTTGAAAGTGTGTTGATGGTGTTGGTAGTTTACCTCATGTGTCATCAAAAATTGGACCCTCTTAAGAAAAGAGACAATTTCATGCATACTTAGACCCACTTTTGAGTCCCTTCATATCATTTCCCCTTTAAAACAACATTTATAGGCCCCTTAGACCTATTAATTTTGATCTAGAGGCCTGTTTCACATGAGAAATCAAATAAAAATCGACAAACAACACTTAATGACATCATACCTCGACATCCCACCTTCAAAAAATAGTAGTGGGGACCATTTTCCACCCTTGGCGAATGAGTCCCCTTTGAGGGAAAATTCAAAATCAAGTGGGAATTCAATCAATTTAATTCTTATTTCCACTGAATTTCTGCCTGTTAGGTTTAATTAGTGGGAAAATAAGGTGTTTTTTCCTATAAATACACATTTTATGTCATTTTACACAACTTTTGATGATATCTTGTGTTCACATTGTCATTATCTAAGAGAAAAAAGCATACAACAACAAGTTGCATCATTAAAAGTTGAAGTTTTAGGACAACAAACTAGGGTTTTTTGCAAGTCTTGGAGCTCACTTCCATCGTCAAGATCCAAAATTGCAAAGGGTTGATGATGGATGCCTATGGTGAATCATGAAGAAATCTAGGGTGAAGAGGTGCAACTAGCCACCAAATCATTTTCTAAGGACATGGTTTCCTATTGATTCCATCTTCCACTATTACTCTATCTTCATATCAAGGTTTTTATTATGTTTATTTAGCACTTGCATGTCATTCCTTATCCATGTTTCATGTGTTGTTAGGTTTCTAGGGTAGAGATCTTGCATCTTTTCAACCATTCGTGCATAACCTATTCTAGAACAATAGAATAGGGTTTTTTTGTCATGATTCATCCTTTCCTAGTCTTTAACACATCTAAGGCTAGGGTTTATGCATATTTTTCTCTATTCAAGGTTTTATTGCCAATCTAGGGGTTTGACCAAGGAAAAATCCCCATTAGACCAACATTTTAAAGTTGTTTTGTAGGGATTTTCTGAGATTTGGAATTGAGACTCTGTTAGAATTTTCTATGCAGGTGTCAAGGTGTAGATCTGAACTTTGAATTTGCAGGAATATGAAGGAGGAATGATTCACCATGCTTGGTGAATGAGTCCCACTTGAGATGCAAAATTGAGTTTGAAGCTATTTCAGGTCCCCAACAGTCAGAAATCAAGTTCTATTTAGAAACATATCTGACTTGGGACTAATTCGCCACCCTTGGTGAATGAGTCCCAGTCAACTAAAGTATATATTTCATCAGGTTTTCAATCTATCAATGAGTCCTCTACAACTTTCCAGGTACACACATTCTCAGAAACAATCCTCTGTTTAGTCAAATATTGCATTTTTATTCTTTATTTCTATCTTTTTGCATATCACACTGTGTTTTCAAACAAAGCATAAATCTTTATTTTGCGTTCGTTTTCAGTCATTTAGATTAATCTATTGCATTTAGTTAAGTTCATTTACATCATATCTCATTGCATCCATCCTAATTTTGAATGTACATGTAAGCATTTTGGACCTAGATCTCTCTCCTTTTAGGTGAAAACCCTCGAAGTGTAAGAGAAGCATTTAGGGTCCAAAAATCTATGTCACACCTTAATCAAGAGGGTTTGAGGTTTTGTGCTTCAGAATATGGATTTTTGAGTTATAGTGTATGGAAAATTAGTTTGGATGTATTGGGTGTGTACATTCTTCAGGTGAAAGTTGTTGCGAAGGAGTTTGTTGGATTTCAAGGTGTTTGTGGAACATTCTAGAGTGTGTTCAGGTAATATTTTTTGTCAGTGGGTTATGGTGAGATCAAAGGAAGTGTGTAATTAAAATTTTAATGGTTTTTGCATGGGTAACGACCAACCTAGTGTTTACACTACTT
This sequence comes from Sequoia sempervirens, assembly GCA_007258455.2. Taxonomy (NCBI): domain Eukaryota; kingdom Viridiplantae; phylum Streptophyta; class Pinopsida; order Cupressales; family Cupressaceae; genus Sequoia; species Sequoia sempervirens. The sequence continues at coordinate 349,461,377 of VDFB02000015.1, read as the reverse complement.
GTGATGAATGTTTATTGTTTATAGCAGCGTGTTGTAGCATGGTGTTGCTAATTTGCATCCCATTAAGTTTGATGTGGTCCGCTTTCAATTCTACCAAACACGAAAGTGTTTTGGCACCAACATAATTTGAATTTGCATGTTTGATGTGCATAGACGACCTTGGAGAAGGTTTCAAGGTTGAAGCTGCTATAAGTATGATTTGAGTTGTTGAAGGATGTGAAGATAGATGCGAGAGATGTGAAGTACAATGTGTTAGAGTGCGAAATTGAGTAATGCAATGCGAGATTTCATGTGTTAGTCTACTAGATGTAGTGAGCAGAAGGTGGCTACAATTCTTCACTTAGACTACGAAGGTGTTGAAGCCATTTTTGTGGATTCATTGTTACATTGAGATGATTTTCTCTGTGTAACATTTCTTCTCTATCTTCTTTTCTATTTTAGCAGTGAGCCTTTCTTCTTTGGGTAGTGAGCCCTATTATATTTAGTGTTGATATTACTTATATTGTGAGCTAATCCTCATTGTGGTTTTCCATTTTTGGGTTTTCCACATAAATCTGGTGTTCTCTTGTGTATGGTGTTAAGTTATTTTACTTTCTATTATTTGCTTTTCATGCTAATTCATCATAAAAAATTTAAGGGTTTAATGAATGAATGTGGATCTGAATGTGCATGAGGGTTTTGAAGTTTTAAGGTACAACTGATTCACCCCCACTCCCAGTTATCTTGTGCATTCAACATGAACATGAAGAACACCACTGAAGCATGAAAAAGCTACAAACACTGTCGAAGAATGCTTTAATGCTAAAAGAAGAACTTCCTCTAAAATAAATGATGATCAGGATCAAGAAGACAAGTATATACATGAGTGTCCCTAATAACACTACTCGAATCAGATTGAAAATAAAGGAAAAACATTTGGAACTCAAAGATATAGATGGCACAAGTACCAATAGTCTAAAGAACCGATCAAATGAAAATGGAAGGTCACCTCCACAAACATGAATGCAAGACTCTCCATATGGTAAATGCACCATCTCACCAAAATGCTAGGCAACTAGCCATTGCATCTACCTAGTACATAGGATCAATAATAGATACATAGCTACTCTAACACAAAACCAAGGAAGAATTAGCACCAACAATGGAAATCCCCCATGATGTTGACAAGGGAGAGCCAAGAAAGGTACACTGAAACTATGTTCTAGAAAGAAGTGCATGAAGAAGAATCAAGAATATATGAATGTGTACATGAAAGTACCTTCAAATAAAAAGGGTGTGCAAACTAAGGAACAAACACATGAGGAAAGAATCAATGTGATTCACTACTGTTGTGGAAGAGATACTCACTTGAAAAAGGTGTGATGGAAAAACAAAAAGGCCTACACTACCCCCATGACACTTTATATGATCGTGTAAGTACAATAATACACAATATGCTATGTAAGATGCCAATAGTACATGTATAATAATAAGGAACTTTATTTCAGTACATTTACATAAGAAAAATGCTTACAATGGAAGCTCACAATGTCCAAAAAAATGGCCACATGCTGAAAATACAATTCTCGAAAAAAAAGTGAGGAAACTAATAGCACCATGATTAAGTACACAAAAAATCATGCACCTTAAAAAAATGACACCCATAAAGGAGTCTAGATGCAAAAGATATGGCTCATCAAAGTCTCCAAAATGAGAACTACACAACAACACTGAGAAAACTAATTTCTAGAAATAACTAGAAGTCAAAATTGAAAACCACCTACACCACTATGAAGAGCATGAAATTCTACCCTATTTTAAAAAAAATACATTGAAAAAGACCACAGTATGGCCAAGATATCACCTTTGGAAGATGGAGTGCAAAACTAAAAATCCCAACAAAGAGGGGTTGGATTGGGAAAAAGGGAACCTCCACAAAATTTAGCAAAAACACCTCTAAATGTAGAGGTCTTCCAACTTTATAATAAATGAAAAGACCCAAACCTAATCAAAATAAGACAAGAGAAGAACAAAATAAAAAGGGAAGAAAACTTGGGGCATCTTGCATAAGAAATTGGGGCGTGAGTGCAAGGCAAAAAATAGCAACCAAACAAAGAAAATGCTCCTAGAATTTCTTCACCATGAAACTTCCTACCAACCTAAACACATAAGGATATAAATTTACTATTCTAACTAAAAGTCCAAAATTGTCATAGGAATAAACCCAACAAACATTCTTCAAGGAATACCTGAATCTCATGGCATGTGCATAGATTTTATTCTCTCAAAGTCATGGTCAAGGAAAACAAAGTGACATTCAAGGAAAGATTAATGGTTTGATTAAATCTTTCTTCCAATCATATTAGCATACAACCTTTTTATTAAAGAGACTTGGTTGGTGTGACGTAAGCATTTCTCTACTGCCAACCTACCATTCATAACCTCAACAAAGATACCTTTGATTCTCTTAATAAGAGCTATACTACCAACTAGACATCCATATCCGTGGTAGAGGTTATTTTAGTCACCCAACTAATTGAGATTTTAAGATCTTAACTATTTTATTCTTTTATCTTCTTTTTTCTTATCTCATATTTTTGTTTTTCACTTGATCTTGGGTTGGGAATCATCATGGCCACTAAGAAAGATGAAAAAATTCATATTTCACTTGCATAAGAAGCCACTATTGTTTGATCTTAACACATTAATTTCCATTTTAGTGATGATAAAGGTAAGACTCGTAATAGTCCGATCTAATTTTTTGCAATTTCATGTACTAAGCAACAATTACTTTTAAACTTAACATAAATTAATAGAACTTAGAGCCTTGATTAGTGGAAAAATTTGATATGGAAATACTAACAATATGCATTGTAGTTTCCACAAGGACCTTAGTTCCAAGGAGGAAACTCCTAGAAAGGACACCCACAAGAATAAAATAAAAGAAACAAGGGAAAAATAACAAAACAAGAGAAACATGAAGGGAAGGAAACAAAAGGAAAATAAAGACAAAAAACAAAATAAATGGAAAAATAAAAAAATAAAAAACCTAGACTAAATATTGTATAAGTGAGGAGACAAAGACTCCTCGAGATTCAAAATAATGCTTGAGATACTATCCATTGACATACAATGAAATAGGTTCTCTATTTAGTGCATTGATCCTAAATGTGTTTTCCCCTATAATTTTTGATATCTAATAAGGACCTAATCAAATCCATTCAAACATTGAATGGTTTCCCTTATTCTCTTTGGACTTATCCTAGAGTAGGAAAAGACTTGAAATCCTAAAGGATTTAATCTTAGCTCTTTTTTCAATCCACCATTTGACTACAACTTGGTGTTTGGAGACATGTTCTAAAGCAATTGAAATGTTCTCTTCTAAATTGAATATGTTCATCAGTCACACCTTGACCTTATCATCTACTTCAAGATAATCTTCCATGAATTTCAAATTAGGAATTCTAAGGTTCATAGGAAACATAGGTTCCAAAAATACATGATTTAGTAAGGAGAAGTTCCTAATTCATTTTTAACCCTAGTCCTATCAAACCATAAAGAAAATTTTATATGTGAGTGCCAATATTTAGGAGTTTTATGCAATAATATTTTTATGACTCCAATCCAATTTTTATTAGTTGATTCTCTTAGAAATTTGAAATAGATTGAATAACCCAAGGAAATTTTTAAGAGAAAATCCAAGTTACATAAACTAGAAAAACATAAATAATGCAAACTAGAACTTTGATAGATTATGCAATGTCAAGTTGATAGAATTGCATTAAGAACTTCTAAGATGAAAAATATAAGCTAGGTAGTGAGTTTATATAGAACTAAGGAGAGGATAGAGGTGACAAATAAACCAATGAGAATTGACCACCAAGATTAAATAAAGTGATGAAAAAGTAAATACTCCACCCTTAAAAGGTGGATGACAACTCATCACTTTATCTCCTAGTTATTAAATGATTAACTAAATTTATTATCCTAAGCAAGCTTAATAAATGTGTAGGAAAAAATTATAACTAAGGGAAAATCAAATATCACACTAAGAAAATAAAAACCTACACTAACCCCCCGCTTTAAGCACAACTTAGGAGGATGTAAAAGATGATGGGTCTTAGAAAATGAGGCCATGTTAGGTACCCATGTACATATCAAATTCCCCCAAAGAAGAAGACACCCCCCCATAAAAAATAGAGAGAGAAGAAGATGACTGAGTAGCCCCCTAAAGAGGACACCAACCACACCCCAAGCAAAGTATGCAAATGAAGGAACTTTCATTTAGTGAAGGGTTTGATGAAGATGTATGTAGTTTGATTTGATGTCAAGCAGTACATGAGATCAATTATCTCTGAATGAATTAGCTTTTGAATGTAGTGCATGTGGATCTTGATGTGCTTGGTCCACTAATGATGAATTAAATTGTGAGATATCTGAATAACACTCTGGTTGTCACAAAAGATGACTGTTGGATTAAGGAAAAGGATTATAAACTAAGTGAGAATGTTTTGAAGCCATATGGCCTCAGTAGTGGCATTGATCACTCCTCGATACTTAGCCTCTATAGATGAAAGAGAAATAACATACATCTTCTTGCTCGACCAAAAAATTGGACCAGAACAAAGGGAGAAGCAATATCCTAAAGTAGACTTTTGTTCTTGAGAATCACTCACCCAATTTGAATCTGTGTGTCCCACCAAGTCAAAAACCATGCCTACTAAATAGTGAATCCCATAATTGTGAGCACCCTTGATGTAGTGAAGAATCCACTTGACTTCTTTCCAATGTAGCTCATGTGGCTCCTGCATGAATCAAGAGACCATGCCTATTGCATATGAAATGTCAGGCCTTGTGTGAGTCAAATAGATGATACTATCAATAAATTGTCGATACAAAGTGCCATCCACCAAGGGTGAAGAACACTTAGCCTCATGTTTGACCCCTAACAATAATGGAGTCGATGTAGACTTACAATCAGCCATGTGAAACCTCTGGGGCATATCAAGTGCATACTTAGGCTGTTCAAAGAGATACCTATAGAAGAATGATTGATCTCAATCCCTAAGAAGTAGTGCAATAAGCTCAAGTTTGACATAAAAAATTAATCATGAAGAGAATTTTTCACTGCCCAAATGGTGGATGAGTGACTTCTTGTGACCAATAATTCATCGATGTAGAGAACAAGGAAGGTGTGAGTTTCATCTTGCTATAAATTATAGAAATTAGGATCAAAATGACATTGAGTGAACCCTACATTTAGAAGGAAGGAGTCCATCTTGGCATACCAATATTGAGGGGTCTATTTGAGGCTAGAGAGAGACTTCTGAAGGTGACACACAAGTTGAAGGATCTTGAATGAATTCTTATTGCTGCTCCATATATATCCTCCTAAAGATCACCATGAAGAAAATAACTCTTCAAATCCATCTGATGAACTTCCCATCTATGTGTTGCAACAATAGCAAGGAGAAGTTAGATGGAATTCATTTTGGTGACTGGTGCAAAAGTATTAGAGTAGTCAATCCTTGGAACTTGGGAGAATCCTTTGGCAACCAAGTGAGCTTTATGTTTGTCAACCAACCCATATATTGTAAATTTTGTTCGATAGACCCACTTGCATCATACAATTTTCCTTCCCTTAGGAAGTGGGACAAGATCCCAAGTGTGGTTCCTCTCCAAGGAACTGAACTCTTCTTCCATTGTTGCATCCTCCTCGAGGACACCAAAAGCTTCCCAAAAAGTTTTTGGATCAAAAGATATAGTAAGGAAGAAATGTGGAGCATCCCAAAATTGTTATCTTGTTATTCTATGATTTGAAGGATACCTATTGCCGACTATACTATTTTTTGAGCCCAAAGAGGCTTAAAGGTTGGAGAAGGAGGAGATTCAAGAGGATAATCATCATCCTTGAAAGTTGGATCATGTGCACCCTCATCAACACTGTCATCATATGAAGTGGAGGAAGAAGACTCCTTATCACGATCAAAAGGATTATGATCCTCTAAAGAACTATCATCATGATGCAAGGAATCCAATCTAATGGTGGCAGGAGAAGTGTAGAGAGAAGAATTAGGACTCTCTTGAAAATGAACACTCCTCTCAATGAACAACTAATGTGTGGTAGGATAAAGAATTCTCTATCCTTTTACATCATCTTGGTAACCAAAAAATATGCAAGGCTTGCTTTGCGAATCCATAGCCTTACATTTCTCTATTGGAATGTGGGTCCATGCATTAGAGACAAACACTTGAAAGTGCTTAACTGATAGTTTATGACTGATCTAAACTTGAAAATAAGTTACCCCCTTCATAACTTTATGAGGAATGTGCTTCTAGATATAAGACACATAGTTAATGGATTCTACCCAGAAATGTGGTGCCAAATACTTGGAGTGATTCATACAATCAACCATCTCTTTCAACCTAGACATATTCTTCCATTCTTCAACTCCATTCTATGAGGAATATAGAGAACTGTATGTTTCAAATCAATACCCTCTATTGCACAATACTACAAAAACCTATGGTTGACATATTCCCCCCATTATTTGTACGCAGAACTTTGATAGATTTCCCAATTTGTTTCTCTGCAAAATACTTTTATTACAAGAATGAATAGAAGACATCATACTTCTATTTGAGAAAGTACACAATGGTGTACCTAAAAAATCATCAATGAATGTCAAAATATATCAGGCTCTACTAAAAGATGGTTGTGGAAATGGCCTTACCAAATCACTATGTACCAAATCCCAAATATGTGACACTCTCCAAGATTTTCCTTTGTCAAAATTATCTTCAGGATCTTTCCAAGAATACATCCTTGAAAAATACCATTAGAAAAGTGAACTATAGGCAATCCTTTAACCATGTCTTGTTGCTTGCGCTAGTACAAGTAGCGGTAGTTCAAGTGGCCAAATCATTGATGCCACAAATTACTCACATCATTTGAATGAATGAGTAGAATAGATGAAGGTGGATTAGGAAAAAAGTGAGAGAATAAATAGAGCCTAGAAGGATGATTTTGTCTCCCATCTATAATTGTAGAATCATTATGTAACTCATGAATCACCACCGAACTAGGATTAAAATCAACTTGCTTGCCTATAATTGTGTGTGTGATTTGATAGATCGATAGGAGATTAGTTGACAATGAGGGCACACAAATAAAATTTTCAAATGTGCCTTCCCTCATATCAATAGACCCTCTCCCACATACCTCAACAAGAGTGTCATCGCCCATCAAAATGGAAGGCATCATATATGGCTCCAAAGATACAATCTTGCCCTTAGAAGAAGCCATGTGGTGCGAAGCACCTGAATCAAGAACCCATGTGGATGGTGGAGAAGTAAATGCTATAAGAGCCTTTACCTTTCCTTTCCCCTTGCTATTAGCTTTGGCCTTGTGAGACCCATCATCTATGTTGGTTGTTTTTCTTGCAACCTTCAACCCCAAGGAGGAACACAATGCCTAAACTAGGGGATTAAATATATAGGACAAGGAATCTACACTATCAATAGATTGAAGACAAGAAAATCCAATGAATAAGGCTATGAAAGCCTTTTGCACTGTGAGCTCCATAGGACTCAGGAGGGTGTTCCTAGTTATAGGCTTGAATGTATGATAAACTTATGCCAAGCAAAAAACTATAGACCTATGAAAGTGGATAGTTCTTAGATATATGAGTAATTGGTATTTTATATTCCACCAGGTTCAAGCATAATCCCATTTGCATTGAACATTGCTGAGAATACATAACTTAGATATCTTCATCTTAAACACATAGAGGGTTAATATATAAAATTCTCTCAAATTTAGCCTCTATACTCTTTCAAATACCATGAAGATACATGGAAATGAGATAACTTAAAAAACAAAGAAAAAAACATCAAAGTAAAAGGGTTTTTAGATTTTTAGGTTTAGGACAAAATTGAAAACAAAAGATACACAAGATTGACTGGTGCCAAGAAAAGGGCCAAAAATTCATATAACAAGCATTTTATCTTATCATGTTAAACATGTTTTGAAGATCTTAAAAATGATATCACCTTATGATAACAAGACTACTGAAGCTTATCAAATGACCATTCTTAGAAATCCACCTGGAAACACAATACTCCCACTACATTCATTAAAGCAATTACTTTTCTCCTTGAACATAAGGCAATAAGAAATGCAATTCAAATGCAGCAAATGTGCATGAAAAACCCATATAACCCTTGATTATTGAATTTAAAGAGTATCACATCTTAGACATGGGGACAATCACAAGATAAAATATATTCATGAAGCACAATTCAAAACATTGAAACATCTTAGACTAATGGATAACAGTTATATACTTCACCCTAACTAAACACTTTACAGTTTGTACAGAGCTTCTATCTACCTTATAGAACTTCAGAAATTGGAACCCTTACAAATGAGAAGAAATAATATAAAGAAGAAGAAGTCCTAAAATGAATCTATGGAAGACACTTGACATCTTGATCTCCATCTGATTTGCAACAAGAAACTAGAAAATTCTTCTCTCTTCTTTGTTTTGCCCTGTAGATGAAAATATCTTGTCTTTACCCGTGAAAACCTTTTAATCTACTTTTGTTTATTTGCAGCTGAAAATGATTTTTCTTATAAAGGCTTTTACCTTGCCGTGAGAACTTGTTATCTGAGCACTCACCTTCACATTTTAATTTTCCCAACACTTTAAATTTTATTTTAACCTGTGAAGGCTCTTAATTATTTTATTTGGGCATTACATTGTTTACTTTATCGGGTTGCAATAGATTTCACCAGCATTTCACTTCTTATTTCCCAGTAGCAAATAGCTTTTAACTTTTGTTTCATTGGGTTATGGAAATATTTTACCTGTGCTTTTTCATTTTGCACTTAATACGTAAAATCCTGCTTTTAAATAGTAAAAGCCCCAAATATTTTCCATCGAGCACTTCACCCTTACAAAATTTTAATTCACCATCAAAATAATACTTTAAGAAATGCATTTAAAAATTCTTCCATAGGCCCACCATGAGCCTTCCCCGCTTCCCTGCATCCTTCTTGTAACATCTTCATCGATCCTCATGGCCTAGTGAAGGATGGTGGAGATTCATCCACGCTCCATCCATGTTGGTTGTTGATTGGTCTCTGCCCTAGTTTCTCTCATTCTGCTACACTTCAATGAATCATGGTGGCTCAAGAAAATGTCTACAGTAGTCAACATGAAACTACATCTTCTTTCATCAAAGCTATGAGTGTATGAGGGTTTCCCACAACTGATAGTAGGCTGAATACATGGAGAGGATTCATTAAAACTGACATTGCTAGTTGAACCTCATTCACAGTATGCCTTTTCCTTCATAATGCTGAAGTTGAAAATTTTGCAGTGGAACGCCATATCAAAGTGCAATATGTAACTTGAGGGCGCTAAAGATACTGCCATCAATGTTTTGTTACAAGCTCGCCATTTCTCTATTCTTCATCTCCCCGCTTCTCATGTTTTTGAGCCACATAAAATCAGGCTTTAGTGCCAATAAGAAATTCCCTCAAACAAATTTTTGATATATCTTCACTGCAAGTGCAAATTGGCCTTGCACAGAGTAAACATGTGCTAGGTTTACCCATTCATTATTGATGCTTCCTATCAACAATGGATCATCTATTCCACATATTACTTTGTTGGATGAATTTGAGGGTGAAACAAAACTATCATTCTTAGTGTGTCTTCTCACTTTGTGAGATTTGATAAAATGTTTCATTAATCTGTGTAAGTCACTTTTTAGCAGGTTCAACTACATGGTGGACAATAACTTTTACATTATTCACAATATATTCACCACCTCCAAAAACAATATCAAGGACACTTTCTCTGAATGTCCTTGTCCTTCCTCCTCTTTTGGATCTAAAAGAGAATCAATAGAGGCATAATCTGCCATAACAACACCTCTAATACACCCTTGATACATTTAGTGCAAGCACAAGTTTCCCATTGACAAAGTGATCTAATTTCTCAATGGTTATATTGGGCATCACAACAACATGGGAAATAATTCCTCAGTAGGAAAGTTTCCACTTGCGCACAAAGGCATCATCTTGTGGTCTTTCAAAAAAAAAAGTTCTACTTAGCTCATTTAGCATTGTACTAATTCCAGTAGACCATAAGTGACCCTTCAGGTAATGTGCATTCCTAAGGCATTTATGCACTTCTTTCTAGAAGCCCTTATAACCTTTGTGATTCAAGGTGTACCACAAAAATATAGGAGCATGCCCATTGCGACTTCCCATTATTGTTGCATCTATAGATGCAAGATATTCAACATTTCTTGAGAGTGAATTTATGTGCTCAATCCTTGTTATTTGAACACCAAATGACATAGGAAATCCAACAAACTTATGCCCAAATACACTGACACTTCTAATTGGTTTCTTAAAAGTCACCTTTGTTTCCTGCTTGACAAAAGGCATCATTAGCCCAAATAGAGCTCCATCACAATGTATATATAATATATCCTGGGTAGATCCTATTTCTCCAAGTGTCTGTATTACCATATCCAAATCATCAACACCCATATCATACATAAAAAACATTCATTTCTTGTTTAGGAAAATATTCTAGTTCAACTTTGACATTATGACCCATATCCATGTTAAAAACTTTAAAAGCTGGTTCACACAAATCTGGAGACATCCCCCAATGCATATTTTTATGAAAACCTCTCTCATCACAATCATTATATAAAGTCATATGATCTTCCTTATATCCACTCACTTCAAAATGAGGTTCTAATTTTTTTTTTATCATTTTTACCTTTATTTTCACCATGGTTTTCACTTTGACCCTCAAATAGTCTCATGTCCTCAAAAGTACTATTGAATAATGGGATAACTGGGCTATATGTCAATGTTTTATTTACATATTCTTCTTGTTCACCATGCAAATCCTAAACATAAATGCCTTTGAATGATCTTGAGGTGAAAAAATGAATCACGTAGACATCAAAATCCACTTTCAGGTACCTTGCACAGTAGTCAAAATAGGCTAGGTGGCCTCTAGAATCACCTTGGAAAACTTGTCAAACAACCTCCTGAAGTCATGAAAATGCAGTCATGCAGAAATTTGACCGAAGAATTCAGTGCAACAAATGACTTGGAAAAAAAGATCTCGAGGTGCAAGATATTCAATGCCAAAGTGGCTCACTCATACTTTTCTACAACTGCACCTATTAAAAACTAATTAAGGCTCACCAAGTCACCATCTCGAAAAAATACCAAATCTTCTCCTAGGAAACTGCCACTAGAAACACTAAATCATTTAGGTCCATTGGGTATGTGTACAAGAGGGATTTCCTTCAATCCACATTCTTCACAAGATATTGAGGGTAAATTTGACCTCCTTGAAACATTCTAGAAATGCAGATGTAAAAACATAACAAACTACATTTGCTTTTGATCTAGTAAAAATACCAAACTTGATCCTGAGACTCTGAAACCAGACCAGGAAGTATATGAATATGAGGGGAATGCAGAGAAAAAATCCATTAGCCATGAAGATCATCTAGTTGTGAAATATCAGTTTGAACAGGAGGCCACTTCGCAAGCCTGAGAGTATGTAAACAAAAAAACAATCCCAAAACCCTCCAACTTTGCATTTCAAAACCTTGTCAAAACTCATCATAGGAGGCTGAAATCAAATATACATGCTCAAATATGCTAAATGAATACACTCACCAAGGGATTTGGCATGAAAGAAAATGGGCTCTGAATTATGACCCTCCAAAGTAGGTCATTGGGGCAGATTTTTTAGGTGCATTTATGAGTGTACAAAGCAAATTTTTCATCATGGGCACTTAAAATATTGCAAAAATTTACAGTTCCAATAGTGTTGGATGTTGTGTTGTGTTGCTGATATGTGGTTGTCATTGATGTCAACACTATTAGCATTGTTGCATTAGAAGTTGTATATGTCGAGGATATTGAGAAAATTGTAATAAGAAGTGATAGGTTGTCAGTGGTGAAGTGAAGTTCTTTCTATCAGTGTGGTCAGTATGTTGCTGTTCAAAGGTTGTGGACTAAAGGGTTTCTTGCTGAGTATATCTAGTTTATCCATGTCAAGTTTCAGAGATCCGTGTGAAGATTTGATCGAGTTATGAAGATTTGTATTATGACAGTTTTTCTGTTACTTCAATTTGTGTTCCTGAATGAAGATCATGTGATTCCAGTAAGTTCAGTTGTTGCAGATGCTTATCTGATGTTTCATGATGCTTTTGGATGTTTCTAGTTTTTTCTCTATCTATGTTGCATGTCCACATTGATCGTTGTGCTCGTGATCCAATATTTTCTCTTGTGTGTTCATGTTTTTCATGTTCTTGTCCAACAAGGTGTTGAAGCGTGTTGTGGATCTTTGAGGAGTAATTAATTGAAGTGGTTCATGTTTGAGGATGTTATTTTCGGTCTTCACTATGTTGTGGCCGACCTGGTTGATTCACATGAATAATATTTATTGATTTGGGCCGATTGTTTATATTCATTTTATTATTTCTTTGGATCCGACTTATAGCAATGTAATTTCTTGTCGTAGATATATAAGAGTGATTGGTTTATCATTTGAAGGTATGTGTGTGTGTGTGTGTGTGTGTGAAGTGTAAGAGTCTTGTGTGTGAATAAACTTTAGATCATTCAAAGGAAAAGTAGAGAGTGAAGAAGAGTGAAGAAGTGTTCATGTGCTTAACTGGAATTGTAACCAGACATTAGAAGATGCTACTTTTATCAGTTCAAAGTTTGATGGATTTAATCATAACCTTTCTGTAAGGTAATGTTTCTTCCTTTGGGTAGTAAGCCTATTTTGTATTTGAGCAGTGAGCTCTAGGCAGTGTGCCTGAATGCACGTGCATTCCCCACTCATAATTTCTTATACTTTTAACAGGGTATAATCTTGTGGACTGACCTCCACCTGGGTTTTCCCTATCAGGGTTTCCACACAAAAAATCTTGGTGTTATGTGTGATTTTGATGTGTTGTTCATTTATGCTTTCATGATTAATGATCAGATCAAAGAATAAGGTTAATAAGTTGAATATGTTTGAAATTCGATGACAACTGATTCACCCCCCCTCTCAGTTTGCTGCCCTTAAGTTGCCAACAATTGGTATTAGAGCTCGTGGTTCCTTGGAAGAAGTTTAACAACTTGAGGTGATTTGGGATGGAAACTTATAAGAAGGATAGTACTAGATTTGATGGAACAAATTATTCTTTATGGAAGACTCAGATGGAGTGCCATCTGAGATGCATTGGTGAACCCTACTAGAGCATTGCAAAAAATATGTATGTTATTCCACATAATGGTCCTAGTACTTCTGCTGAGATTAGGGATGTTGAGTATAATATTAGGGCTAAGGAGGTGTTGTTGAGTGCTTTGATTGATACTGAGATGAAAAATGTGATGGATCTGAAGACTGCTTATGAGATCTAGAAAAAGTTGGAAACCTTGTATGAAGGTGATGCTAATGTGAAGATTGCTAAGCTACAAAGTCTGAAAGGGAAATATGAAAAGTTGAAAATGGGTGATGATGAAAATGTTACTACTTTCATGCAAAGAGTGAACAAACTTGTGTGTGGTATTAGATGCGTTGGTGGACAGATAGACAAATCAGAAATTGTTGCTAAAGTGCTTATATCCTTGCCTAATTCTTACAAAATAAGGCTAGTGTTATTGAAGAGCTCTAGACTGTAACAAATGTTACAAGAGATATGTTGATTGGTAAGCTTACTGCTTTTGAGTTGAGTGAATTTGGTGATGCACTTCCTAAGGTTGAATTTGCATTCAAGGCCGCTACTTCTGGAAGAGATAGATAGAGATATGATCTAGGTGAAAGTTAATCTAGAAAGACATTCAAGTATGAGGATGAAATGAGATAGCTCGATGAAGATGAAAGAGAGCTTGAAGAACTTAAAGCATTGATTGCGAAAAGAGAAGCCAAAGGACAAGGTAAGTATAAAGTAAAGTTTCCTATTAAATGTTTCTCTTGCAATAAGATAGGTCATTTTGCATCAAGGTGTCTTGAGAGAGTTTCCAAGCCAAGATTTAACAAGCCTAAATTCCAAAAGAAGTGTTACTATGCTTCTGATGAAGGTGTGAAAAATGATGAATCTGACAAAGGAAATGCAAGTGAAGATGAATTTTTGTTTATTGCTATCAAGGAAAATAATCCTGTGTCTACTGAATCTTCTAGTTGTAAAAATGTGGAGAAAGCCCTAGCTGCTCGAGTTGAAGAGAAAGATGAATGGGTAATTGACAGTGGTTGTTCTCATCATATGACAGGAGATAAAAGTAAGTTTGTGAATTTGGAAAAGTATGATGGTGGTGTTGTGAGATTTGGTGAGAATATAGTTGGTGTGATCCGTGGAAGAGGATTCATTTCTCTTGATGGTAAGCATAATATTGATGATGTCTTGTATGTTGAAGGTTTGAAGCATAATCTTTTAAGTGTTGGATAGATGGTTGATAAGGGATACAATCTTCAATTCATGGATGATAAGTGCAAAATATTGGGAAATTCTAGAAATGTGATTGCATCAAGTACAAAAACAAAAGGAAATATTTTCCACTTGAGTGCTGCTAGTAAAAGTTGTTTGATTGCTCAAATTGATGAAAGCTGGTTGTGGCATAGGAGAATGTGTCATGTTAACTTTGATAATATTGTCAAGATAATTTCCACTAAGGTTGTGAGAGATATTCCTTAGCTGATGAAACCTACTAATACCATATGCAAAGAATGTCAGTTAGGAAAGCAAACAAGAATTTCATTTTGAAGTAAACAACAAAATTCAAATGGATTATTGGATCTTGTGCATACCGATTTGTGTGGTCCTGCTAGAACTAGAAGTTTACAAGGATACATGTACTTAATGTTGCTCATTGATGACTATTCAAGGATGATGTGGGATACTTTCTTAAGGGAGAAACCTGAAGCTCTGGAAAAGTTCAAGATCTTTAAGACTATGGTTGAGATAGAGAAAAGTCTGAAGATTAAATTTCTGAGATCAAATAGAGGTGGTGAATTTACTTCCGGTGAGTTTAATTTTTGGTGAAGAGCATGGAATAAAGATACAATTATCTACACTGCGAACCCCTCAACAAAATGGAGTTATGGAAAGGAAGAACATAACAATTCTAGATGTTTCTAGAACCATGATGTTGGAAGAAAATGTACCTCATATCTATTGGAGAGAAGCTGTGAGTACTACTATGTACACAATTAACTGGGTTCAAATCAAAGGTGATATTGGTAAGACTCCTTTTGAGCTATGGACCAGTCAAAAACCTACTGTTAGATATTTCAAGATCTTTGGAAGCAAGTGTTATATCAAAAGAGATGAAGATATAGGAAATTTTGATACTAGGAGTGATGAAGGAATCTTTTTGGGTTATGCCACTAAGAGTAAGGCCTACTGATGTTACAATAAAAGACCGAAGAAAATGGTTGAAAGTGCAAATGTTAAGGTTGATGAAGACATAGCTGCACTATCAAGAACCTGTGGATATGATTTTGATGATTAGAATGACATAACAAAAAAAGGTCAAAACTCAAGTCAAGTCCAAATCATTTTGGTGAATCAAGAAGATCAAGAGGAAGGAGCAAATGGTGGAAGAACAAAAGAGAGATCAAAAGAGCTTGAAATTGAAGAACATTCTAAGAAGACTCCGAGGTATGTAAGGTTGAATCATTTAGAAGATCAAATTATTGGTGATAAGAACAAAGGTGTCCAAACTAGGAGAAAGATTGTAGAAGAATATTGTTTGATTTCAAAGACTGAGCCTAACAATGTGAATGAAGCATGAAAAGATGAACATTAGGTTGAAGCAATGAAAGAGGAACTACATAAAATTGAGAAGAATGATACATGGATTCTTGTTCCCAAACCTAAGGATAAGAATGTAATTGGAACTAAATGGGTCTTTAGAAACAAACTGAATGAACAAGGTGAAGTGGTTAGAAACAAAGCAAGACTGGTATGTAAGGGATATTCACAGATGGAAGGTATTGATTTTGAAGAAACCTTTTCCCCTGTTGCTAGAATTGAAGTTGTGAGATTGTTTCTTGCTTATGCTACTTACAAAGACTACAAATTTTATCAAGTGGATGTCAAGTCTGCTTTTCTAAATGGAAAATTGGAAGAAGTGTATGTTGAAAAACCTGATGGATTTTAGTTGACTGATTAGGGAGATATGGTTTTCCGATTGAAGAAATCATTGTATGGACTCAAAAAATCCCCTAGAGCATGGTATGCCAAATTGGATAAGTACTTGGTGAAGATTGAATTTAACAAAGGTACTATTGATAGTAATATGTATTTCAAGAATGATGATAAAGATTTGATTGTGGAAGTTTTTGTTGATGATATCATATTTGGAGGAGATGATAGCTTGTGTATGAAGTTTGCTAATGAGATGTAGAATGAGTTTGAGATGTCAATGATTGGAGAGATGAAATTCTTCTTGGGATTGCAAATTACTTAGTTAGATAAAGGGATCTTTATATCTCAGTCCAAGTATGTGAAAGAATTGCTGAAGAAATTTGGTATGGAAGATTCAAAGCCAGTTGGTACACCTATGATGATCAGATGCAAGTTGACAACTGATGATGATTCTCTGAAGGAAAATCAAACTAGATACATGATTGGTGGATTGCTTTATTTGACTCAAACTAGGCCTGATATCATGAATGTTGTATGTATTGTTGCTAGATTTCAAGATGATCCTAAAGAATCTCATGTGATTGCTGTGAAGAGGATTTTTAGATAGTTGAAGGGGACAATTGATTTTGGTTTATGGTATCCTAAAGATGATGATCTTACTTTGGGTGCCTTTACTGATGTTGATTGAGCAGGAGATGTGAATGGCAGGAAAAGTACTAGTGGTGGAGCATTTTTCTTGGGAAAGAAGCTGATTTCATGGTTAAGCAAAAAGCATAATGCTATTTCTTTATCTACTACAGAGGCAGAATACATTGCTGCTACTAATAATTGTACTCAAGTATTGTGGATGAAATAAATGCTGAAGGATATCAGAGTTGTGTATGATGAGCCTATTTCTATATTCTGTGATAACTCAAGTTCTGTTAACATTTCCAAGAATCCGGTGCTGCATTCCAAGACCAAGCATATATCTATCAAGTTTCACTTTTTGAGAGAGAAAGTAAGTGAAAACGAAGTCAGATTGGAGTATGTTCCTACTAAGGAGCAGATTACAGACATATTTATAAAGTCATTGGCTAAGGATACTTTTGAGTATCTCAAAGGGAAGTTAGGGGTGATTACCCCTCCTACTTAGAACTAAGAATGCATTGATTTGCATCAATATGTGCATTTCATTATCATATTTAGATTTGGATTGATGTTGTGGTGCCTGCTACTCAGGGGGAGTAGTTAGATGTTAAAATGTTTAGGTGTTCAAATACGTAGTTTAGAGCTTGTATTGAAGAAATATTTTCCATTGATGTCAAAGGGGGAGAAGAGCAATGTGAAAAATCTTTGTCAGGAGAAGAGTTGAGGAAAGAAGAGTTAGAACCTAAGGGGGAGTAAGCATAGTTGTGTTGATGGTATTTTTCACATCATGTGTTGCCATCAATTACAAAGGGTGATATTGTTGGATGTTGTGTTGTGTTGTTGATATGTGGTTGTCATTGATGTCAACACTATTAGCATTGTTGCATTAGAATTTGTATATGTTGAGGATATTGAGAAATTTTTAATAAGAAGTGCTATAGGTTGTCAGTGGTGAAGCGAAGTTCTTTTTGTTAGTGTGGTCAGTATGTTGCTATTCAAAGGTTGTGGACTAAAGGGTTTCTTTCCGAGTATATCTAGTTTATCCATGTCAAGTTTCAAAGATCCGCATGAAGATTTGATCAAGTTATGAAGATTTGTATTCTGACAGTTTTTCTGTTACTTCAGTTTGTGTTCCTGAATGAAGATCATGTGATTCCAGTAAGTTTAGTTCCTATGGATGCTTCTCTGATGTTTTATGATGCTTGTGGATGTTTCTAGTTCATGCTCTATATGTGTTGCACGGTTGTGCTCATGATCCGAGATTTTCTCTTGCATGTTCACGTTTTTCATGTTCTTGGACGACAAGGTGTTGAAGCATGTTGTGGATCTTCGAGTAGTAATTAATTGAAGTGGTACATGTTTGAGGATGTTATTTTTGGTCTTCACTATGTTGTGGCTGATTTTGGTTGATTCGCATGAATAATCTTTATTGATTTGGGCCGACTGTTTATATTCATTTTATTATTTCTTTGGAGCTGACTTATAGCGATGTAATTTCTTGTCATGGATATATAAGAGAGATTGTTTTATCATTGGAAGGTATGTATGTGTGTGTGTGTGCAAAGTGTAAGAGTCTTGTGTGTGAATAAAGTTCAAATCATTCAAAGGCAGAGCAAAGAGTGAAGAAGAGTGAAGAAGAGTGAAGAAGTGTTCATGTGCTTAACCAAAACTGTAACAAGGCATTAGCATATGCTAATTTTATTATTTCAAAGTCTAATGGATTTAATCATAATCTTTCTATAAGATAGTGTGTCTTCCTTTGGGCAGTAAGCCTATTTTTTATTTGAGCAGTGAGCCTAAATGCATGTGCATTCCCCATTCATAATTTCTTATACTTTTAACAATGTATAATCTTGTTGACTGACCTCCACCGTGGGTTTTCCCCTAACAGGGTTTCCACAAAAAAAAATCTTAGTGTT
This sequence comes from Sequoia sempervirens, assembly GCA_007258455.2. Lineage (NCBI taxonomy): Eukaryota > Viridiplantae > Streptophyta > Pinopsida > Cupressales > Cupressaceae > Sequoia > Sequoia sempervirens. The sequence continues at coordinate 349,442,658 of VDFB02000015.1, read as the reverse complement.
ATGTGTGATTCTGATGTGTTGTTCATTTATGCTTTCATGATTAATGATTAGATTTGAGAATAAGGTTAATAAGTTGAATAAGTTTGAAATTTGGTGACAACTGATTCACCCCCCTCTTAGTTGTCTGCCCTTGAGTTTCCAACAAACAGTGGCTCCTTTTGGGGACATCTATTCCTCAGTGAACAGAGTGAGAATTTAGAATCTTCTGGAAGAGCATACTGAGTGCCAGAACCATTGGTGCTCTAAAATTGCTTCTTTATGCTGCATTGTAACTCATTTTTCAAACTTCATTTGGTGGCCCCTGGCCCCCCAAAATGAAGTACCAATCCTTACCTCTATCAAACACTATGTTCTCTGCTGTATGCTCTAAGCCATGTCTGAAAACACTACCATGAACTTCCCACAAACTAAACCTATCATTGACATGCCTTACCATATCATTGTGCTTTCCAATGTCACCACTAATTATGTCAATTTGCAATTTGCAATTAGACACTAACTAAAGTCCATAATCATTGTGACATTTTACCTTGGCCAACTCATTATCATGTTCCACAAAATTCATAGTCCATTTGACCATTGACATCATAAAATTTGACATCATATATAGTTTGCACATCAAACTAAAAAATTTCATAAACACTTTGTTGTGTGCTATGCAAACAACCCCTAGGTGCATCAAAAAGAAAAAAAGTGCATATTTAGGAGCCTCATTGAATTGGGCATCATGACATGAGCACATATCTAGGAATTTTGATTCAAATGCATCAGAACACTCCTTGGTGTCATGGAAATGGAGATCATATGCATCACCAACATCCAAAAATTGGGTAAATACACTCATCTTAGGTTTGGTAACATATTCTGATTCATTTCAATACAAAATGCTTCAAAAGTAGGCTCAAACGATTCAAAATGAATAGGGTCAGCAAAAAGACACTCATGTGCATTGGTAATTTCAAGTACACCATTAATTGATAGGTGTGCTAACCCAAATGTGAAAGACACATTGTAATATGAATGTTGTCCATTAACAATTGAACATGCATCTTTGTTTTCCTCCACAGAAATGCTTTCCTTGTTGGATGAAAAAATGTCCATATTCATACTATGGAGATGAGGAATGTCAACAAAGAAACAACAATATTCAATTTCACATTCACTAACATGAGATCCACAATTACTTTCATCTTTTGGATTTTCTACACATAGATCAAAAGGTTCTGCAATATCAACATATTCTAAAATTTCATTGTCATATTAATCAACAAGCTTTTCAATATTATCAATTGGTAATAATGTTGATTCAAGATCCATGTGCTTGTCATAATGTACAACTTGATCATTAAAAAATGAAATGTGTACATCATCATCCTTTTCATGTATAACTGACATTTCCATATCTGCTTCATATAAACAATTATGAGCAATAGGGACATAAGCACATTCATCAACATCTTTATCATCTTTAGCACTATGCTTAGGATCAACATACTGAACACACACATTCTTATCTTCAAATTCTTCATCATTCACAAAATTAACATGCTCCATTGATGGAAGACCTGAATTACATTCCAAGTATATGCATCAAATGAAATTTGTTCATTCACTTGTGGAAAAGTGACTTCATGAGCATTCATGCCATTACATCCTTCATGTGAATAAAATGTCTCTAAGTCATCCTCATAGGAGCATTCATAATCCTTAGAAGAGCAATCAGTTTGGCTGTCATAATAATCCTCATCACAAGAAAACCCATCACTACATAAACTATGCTCAAATTTTTCAAAGTGAGTGCTTGAACTTTTATCTTCAATATCTTGATCACTGATTTGTGATGAGAAATCAGGAACACTTACAAGTGTATCTTTATCTTCATCATTGGTATATGGATCTACATATATGTTGCTTGTGATTTGATTATAATCATTACATTCATCCATACAACAAGATGGGTGTTCATTTTTTGATATACTCTTTTCACTTATTTGCATTGTTTTTTGAGTTTTCTCAATAGGACACCCACTACTAATATTCTGAGACATCATATTTTGTGCATAATCACACTTGGCTCCTTCTACAATATTTATCCAATCAAGTACTTGATCAAAACTATGAGGTTTCAATTCTTTTGGTAAAGTACTAAGCCTTGGCTCAAAGATTTCACAAAATAAATCAATACATGATGAATCCTCAGGTCTGAGAATTTTGGGGACCTCCAACAAAGAATCCAAAAATCTTGAGAACAAATCATAGGTGACTCTCCCTTATTCCTCTTCATGTTAGACAATTCTTGAACGAGAGACATTTGATTAACACTGCTCAAATTTTGTTGATGTTCAACTTGGAGTTCACTATGATCTGCATGTTGTGATGATGGACAAATCAAAACAGTAGAAGCATTACCATATTGACAAGAATTTCTATTGTCTAATCCATGAATTCCATTGCATGAGGTGTCTTGGGATAATCAATACTCACAACCATATATCCTTTCATCATTGAATATTTTAGATTGTTCTAATATCCATGGCAATTTGATATGCCTGGTGTAATGTTGTATGTTCTTTATCTCTTAGCAAATAGCTCATTTCTTCATCAAATGTACCTAAGTACACAACCAAACACACTGCATCATTTGGTCTTAGAATTTCTAGAATATCCCTTATTTCCTTTACAAATCTAAGATTGAAAGCTAGGACTAGCTCATCCTCTTTTTTCTCAATGCTCATAAATTCACTGATCATAGAACTAGCATTGATTCTTTCACCAAATTGCTCCATGAAAATTGCTTTGAAATCCTCCCGAGAATAGATAGAACATGCTGGTAAATAAGAGAACTAGTCTCTTGCATCTCCCTTTAGAAACTGAGCAAATAGCCTCATGATCACATCCTCATGATCTACCTCATAGTCATCCATTAAATTATTGAATTGTTGTAGATGCTTATTAGCTGATTTAGACTTATCACCATTGAATTTTGGTATTTTATCTCTAATTTTAGATGGTATGAAATTTGGGAAACCACAAATTCCATCAAAATTTATGGTTCTATACCTTTCAATGCTAAAATTTCTTTGATGACATGACAGGGGCTACACACTATGCATTGTTACATTTGGGTCCACACAGGGATGCATAGGTTGATGATACATTTTCTTACACCTTTAAAAGCCTTCTCATATTAACTTTGTAGTTACATAGGGCAACTCAAACTTCTTTTACAACATGATCTTAAGCTTTTACAATGCAAATTTCTATCTCAACGTGCTTAAGATCCTCTAAATGAGTTTCTTCAAAAATATTGCATACTTCATTTCATAATAGATGGGCTACAGTCTATAACTCAAAAGTATGTAGAATAATCACTACTATTCCCTTTCTTAGTGCTTAGTCACTCAATAGGGAACTAAATTTTTTCAAGAATTTCAAATATGGTTTTCACACACAAATTTATCCTTCTCGAAAACCAAAAATGAAAAATACCTGGATATGTTGTAGCTGCTGCAAATTCTTCTTCCTGATTGGAAATCTTTGTAGATCTAAAACCCTCTTCAAATCTTCTGCAGGTTCTTTAGACAAAGTCACCACCTCTCTTCACAGAGGACTGAACTTCAAGCAGTATGAAGCTCTTTCAAAGATAAATTTCATTCTAGGTCTTCTCTAACAACACTTTAAATTTTCCCAACACTTTAAATTTTATTTTAACATGTGAAGGCTCTTAATTATTTTATTTGGGCATTACGTTGTTTACTTTATCAGGTTGCAACAAATTTCACCCGCATTTCACTTCTTATTTCCCAACAACAAATAGCTTTTAACTTTTGTTTCATTGGGTTATGTAAATATTTTACTTGTGCTTTTTCATTTTTCACTTTATACTTAAAATCCAGCTTTTAAATAGTGAAAGCCCCAAATATTTTCCATTTGGCACTTCACTATTAGAACATTTTAATTCACCATCAAAATAATACTTTAAGCAATGAATTTAAAAATTCTTCCATGGGCCCACCATGAGCCTTTCCCGCTCCCTTGCATCCTTTCTGTGACATCATCATCCATCCCTGCGGGCTAGCGGGGGATGGTGGAGATTTGTCCATGCTCCATCCATGCTGGTCATTGATCAGTCTTTTCCCTAGTTCCTCTCATTCTGCTGCACTTCAATGAATCATGGAAGCTCAAGAAAATGTATAGTAGTCAACATGAAACTCTATCTTCTTCCATTGAGGCTATGAGTCTATGAGGGTTTTCCACAACCAATAGCAGGTCAAATATATGGAGAGCATTCATTAAAACTGACATTGCTAGTTGAACCTCATTCACAGTATGCCTTTTCCTTCGCAATGTTGAAATTGAAAACTTTTACAGTGGAATGCCATAGAAAAGCACAATATGTAACTTGAGGGTGCTAAAGGTACTTCCATCAATGTTCTGTTACAAGCTTGCCATTTCTTTGTTCTTCATCTCCTCGCTTCCTGTGTATTTGAGCCACATAAAATCAGGCTTTAGTGCCAATAAGGAATTCCCTCAAACAGTTTTTTGATATATCTTCGCTGCAAGTGAAAATCAATCTTGCATAGAGTAAACATGCGCTAGGTTTACCCATTCATCATTGATGCTTCATGGTAACAATGGATAATCTATTCCACGTATTACTTTGTTGGATGAATTTGAGGGTGAAACAAAACCATCATTCTTAGTGTGTCTTCTCTCAGGTTATGGCATTTGATACTTTGTGAGATCTAATAAAATGTTTCATTAATTCATGTAAGTCCCTTTTCAGCAGGTTCAACTGCATGGTGGACATTAAATTTTACATCATTCATAATATATTCACCACCTCCAAAAACCATATCAAGGACACTTTCTCTAAACGTCCTTATCCTTCCTCCTTTTCTGGATCTAAAAGAGAATCAATAGAGGCATAATATGCCATAATAACAATGCCTCCAATACACCCTTGATACATTCAGTGCAAGGACGAGCTGCCCATTTGCAAAGTGATCTAATTTCTCAATGGTTATATTGGGCATCACAACAACATGGGCAATAATTCCTTGGCAGGCAAGTTACCACTTGCGCATAAAGGCTTCATCTTGTGGTCTTTCAAAAACAATAGTGCTACTCAACTCATTTAGCACTGCACTAATTCCAATAGATCGTAAGTGACCCTTCAAGTAATGTGCATTCTTGAGGCATTTTTGCACTTCTTTCTGGAAGCCCTTATAACCTTTATGATTCAAGGTGTACCACAAAAATATAGGAGCATGCCCATTGCAACTTCCCATTATTATTGCATTTATAGATGCAAGATATTCAACATTTCTTGAGAGTGGATTTATGTGCTCAATCCTTGTTATTTGAACACCACATGGCATAGGACATCCAACAAACTTATGCCTAGATACACTGACACCTCCAATTGGTTTCTTAAAAGTGACCTTTGTTGCTTGCTTGACAAAAGGAATCATTAGCCCAAATAGAGCTCCATCACAATGAATATAGAATCTATCTTGGGTAAATCCTGTTTCTTTGAGTGTCTATATTACCATATCCAAATTATCAACACCCATATCATGCATAAAAATAATAATTTCTTATTCAAGAAAGTATTTTGGTTCAACTTTGACATTATCACCCATATCCATGTTAAAAACTTCAGAAACCGGTTCACACAAATCTGGAGACATCCCCCAATGCATATTTTTATGAAAACCTCTCTCATCACAATCATTAGATAAAGTCATATGATCTTCCTTATATCAACTCACTTCAAATGAGGTTCTGTTTTCTATTTTTATCATTTTTACCTTTATTTTCACCATGGTTTTCACTTTGACCCTCAAATGGTCTCATGTCCTCAAAAGTACTATTGAATAATGGGATAACTGAGCTATATGTCAGTGATTAATTTACATCTTCTACTTTTTCACCATGCGAATCCTAAACATAAATGCCCCTGAATGCTCCTGAGGTGAAAAAAAAGAATCGGGTAGACATCAAAATCCACTTTTAGGCACCTTGCACAATAGTCAAAACAGGCCAAGTGGCCTTTGGAATCATCCTGGAAAACTTGTCAAACAACCTCTTGAAGTCACGGAAATGCACATTCAAGCATAAATTTTACCCAAGAATTTAGTGCAGCAAACGACTTGGAAAAATAGATCTCAGGGTGCAAGATATTCAATGCCAAAGTGGCTTACTCAGACTTTTTTGCAACTGCACCTATCAAAAACCAATTAGGGCTCACCAAGTCACCATCTCAAAAAAATACCCCATCTTCTCTTGGGAAACTGCCACTGGATACACTAAATAATTTAGGTCCATTGAGTATGTGTACAAGAGGGATTTAGTTCAATCCACATTCTTCACAAGATATTGAGGGTCAAGATTGACCTCCTTGAAACATTTTGGAAATGTAGATGTAAAAACAAAACAAACTACATTTTCTTTTGATCTAGTAAAAATATCAAACTTGATCCTGAGACTCTAAAACTGGACCAGTGAGCATATGAATATGAGGGGAATGTAGATAACCAATCCATTTGCCATGACGATCATCCAGCTATGAAATATTAGTCTAAATAGGAGGCCACTTTGTAGGCTTGAGAGTTTGCAAACAACAAAATAGTCCTAGAACCCTCCAACTTTGCATTTCAAAGCCTTGTCAAAACTTATCACGAGAGGTTGAAATCAAATATACATGTCCACATATGACAAATGAATACATTCACCAAGGTATTTGACATGAAAGCATATGGGATCTGAATTATGACCCTCCAAAGTAGGTCACTAGAGCAAATTTTTCATTATGGGCAGTTAAAATTTTGCAAAATTTTATAGTCCCAACAATTTGAACACTCTTTGGAAAAAAATCAAGAACACTGAGATTAGTTTTCTCAAGAATGTGCGTCAAGTGATGTACCTATTTCTGCAAACATTTGTGCTCATCATGTCCAAGTCTTTTACAATAGGCACATTTGACCTTCTCTTTCCTAGGATAGTCACCTTTTGAAGATGAGGTCTCATTAGCCACCTTTGGAGCAACTAATTTTTGATCCTTTTTGTCTTTGCTATTTTTTTGTTTCTTATCCTTATTACCACTTTGTCCTCACTATTCATTTGTGCCATGGTTGACTACCAAGGTATGTGACTTAGAAGAATTAAGAGTGCCCATCTGGATTATCTTATCTTGCTCCTTGGTCTATACTAGGGTTGAGTCAATTGTAGGACCTTGATAGGACTTTATATACTTTCTCGAGCTATAATTGAAGGTTTTCTTCCTGGTTCTTTCCTACTGTTATGCTCGCCTGAACTAGGTTTTTGTAATAACTATTATTTAATATAAATATATTTATAGTGGCTTGACACTTTTGCTTAAAAAAATTAAAAAATTAGAACCAAATCTATCCTTAGTAGCATAAAAGGTAGAAACAAACACTGAATATTTAGAACTTAGCTTAGAGCGAATGCTTAGAATCAGTTGTTCATCTTTCTTATCAATCCCACATTGTATCTGAAGCCTTAGTGATTTCAATTTGGTGAAGAAATCTTGAATTGTGTTGAAGTTACCTAGACTTAAATTGATTAGTTCATTTTCCAACATATGACCCCTCATAGAATCTTGAGTGGTAAAAGGAGTTTCTAGCTTTTTCCATATTTTATTTGGAGTATTCAAAGATTCAATATGAAAGACCAAATCAGGAGATACAAACAAACACAATTCATAATTTAGAATGTTTACAATTTTTTTTCCAATATACAATGCTTAATGGACTCAAAATAGCCAAAAATACAGATTTTGATATAAAATAAACTTGAGATAAAATTTGGAAAAAATAGCCTTATAACTATATAGTTCCCTTCACCACCTTTCCAATACCTATTTGTTTTTTAAAATAAGAGCACCAGGGTGAAAGTTATGGCATGTTGAAAAAATTAGCAAAAATAGCTTCAACCTAAAATATCTATAATCAATTAGAAAAAAATCTTTTCAATACCTACATGGATGGAAAGTACTTGTCTCTAGCTTTCTGAGAATATCTTATTTTCAAAAAATGGACACTATAGTGAAAAGTTACATAATTTTGAAAAAAAGGCCCAATTTGATCTATTGGAGGGCCTTGGTGGCGCTCAGGCTATGCTGCTACTAGCGGTGGCTACTGGGTGGTGGATGAGCCAAAAAATGGGTGATGTTGTCTATAAACATACTGGTGGTTATGTTAGTTGCTGGTGGATTTGGTGATACCCATCATTGTTATCTTTAGAGTAGTCGCAGTTGGAATACTGTGTCGCTGTTGGGTGCTGCCACAATAATGGGTTACACTTTGTGGGACATCCTAATTTTTGCCTGAAATCACATATTTTTAGAAAATACAATGATTTATGACTTTAAAGGTTCCATTTAAATTATTTTAATTAAAGAGGGATTGATCAAACCCCCTTAGATCAAACCCCCTTGGATAGAACCTTGTTAGATTTAAACCATACCTATAATCGACTCTCCTCTACACCTATCAAAATGCTAATAAAAAACCACTTTTGATTTACCTTTTAGTGATCAAATGAATTCATTTAAAATTTATGCTTTGTAAGCCTGTATCCCTTATTATAAGCTTCCTAAAAAGTATAATTTGAAATATGTTTAATTTGATTACTATATTTATTTCTTATTTCTTGTGAATGTAGGATTTTCAATGAACATCAAGTTCTTTATTTCACACATACGAAAAAATAGAAAAATAGAGAAAAAAATTCTAAAAGATACATGTTCCCTAGGTATTGATGTCCTTATTCCAAAAAAAAGAGAATAAGTTAATTCAAATGAATACAAAAGAAGTTATGCATGTCGAAGTACACCTCTGTCCAAATTATAATTACGTTGACTTGGAAAATTAATTAAAAAAAATATATGTAACAAAAAATTATGAAAAAATATCCATCCCCTAGATATTGGTGTGAAAAAATTGCATTGTAAAAATTAGAATTGTATCCTATCTATAAAAAAAGTTATGTGCGTCGAAGTGAACATCACTTTTTAAAAATGCTGATTAGTAGAAAAATTAAGTTATTAAAAATTACATAAAATGATTCACAATTTATTTTTTTAATTTTTTTAAAAAAATATAATTAGAATCTACACAAAATATCTAACAAATAACTAGTTTGATTCATCTTCCAAACCTTAATGGTTTAGCTGCTATAGGTGTAAGAAAGTGAATGTCTAGTGAAAAATCTTGATTTTAATGTTAAGTTTGGCCAAAAATTGTAACCCATTATTGTGGGATCACCCTGTTAAAAAAATATTGCTGTCTGTGTCATGGTTCATAGGGTTTTGTGGGTAGTTTATACCTTTCCAACAACTTAATGTCTTAAGGTCCATTGCAGTCTAATCTACCACTAGTGGCTCTCTGAGCCATGATGGTTGAGCTAATTGTTGATCACCACAATGCTAAACAAGCACAAGTGCCTTATATTTTTTATCAAAATTTTCTGTGATTTTTTTTAACTTGTGAGTGTGCGATAGTGATGCTTGGGGGGTCATATGACTCCTTGGGCAATTTTTTTTGCCTCTATAGCTTTTGGCACCAAATATGGGTGAATTATATATCAAAAATATATCTCCTTGGCCTCTTGAATGCATGACAAGGTCCTTTATGGACGAAAATGCTTTGAAAAAACTTGTCTACTAGATCTAAGCTTCAAAATCTCATTTGTAACTATATAAAATTATCTCCAATTTGGATGAAACAAAATCCAATCTTGACTTTCTCGAGCCTTCTAGACACATTGGAACAATAAAAATGTCGCTAGTATAAACAAAAGTGTTGCAATCACCTAGATCTCACAAAACACATATACAATATAAATAATAAATTAATCTTTGTAAACCCTTTCCGATTCTCCAGATTGTTAAAAACACAAGAGACGAGTATACAAGAATTTATAAGATTTTAACATGAAAATCTCAATCTCTCAATTAGGAATACAAGAACTTAGATTTCTCAAAACCAAAGCTCTAATACCATATTAGAAATTTGAAATAGATTGAATAACCCAAGGAAAATTTTAAGAGAATAAAAGTTACATAAACTGGAAAAACATAAATAATGCAAACCAAAACTTTGAGAGATTATGAAATTATGTCAACTTGACATTGCATAATCTCTCAGAGTTCTAGTTTTCATTATTTATGCTTTTCCATTTTATGTAACTTTGATTTTCTCTTAAAAATTTCCTTGGGTTATTCAATCTATTTCAGATTTCTAACAAATTCAACTACTATGTTCCCTTGATGATAATAATTGAAGGAGAACTTGAGGATTTCCTTGTGCTTGAAAGCCCACTACAATAATTGAGCAAAAGAAAAAGAAGGGTCGTTGTCACATACCAGGGCAAAGGGTATCCCAAACCTAGTCATGACATGATCTAAGAATAAATGAATACCTATTACATAAATTATGTTTTCCTCATGAATTTGAATATTATTGTGAAAGATAGTTAGGAATAGGTGTTCATGGGTTATTCACATAATTATCTTACCAAATTTAATAGTTTACAATCATTCACCCCTCAATTTCCTTAATTTTTTAGTTCTCTAAAGTCCCTCTTATTTCTCCCTATATCTATCAAGTGAGAGAGTAATTACCCTTCCCCTCATCCTCCTAAATCATTTAATTGGATACATAAAAGGATTTTTATCAAGTGGAAAGTTTTAGAATAATGGTTATATCTAATAATTAAAGATCTTACAAATAATGATGATATAATGATGATACCATTCAATAAATTTATATGAATATAATTTAATAGCTCTACATCTACAAAATGAGAGTAAGAAAATAAGAGCCTATAAATTATGTGATATAATGATGATATAATTCAATAAATTTGTAGGCATGTAATTTAATGACTTTGAAACTATAACATTAGAGGAAAAATACATATATGGGAGTATTAGACTTATGTAATGGTTTAAATGACATGCTCATACTCTTTTCCATTATGTTTTAGGATTGCTTTAATTAAGGTGTTCAAAAGTTATAGTTAGCTTAAAAGTGTCATATTCTTGCATAAATTTGGCTCATGACATAACACATCATAATTCTTGTTACTCTTTTTCCCAAAATATATTATCTTAATCCATAGAATTATTATTCACCACCTTGGACTAGATATATGGGTGTAGACTTGAACTAGGTCAATTATATAGTTGTAAATCTAGTCCTTGAACTTAAAAACATTAAAATTCAAATTATTGCCTTATTGACCACTTCATTGGTCATTGTGAGAAAATGTAATGCATGCTTTTTTAATTTATGGGTATTTTTTATATTTAAATACATTAATCCTCGTTTGAAAACATTAAGGAATATCATCTAAAAATTATCAAATAGCATGCTAGGGTTTTATTGATAAAATATTTATGATAATATCCTGAGCAATATTTATCAAAGAGTTATTAGAGCACATGCTAGGTATATTGCATACTTACTTTTCTTTTAGTATTTTTCTTAGAGTTTCAAAGGTATTCCTCCAGGGTTTTAATTGAAGAGAACTGGACCCTTGCAATCTAATAGATTCCCCGAAGGTATTTGTAAATATTATCTATCCTTATACAAATCCAAAATACAAAAAAATAAGGTAAATAATTGATAATATGTAGAAATCAATTAGATAATTTTTACAAGTTATATGTTCACTTCTATGCATTAAGATCAATTCCACACTGAAAAAAGTAAGCTGAAATAATGTACACTCATATTTACAAGTCAACAAAAAAAACTTAAATATCAAGGTATTGGTGAATGATATTCTAACACCTAGACAAAAAATTGCATCAAAATCAAGCTAAATACCCGTGCAATTAATATGAATTTATTTTCATTAAAAGAGAATCCTCTAGAATTTATTATATGAAATGAGATAAAGATTCAAGATGGCCCACTTGGAGATACCACGTGGAAAATTCTAAAAATAAGAACTATTTTCTACATCATACTGAGCAAAGCAAAAGGATGTGATGGGAGTGAAACAATTTAATTAGGGTTTTAAGAAGTTAGTCAACCAGTGGCAAAAATACATGCAAAATATTACTAGGGTTTATTTTAGGAGTATTAGTTTATTCAAACATGCAAATAAAGAGATAGTTGAAAAATAAAATGCATGTCGATCTAGACCATACATTTCATATTAATCTTAGTCACTTTTTATGCTTAAACATTGGTTCCTTATCTTATAAAATATAGTTCATTATGCTTTGACAAGAGGGAGAAATTTTTGGTCTCTTTTTATGGAACTTTTACAATAAATTATTCCTAAAACATTCATGGTTTCTCTCTTTGTAGTAGAATTTATGTGTTGAATGTGCGCGCATATTTTAGTTTACAATTCAAGTGTGTTAATAGAAATGTTTTTGTTAGGGTCGTGCCATAATTGGGTTCTTTAATAAAAAAACAATTATAAGTTATTGAAGTTCCTTAGGAGATTGCACTAACTTTATTATACTGTGATATAATATGGTTAGGTAAAGTTTGGCTTATTTCTAGTTTAATTCATGTAGGTATCATTCTAGCATAGTTTCAAAATTATGATTCTTCTTTTTATTCCTCTATTTTGATATTTCTTTTATAAATGGTTTATAATTAGGAAAAATAGCAATAAACATTGAAGATCAATAGTCTTATAGTGTTTCCAAAACTTGTAGTTTACTAGATCCAAGATCAGGAAACCTAATTTTATGGTTTTGAATCGTTTTAAATTATTTTATCATCAAAACCTAACCTTAAAGTGTAGATTCTAGAATACGACCATATTATTCCTTTTGTAAAAACAATAAAAAAATGAACAACTGGGTGGACTAGAATGCCAAGACTTGACAACTAGAACCTGGGGCAATCATCTTCTATCCAAAGAGTTGATTTCCTTTCAAGAGAGATGTAGGCTCATCTGAATTTGTGTATGTGTTGTGAGTGTGTCAGAACACTTTCCAATAGGATAATTAACTAACAATGCTCATTATTAATCTAATTTCTTTCATTCTCCCCCATAATATTGGATATCATGAACCAAAAAAAGAAAATAAATGTTCATTAGTTTGCTCCATGACCTCCCCCATAATGAACATTGGGAGAACACCAAGAAAATATTGAAAATTTTGACATCAATCATGAACAAGGAGCTTCATGAAGATATCAACAAGTTGTGTCTTGGTAGGATGATAAACAAGTTCAACCAAGTATTATTGATCCAACTCACGAATGTAGTTGTGCTAAATATCAATGTACTTTATCTTGCTATGAAAATTTAGATTCTTACTTATTTGAATAATTCTTTGATTATCATAATATAACACAATGGGACCATGTTCAATTGATACAAATCCTATAATAGACACTTGGGTAAAAGAACAAGCCTATGTTACACTTTCCACCAACTAAATAGTTCTGAGCAAAACAAATTTGACCTAAACAATTTTGGTCAAAATAGTTCCACCCAAAACTACATGGCCTATACATGGCACATAAAATTTCAGCCGAAACCCTTTCGTTCAAAACAATAAAATATTATTTTTCCCTTTGTTGATTTAAAATCCAGCACAATTTGCATGTAAGTTTTCAACTAAAAGGGTTTTGGTTGAAACCCTTTTTCCTGAAATAATCTATGTGGCATCCTTGTTGGTAGCTACCTCATCATTTTTTAGAAATTCAGAAAATTTCCACTTGAACATGATATTTCTTCAATCAGAATGATTTTTTCAAAAAGCTAAAAATACCCTTTTGTAGAGCTCAAAGTTAAGAATCCACACACACACACACACACACACACACACACACACACACACACATATATTGATATTTTGATTAGTTTTAATATGTTTTTTATTTTACATAATGTAAGTAGGTTGTTAAAATAAAAAAAATGAGGCTAATTAGAAATTAAAAAAGAAATACTAAAACATATTAAAAAAAACTGAAAAAATATATGGTGCTCTAGAGGAGAGAATCTTCTCCAAAAGGGTATAATTTGTTTTTTGAAAAGGATAAAAAATTAGACAGCAGTTGATGTCAAATGAAAACTATCAAATTCTAGTATGTTTGATTTTAACACATTATTATGAAGAAAATATACATCAAAATTCTAATTTTTTTCCATGCACTAGGTATTGAAGTTGTCTATTTGGGAAAAAAGTTCAAGAGGAAATAAGGTTTTCTTCTATTTTTTTTCTTGATGTCAACTCAACATCATTTTTTCTTGAAATTTTCAACAATTCAAAAATCTACTCTTAAATTAAAAAAAAAAACTCAAAACAATTTTTAATTTTTTAAAACATTACAAGAATAAACTTCATTAGATTACATCATTTTGAAATTCAAAACATAAAGACCACTTTTATGTGGTTGAAGTTGAGATTTTTTGTTTATGTTGGCTGATTTCTTTATAAATTCTGACATGGGTTTGTGCTTTAATCCACCTCAAATAATTTTTTTGACAAACAAAAAAATTAGAAACTTTGTACTTAAAATATGCAATAGAAAGGGACATAATAATTTGTTTCTTATATTTCTAAAACATTACATTAGAATCAATCTTGAAAGCATAACTAGAAGTAGAATTCCAATCATCTAGAGAACCTATCCAATTTGATTCAGTATATATAGCTAGTTGAATCTCCTTGGAATGCATAAAATGAAAACCATAGTGATTTTTTTTTCAAAGATACAAGATAATTCTCTTTGTAATATTACAATGTGTCTCCTTAGGTTTGGACATGAATCAAGAGACCAAGCTCACAATATATGAGATATCTAGTTGAATAATAGTCAAATAGATCAAGCTACCAATCAACTATCTATAAATAGTGGGGTTCACCATGGTAGACTCATTAGAAGTGGACAAGTTAAGACCAAATTCATAAGGTTTTGCCACAAGTTTACAATTATTCATAGGAAATATCTAGAGAATATCTTATACATATTTTTCTTGATAAAGAATGATCCCATCCTCATGTTGCCAAACTTCAAGACCAAGAAAATAATGCATTTTTTAATTCCCCACCTTAAGCACAAGGCAAAACTTGACCAATTTTTTTTGAAACACAACAACCACAACACCAAGGATACAACATCAACACGTCGTACTTGCACAACAATGTGCACACAAGTATCACATGAACCACACATAAGAATGACCACAACAAGATGACATCAACATTGCACAAAAAATGTGGAAACAATGGAAGACTAATCACTCACATGGGATAAACCTACCATGAAGAAAAAAATAAAGAGAGAAGGAACATATATGCGATGATCAATCACAACTCACAATTGCGTTCTCTCGCAACACAACTCTAGAATAGGATGATGGAATCATAAACCTCCAATCCAAATCTAGAATAACTTAACCAAAAAACACAAGGAAACATTCACCAAAGGATTTGAAACTAGGAGATACAAACTTCCCACTAACTGGAATGACCACAAGTCACTTCAAAACAAACCACAAGCTTCCCAAGATATCTTGTCACAACGTGACATCACACAAATGGAAAGATACTAAAACACAACACCTTAAGATCTATGAGAAATGTTTAGGACACTAAAAATACCAACCAAGAAGGTTTACAACCTTCCCAAGACTTCACAAGACTAGGTGCACAATCTCCCTAACCCTCGGTTTGCCAACTAGGCAACTTTGGAAGAGTGCACAAAAATGATGCAGGAGAACCCACAAGTCCTCAATGAAGGCACTTAAGAACAAGTTACAAAAACCATTAGACCCATATGACCATGATTAACAACTTTAATTTACATTGTTTACCTATCTGAGGTCCCAAAACTAAGAGGAACTAACATATCCTAAAAGTGAGAAAACTTGACTAGGTTTTTGAAGACCTAGTCGACGAAAACGATTGCCATGGGAAAACAAAAAGGAAATAAAAATATCAAACAAGTGTATTAGTATTAAAAATATCTTAACTAACCCTAGTTAATAGGTTTTACATTTTTAAAAAATTTATGGAAACGAGGCCACCCCAACACAATACTAGGCTACCCAACTAGAGATAGGCAATTTTTCAGCCTGTCATCCCTCATAACTAGGCCACCCCACTATCAACCAAGCCACCCCAATATGGTACCAGGGTGCTCCATTGATGAAAAGGCCACCCAAACACACTTATAAACATTCCAAAAGAGCTTCCCCAATATGTAACACTAGACCGCTCCAGTACAACACCAGGCTGCCCAAACTCATTGAGAGACACCTAAATTAATTTTAAACCAAAAATAAATGTTCCTAAGTTAATTTTAAACATCCAAGGAATAAATACATCATTATACATTTATAATTATGCTTAACACCAACACTGAGACACATAATTAATGCTAAAACCCTAAAATTCTAAATGATCACAATCTGTCTCAAGAGAGAGGTTCATTTACAATTTATATTACAATTAATTTCAATTAAATAAGGAGAGGACTCAAATGTACTTCCAACATAAAATTACATTGAATTAAACTAATTACAAATCAAATGAACGAATGAGAAGAGGATACTGATGTTGATTCACTCCTTGAACCTCTGAACCCCAACGGTGGTTTCTACGCCACTCTACTACATGAAACCAACAAGGTTCACTCCCATTGTGCTAGGAGATGCCACAAGGCCCAAAAAACTTCACAAAATACACATTGGAAAAGGGTATGCATTCACACCAATCACAAAGTAAACACTTATCAAGCATATCACACAAGGATTTTTCGAGACAATCAAGCATCAAATGATGATCCACATCACAAATCCATTGACATAAACACAATTCCATGCATAAGCACTCACATTGGGGCACATCCACCAATGGAGGAAACCATCCATAATCACATAGCAAAAAGACTAGGTCCTAGAGCATACACATTTTTCAAACTCAAGTTAAGATACGTAAATTAATGCATAATTTCCAATTTCATCAAATTTCAATAACATTTTTCCATAATGCATATAAAAAAATCTCACTAAGTTCCATCAATTCAAAACATCAAAACTTATTCATTTTCATGCAAAACCTTCAAATTTTCTAATAATTCCATAATGCAAAAACCATAAAATTTCCCAAACCACCATGAAAATTCATCAAAATTTAAAATTTTTGAAATCAAAATTCTAAAAATTCCTTTGGTGGAAAAATTTCCCAACACCTCTTTCAATCCATATATAAAACACATAGTTTACATGTTTCCCAAAAAAATGGCCATATTAATGATTTATTTTTGAAAATAATATCAAAATTTACATATAAATTAATCTTCTATCAAATTATATGAAATGAAAGGCGTTGGGAGGTTCTAACACCCCACCAATCCATTTGCAACCTTTTGAGATGAAAAAGCAATAACCATTTGAGAAGATATGGAAAACTTACCTCATTTTCAACCAAAATTTGAAATGAGCAAAACTTTGAACACATCCCACGGATGCACGATTCCACACACAAGCATGATCTCCTCTCCATTCCTATCTCGATGCAACATATCTCACTCCATTTGACCTTTGATTGATCACTAAATCACAAAATCTATAATTTGGAGGAAAGAGGATTTTTTCCTCCCTAAAATTTCTCCAAAATAACACATAAAAATGAAAATGAAATACCTTTTTCTTTTAACTCCCTTTTCTTTTCCCAATTAAAATAATATATTTATTTTCTAATTAATCACATTAAATCCTCAATTTCCCCAAATCTAGAATAATACATTAACATTCAGTCTAATTTACTATTCCACGTTTAAATCACGTTTTAAATATAAGACATATTTCACATTACTTTGAGAAAATGAACATTCAATTTAAATTAAATTAAAATAGCTCATTTTTCCATTTATCTATTCAAAAATCTGACAAATAAGCCCCAAGTTCTGAAAATCAATTAAATTCATTTCCAAATATCATTCAGCCTATAATTCAACTATTAAATCCATATACACAATTAATTGAATTAAATTATGAAAATGGAAAATTTAACAAAACATCCACAAAAGGGTTACAATATTTAGAATCATACCAATGGTGGTATTCGGGTCAACAAGGGTAAAATAACAAGGAACTCACACTTGGATTGAGTATGAGTAAGGCAAAACAATAAATGGCCAATGTGACATCTCCTTATAACCATCGTCAAGGTACACTTAGACCTATGGAGCCAGGTAAAAAAATACCTAGTACCTGTAAGCACTCAACACATACATCAAGCATACTTGTTCCATACATATAAATAGCCAAAGTGTCACATAAATACCCCACATTGTATAACATTATATCCATCATTTCATTGCATTTAAATGATAAATTTCATGATATCATTTAATTAGAATATCTATATTAATGCATATATTCATGAACCAAAGCATAATAATCATCACTCAAGCAAGCTTGCATCATGCACACGTCCTAAAAATACCTCCCAATTTAAATAATTTGATTCCCTTTCAATGGACATAGCATCATATCACACACACACTTTAGTGCCACTTACATCAAGAAAATAAATAAAATAACCATAGAGTAAACACAAATAAGGAGCAATGATGTCAAAAAATGATCATCCAACATCTCAACATATACAAAATATAATATTCCCACTAACATCACATGCTAGGAATAGGTAGGCACTACACATTTTACCTAGGCGAGTCATCTCAAATTAAGAAACCATAGCTACTCAAAACATTGCAAAAAATAAAAATTGAAGAGTTTCATGTGTAAATAAGTTCATCCACATAGAGATCTAGAATAAGAATAGCCTCTTTTCAAAATTCTTGATATGTAGATTAGAATATGATTGAATCTTAACAAAACCCTTTTTCTAGAGGTAGGAATCAATTTTCTAGAATACCATGCTCTTGGTGCCTATCTAAGACCATATATGGCCTTCTTAAACTTGTAAACAAAATTCCCTTTGGAAGGATTTTCAAAGCCTTAAGGTTGAGTGACAAAAATTATTCACTAATATAACCAATAAAAAAATTACACCCATTTGATAAATAGTCCAACTATGTTGAACAACTAAAGATAAAAACTAGTCTAACAATATCCATTTATGCTATAGGAGAAAAAGTTTCAATATAATCAATACCTTCATGTTGATTATATCCTTTTGCAACCAATATGGATGTATGTTTTCTAATACTACCATTAGAATTATACTTAGTTTTAAATATACACTTGGTACCCGCAACTTCCATCTGAGGAGACAACTAGATCAATTCCAAAGTTTCATTTCATTCAATGGGTGTTATCTCACTTTTCATGGCTATAACCTATTCTTCATTTTCACAAGCTTAAGAAAAATTATGTGGCTCACTAGTCTACATGAATTGAGTCATTAGGGTATAGTTAACACTAGTAGGGAACTACATTTCCATATGCTCAAAATTGGTGTCCAACATAAGAGTTGGAAGATGATTATTTTTAGTTCTTCTTTGATAGCCATGATAGCTCCTTGTCTCCAAACTGTACGATCTAGGATCTATAGGATCAACTTGTTCATCAACCATAGGTGGATACGAGTCTTAATCTTCTACATAATTAACATATTAGTTAGATTTTTCTACATTGATCATAATATTTTTATCCTTGTTATTAGCAGTATAGTGTGATTTTTCATCAAAGAGAACGTCTCTATTTATTACCAATCTCTTATCTAGAAGATAACATATATGCTTTATTTTCATATTCATACCCAATGGAGATGTATTTTGAGGCTCTTATCATCTAACTTGTACACTTTTTCTCTTGGTATGTGTGCATAAGAAATACATTCAATTTTTTTAGATGAGTGATTCATGGCTTAAACTCAAGCCAAGCTTGTTCAGAAGTCATGTTAGGAATTACTTTTGTAGGGCTTCTATTTAACAAATATAGTGTTGTGATTTTCTCTACCCAAAACAATTATCTAATTTTTTATTTTCACATATTCCTAGCCATTTCAACAATAGTAGTATTCTCCTTTCATCAACCCTATTCTATTGTGGAGTGAAGGAAGTGACAAAATCTCTCTAAATTCCTTTTTTTTACAAAATATAAAAACAAATTTGAATTATATTCTCCCCATTATCTAAGCTTAGGAAATTTATATAGCGATCACTTTGTTTCTCCACTAACTACTTAAATCAACAAATTTATAAAAAAATAATATTTTTTTGCCAAGAAATATGCAAGCTTTTTTATATGAAAAATCATCAATGAAAGTTAGAAATACCTAGAGTTATTCAAAGAGAGCATGGTCATAGGGCTACAAAAATCAATATGGATGAATTCAAGGGGTTTTCTATCATGTTGAGGCATACTAAATGGAAAAGGTAGATTTATGTTATTTTCAAAAATATATTCTTCACAAAAATATATGGGCAAAGGAGGTCTCACAATCTACTAGGATGATTAGAGGATGGTGAGATACCAACCAAGTGTTAGCAGATTTTGATTCACTTATATATTGGAAGCTTTGGAACCCAAGAAGTGACATTGCAAAGTAACTATTTCACTCTAGTTGAGTTGGACGTGACAAAGGTGCCTCTTGAAACTTGGTTTTAAATTATATTTCCTAGAATTTTAGGGGGTTGATGGACCTCCCATAGAAATACTTTATTCATGATGTTCATTTGTGATTCATAGGTTTAGAAATTATTTATTTGCAAGAGGTTAATTTTTTTGGTTTTATGCTTTCCATTGTTTCTTGTATGATTTGGCCCTTTGACCATGTATTGTGTAGTCAACAAATGAAATAGGATGTGGTGGTGTTGCCACTCATTTAAACCCTACATAGCAATGACATTTACTTGATCAAGGATGTGACCCCACCTACTAAGATCATTTAGCCCTCTTTAAAATTAATAATAATTCCTTTGGTGTTATTAATGACTATTCCTCAAATAATGATGTTCATATATATTCCCTCTAGATATTGGTCACCAATTCATTTCTTTCCACGACTTAGGTTCTATGTCAAGATTTTAATATGATAGATAAAACTAGTGAGAGGGAGGCTTGGTTCTACATGTGAAATAAATTGGGACTATTTGATCCTAGTATTGGTCATTTCCAAGATAATCTAACCTGATACAAGTGGAGTAATTTACAAGTTGGGCCTAATAGAGTTTTGAAGAGACTTGATTGCATCGTGATGACAACTCAATCATTCTTTCACTTTGCCATCTACTATCCTTTGTTAGTAGGACACTTGGTAGACCTTGTCCTTTCAAACCACTTTATAATAAAGTTTCTTACTGAATGGAAAGTTGCCATTCCCAAGGCCATGAAGATGTAATTTTTAATCAACATGCCAATTCTCAACCATAAGGACACCTTAGCTCACATCGATGTATTTGGAATTCAAAGTCTTGCCTCATGTACAATATCGATTGGATTTCCTAGTGGAATACTTCCATTATTGGAACATGTTTACCGTTGTGCCAAAAGATCGACATGTTAAATCTTGATACAAATGCTAGAGATACACAGATCCATGGGAGGTGATTAGTCCATGTCCCAAATATGAAGGGAGACACTGGAAATTAGCCCAACAATCTCCCTCTTAGCATCACCTGAGGGGATTCGAACTTGTGACCTGACTATAATACCATTTGTTGGGACACGTTTATCGCTAAGCCAAAATATCAACTTGTTAATGACTGATACAAATGCTAGAGATAAACGGATCCATGTGAGGCAGTTAGTCCATGTCCCAGATATGAAGGGAGACTCTAGCAATTAGTTCAACATCCATCACTTGTAATAATCATTTTCTTCACATTTATGGGTGAGACTTTGCTTGCTTGCTTTTTCCATCCCTCATACGAGGCTACCACCTTGGATCTCCATGAAGCCACCATCACTTTGGATGCACAATCATTTTATTTTTCTACTCAGCTTCACATGGCTTAGCTTTGCCACCAAGAGTAGATCATGGATTCTTACTTAGCTCGAGGGTGAAAATTAAGGCTAAGCTCCATTGGCTCAAAATTGGTGATCAAGTCTTAAAGGAATTTTGTTGGGCCTTGTATATGTAACATTCTTCACCATGCAATAAGAAAATTCATGATGACAATACTTTCTACAAAAGCAACATGAAATTGTTTAGGCCTTTTTTTGACATTATGAGTAGGTCTTTTGAGGTCATAATTGTATGCTAGAGTGAATGGATGCCTCGTAGCAATGCCTCAATTTGGTTCCTTTCTAGGTCACTAGTTGCTAACACTTTTGTGTGACCAACTTCTCACCTTAGTGTATTTTAATGAAACTATGTTTCTAATGGTCAATAATAAAGATATTGAGCTAGATGGGTTCCCTTGCAAATTTTATAAGTTTCACTAGGACATTGTTAGTAGTGACCTCCATGTGGTCTATATTGAAGATTTTTATTCCAAATATTTAGGGAAACTAATTAATAAAGGAAATGCCAAATTCATACCTAAATTTGGTGACTCTTAGGAGAATTGTTGTTGAAGACTAATACCATTCCTAAATGTGTCACACAAGTTAATTGCTAAAGCTCTAGCTCTCAAGATTTTTCCTTCCTCCCTTAACTTGTTCATCTTGAACAAATGAGCTTCATCAAGTCTAAATTCATCCTAGATAAAATATTATTATTGTTTGGGAAGGCATAGTGTGGGCTCAACACTCTCAACAACTTACCATCTTCCTCAAGATAGACTTTTCCAAGGCCTATGATTGCATTCAATGGTTGTTCATCATTGTCATGCTTCATGTGCTTGGATTTGGGCCCCATTTCATTCAATCTATGGAGATGTTATTTGTAGATTCCTCTACTAGTGTCATAGTTTGTGGCCTACAATCCATGCCCTTTGGGCTTCATAGGTCTATTTGTTAGGGTTTTCCTTTGGCACCAACACTCTATGTTCTTGTTACTAAAGGATTTAGCTACCTTATGTCTCATGTGGTCTCTTAATTTCCGATCAAAGGGATATCTCTCCCTAAATCATTTAGTGGCAAAAAAACTCAATGTTATAGGCAATATTTTCTTTTGTAGTTGTAGTGACTAGACCAATTTAACTAGAAGTGGATTGATCATGGGGAAGTGTTTCATTTTATAGGAATACCTTTTTCCTTCTAGGCCTTGTTCTCCATGCTACAATAAGTTGTGATAGATAGAGTTGAGAAAAAACTCAATTATTGGATTATAAAATCCCTATATTTGGCTATACTTAAGTTTCAAATTTGTTCTAAAGTACTTGTTGCTAGGCATCTTTATTATTCTTCTTGATACCCTCCAAAGATTCTTACCTTCACCTTTAAAAGATCCTTAGATATTTTCTTTGGGTTAATAGTGAAGGAAATTTGATTTTCATCAGGTGACATGGGATTTATATGTTGTGAAAGGTGTCTCAACCTTGCTCATAATGAACTAATATTACAAAAAGTACAATTTTTGGGTCTAAAATGGAAAAAACCAATTTCTAGGATGTAGGCTTAGTTTTTGGAAAAAATAAAAAAATTCCTAATTGCTCGACATTGCCTACGATGGTTCCCATTGCATAGATCTCTTTGAGAACTTCAGTTTTTTTTAAAGAAGGTCCCAATTGACTCACTAGATCAAAAGATATGAGCCCCATAAGTTTGTGTAGGAAATGAAAAAAATTGTTGGATGCATAAAAAGAGTTGTAAAAGGGAGTTACACCTATCAACCAGCTTATGATGCATATTATGATGTGTTAAATAAGGAATATTATGATGTGTTATAAGAAATATTTGATCGGGAGATAATTTGGGTGCTAATTTTGGGTGGTTTTAGCTCATGGGTTTTGAAATATAATTTGATGGTTTTAGGTTTTGTATCTTCCATATATTAGGTTCTTGAGATGGAAGTTGTGTGTAGAGTTTTGTACATATTGTTTAAGTTGTAAGAATTCCTCTAATTCTCTAATTGGTTATACTCCTATGAAGGATTTCTTTGCAAATGTATTGCCATCATGTTTTATTGAATAATATATTGAGCTTCTTTCTAAAGTGTGGGGTTTTTCTCTAGAAAGGGTTTTCCCCACATACACTTTTGTTATGGTATTCATTGTTTAAGTTCTCTTTAAATGTGTTTCTTTATTTTTATAATTGTTAAAATATCAAAATTTGCACAACACTCTCCTTAGAATATTAGTGTAGGAAGAATTTTGCATACACTTCTTCCTTTCATTCTATTGCTTACCTTATAACTTTGGAGGTCTAGAGTTTCTCTTAGTTTGTAGAAAAGGCATTGCCTTATGTGCTAAATGGGTCATTGGATCTCTAGAAGGAAAGAAAGATTGAATACTTTTGGTTCAATATTGTATTAGCTATAGAGTGCTAGTTGGCCATCTGACTTGTAAGGGCCTTAATTTTGGTATTCTTACTACGCAAGACATTGGGAAAATTCAAAGCACTTTTGTCACAAAGAGTACTTGGAAAGCCTAGGGTACCATCAAATCGTGTTTTTTCTTGGTGGGAAATGACTTCTAATATGATCTCTTTGTCAACTAACATTCTATTTGGTGTTCTTTGGTTATCTCTTCTCAAGACCGATTATTGGCCAGAGTGCCTTGGTTAGATGCCTTAAAATTATTTAAGCGAGACATTTGTGTGTTTTCATATCTTATTCATAGAGCCACTAAGAAATTCTCTTTGGTTGAATTCAAATCAAAATTCAACTTGACTACCCAAGATTAGGATACCTTTTAGTTTATTATCAATGTTATACCTCCCCATATTCTTCACAAAATTGGGGTTAGGTCTCTCAAACCTTGGTGGAAGGATTGAAAATGGTACCCAAACACACCCTTTCATAGTTATAGGCCTCACAAAGGCTACATTTGGTTGTCCCCCATCTTCCTATGGTGAATCAACTTATTCTCTAGTGGTAGCTCCATTCCTCTTTGGGACTTGACATTGTAGGTTCTAGTGCATTTGGTTGGCTATTTTGGCTCCTAAATTAGCTCACTTTTCTTGGCATATATTATATATTAGGGTCTCCCTCTCAGTAGCCAATTAACTCATTATATGGGTGTTACCAATCCTCATTGTCCATTCTATGGTAATGTGGATCCATGATTTTTTCAATCCATTTAGGCTTGCCTCTTTCTCTTGGCATATGATTCTTGAAGATGCCTAGTCTCCTGCACAAATTTACCCATATTTGGCATACTTTTCAAGTGGAAATTTTCTTTAGCATTTAGAAAGATAAAAATAATTATTTTTTTATAGACACTTTGTTGATGATCATTTCTCATTGTATACTCAATTGCTCTAACATGCTTAAGTTGATTTAGTTGCAAGCTCGTAAATTTGCACTTGATGTTGCTCATTTTCAGGAGCTACTGAACAACTAGGGAATGCCCCATGCATTGTTGCCAAAGTCCCATCTGATCCCATGTCTCCTCAGTAAGGGCCCAAGCATGGGTGTAGCCAACATGTGAAGTGTGGAGTAGCTAGTGTGACAGTGGATCCCATTCTTGGGATAATTGTGGCTCTTATCCTCTAGTTCCTAGGAACACTACTCCTCATGGTGGATGGGACTAGATGCCTTCTACCTTGGCTCATTGGTAGGGAGGCAATCCTAGTTCGATTGATAGACAAATTTCCTCATTTGGAGTTGGCCATCTTTTTGTCCTACACTTAGCAGTCTATAGATAATCCTCTTGAAGAAGAAGGTGCTCTCATTGGATAGGATCCAATTGACGATGATGTATTTACAAATGTTTGGGAATCCAAATAATAAAGATCTTCCTCCCTCTAGATTTTCTTTAGCTACTTAGGCTTTGTTTGGGCTTGGCCCTTTTGTTAACTTGTATTTGTGTTGGATCTTGTCTAGTTAGACTTTATGGTGTGACTCTCTACCACCCCTTTTTTGTGAATATTGTATTATCCTTTATTTAATAAAATTAGCTAGAAAATATTTATCAACTCAATTTTTTTATTATCAATGAATGAAAATCGTTCAACCATGCATTTTTTGTTAAGAAAAAATGAACCACCAAACTAAGATGCCCATACCTTTGATGACATAAATGATTATCATGCAAGTTAGTAGTGCTTAGTGCCTTATTATCAAAAGGAAGAAAAAGATAAAATATTCTATTACCTATCATTTAAGCTTGTGCAACAATTGCATATCTTTGTAACTTTTTTATTTATTATGCATTCATTTCTATAAAAAATGAGAGTAATTTTGTTCTATCATTTGACTAGCTGATAATAAATTTTTCTTTAGAGTAGGAACCGATAAAATGTTAGAGATATGTTTTACTTTACCATGTTCATTAGTGACTACAATAGTGTCTTTTCTTTTCCATTAGTTCAATGCAATTGATTATCCCTCAATACAATTGTGCTATATTATATTGGTCATTCAAATCAATAAAAAAATTCTTATTAGAGGCCATATGTGAAGAGCAACTAGAATCAATATACTACAAAGTATCTTCATTCAAATTTTTATTCAAACAAGAAAGGAACAAATTTTGTTTATCTTCTATAGTACTATGTGTAAATTGTTTATGTTGACATTTTGACTCATAATGAACAAATTAATTACGATGAAAACACTAAATACCTTAGCCTCTATCTTTGAAATTGTTACTTCTACCATAGAAATCATGACCTCTTCCTTGATAGGTATGACTAGGCTCCCCTCTATGCTCATTTTTAGGATGAGAGTCATTTCCATATTCAAGTTTGTGATATCCTTGGAAAAAAGTTCCTTTTACCTCATGTTGGTCTTAGATGTAAATGTTGGCTCTAAACTTTCTTCAAAAAATTTCAATCTTTCTTCCATAGTTTATAAAATACCACTTAAGTCATCAATTTCCAAGGTTGTGAGATCCTTTGCAATTTCAATGGTGGAAACAACATTATCAAAATTGGGGATCAAGCTCCTTTATATTTTTTCAATAACATGTTGATTATTCATATTTTCACCTATTTTTTTAATCTAATCAACCAAACCTTCCAACTTTGTCAAAAGTTCATTTACAGATTCATTTTGATATTTGAAAATCTTTTTCTTAATGTTTGTAGTTTTGTTGTGTGATCTCCTTAATAGCACCACTAATCATGGGAAAAATTGCTTGACATAAGGCTCCTTGAATTAAAAATAATGCTTCATTGTCCTTTTGTTCATTCATCTTAAGTTCTTTTTTTGTCGATTGTTTAATATATTAATATTATCCAATTCTTTATACCCTCTGTAAACAATATCCCACAAATTATTAGATTTTAATATGTTTGCATTTTTGTACTCTAATATGCAAAATAATTCCCATAAAAATAAGAATTTACAATCCACAAATACCAGCTATATTTGTCATCTCAAAAAATGCAGCAAAATACTTTGCAAAATAAAAATCAACTCCCCCTATCAATCACAAATTTGACAATCTTCTTGCAAAATTCTTTGAAACACACATTCCCTTGTTTTTTTATTACATATACCCTTCTTAAAAAGATTCAGTAATGTCATGGACCCTTGATCTATTGGTGAAGTTGAATCATTCTTATTGAGCCCACCGGGGATTAAGTCTTGCTGAGTGCAAGACTTTGACATCATAAGGGACAAGACAAAGATAATGACCTGTTGCGAATTTGGCAGAATGGATACCCCTCAGTCCTTGGCTCTTAGCTGAAGAGGTTTCAGCCCAAGGCTCGTACTCCCATATTGGATAGTTAAAAGTTGTTTGTGGATGATATAAAATCTTCATAAAAAAAATATATTCAATAATCTGTAAATGAACAGAAAATATACTAACACTAAATCCTTCTCACAAAGAGGGCACCTGCTTGGAATTTGAAAAATCCATTGGCCACTTTTCACCAATAATATCTAGACTAAATTAAATTAATTTATTTTATATTTTTGAAAGTAAAATACTAGAGAAAAGATAAACAGTCGTAATTTTTCTTAAGTTCTTAGTGTCTTTGTAATTTTTTTCTGATATAAATTGACTTTGAATGCAACTTTAATGCTGGTTCAGATTTGTAGCATTTTGGTTACAGTAGTTTGTTAGCAGACAGCAATCTTTAGAAATATTAGCTGCAGACGTTTAATTTGGTTGAAACTTTGTGTCTGAAACTCTCTATCTTGAAATTTGAAATTATACACATATAACTTCCAGAAGTATTTGAGAACTGCTCATAATGGGGAGATCTTCCAATGAATATCAACACTTTTTTTATAGAAAATTGTCACTCACTGAGCTCATATTACTATTTACATGTTGGTCATGGTCAGATTTTCCGACAAGCACAAAACAGGAGCACCCTAGAACACTAAAACACTACTAATACTCAACACCCACCAGGCCTGCACCAGGGTGACCTGCAATCATTAGGAAGGAATACAATATCAATTAGCTAGGTTTTGTTTTTTCAGTTATATTAACACTTGGGGATGCATGAACAACCACCCGACACACTGGGAGGCCTGGTATACATGCAGAGTGCTGCTAGTTAAAAATCTCTGAAGTGAATACGAACCAGAACATATTGCCTGCCAGATATTTCTTTCAAACTTCTTACAGGTTGATAACTCGGTCCAAAGAATATTATGCAGTCTTGATTAGGTTCACACTTAATAACCCATATACTCATGTTTAGCAAGCATTCAAAGAGGAGGCTGGCTTAGGCAATTCCTTTGAACTGAAACCTGGAAGACTGTACTCTTGATGACAATAGGAGGTCTCGGAGTGAATTGGTTTTCTTGGTGCGAGATCTGCCCGATTCATTCAGCAATTCCTTAAGCCTTTGTCTGTCACATTCCACATCTGGATGCAATGTGCCCAACCTGCCCTCGTTGACATCAAGGATCTGTTCCAGCAAACTTATTGCATCGTCTGTCCTGAAACAATGAAAATAAATAGTCTTAGAACCCATAATTTTGAAATAATTTGACCTTGCAGACGCTGCTAAGACTAACAAATGGCAACATCCTTCTGCTTTAGGTCTAAATTAATGCCTCTTGCAAAATAGGGTCCATCCAAATATCCAAACAGCTACTTCACTAATCCATAGCAGAAGAATTGTGATAGTTATGAACTTCTTTGGGAAAAACTCGCAATTTGTTATCATGCTTCAAAATTTCAAAAGAACTAGAACAGTGATGATCATTAGGGAAGATGAAAATTGCAATTTAGAAATGCAGAAGGAATGTTTTCATAGTTCTTCGAGGTTGAAAAATAAAGAATAGGGCCAAATAATCATACCATAGAGTAAGAATTAAGCTTCACACCTTTGATTAGGACGCATGAATTCAAATTTGTGTATTTCTTGGGAGTTGGGGCCATTAGTAATGGTAATTTTGAGTTCTCAAGTTACATTGCACCCAGTAAAACTAAAATGAAATGTCTGAGCATTAAAAGGGAAACAAGACAGCCTGATAAAATACCTGCCCAATGCATCATATGTTCCTGCCAGGTTGCTCCTAATAGCCAAACTATCTGCATGGTGAGGACCACACACTTCATCTAAAATGCTCTTTGCTTCTTCAAAAATTTCAGTTGCATCCCACAGCGCATCGAGGCCCACACAAGCAAGAGCCATCAGATTGAGAAGCATTCCCAAGAACCAAGTCTTTCTTTGTGTCCCACATCTAAACTTGCACAGTGCACTCTTCAAGGCCATGTAAGCTTCCTCATATTTTCCTATCACGTGGAACAAAATCCCCATCTGTGCTTCAATGGCAGCTACTTCACTTTGCTGTCCAGGAATTTTCTCCAGAATTTCAAGGGCTTGTTGAAACAAGCGAAGTGAATGTTCATATTCTCCCATCGATTCAAACAACCCCGCAACTTCTGTCAAGCCAGATGCAATTTCATCAGGGAACTGGCCAACTTTTTCCCTGGAATAAATCCTTAGTGCATTTTCACAGTAACTCTTCGATTCCCTGATTGTTCCTCTTTTCATACAAACCTCGGCAAGGCTTAAAGATAACGCAGCTACAATTATGCTATCTTTACCATGTACCCACTCAAAAAATGGAAGAGCTTTCTGGTAGGCAGCTCCTGCTTCATCATAGAGACCCAAAGCAAGATAAGTGTCCCCAATGCTAGAATCTATGTTTGCAACTTCAACATCATTTCTGTTGGCTAAAAGTGTTTCTCTGGCTAGAAAAAGATTTTCTAATGTTTTCTCATGGTTTCCCTTTCCAGTAAGAGCAAGGACCAATAGCTTTCTATCAGAAATCACCTCTTCTGAATCTATACCACATTGTTCAATGTGAATCTTCAGAGCTTGCTCACATAACTCCTCTGCTTCTCTAAACTGCATGGCCTGTTTGGTCCAGACATTGGCCGAGTCAATCAAAGCATGAGGGGCAGATCTAATGTAATGGATCACTCATCAAAGTAGAATAATTGCATTGACATCAACATCGATTCAAGATCAACAATTCAATCAAAAGCCGTTTCATTGAAAGGAAAACACATTTAATAGCAAAAAACTTTACTTCTACATAAACTTAGTGGCAGCTTCTTAATAATTTGCTTCCTAACAAACCCAGATTTGTTAGAACGAATTCTTTCATGATGTCATAGACAAGAGGATTTGAACAGACCATTTTGTTTCTTCATTCATCTGGAATGTTAGATGTAAGGCTGCTTTTGAAGGATTCAGAGGGTTTTTGTGGTATTTTTCATGGGTTTCTACTTCTAGATGATTTATCTTCTCAGTATCACGCCTAGGAAATATAATGTAGATGTTAGATTCTGAGTCACACTAAGTAGGCTACGTTTCCTTAGATAGAAAGAGGAAATTCATGACGTACTATTCTTCTTGATAAATGCATTTTATTATTTTATTTATTCATGTCATTTAAGCCTCAGATTTACCTTACGTGAACTTGTAAATTGAGCAAGCAATGGCAAAATATATGTCGCAGAAAAAAAATGCTCCAACTTCTTGGTGGGACTATAAAATATATGGTTAGTGCATCTACTAGAGCAAACAATTTTATAGTCAGTAAAACTGTTAAAAGATTAGATTGCAATCAGTCTGAAGGAAAAATAGTGGATGCTAAGGATCTAAAGAAAAAGTTAAAGATGGCCTTGGCCCGGAAGTTTGCAACCTTTAATAACTTTACTTAAGATCAAACCATCTTAACTGTCTTGGTTAATATCAGAATAGTTCTCTTCAAAACCTACACTTGCACCCTCTTCATTTCCAACAAAGGCCATGTGATATACATCAGTCTTTTGGTTAACTGGCATTACCATCACCAAATCCAGCAGCAATGCCAGGTTTCAAGGAGCGGACAACTCATGATATAACTTTTTTTCTAACTAAGAAAAACTGAGTGTGATTAATATGTAACTTGTATTTATATGCTCGTTAAAGAAAAAACTTACTTGCAGGTGAGACTCTGCAATGTATAGACATGAATGGGCAACTCTGCAATCCGTATCTCCTAGAAACTGCTTCTGAATTCCAAGCCCTGCATGATAAGACTGTAATGCGTTCTCATATTGACCCAACATAGAATATGTATCTCCAAGCTGCATATGCCCTGCAAATGCTCCAAAAGCATGCTCCGAGCCCATCTCAGGGCTGTACATGGCTAACGACCTCTTCAATATTTGTACGACTTCTTCATAGTGCCCAAGTCTACACTTAGCGGCAGCCAAAAGATGCAGTCCCATTACAAGCTCAGGCATTGCTTTTGCATTGCTCCTTTTTTCAAAGAAATCAACTGCTTTCAGTGCATAGTCCATGGCTTTAACATCGTTCTTCTTTCCAGATATATGAAGGGAATGAGCCAGCCTAAGGTAGTGGTACCCAGCATATGGGCTGTCTGCATTAGATACGCTTTTGGAGCTCCCTGAGCTCAAAGTACTTTTAGAACTAATGGAACTTCGCTTTGACACATTGTTGGCCCTGGATGAGCTCTGAAAACCAGAACCCATGTAGAATAAGATTTCAAAATGCTAACACAAAAAACACAGCTTTGAAGAAACAACACAACCTAGGAATTTACTATTGCCTTAGCTGGGGCTGTAAATGCCCTTGCATGCATGTTCTATCATCAGATTAGATGAATCTGGCCTATGCAGATAATTGCAGCCTAACAACCAACAAAGTTAAGATGGGTTACCGAAAATTGTGGAATTGATTATCATAGTTTTTGAAGGTCATTCAGGCTCTGACGAACATGGTTGTGTATCAACTATAAAGCTTCATATTCAAACTAGGATTGAATATCCATAGTGGGTTTAATCAATGGCCCCATCTGATCCACCGGATGGTCCCCTGGCACACCTACTGGAGACTGCATTAGTCCACCAGAATACCCACACTCTAATTATTGCCTTCACATGATGATGGATTGTAACAGTTTTATTTCATGAAAACCCATTTCATCCGAAGACCTTATCAGCAAAGTTGTGGAATAAATCAACGAAAACACCATTTTGAATTGGTTTGGAGGCCAATTTGATTAATGTGTGTGAGAGAATCTTACAGCATGTGCTCATCCGCACTTTTCAAATTATCACTGTCAAGTAAAATCAAATCAAAATCTTACACATCTGTGATATTCCCTCCTCTCCCGCTAATCTTACTTTTACTTTTGTAAGCCTGAAAGTCCATGAGGGTAGTATTTTAATAGGTTTCACACTTTCTAGGTAGATGAACCTGACCCACTTTACTCACTTTTCATGCCGAGGAATAGACTGCATTTTATATGATATACCATCGTTGTGGGGAAGATTGATTAAATATATGCTCTCCAAGCAATGGGTCGATGTACAGTCCGTATCTTGTATCTCTCTTTGAAATCGATTGGCGGATCAACAGATTCCACAAGTCATATCGTTTGCCCTTTGCAAAGAGCAAGCCATGTTGGCGTCATGAACCAGTTAAGGAGGAAGGTACGAGCACCACAATGAGATCTTGCTCTAGAAACTAAAAACATACAAATCTATGAATCAACATCAGGGCCCCAATTTCCCTTTTCATGGAATCAAACCTTTTGCATGGACTCCAACCCACCATCGACTATGGTAAAGGACTTTCATCCTATACCCAACCTTTTTGAAATGTTGTTGATAGATCTGGCGCCCAAACATGTAATGTGCTAATGGTGGAAAGAGGGCCCATTTTAGTTGGGTAATTATGCCTCACTTTCATTAAAAGAAAAAACATTTTTTATTGTATAAATAAAGTGCGGATATATAATTTTTAAGTATATTTGATTCGACGGTAAAGATATTTTCAAAAAGTTTGTAGAAAGGAGATTTATGTCTATCAATCAATTATTATGTTATTCTTATTTACATTATGATTCTGGTATTTTTTATTATATATTTTGTCACACGAGATGTTTGATCAACGTGGGATTAAGTTTTGAATGTACTCTAGATGTTGAGGGTTTAGCTTATGTATAACTCTATGGTTTCCATGTTAACTTTCCATTCTTTTCATACTACCTCTATATATCCTTTAAGGATTTATTGCATTAACTTCACCCTTAATCCTTCCCCTAGGGTGGTTTAGGGCTTTAAATATTGCTCAAGTGTGGCCTTCCACAACTATTGTTGCAAAATGGAGACCATGATACCTAGGTGAATGAGAAAAATTGTCCCCAAGGTTTACAAAGAGGGAATGACCTTGATAACTCTTTCTAGCAAATAGATGTTAGTTTATTCATTGTTGTTGTTGATTTTGTATGTCAATGGTGTGAGAAGGATTGTCTCATTACATACTATGCCAATCATATCCCCTTAGAGCAATCTCTTACAACTGGGGTAAAACATGCCTAGGAACTCTATGTCATTAAGCTTGCAGGAGTTTGAAACTTCATTGAAGGTGTCTTTTTTGTTTTTGTTCAAGGACCTGCAACAAGTGCTTGCACTCTTGAACCACTTTCATTATTGGTTTATGTGTAACGCTCTTTTGGTGTTATCTTGATAGATCCAAGACTTCAAGGTCACAACACAAGCATCACTTCAATTTCCCATCTAGGTTAAGCTTTTAGGATTGCCCATTCATTTTTGGGCTTTACTTGAGTAAATTGTCTAGTTGATAAAGTGTTTTATTTATCACAAGCTTGATAAATTCTTTCTATTGAACCCCACAAATGAATTTTTGTTAAGGTGCACCAATCATTATTTGAAAGAATCCTTGGAGATTCAATTGCTCCCCTTTACTTTTATGAAAAGGTGACATATATCAACTTGCCCAATACATGCTTTGGGTGTTAGGCCTCAAATTATAAGAGTTTTTCCTCTTATGTCATGGCCCACTCCTAAGCCTACCTCTAAAGCTCTGACATCAACCACTAATGATGAGGTTTAGATGACTATAGGTGGCAAGATAGTGGCCATGAAATTTGCTAAGTCAAGGGAATCAACATTTAGTATCAAAACCCACTAGTGTGTTCACATAAATGAATCACTTTCTCACTTTGCTTTGGTCCCACAAAGACAAACCAATCAAATTTTACCATCTTAGAGCCTTGTTTTGAGTATTGGGACACCCACATCAATTTCTTGGCCTTTTAGGCACTCATTCTTTCTTCCTCATTAAAATGATAAATCAACAAGGGGAAACAATGGGGGAAAGCATTGCTTCATCTCATTGGGTGATTATATCCTTCTAAACTAGCACACTCTTCTAAGCAATAAGAATGCAACTTTAGCATATAGTGATAGCTAGTCAAAGCTTTATATCATGAAGGATTCCTCAACATAAATTTTATTTGTTAGAATGTGTGTGGCCTTAAGAGGCCTCTCATAAATTTTTGTAATGTTTTCTTATCATAGGCTTAGCTCCAACAATTAGAAAATTCATATTGGTCAATTCAATTTTGGTAAATATAATGAAACCGTCGAGGGTCCAAATTGTTTAGATTCTATGATTTATTAGTCAAATGCATGTTATATTGTCATCAATTTATTTATGTGGCATTAGTGATATTTTTCCATAATAAACTATGCATTTGTAATGGGGAATGGCCTAAAATTTTGGAGGCATGTTTTAATTAACCTACATGTTCACCAATGAAATTAAAATTTCATCATATTTGAGGACCAATTTTGTCAATACCATTATAATACCTCGCTAACCATGGGACCACAATCACCTTAAAAATCACAACATTTATTCTCAGTTGAAGTTCAACTTGCTCAACATTTGCCACATTTGTATTCCACCATTTCACAATTTGTCAAGTTTCTATCACATCCTCATAAACAGGACCATTTCACATTGCACGGTCCATAAAATAAATAATATTAAATGCATTCATGAAGGATGAGGGAGACCACACATTTAGCGAGGAACGGTAATGAGAGATGGAGGGTGCCTCTATTATTAATGAGGCATGTCACCTCTATCGTTTACTTCAGCATTCTTGTGAAATGAGGGACCAAATATAGTGCAAACAAAAGAAGAGAGTATGGATGTCCATTAAGGTATTCAACAGGTGTAAGTGCAAAACTTAACTATCTTTGACTGTGTCCTCCTATTTGTGCCACAATAAGAGCTTAATTTGTAGGAGGAAGGCTACGATTGGGAAGGAGTGAGAAGAGGAAAAGGGTGCAAGAGTTGTATACTTGACAGGCGTTTGATTCGCCCAGTAGAAGGGAGTGGATAAGAAGTAGGAACACATGGTGGGAGGAGGCACAAGATATTGATGAAATCCATCAAAGAAACGTGGTCTCAGGAACTGCGAAGATTGCAAAATGTGCATAGATTGAATTCGTTGAAAAGGAATTAAAAAGGTGAAAGCAAATGCAATTGACAGGTGTAAAGCCAAATTCCATAATCGTTGTGTTGTCCTCCCTGCGTATGTTAGCATGGGAGCTTTGGAACAGGGAATGGATGTCCATCAAAGCATAAAGGATAGAGGATTCCAATGTGATGAGCAGATTTTGGTTCTATAGGGTTACACCCTCCACCTGGAAGGGTGGAATCAACTGAGGAATTAGTGCGTTGCAATCTTGTGATCAGGTATTTGATGAACATTTGATAGAACCAGTTTCACCAGTTGGTTTTCTTGAACTCACCCTCATTGTGAAGGAGATATCTGATACACATCAAGATAAGTAATGCATATTAATGATATTAATGATATTACTAGTATTTGTATTTAAAGGAGATTCAAGGATTATGTCGATAGAAAATTATAGAATATGTGAATTAAACAATTAATAATAAGTATTAAATAATGGAATGAAATAAACGTAGTAATTTTTTTTTTTTTTTTCTTTAAGAAATTAGATATTATATGATTTTGAAATATTTGCATGCAAATTTAAAACATAAAGCAATGCAAATGAAAAAGAAAAGTTGCCATCAAATTGACAAAAAATATTGCAAATGGAAATAAAATGTTCCTATTCAATTGACAAATCAATATTTATCTAGTTTTACATGATAAATGAGATTTTGGAGGTTTTCACCTGATATTTTAGAGGCTTTTACCATTATACGATAGCTGATTTACCATTATACGATAGTTGAAACTTGTTTTCCAATGACTCAAGAGTTGTTTGCAGGCGTGAGACTTGTTTGAGGCTCAAATCTCACACTATATGTAGCCTATTGATTAATTATCATAGTTTATAGTTAAATGGGTAATGACATATAAATATCTATAAATGGTAAAGGACCCCAATGACATGAAAGAAGTGGAAACTTATTATGGAAACAAATATTCTAATTATAAAATGTTAATGCTTCTTGTTGTTGGTGATTTAACATAATTATATCTTGGCTACTCCATGTTTGTTTGGTTATGAATGGATAGGTAAGAGTGCCAAGTTTGTTGATTTGGAGATTTGGTTTCAAGGTTTATCATTGATTAGAATTATTTTAAATATGAAGAACTCAAATAAAGAGTAAAGTTTGTAATTAATCAATAGATGTTATTAAATTAGATGTTAAGTTAATATTAATGTGTGTGTGACCTAGTGGGTACCTCTATTAGATTATGAACATGGATGAATATTATTGTCAAAAGTGTATGGATATAGATAAGTTAATATTTGGTAACATGCAATTGCTCAAACTTTAGAAGTTGAAACCCTATCAACTTAGTAAAATGAAAGTGTGGCCATGATAGTTATCAAATGAAGTTTATTAAGAGACCTAAGAATTTGGGATTTTTTTCTATCTAAACCATGTCATCTAGATATGATTATAGGATAATCCTTCAAGATTAACTTATTTCATTTTTCAAAGGCCTGGACTTCTGACTATACGAAAGGGGATGGTGGCATATATTATTACCTTAATATTTTACATAGAATGAGGTGGGTTAAAAACATAATTGTATAGACCTCTTTATATATTATGAATTAGGAACATGATTACCTAATCTGAGTTTTGGACCATGGTTGCATAATAATGTAAGAGATGATGACTTATTTTAATGACACTAGAACCTCATTGTACTAACATATTTTTAATGTTGCAAGTTGATACTCTTGGTAACCCACCTTGGATTTGAGGATAAAGGCTTAATATGACTACTCAATGACTATCAACCTCTTAAATATAAGAAGCTTGATATGGGAGTTATTAGATGAATGAAGAAAGGATATTATAGTTGTAGTGAACAATATTATGATTACAAAGTAAATGGAAGGGGACTGTACTATTTAATTTAACTGTGCTATTGAGATTGAGTTAATAGATAAACCCTATGTGATCATATTATGCAACATCTCTTGAGATCTTAATATTGACCATTAAAGTCATATTTAGTATAAATGGTAAGTATGAATATAAATTATCTAGTCTATGAACTAGTCTATTATAAGGATATGGGGTTGCACCATATGATAAAGGAAATTAGAGGATCAAGAATATTAGTTGTAATAATTTAATGTATATCTTTCGATCTTGATGCAATGGATATATTGTTGCTAGTCCTCAACAATCAACGTACATATTGACTCTTCTTAGAGCAAATTTATAGCTATTGTGTTATATTTTTCAAAGTTTCAATAATTTTGTATGGTCTTGTAGAGGCATGATGTGTTCTAATTGAAATTTATGCCATAAATTAATATGATTGTGACACTTGACCATATTAGTAAAATATCATATTGTGAATAGATCTTGAGTATTGCTACCTTTATTAATAAGAAATTTATCCTAATAGTGATATTTATTCTATTTGTATAATCTCACACATGAATGTTTAAGGGGTTTCTTATTAGTATAATATAGTGGTTCAAGATATCAAGAATCAATACAGTTGTGATATCTAAGATTACCAAATCAAATTGTATGTTATCTCATTCTAATCCTAAATAAAACCCTATTTTATAAACTCTATGGTGTTAACATTAGGGTACCAAATATTGCAAGGTATCCTTGATAGGTAATTATAAGGCTTATGGTATGCTCACATTGAGTTAGGAATTAACATCAACAAGGGGTCAAAGTGGAGAGCTAGATGTCCTTTTTGGAAGTTCCTCAATATAAGTTTACTATGTTGTGAACTTAGTTAAATTATTTGTACATATTGTTAAGCATTAATAATGGAACAAAAACATTAACAAAACCTTGATTATGAGGAAACTTATGTGTGTGTGTCCCTTGAGAGACCTTGTAAGGAGAACTACGTGTGATTTTGATACAACCAATTCACAACATAATATTCAACATTAATGTTGAAAAAAAACACAGAAGCACAAAGAATTGGATTATTTTTTCTTCATTATCCTCCTTGCATTCTGCTTCTACAACTAAAAATAAAATCTCTTGTAGCTACAATCCAAAAATTACTTTTTTGGAAGAATTTTACAAGATTTTTAATTTGCTACTTTTGGTAAATTTTCATGCTTATCTGCACGACTACAAAAGTTATTAATTATTCAAATATAACAAGAGTGACACTATTTTTCAACTCATTAATGTAATTACAATAATTAAAAATAACTAAAAATTACAAATTGAGAAAATCTCGATAAAACACTAAAAGTCTAATTTGAGGCCTTAGATGAAGGAACCTGGCTCCAAAAAAGTGTCGAGACACAGTCCAATCGAAAAAAATTGATTGGTATTATATTCAACTCAATGAGATACTTCTCCACATAAATTTTTAGCTCAAACAAACTCCTAAGTCAAAATTTGTGACCTCCAGAAGTCTCTACTTTAGACTTTGATCTTGTTTTTAAGTGAGTACGTAGGCAACGCTTGGGTGAAGGATGCCATTGTGACCTCATGTCCATAGGGGAGGTTTTAGGGAGGATAGATCCAAGGTTTGGGGTTGTTCCTAACTTTTTTGACCTTTCCTCTTTAGTAGGCTTTAGTTTGAGGCTAAAATGGGTATTAAATGGTTATGAATGAGTTAAGGAAACTTGATAACTTGTATTTAATACATAATATGCTTCTTAATAGTAAGTGAAATGAAGTGAATAGATTTGACTACCTTATAGATGGTATTTTTTGAATATAGGACATCTTGTGTTGGTTCAATGCGATTCTTATGTGTTTGTGGAATTCAATGCCAAACCTATAGGAGTCTATGTATAGGCTATTGAATCAATTGATTGTGATATACTCCAGTACATGTAAATCTTGTTGTGTAAGTTATGAGCTAGAGATGACCCAAGTGTGAACCTTTGGGTATGTGCAAGGAGATGGAGGACCAAAATGGGGTCTTAAGTAGCCACTTTTTTTCTAAAATCATGAAAAAAAGATCTTGGATGAGAAATTGAAGATAGTTACGCTCAAAATTTGAAGATAGAATTAAAACAAGAGTCATAGTGCTTTAAATCTACTTTCTAAACTACTATTTTTTTTAAATGGTGGAAATTAAGGGGTTCAAAAAGGGAGAGCACACAAAGTTCTTCTGTTTTTGTCAAAAAATATAACATGGCGTCTGGTATGCTCCCCCTAAATTGTTAATATCTTTAGTGAGAAATTAGCTAATACCATGTAGTTTATGCCCGATTTTTTGCTAATTTTTAATGAATATGATTTTTTACTAATTTTCAAAGTGGACACATCTTGAAAAACAAAAAATTGAGCATGCTCCCCCTTTATTTGGAAACTAATAAAAAATTAAATTATTATTTTTTGAATGTGCAAAGAAAAGTCTCGATTTTAAAAATTTAAATTATTTTAAATTTTTATGAATGGGTAAAAAATGAGACAAAAAATGTCATACCTAGGTTTTTGAAAAAAATGGAGACAATAGCAAAATAAATTAAAGATCAAAACCTTAGAAAATTTGAAACGTGAAAAAATAGATGGTTAGAAAGCTAATAAAGAGCTCAATGTTACTACATCATTTTTTGACTTGACATTGAAAAACATGCAAACTCAAGATGTGAGGCATACTCGAGATTGTGTCAATTTTTTACAATTTACAAAAAAACATCTTTGGACATTGAAATTTCAATCCAACACTTTGGGTTGGAAGCCCAAGGAAAATCCAACCCTAAGGGTTAGAAATTCCCAAGGCAGATAGTAACATGAGTACACTATAATGTGCTTGCGTTATTATTTATCCTAGGTTTTAATAATGTGAGTGTGTTATAATGCACTCGCATTATTTTGAAGGAAAAATGACTCTCACCTTCTCTCTCTCTCTCCCCCTCTCTACCTTCCTCCTCTCTCTCACCTCTCTACCTCCCTCACCTATCTCTCTCACCTCTTTTTCTCTCTCACCTCTCTATCTCTCTCCCTCACTACCTCTCCCTTCGTCCTTCTCTCTCTACCTCTCCCTCCCTCCATTGCTCTCTCTCCTTCTCTCCCTCTCTTCCTCCCTCTCCCTCCCTCTCTTCTTATATTGCTCCCTCTCTTCATATCTCTTCCTCTCTCTCCCTCTCTCCCTATTTACCATATAGAGTTTAGAGTTTAGGGCTTAAGGTTTAGGGTTTAGGGTTCATGATGGAGGGTTGAGGGTCTACCTACCTCTCTCTCACCTCTCTCTCTCCCCTCTCCACATCTCCTTCCCTCCCTCCCTCCCTCCCTCTCTATCTCCATCTCTCTTCTTGCTACCTCTATCTCCCTTGCTCTCTTGTCTCCCTCCATTCATCACTCTCTGTACCTCTCTCTCTCTCTAGATTATCCATGGTTTAGGGTTTATGATGGATG
Source organism: Sequoia sempervirens (assembly GCA_007258455.2). Lineage (NCBI taxonomy): Eukaryota > Viridiplantae > Streptophyta > Pinopsida > Cupressales > Cupressaceae > Sequoia > Sequoia sempervirens. The sequence continues at coordinate 349,401,570 of VDFB02000015.1, read as the reverse complement.
GGTTATAGATTAAATTTATTTTCTTAGTTTTTATTGTTAAATTATTAATATTAAGTTATAGGGTTTAGGGAATAGTGTTTAGGGTTTATGATTTAGGGTTTATGATGGAGGGTTCAATCTTGAGGGTTCAGGGATTAATTTTTTTTAAGGTTTTAGTGTAAAAAATTATTAATGTTAGGTTTTAGGTTTAGGGTTTAGGGCCTAGGGTCAAGGGTTTATGGTGGAGGGTTGAATGTTGAGGGTTTAGGGATTAAATTTATTTATTTTTATATTGAAGATAGGTTAAATAATACATATGTCATAATTTATACAAAAAAATCTATATGATGCATCTATGCATCTTTTTCCTTATCTACTATTGTTGTCTATATCAAAAAATTATCACAGTTACAACATATTTGTTGTTGTCTATTTATAAGATATTGATTTACAAGGTAATATGTGCATAGAAGATGGTTTTTCAAAATTTCCCGCTCTCATTGAAGTCATCTATGTCCCCCCATCCTATTGTAGGTACAAGACCAGATAAACCTTCATTTGATCTAACCTCCTCAACAAAAAATTTAGGTCCCTCATTGATATGAATCAAGAAGTATTCTTTTTATTTTTGGCTTCATTTGGTAGCTCCTTGTTATAGATTTTCAACAATTCTTACACCCCTTTTAGGAGTGGCATGATTTCATTTTTGTTGAAAGACTAGGTAAGCTTGTATCTTATCTCTGTTGTATTTATTCAAACAGTTCCATCCTCTAGTAGCTTCAAGAATTTGTGTTTTGAAATTTCCAAAGTAATAGTGACCTGCATAGCAACATTATGAAATATGATTTTTTTATAAAACTCAGTAAGCAATCTCTTGACACCCTAAAAAATTTCCTCATTTCTCTTAATCTAAATTTTCCATAGAATTTCATTAGTTAGGATTAACCAAAATAAATTGCATTCTTTATTTAGTTACATTACCAAATATAATTTTAGTCCAGATAATGTTACCTTTCCATCCTTTAAGATCAAAGCTAAATAAATTCCAAATTCTCTTGTATAAAAGAAATAAAAAAAAATGTTTTATGGTTTCAGGTTGTCTACAAGTGTTGCACATATCAACATCAGTATGGTTAGCTTTATATGGTAGTTTTTGAATTATTAAAAGCCACTTAAAGCCACTTAGTTTTTGAAATATGTTTTTTTTATAAAACTCAATAAGCAATCTCTTGACACCCTAAAAAATTTCCTCATTTCTCTTAATCTAAATTTTCCATAGAATTTCATTAGTAAGGATTAACCAAAATAAATTGCATTCTTTATTTAGTTTATTTACATTACCAAATATAATTTCAGTCCAGATAATGCTACCTTTCCATCCTTTAAGATCAAAGCTAAATAAATTCCAAAATTCTCTTGCATAAAAGCAATAAAAAAATATGTTTTATGGTTTCAGGTTGTCTACAAGTGTTGCACATATCAACATTAGTATGGTTATCTTTATATGGTAGTTTTTGAAGTATTAAAAGCCACTTAAAGCATGCTTTTTTTGGTTCAATGATATTAGAGCAATTTTTTTCAAAGATAGTTTGCCATTTTTCTCAGTTAGAGCAAGGTTCCAAACTTGGCTAAGATTATCAAAAATTGAAATTCTATTACTTAATGTTTTATAAACAATTTTAGCATTTATTTTTTGAATTTTAGTACCATCTATCCACTTAATTTGTTAAAAACAACCAGTGTCTTAGCTGCACTCTTTGGGTAGCTTAAGGACTATGCATGCTTCTCTAAGAATAGAATAAGTCCTCTAGTTTGAAGGGGGGGTATTAAATTCATTTCTTAAGGAGGCCCATGTTTTAATTTATCTATCTTTGAATATGTATTTGAAGTACTTGATTCCTTTGGCGCTCCCAACTTTTAGTAGAGCATCCTTGTATTAATGCTAATGGCTTATTTTTGTGTTTTAAGTTCCACCATATGGATCTATTTTCAAGGATCTTATTATTTTAATCAATGATATCATTATTGGAAATAAATTCTCTGACCCATTCCTAGACTTTTCATATGCTTTTGAAAACATTAGACCCTATAGGGACTACTGGAAAGGTACAAGCTACCAGGTCACTAAATGGAAGCATCTTCCAAGATTTGGTCTATTTGGGAATTGCTAGTTGGATGTTGTTCCTTATCAAGAATTTTTATGGCTCATTCTCTTCCATGGCTTTCAAGATCCATTTTATAGCAAGGGCCACACCATGCATTTTGAGATCCTTCAAGCCTATACGCCCTCTGCTCTTCCCCAAAAATCACCATTCCCATTTTACATAGTGTTGTTTTTTCTTACCTTTAACATATGACCACAAGAAGTTCCTAATTCTTTTTAAATATCATTCACTAGGTAGCTACTAAATAGACATACCAAAGAGTAGTATAAATTATAAGAGGATAGAATCTTCCAGCAAACTTGTATTCTTCCAGTTAATGAGAGACTGTTTATTCCAATTCTCTAGTTTGTTCTCAATATTTCTCTTTATCCACATCCTCGTGTCCTTCAGACACCGAATAACAACAAATGGAATCCCAAGGTATCTTACTTGCTTAGTGGGTCCCCTAATAGAAATCATATTTCTTAAACCAATTTGGGGGTGTCCTGCCAACCTAGCATAATAGAGTTAGCATTTGAGAGTTTGGCCCCTGAGGCATCACAAAAGATTCTAAGTTTAATCATGAGGGATTCCATATTGTCCTCATTAAGTTCCAAGAATAAAGTTGTGTCATCAAAAAATTGTAAGTTTAATAGATCTTCCTTAGTAGGGAGGGAAATTCCTATAACCCTAGGAGAAGCAAAGGCCTCTCTCAAAAGGTAGAAAATAACATCTGAGGCAATGAGAAATAGGGATCATAGGGAAAGGGGGCATCCACACCTTATTGTCCTTTCAAGCCTGAATTCTTTAGTTAAAGAGGTTCATTTATATCAATTTGGGCAACAACATCCTTCATAAGGGTCCTAACCAAATGGAAAAAACTATCAGGAAATTCAAATGCCTCCAAATTCACGAGTAGGAAATCCCATTCTACTCTATCATATGCCTTTTCAAATTCAAAAATAAACATGGGCACATTTTGATTGGATTGTTTGGCCCAATTCATGGCTTCCCATCTAGTCAACAAATTCTCCAGTATATATCTACCCTTGATAAAACCAGACTAAGTATTACTAATGAATTTAGGGAGGATATCCACCAACCTAATGGCTAATACCTTGGCCAGAATTTTGTAAGAAACATTCAAAAGGGTGATGGGATATCAATTCTTGATGAGGGTTTTATCACCTTCTTTTGGGATCAACTTAATTACCCCCTTATTGATATTATTCCCTAGAGTTCCTTTCTAGATAGCTTCTTTGTAAAGTTGTACCAGGTCTTCACTGATCCTATCAATGTTATGCTTGTAGAATTCCACTAGAATTACATCATCCTCAAGATATTTATCATTATCTAAATCATTGATAGCTCTCTTAATTTCCTCTAGTGTGATTTCCTTATCTAGAGTGTTGATTTGATCTTGTGATAGTTTTTTTGGGATAAGTTATTTGCACAAGTTCCTTGTATAGAAACTAGTCAAGATCTTGCCCTCAGAGGTAAACAAGTTCTTATAAAAGTTAAGGATTGAGCTCTTGATTTCCTCCTGGTCATGGATGTTTCTATTGTCTACCTAAATCATTTCAATATTCTCTTTTTCTTCCTTATTTTTTGAAGTCCTAAAGAAAAATTTAGAAGTCCCCATTTTTTTAGCCAATTCAATTTGGATCTTACTCTCAAACCTTGAATTTTCTTGGATTGCAATCTTCTCAAAGAGTCCTTGATTAAGGTCACTTCTTCATTTATTTCCTTATTGGAGGGGTCATTTTGAATATTTATTTCAACAGTTAGAAGATTCTCATTAAGATTAGCCTCTACTCTTCTATTATCCATAGCTCTTTTTTTTCCTATGGTTCAAGAAATATTGTTCTCCATCCACTCACATTATGTTCCCATATTTCAATTACTAAAAGACAACATCATTGTAGTCCTCATCCTTGAGGAGGATGGTGTTGAGTTTGAATGCATTCTCTCTTTTATGTTCATTGTTATCCATAACGTTCAACAAATTTTTCACAAGGATAGTATGGTGATCAAATAATGTATAAGGATAGACTTAACAATGTTACCCTTTTCATCTTTGTCAAAGCTGAAGTAATCTTTGTTTGGGGTAAAAGAAAGAAGATGAGTCCATGAAACGTGGAATTTTTTTCCTTAGAAAAAAATCCGAAATCGGCCTCAAGAAAACGGGATCCCGTTTTTTAAAAAATGAGATCCCGTTTTATAACGACCCGCTAAAAACGGGCCGTTAAAAAATGGGATCCCGTTTTTTAACGACCCGTTTCATTAAAAGAATTTTTTTTTTACTTTTAAGAAACGAGACCCCGTTTTATAGAACGAGACTCCGTTTTATAGAACGAGATCCCATTTTGCAAAATGTGATCCCGTTTTATAGAAAAGAATCCCATTTCATTCAAGTATAAAAATATTATATTTTTTATGAAACAGGATCCCGTTTTAGAATGAGATCCCGTTTTTTAAAATTTTGATTTTTGGACGAGTTTTTGTTTTGTTTTTTGGTTTGGGAAAAGGATTGGGGACTCAAACCTAAGCCCTGGACTTGGTTTGACTTGCAAGTTGAAGGTCCTGGCAATGCCACAAGATAATAGCGACTTTGGGCATATGTCTGAAGACCTTTTTTGCAGAATTTTTTGACGAAATTAAAACCCATTATAGATGAGAGTGTAGATTCTAATTATGTAATTTTTTTTACAATTGGATTAATTTTTTTATTTTTCAATTAATTTATGATGAAACAGGTCCATAAACTTGATTATCAGGGTTTTTATTATTTTAATAACTTTTAATTAACATAAGTTTTTTACGAATGGATTGCACGAAAGCATACTTTAGAAAATTCTTTTCAATTTAAAAACAATCAAAAAATTATAAGTTTAGGTCATCTTATGCGTGACGTACTCGACGATTTTTCAAAACGACAAACATGGCTAGTAAAAATTTAACAAAAAAAATAATTCAATAAAAAATTAAAAAAAAAATAAAAAACGTGCTTCAGTGAGTTACAAATCTTTTCCCAAAAGGATTTGGAAAAATATGATAATTTAGGTCAAAATATGGATGACTTACATGTGCATGGTATGGTAAAAAAAGGTGACTTTTAAATAGTGGTTTTTAGAAACGCCTATTGAAAATCAATTTGTAGCATCTGGGTATTGAAATAAATTACATATTTGGAAACTAGACTACAAGTACTAAATTTTATGATCAGTGACTTTTTCAAAGATTCCATCTCTAAGTGCTTCAAATTTTAAGGTCAAATGTGTCAAATTTTGAAAATCAAGGAAAACACTTCCACTTTTTGGCTAAAAAGTGGACTCAACTTCTTGCCAACACCCTTTGCATAAAATCTATCAAGTCTACAATAAATTATGTTATTGTATTTTTGGGAGTTACACCAAGTGTACCAAATGTACTTACTATATTTCTTGTTCCCACTTAGGGGGTCAAAAAGATTGAGTTTATTTTTCAATTTTGACCAAAAGTAGAGTTCATTCCCTTTCCATTCCAATTTGATTCCACCATTTTTTATCTTCTTGATGCTCAATCATGTTGAATTCCCCACCTATTATCTATGGGATGTTGGGGAGGATGCAAATCCATTTCCATAGTTCAATTTTACCCTTGTAGTCATTGGGGGCATATGCTGAACATAAGCCAAACTTAAAGTCATATTTTTCAATAACCACCTATGAAATTCTTTAACAAGGTGAAGAGCCATTTTTCTTCACATATTGATCCCATGTATTAGATAACAGTATGACAGAGCCTCCTTTCCCTTTTTCATGGTTGGTTACAAATTGAATTGAGACCTTCCAAATAAACTTAAGATTAGTTTCAAGAGTAAATTTGGTGGCCTTCACCTCTTGGAGGAATACAACATCTTTCTTATTGAATAGGTTCAAAAACATTCAAACAATATGTTTTATATTAGGGGACTCTAGTCCCCTAACATTCCATGATGTACAGTGTAGTCCCATACTGATTATTATTCATTAGTCTCCATGGATTTCCTAAAGCTATCAAAGCATTTAGGAAGACTATTTTCCCCCTCCTTTATTTTGATGAACAGGTTAGGGGACTCTTCAGTTATGTTCTTTCTTTTTAATTTTGAAGCATTCACATTCCCATTACCAACAAGAATTAAATTATCCTTTGCAACATTGTTTGAGTTAGAGTGAGCTCGAAGAAGGGAGGTGTTTCCTTTCAGACCCTCCAAGGTATTGCTCCTTTCTAGTAGTTTCTATAGGGGCTTTTGATTTTCCCACCTTATTGCCCACATTTTGATAAAGATCTACATTACACCTTCTCAGGCTATTGTTTCTAATGTCGATCAACTAACTAAGTCTTGCTAGAATGAGATTAGTTGTAGCAAATTATCAAATAAAATAAAGTCACACACAAAATTTTAATGTCAAAATCTCAAATACAAAGTCTCCATAAATTACTTAATTGTCTTTATCAAATTCACATGCCAAAATGTTGGAACAAAAAAAAATTCTACAACTCTCTATTGTTTCCCTTATTTCATTTACAACGCTTAACCCCAAATTACAATTTAAATCAACTCAACATTCCACGCCTCACATTGTCCTTTACTTGCAAAAATTACCAGCATATATTTGGGTCGATGCACATGTTATTGCCTTCTTTCAAACATCAATTTTTGTTCTCATATCCAACACCTTGCCTAGCTAAATTCCATGCCCTTGTTGGTTTTTTTTTGGCAATATTTTGTCAAAAAAATTGTAAAGGCCGATGAAATCCCTATTTTGGTGACTTTTGGTCTCCTCTTTTTTTGCAAACTTTAGCACCCAAGTTCCCTCAGTTGTTGCGCCACAACTTTCCCTTTCTCTTCAAATTCCACACACTCCCAAAGACCTCTGGTTTTTGTCTTTTCTTGGTAGAGACGAGGCATCCCAAATCTTCCTTGGTTTCAGTTGATTGAAAATGAATCGCCCAATCTTGGGTGCTAAACTTTAATGGGTTTATATTGTATTTAGAAATTGCAGTTTAAATAATATTTGACATCAAGTTTCCCTTCCCTTATAAATTGGTAAAAATTCAATGACTTCCAAATGGAGATGCCAGACAGTAAAACAAAATCAACAAGTGTTTTTAAATGTCACAATTTTTTTTATAAAAACCAAATCAAAATTGAAAACATAAATGAGCCAAATAGCCAAAGTGCCTAGATTCTCTGATATCAAACACACTGAATACGAAAATATTCCATGAGCGTAAAGCTCATGAACATTTGGGAAAGTCTAGAATTGGAATTCCAAACTTCTCTAATTTTGAATCGCTAACCCACGAAGCTTCATCAGCTGAATGATTCTTCCAGTGTACCAAATACTCTCAATACTCTCTCCTTGTGCGTTTAACAATCTGTGAGTTGATGATTTGATCAATATTTTCACACTCCTCCAGAAATTGATGCATCTAGCCTTGCACATCCGAAAAATATGAAGATATACTCTGTTTTTCACTTGATTCACCTTCATGATATTTGTATAAATCAACAAAATTAAATATTGGAGAGGTATCAACACCAACTGGAAGCTCAATTTCATATGCATTTGATGAGAAATTTTCCAGAACCTTGCATGGGCCAATCTTCTTCCATTTTAATTTATTATATGTTCCCTGTGGGAACCTCTCCTTCCTCAAATGTGCCATTACCAACTCACCAATTTGAAAATATTGCACTCTTCTATGTGTACATCAACACGTTCTTTATATTTAATGGCACTCTTCTTCAAATTCCCCTTCACTTACTTATGCAACTCATGAATATTCTCAACAAAATCTTCTGCTAAAACACTCTTTCTTTTCAAATTTGTACTATCTCTTAATTCATCAACTCCCCTTTGGTTGTACCCATACACAACTTGGAACATAATCTTTCATGCACTTTGATTAACTGAATTATTATAAGCAAACTCAACTTGTTCCAATTTCAAATCCCACTGATTTGGTTTATCCCCAACCAAACACCTCAAAAAATTACCCAAGCTTTGATTCCCAACTTTAGTTTGGCCATCTATTTGAGGATGGTAGGATGAGCTAAAACCTAATTGTGTTTCCATTCTCTTCCACAAAGTGCACCAAAAATGACCAACAAAATTTGTGTCTTAGTCTAAAATAATACTTTTTGGCAACCCATGTAACCGAACTATTTCTTTGAAAAACAAATTAGCTATGTGGGAAGCATCACTATACTTCTTACACAGTATAAAATGAGCCAGTTTTGAAAATCTATCCTCTACAAAAAAATTGAGTCATTACCTCTTTGAGTTAGTGGAAAACCCAAAACAAAATCCATACTGATGCATTCTCATGGTCTCTCCGTTATTGGAAATGGCTGGTACAATTTAGTGTTTTGTCTCACTCCTTTTGTATATTAACATATTCTACATCCTTGCACCATTCATTTTTTGTCTGCACTCATTTTGGGCCAATAATAATTCTCTTCCAGTTGCGCTAATGTTTTGTCCACTCCAAAATGTCCACCCAAACCTCCACTATGTTTCTCTCTCAACAAATTTTCCCTCATAGAACCTTGAGGTATGCACAATATCTTCTCTTTAAACAATAAATTTTCTTGAATAAAATACTATAGCCATAGAGTTCTATCCACTCCCATTGGATTCTTACACGCTGGCCAAGCTTCTTTAAAATCAACCTATTCCTCATACAACTCTCCCATAGAATCAAAACCAATAACACTTACTCTCATTTCATTCAACAACAAGCACCTTTTGCTTAATGCATCAACAACTCTATTTTATTTTCCACTTCTATGTTTCAATACAAAGGAATAACTATGAAGAAATTCAACCCACTTCACATGCTTTTGGCTAAGCTTACCTTGTCTATTTATATATTGCAGTGCATGATGATTGGTATACAAAACAAGCTCCTTCTGAAGCAAGTAATGTCACCACTTCTTAAGAGATTGCACAATTGCATAAAACTCTTGATCATACATGAAATATTTCCTTTTTGCTTCATTTAACTTCTCCCTTAAACATGCTATTGGTCTTCCCTCTTGAGTCAAAACTCCTCCAATCGCTAGCCCACTTGCATCACAATCAAATTGGAACACTTTACCAAAATTTGGGAGTGCTAACATAGGCTGCTCCCTTACTTTTGCCTTCAAAATATTAAAACCCCTCTCTGTTGTAGCTTTCCAAACAAACTATTTTCTATTACCCTTCATTGTCTCTGTAATCGGTGCACATATCCCACTGAAATTTCTGATAAACTTCCTATAAAACTTGCCAATCCATGGAAGCTTCTTGCTTCAAACATACTCTTCAGTGAAGGCCACTCAACAATTGTTTTCACTTTTTTCGGATCCATTTTTAGATCACTGTTGGAAATTACAAAACCTAAATATACCAATTACTCTTTCATGAAACTACACTTTTTAAAATTCACCATTAACTTTTCTTCTTTCGACCTTTGTAAAACAACTCTAACATGTTTCAAGTGCTCTTCCTTTGTCTTACTAAAAATCAAAATATCATCCAAATATACTATAACAAACTTACCCAGGTATGGTTTCAACACTTCTTTCATCAACCTCATGAAGGTACTTGGTGCATTTTTCAAACCAAACAACATCACCATCCATTCATACAATCCATCCTTCATTTTGAAAGCGGTTTTCCACTCATCCCCTTCTCTTATGCAAATTTTATGGTACCCACTCTTCAAATCAATTTTAGTAAAATACTTAGCCCCACTTAAACAATCCATCATATCATCCATTCGTGGCAAAGGAAATCGATACTTGATGGTTATCTTATTTATTGCTCTCGAATCTATACACATTCACCAATCTCCATCTTTCTTTGGTGCCAACACTGTTGGAACAACACACGAATTCAAACTTTCTCTAATCAACCCCTTGTCAAGCAACTCTTGCACTTGCCTATTTATTTCCTTATTCTCTTGTGGTGACATTCAATATGGTGCCTTGTTTGGTAAACTTGCACTAGGAATCAAATCCATGCAATGACTAATGCTTCACATGGGTGGCAATCCATCAGGCAACTCTTTCATCAAAATTTATGCATACTCATCCAAAATCTCTTGAATTTCCTTTGGTATTTCATCCTCACTCTTCGCTGCCCCAACTACTACAAATTTGGAAACTAAAGAAAAACATAATTCTCCTTTTTGATTCTTTCAAAAATTGTTTTCTAGAAATTAAGCATACCTTTGATTTGTCTTCATCTTCTCCTTCTCTATTCTTGAATGGGTTCAATGTATATTCTTCTCCACCTTTCTTAATTGTGTATATATTCATTTGTCCATCATGAACAACTTGTTTATCAAATTGCCACAGTTTTCCCAAAAGAATATGACATGCGTCCATTAGCATTATATCACACATGATTTCATCCTTATAGTTTCCAATCTGAAAATTAACAATACATTATCCATTCACCAATAATTGATGCTCTTTTTGTAACCATGAAACTTTGTATGGGATGGGATGTTTGATTCTCTTCAATTTCAGCTTGTTTACCATTTCTTCAGACACTATACTATCAGTGCTTCCGCTATCCACAATAAATTTGCAACACTTTATACTTACCTTACACCTTGTTCTAAACAAATTCTTCTTTTGTATTGGTTCCACTTTAGATTTAACAAGACTCTTCTCAACATCAAAGATTCTCCATCCTCAGGGTATTCTCCATGCTTATTTGAAGCTCCTTTTTTACTTTCAACCTATGCTACATGTACTCTTGCCTCTTTTCCTTTTCCTACATCTTGTTGGATTTGCAGACATTCAAATGCCCAATGGCCCACTTCACATTGAAAACATGTGAAGTTGTAACCTCTTCCTCTACCTCTTCCAAATGACCCTCTTCCATGAGAGTAGTCTCCTCTTCCTCTAGGGAAATCTACTCTTCCCTTGCCTTCTTGCATACTTGCACTTGGCATGCTTGCTTCCTCTTGTTTGTTTTGGAAGCCTCTACCGCTATTCAGTGGTCCTCTTCCACGCGGAAATTTTCCTCTACCCCGAGAGTTATTTTGTTGCTTCATATTGATCTTTTCTTCTAATTTCAAGGTATATTGATATGCCTCATCCATGCTATGCATATTAACCACACCAATTTCATCTTGTATGGATATGCACAAACCATTCAAATATCTTGAAACTTCTTCCATATCATCTTCTTCATGACCGTCTCTTATGCTTAATCGGTAAAACTCTTCTGTATACTCCTCAACACTACTCTCCTTTTGCTTCAAATTTTTGAGTTTCTAAGTAAATTAATTTGGTAGTTTTCTGGTAGAAACTTGGATTTTATCTTTGTCACCATTTGATCCCATGTTTTTTATTTTTTCCTCTCCCTTTCGTTGCTTGTCTTCTTGCAGGTGATCCCACCATAGGGATGTGTGCCCCTTCAATTTGGTACAAGCATTTTTTACCTTCTACTCTTCTTCAATGTTGTCATATTCAAAATATTTATCCATTTCACCAATCCAATCCAACAACTCTTTTGCATTGAACCTTCCTTTGTAACTTGAAGGATCAAATCATGGCTTGGAATTTATTTTTGTAATGGCCTTGATAAATCATTCTTCACCTAGCTCAAGACCTGGCTGGTTCACTTCCTCTTTTCCTTCAACAATCTACTCTTCTTCATCATCACTTGTGTCCATTGTATGGACTCCTATTCTCTGTACCATTTCCATGGCCTCCATTCATCCTTTGAGACCTCTAACTGCCTCCATTGTGCAATTTCTTATTAATTCCATAATCCCAGGCTCCATGCCTCTGGGTGCTCTACCTCTGCGACCCCGTCCTCTATACGTCATTTTACTTCTCAACACGACCTATCCCTGCTTTGATAATAATTAATTGAAATCAACTAAGTCTTGCTAGAATGAGATTAGTTGTGGAAAATTATCAAATAAAATAGAGTCACACACAAAATTTTAATGTCACAATCTCAAATACAAAGTCTCCATAAATTACTCAATTGTCTTTACCAAATTCACCTGCCAAAATGTTGAAAAAAAAAAATGCAACTCCCTACTGTCTCCCCTGTTTCATTTACAATGCTTAACACCAAATTACAATTTAAATCAACTCTAGATACCACACTTCACAGTGTCCTTCTACTTGCAAAAATTACCAGCATAGATTTGGTTTGATGCACATCTATTACCTTCTTTCAAACATCAAATTTTGTTCTCATATCCAACACCTTGTGATGAGCCTAATTTTTGGTCTAGATTTGGAAAGAATCTATAGTTTATTTGCTCATAGATGTCATGGAATTTAATAATTAAGTGTTGAAATTGGCATAATGTTTCCCTCAAACCATTGACATTTGATCCCTACAAACTTTAATGATACTTGGCATAAAATGTGAACTATCTATATTGATTTTGCATGTGTTTATTGAACATTTCTTAAGGTAGTTATAGATGTGTAGTTATTATGCGTACTGACCTTGCCATGCAGATTTAATGTGCCAATTTGAGGAAGACACCACCAGCTGGGCATGTACCATGACAATTGGCAAAGGAAGTGCTCCAAGTCAAGAAGACTAGCTACGGAAGATTCTACATGCAGCCGAAGTGTAACCGCCTTGTTGTAATGGACTTTTAATGTTCGAGCATGCATGGGTGTTACTATTGTGCTAAGTCTACATCTGACTTGCATGTCTGACTGGATTCCATGCACACATAACTGCCATCACTCCACTTTCTCTATTTTCCCTAATTGGCATACTCCCAGTCATGGAGTTGACTGCCTTGTTAGTTGTTAGCATAAATAATAATCGAATGCTCTTTCCTCGAGTTAGCAAGCTAGTGAGTTGATTGTTTAGTTAAGAATAGAGGAAGAGGTTGCACAATTTGATATTGTATTCCAGTTTCAATTTGCAGTGAATGAAATAAAATTTTGAGTTTGAGCATTTGAGTTTTTGTTAGTTTAGAGGATACTTATCCAAGGGGGACCACTTGGTGAGTAATCTATTTCAATATTTTAGCATTAGTTTAGTACTAATTGATGTTTAGTATTTAGTTGAAAATCTAGCATCGACTATTCTTGCAACCACTGGAAGTCCATTCCGTGTCTGTTCCTGCAACTAAAATAGACAGTGTAGTTCCCTGTTTGTTGCCCAAATCTTTTATTCCTATCTCGCATTTCAGTTTAACATAGTTGTTGGTTGATGTTCAATATTTGCTTTATTTATTTTTCAACAATTTACTTTTAGCATTATGTTTCTTAGCTGTAGAATGCAATGACTACTTGAACCCCTAGTGCACACATAGTGTTGGCCCATTTCAAGTTCATGTCTCTGGGTTGACAATTTAAATGCACCTTCGTGATGATTGAAGTAGATATTCAGGTTAGATGCCCAATCTCTGAATCATAGTTGTAAAGGATTAGTTATGGAATAATTGTAGGAGGCCAACATTTTTGGCGTCGTTGTCGGGGATGGTGTCAAGCTAGGAAGTTTTTGAGTCATTGTTAGTTTCTTGCCGTAGTGTTTTTTTAAAAACTGTTCTTAGTATACCATCATTTAGAAGTAATGCCCTTTATTCATTGCCAATTTTTTATGTGTGAGATGACTGATAATGAGTAATACCTCATGCATAGAGGAAGGAGAAGGGATGCTTACGAGAGGTTCCTTCCTAACAATCCTAATCCATTTCAGCTAGTTGAATATCAAAACTTATCAGAAGAAGAAGATCCACACCCCTTTGCAGACACATATCCTAATCTGACTAGTTCTGAAGTCTCCTCTGAAGATCAATATCAGCTTGAGAACCCCCTTGCTTTGGGACCACATCAAGCAGGCATGGCTGATGCAAATGGTAGCAAACCCGACCAACCAACTTTTCCTTTTCCCATTTCCCAACATAATGATGTTGGAAACATCAAGAACATCCTTGCTTCAACACTCCCAAAGTTTTATGGACTCGTCACAAAAGATCCTGATACCTTTTTATTTGAATTTGACATACTCTGTAGGAGTTATGATTATACTATTGATTCCCATCAGCTTAAGTTATTTCCTACTACTTTGAAGGAAGCTACATTAAGATGGTTCATGAGCTTGGGAAAAAATATTGTGGAAACTTGGGAAGACATGAAGGCAAAATTCCTTGAGAAATACAAGGAATACTTCAAGGGTAGTGATACGAGAGGAGGTGACATTTTTAGGACGCAGCAAAAGGAGGATAAGAACCTAGAAGACTACATTGCAAGATTTATGTTTTTCCTACAAAATTCTCCACACCATGCACTTAATGAGGATTCACAAAAGTTGCTCTTTTTGAGAGGAATCAATGACAACTACACTGATGCCTTGGACCTCATGGAAGGAGATGATATCTCCCAAGTTCCTTGGGAGGATATCAAGAAAATATGCCAGAATTACTCTAGGGCAGCTTCAAAGAAAGGGAGATCTTACCAGTCTTCCATGGGTAATTCAACTACTGGTAGAGTTTCAAGGATGGAGATCACTCATTTGCTAGTAGACTTCAAGCAAGATATTATTAGCAATCTAGCTACTTAGCTAGATATAATTCTGGCTAAGAAGAAGCAAGAGGTGGCAGAGATGATGTTGATAGAGTATTGTCCCCACTGCAGGAAAAAGAAGAAGGACTGCAAATGTAAGATGGTAGCTAACTTGGAAAGTAAGCAGGTGTCACCTAAATTCAAGCCAATTCAGATTGAAGAATACCAAGTTTATTATGTTGCACAAAGGAAGCCTTGGGTTCCAAGACAAGGTGTGGCACCAGATCTCTTATCCTATGTTGGACCATATTTTAACTCTTATTCATTTGGTAACCAATGGCAGCCCCAATACCCACCCAGTTATGGGGGATATCCACCACAGCCTTGGAGTAACCCCCCAAATTCTTGGACCAGTCATCGAAGTTCTCCACCTCAATGGCAACACCCTCAGGGGAATTGGCAACAATTCCAAGGAAATTGGTAACCACCCCCAAAAAATTGGTAGCAAAAAAATCAATGGAGAGGAGGACAACGATGGACTACTTAGAAAAAAAAATTACATGCAACCATCTTCACAGTCCCAACAACCTGCTCTAATTCCTCCACCTGCTAACTCAAGCTCAAATGCACCTAAGCCAACTCAATTACCAGCTCATCCCACACCCAATCATCACAACAAACCACAACAGCAGCCTGCATACTCTACTAATTCAAATCAATTCCCTGCATATGTTGTGAGTGTAAGTGATATCCATCTGTGTTTAGGAACCACCATACCAGGCCCTTCCAAGCCCATTATCACTGAGCTTCATGTAGAAGAAGAGGAGGAGCCTCAGAATGGCCCCATTTAGCCAAATGCACATAAAAATCCTGAACTAGTCCCTGTCAAACAGTCCGAGAAAGCACCACCATTTCCACAGAGATTGGAGATTGTTGAGAAGAAAGAAGAAAAGGAGGATACCACCTTTAATATCCTGGATCAGCTAAATCATATATGTGTTTAGATACCCCTATTTCAAGCCATAAAGGATGTTCCAATCTACAAAAAAGCTATCAAGGAAGCTTGTCTTAAGAAGCTAGGAAGGAAGAAGAAAAGCCCAACTATAGTTCATGTGGTGGGCCAACTAGTTGATATCATGCTAGGAAAAGTGATTGTTCCCAAGTATAATGACCCAGGTAGTCCTGTAGTAGTATTTTTCATAAATGGGATCAAAGTAAAAAATGCTCTGATTGATCTAGGGGTAGCAATCAATGTAATGACCAAAGACATCCTGCAACAACTAAATATTGTAAGTATGAGGTCTACTCCTACTGTCCTACAACTTGCTGATAGCTCTACTGTCAAGCCTGATGGCATAGAGGAGGATGTTGTGGTAGTCCTAGATTCCTGGGAATATCCAATAGACTTTATGATTCTTTCTCCTAAGGCTACACTAGGTGGGTACCCCATCATTCTTGGAAGACCTTGGTTGGCGATTGCAGATGCATACATTGGATGTCATTCTAGTGATATGACCATTTCAGATGGAAGGAGTACTAATAAGTTTGTTCTCTACTCACTTGCTTAGCCATCTCATGTTGAAGAAGATTCTGTATGGCCACAAGTTGGTGAAGAGGCCGAGGAAGTTAAATCTCTAGTGCAACTTATGATGATAGGAAGAAACTCTTTTTTGCAACTCCAAGATGAAGAAGTGTTGGCTAATCTCATTCAGAACCATTATGAAGTAGAAGAAGCATCATCTTCCACTTCAGTCAGAACACTTCTGCCTACTTTCCTGTAGCCACTCTTCCTGCAACAACTGCTCCTGCGCACACTCTTCCTACAACGAAAGGTATGCTCTATACATTGCTTCCATGTGAACTAAAGGTACCATGTATTAATGAAGTAGCCATGATAGAATTAACAACACAAATCCAGGTGTCTGAAGGAAAATAACTGAATGTCAATAATAAATTGAGTAAAGAACAACAACTGTCACTGGCGAATCTATTGAGGACCCATCAACATGCATTTGCATGGGATTATCATGATATGAAAGGTCTAGATCCTAAAATCTGTATGCACAGAATTTATATCAGAGATGATTACACTCCAGTGAGATAGCCACAAAGGAGAATCAACCCTACATTGAGAGAGATTGTGAAATGAGAATTGTAGAAATTACTAGATGCGAGATTTATATACCCCATTTCAGATAGTTAGTGGGTATCTCCATTGGTGATTGTGCCCAAGAAAGAAGGGAAATGGTGAGTTTTCATTGATTATAGAGAACTTAATGCTGCCACCAAGAAGGATCACTTTCCTTTACCCTTAATTGATCAAGTTCTAGACACACTTGTAGGAAAGCAATATTTCTCTTTTCTAGATGGATTCAACGGCTACAACCAGATGCAAATTGCACTAGAAGATCAGGAGAATACCACATTAACTTGTCCATGGGGGACCTATGCTTATTCAATGCTCCCATTTGGCTTGTGCAATGCACGTGCAACTTTCTAGAGGGCAACAATTAGCATCTTCTTAGAAATTTCTCATGATTGCATGGAGATTTATATGGATGACTTCACCACCTATGGTGTTGACTTTAATCAAGCATTGGAGAATCTCAAAAGAGTTCTGCAGAGATGTGAATATCAAAACTTGTCCTTAAATAGTGAAAAGAGTTTCATGATGATGCAAGAAGGTGTAGTTCTTGGCCACTACATCTCCCATAAAGGAATCCAAGTAGACCCTGCAAAAATTGAGGTAATCACAAATCTACCTACACCTGCAAAACAACATGATGTTAGAAGTTTCTTAGGCCATGTAGGATATTACAGAAGATTCATTCAATATTTCAACAAGGTAGCAACACCATTGTATACTCTCCTCACTAAAGATGTTGAATTTCAGTGGACTGAAGCTTGTGACAAGGTATTTTTTGACTTAAAGGAAGCTTTGACAAATGCTCCTATACTTTAGGGACCCAATTGGGAGCTTCCTTTCCACATTCACACTGATGCATCAGACTATGCCATAGGAGCAGTCCTAGGACAGAAAGAGGGGGCTGTTGAAAATGCTATTTACTTTGTCAGCAAAAAATTGAAAGGAGTTGAATTCAATTATATCGTGACAGAGAAAGAGATGCTGGCTAGTAATTTATGCACTGAACAAATTCAAGAATTACATAACGGGCTACCAAATCTTTGTACACACTAATCATGTAGCCATTAGGTATCTCATGAATAAACCTTTGATCACAGGTAGATTGGCAAGATGGTTATTGTTGATGTAGGAGTTTGATATAACCATTGTAGACAAGCCAAGGAAAGCTCATGTTGTTGCAGATTTTCTTTCAAGGCTAACTACATTAGAAGATAATCAGCCCATAAATGACTCTTTTCCTGATGAGAATCTATTTTCTCTCAATGTACAAATTTCATGGTATGTTGACATAGCTAATTACTCGGTCACAGGTAGAATTCCTTCTCACTTGTCTCCAAAAGAGAAAAATACACTTATTGAAAGATCTTTTCCTTTCTCTTGGATTGCTAGATGTTTGTTTTATACTGGACCTGACCATGTCATGAGAATATGCATGAGAGAAGATGAAACATATGACATTTTTCATGCATGTCATAATGAACCATGTGGAGGACACTTTGCAGCCAAAAGGACCGCAATGAAGATCTTGAACATAGGATATTACTGGCCAACACTTCACAAATATGCATGAAGCTATACCAGAAAATGTGATAGATGTCAAAGAGTGGGCAGACCAACAAGATCTGATGAGATACCACTATGCCCTCAGGTAGTAATTACTCCTTTTGACAAGTGGGGATTAGATTTTGTGGGACCAATTGACCCTCCATCAAATGGTAAATCTTATATACTGGTATGCACTGATTATGTAACTAAATGGGTAGAATTCAAGGCCATGAAACATGCAAGAGATAACAAGGTTGCAAAATTTCTTTATGAAGATATTTTCACAAGATATGGAGTCCCAAGAGAAATAGTGACTGATCAAGGGCCACAATTCACATCAACTCTTGTTGCAACACTAGTAAATGAGTACAATATAAGGTACACAAAGTCTACTCCTTATCACCCCTAGGCTAATGACCAAGTTGAGGTGACCAACAGGGAAATTGAAGCCATTCTGACTAAAATAGTAGCTATTCATAAGAAGGATTGGGAAAATAGATTACCAGAAGTTCTTTGGGCTTATAGGACAACATGTAAAACAACTACAGGTTTCACCCCATTTGAATTATTGTATGGAAAGACAACCATGATGCCAATCGAATTTGAACATAAGACTCTGCGAATTATAGTAAATTTGGGGATGGATATTTTTGAAGCATAGAGAGAAAGAATCATGTAGCTAAATGCTTTGGATGAGATAAGAAGAGCAACCTTGCAATATATAGAGATAGTGCAAAATTAGAGAATCAAGTGGCATGAAAAATTTATTAAAGACAAAAAGTTCAAACCGAGAGATTGGGCTTTGCTCAGAATGATTCAAGATATCAAAATAATGTAGGAAAATTGTAGACAAGGTGGCTAGGACTATACGAAGTTGTTGAGGTCTTTCCTAATGAAGCTATCCAACTCACCACAATTGACCCTGCTAGGTTCAAATTACTTATCAATGGTCATCGACTCAAATTGTACCATAAGCCAACTTCTAAAGAAGAGTTCGTGCAACAATTCATCCAACACTCAGAGCTTCCTACAGCTAAAGGCGGTGGACTTAGTGCCCCTCCTTCAGCCTAACTTAGGTATGTACCATCCATAATAAAGACTTTCACATGTGTGGAAGTCCACTTCTTCATCATCTACCTATCCACCCATCCATCACCACCTTTCTCTCTCTTCCACCTCACTCCATTCCATTGCCCATTCCACCTCATCTTCATTTATTGCTCGATTCATTTTTTTTTCAACAAGGCAAGCATTACTTTATCTACGACCTTTGCAGAAATCTTCCCCAACTCAGGTATGTGTGCCTTAATTGCTATCTTTAATCATCTTTCAAGTATGTTTATTTAATAATTGTACGTTAGTATATACATTTGCATACAATGCCATCCTTCCTTGTCACATCAACACTTCTATACTGCATGTGTGGACACATGTCCAAATTTAGGTTGGGGGGAGGGAAACGAAAAAGATGAAAATATTGTATTGTCCAAGTGTCAAAATTGAAATCCAAGAAAGGACGAATTGCATGTGTGAAGTGACAATGGCTATAGCTGCCATTTATTCCTATCATGAACTCCCTTTATCTTGCCATTATTACCCTACCATAATCTTGAGTTACAAGAGAAAGAAAATTTAGGTGATCCAGCATAAGAAATTTTGCAGGTTGGTCCTGAGATTTAGCAGACACTACAAGGAAGTGCATTCGATTTCCAAAAAGGGAATTGAAG
Organism: Sequoia sempervirens; assembly: GCA_007258455.2. Taxonomy (NCBI): domain Eukaryota; kingdom Viridiplantae; phylum Streptophyta; class Pinopsida; order Cupressales; family Cupressaceae; genus Sequoia; species Sequoia sempervirens. The sequence continues at coordinate 349,381,512 of VDFB02000015.1, read as the reverse complement.
GAAAAAGTTGCAGAGCATTAGTTTGGTTGTAGACAATGGGAGGTGGGTTAATTTGAAGTGAACCCACAATGCATGATATTTTATTGCAGGATGCAAAATGCTTGGCCAAATTTCAAAACTGTGGATGGATAGATTAATTTTTGAAGTTGAATTATTTTCGTGAAGGCATTGCCCTTGAATTTTCCTAGACATTTTCAGAAAGGAAAGCCACAACGAGAGGGTTAGAAGTTGTGGCAAAAGAGGAAAGAATTGTAGAGGTTATAGGGTTACCTGTTGATGGTGAAAATTACCCTATTTCTAGAGATGCCAGGTCATCTAGGGCCGAATTCACAGAGCCAAACAACCCCCCATTGAGCATAGACAAATAGGGTGCAAAAAGAATGTCCATGCCCGAGCCGTGGAAGTATATAACCGTGTATGTTATCAAATACATCACTTGTGACGGTTGCTAGTCAAATTTGCATTCTATGCACTTCAATCTTTTGAATCACATGAGGCACAGAAGAAGGATGAATGTGCCCAATGTGCTATACAATCTTCTCTTAATCATGGCGGCCAAAACCCAAAAAGGTAGGAATAATTCTATTTCCCACCATTGCTTGATTAAAATGCTAGTTGAAAGGTCTTTGTATGATGTATCTGGAATGACCTGGGAAGATTTTATAAATGTTGATCAAATTAGACCTAAGCACTTGCAATCTAGGACTTTACCTCAATCCCATAGGTCTAGTAGGAGAGTAAGCATGACTGAAGCCATTCCTAGTGCTTCAATCTCTAGTATGAATCCTCCTACAGTAGAAGAAGCTATAGAAATCAATTCTTCCAAAGTTGGGCACTTGGAAAAAGGAAGCTCCTGTCCCTCCGATTCTGATGATGAAGTTCCACTTGAAACCCTAATGAAAACTAGGGCATAGTAGAGAGAAGTGGAAATGAGAAAGGGAAAGGCTAAAACATGACCTGAAGGAAGAAAAGGGCCAAGTTCTAAGAAGAGGAAAACTGATACTGTTCATCCTGCAGCCAAGGGAAAACAAGAAAGGCCTTATAGGAAATCAAGACCAACTGGGCATGCGATTGGTATGCCTCTACAGGAAAGCCCTAAACCTAGTGAGACCTCATTTGAGTAGAAGAATATTGAAGAAGGAGAAGGTATGTTTAAGCAAGCAATAAACATAACATTGGATGATCTTTCTAGCATTGCAGAGGAATTGGAGGAAAAATGAAACTTCTTGCATCATGAGCATGGAGTCCTACAACAACAACCAAAACCAGAACAAGAGTTCTTGCAACCGTAACAAAAGAAAGAGTCCTTGCAACAAAAGGAAGGGGAAACAACACCCTTACAACCAGATATAGCTGGACAACCTAAATAAATGCAAATAATGATATATGAGGAGCTGTCATCAATGAAAAGACTGGTAGGCATTCATAATACTCCTAATTTTATAGTACATGCAACAATTTTGAATATGTGGAAAGAAATACAAAGAAGGGAGAAAGAATGGAAAAGGGAAAAACGATGATGAAGAGATTAAGGATAAAAATGTAGAGATTGCTACCTTGAAGCAGAGGGTAGATGATATGGTAGCCTTGATGCCAAAGATTCTAGAATGTAGAGATCCTCTAAGGGTCTATGCTCTGCTCTTGAAAGAGAAATATCTCTCTTTTAAGATGTCAAGACTTGCCTCAGGTTTGAATCCATCTATTGATACTCCTATGGAATTCTTCAATGCTTATAGGATTGCCTACTTTGAAATGAAGAATTTACTATGTGAATTTTTTTTACATAATTATGTTTCCACAAAAGACCATAATTGGAACCCGCTGCTAAATGTTGGGGATGTTCAATTGAGAGAATTCATGTATTAGGTGCAAAATGAGATTAGTTGGGGACAACAACATGGTGCTTATAAGCAATTGGAGTCTGATATCCCTTTGCCCGTTAGGGCTGAGTCGGACAACCCAAGGGAAATTTATAGAGAATGGCATAAAATGTTGCTTAGACCAAGTTATGGCAATAGGATTATGCCTTGGATTGAGGCAGTCTATAGTGAGTATGAAGTGAAGATAGTAGCAAAGGAGGAAACCATGAGGAGATACCTATCATAGAGATGGAATAGTTTGACTGATGAGCTGAAATAGGTTGAGCCCCACTCCATCTACAATTACACTGCAACACTAAGGAGAATTAAGAGATATATCCAGATTGGTAGAACAAAGGGAAGATTTTGGCTTCCCCTAACCTTCCAGTCACCCATGCTCATGTGGCTAGTGCCAAAATTTAGAGGTTACCACTATGACCCTACTATAGAGAGCTAGAGATGGGAAAAACTTGATAGATTGGGATGATTCTATTGGGATCCTGATTCATGTACTGCTGCCACTGATGTTGGGAAACTCTCGGTTGTAAATTTTAGAGCCTTGACCAAACAGAAGAACAACTCTCTCCCTACTAGAGGACCAACAAGACATTAGGTTGGGGGGAGTGATGAGCCTAATTTTTGGTCTATTTTTGGGGAGAATCTATAGTTTATTTGCTCATAGATGTCATGGAATTTAATGCTTAAGTGTTGACATTCCCTCAAACCATTGACACTTGATCCCTGCGAACTTTAATGATACTTGGCATAAAATGTGAACTATCTATATTGATTTTGCATGTGGTTATTGAATGTTTCTTAAGGTGGTTATAGATGTGTAGTTATTACATAGCGTATTGACCTTGCCATGCAAATTTAATGTGACAAGTTGAGGAAGACACCGCCAGCTGGGCATGCACTATGCCGATAGGAAAAGCAAGCGCTCCAAGTCAAGAAGACCGGTGACGAAAGATTCTACATGCACCTGAAGTGTAACCACCTTGTTGTAATGGAATTTTAATGTTCAAGAATGTACAGGTGTTACTATTGTGCTAAGTCTACATCTGACTTGCATGTCTAACCGGATTCCATGCATGCATAACCCCCATCACTCCACTTTCTCTGTTTTCCCTAATTGGTATCCTCCTAGTCATGGAGTTGACTGCCTTGTTAGTTGTTATCATAAATAATAATCGGATGCTCCTTCCTTGAGTTAGCAAGCTAGTGAGTTGATTGTTCAATTAAGAACAGATGAAGAGGTTGCACGATTTGATATTGTATTCCAGTTTCAATTTGTAATGAATGAAATTAAATTCTGAGTTCGAGCATTTGAGTTCTTGTTAGTTTAGAGGATACTTATCCAAGGGGGCCCACTTGGTGAGTAATCTGATTCATTAGTTTAGCATTAGTTTAGTACTACTTGATGTTCAGTATTTAGTTGAAAATATGGCGTCGACTGTTCATGCAGTCACTGGAAGTCCATTTTGTGTCTGTTCCTACAACCAAAGCAGACAGGGTAGTTCCCTATTTATTGCCCAGATATTTTATTCATGTCTCGCATTTCAGTTCAACATAGTTGTTGGTTGATGGTATTTGCTTTATTTCTTTTTCAGCAATTTACTTTCAACATTATGTTTCTTGGTTGTAGAATGCAATGACTACTTGAACCCCTAGTGCACATACAGTGCTGGCCCATTTCAATTTCACGTCCTTGGGTTGACAATTTAAATGCACCTTCGTGATGATTGAAGTAGCTATTTAGGTTAGATGCCCAATCTCTGAATCATAGATGTAAAGGCTTAGTTATGGAATCATTGTAGGAGGCCAACACCTTTCCTAGATAAATTCCATGTCTTTGTTGGTTTTTTTGGCAATCATTTCCCAAATTTTTTGTAAAGGTCGCTGAAATCCCTATTTTGATGACTTTTGTTCTCCTCTTTTTTAGTAAACTTTAGCACCCAAGTTCCCTCAGTTGTTGCACCATAACTTTCCTTTTCTCTTCAACTTCCACGCACTCCGAAAGACCTTTGATTTATGTCTTTTCCTCGCAGATATGAGTTGTCCAAAATATACCTTGGTTTCAAGTTGACTAAAAATGAATCGCCCAATCTTGGGTGCTAAACTTTAATTTTTTTATATTTGAAATCAAGTTTCCTTGACCTTATAAATTGGTAAAAATTTAATGACTCCCAAACGGAGATTCCAGATAGCAAAAAAAAACAACAAGTGTTTCTAAATGTCACAACAAAATCTAAAAAACACCAAAAAAAATTTGAAAATAGAAATGTGCCGGATAGCCAAAGTGCCCAAATGCTCTGACATCAGTTTCCTTCCTCATTAGGGGTGATTTTGGTGTTACTTTGCACATTCTTAATCAGATTTAATGGAGATAAATTTTCTTGTCCAACAGTATGCATATCCTCAAGCTGAAATTCAAAAATAGTATTCATAATTGAGCTCAAAGCCTTAGAAGCTTACAAATTCCTAGTTCTTTGGTCATTTTTTGATTCAAAATTATTATCCAAATTTTCCCCAAACTTTGGGGATTGAGGCTTATCGCCTCCTATTTTATCTCCATTCACAGGGTAGGATTCTAAACCAAACTTAGATTTCTATAGGCTCCTATGGTTTTGATTTAATTTTTCAATCTATTTAACAATACTCTTAACCATAGTATTAGATTCATTGTCTTTATAAGAATCGACAATATCCAAATTGCTCATATTTTGGGGGCATGGACTTCCAGTATGTAGATAGGATTCTTGATATTGTTTAAAGTAAATACATTATTTTCTATTTCAACCACTCTAATATTGTTGTTAAGTTAAATATTTTGGTAGTTTTTATCCATAACTATTTGTTGTGCATTCTTATTTTCCAATTTGGATCTAACATGCAAAATTTCATCGATATTCATAGCCAAGTTAGTATTTTACAAGCAATTGGGTAAGAGATAAATCTTTGGGATCCTGAAGAGTCAAAGGTTCTTCAAAGGAACAGGTGGCAAGTGGAATGGAAGTTTCATTTGCAACAGATTAAATTTTAGGGTAAGAATCTATAGGAGGGTTTTTTCCACCTCACTAGAGGGAATAAAATTAGGGCTGCACAACTCCATGGAAGTGGGGCTAATAAAATCGATATTTTGGATCGTGAGATCCGAAAAAACCTAGGGGATCCCTTAGAAAATTTCAAGGAGACATTTGTTTCAGCAGTATGATACATCTTTTTTCCCCTACTTTCCCCTACCAAATGGGGTTTGAGTTATTTTAGCAACTCCTTGATATTTTTAGACAAGGCAAGGTTGACTTTATCATTATTTTTCAGAGAAAAATTAGGGTTCTGGTTAGCTTTTCTTTTATTAATTCTATTAATAATAATCAGAATTTTTTTCTAATATTTCCTTTTCTGCAAAGGTAGAAAGCATTGATACCTCCCAAAACCTTAATATCGCATGAAACAATAGACTCTTGTAGAGTGATTTCAATGGTTTATGGTATTTCCATACTAGGTAGCGAGGATATTAAAACCCTAGCATCCATATGTAGAAGGGTCACATTAGAATCTTCAATTCTAATGAGGTATGATAGGCCACAACAAAGGAGGAACATTCCTAACAATTAGCCATCTAGGGCTAGATAATGCTAGGAACTCTTCATATATAGCTTTGGGCAACCATTTTAGGGCCCTAAAAGTATATTTTCCAATGTTCTAGAACTACTTTGTAGTTGCAATTTCTTGCATCTTAGGGTTTTGAAAGAACACCAAAAATAAACCCTTTTGAATCATTCTAAAAACTGTAACTTGAATGCCAAATTTTTTCCCCAAATATTTACAATCCATTCATCTAAAAAAAATCTCCAATATTTTATTACAATCCACAACTGCTAGAAAGATGGAAATGTTTTTTAAGCTAAATTTTCATTGTTAAAAGCCAAGATCATATCCGAATTAGGGAAAACATAAAGGATTTTAGGTTTATTAGGTGTTTTCTTACCTTGTTCCCTTCCATCTTGTTAATAAAATCATTCCACACTGATATTGTTCGAGGTAAAGGTTGCAGAGTAAGGCACCACCACAAACTCTTCCACAACCACATCTCGAAAAGGCTTAAATCCCATGGAGTTGTATCAAACCCCATCAAGGGATTCAAATGGGGGATCACCATCCATAAAACACCATAAATTCCAATGTACTTCTCATACATTACTAATTGGGAGTTGAAGCCACTATCCCCCACTATTAAATGTAGAACATAGGAAATAAAGCAAGACAAAACAACCAGTGCATTCAAGTAGAGTTGAGAAATGAGTAAAAAAAGAGAAGAGATTGCTTACATAGATGTAGTACAAACCTTCATGGAGGAGGAATGACCCCCCCTCCACTACAGATGAGAGCCCACCATGCAAACCACCCTTGATCTTTGGGACTCTTGGGCCACAAGCCACTACCCAAAACCTAGGGTTTTTCACCAAGCTTTCACAGACTAGACACTACTCCAGTAAATTTAATTATAAAGGCTTTAGTGTTAAAGATTATTAATGTTAGGTTTTAGGTTTTAGGGTTTAGTATTTAGGGTTTAGGGCCTAAGGTTTAGGGATTAGAGCCAACGATTTAAGTATTAGGGTTTATGGTTTACAATTGATGATGGAGGATTTAGGGTGGCACCTACCTCTCTCTCACTCTCTTTTCTCTAAATCACCTCTCTATCTCTATCCCCTCACTACCTCTCCCTTGATCCCTCCCTATGTCTTCTCTTTTTCACTCCTTTCCTCTCTACTTCTACCTACCTACCTCTCTCTCACTCATTCTCTTTTTCTATCTTTGTCTATATTTCTTTATGTGTATGTTTCTCTCCCTCCCTCCCTCCCTTCCTCCCCCCTTCTGTCTCTATGTCTCTCTTTACTCTAATTGTACTTGTCTCTTCGTTTTTGAACTAGACTCCATGCATGTTTTAATGTAAGCATGTTATAACATGCTCGCATTTTTAAGGACACAACAAATGATAAAAAATGAATGGGTTCCCCATGATTTAGGACCCACATGCTCTTTTATTTTTTGTATTCTAAACGTTATCAGATAAACACTTTTTTCATGGTGTTGAAGATATATCTTGATTGAATCATTTTCATATTCCACCACATTTTTATTTTTTTTCAATGAAGAAGTAAATTGCATGTTTTTAGGTTGAATTTGGTTCTATGAACTAATATTTTCATGTTTTAGTGTTGGAATGCTAATTATCATGTTTTTTTGTTTGAATTTGATAATATAGAATCATTGTTTTCATATTTTTACTAATTATATTACATTGATATAGAATTGAACATTGAATACAAAAGAAGTTAAAAATTGCTAATTTTGAAGGTGTGTGAAGCCAAAAATGAAGAAAACATAATTGTGCAATGGTATAATCAATTCCAAAAGTTTAAGGTATGTTCTCTTTGTCTTTCTACATTTTGTGCATGCACTTTGCCAACATAGTTCATGTACTACATATCGTACCATTCCTAGTGATAAATGTGTTGATGTAGGATTTATGTATTTCTAATGACTATCATATATTTCTAAGACATGTTAGTCATCTTTCTTTTATCACTTGTGATATACCTATACCTTACACACACATTCTAGAGAAGATACACATACTTCATTTCTCCATAATCATTTTATACTAAATACTTCTTATGTGGAGAATAATATAAATGTGCTTATATATATGTCGTATTCTATGTTTTTGACATCTCTCCATATTCTTCAACTTATGACACATCTATTATGAAAAATACACAAAATGTACTTATACCACTTATGATTCAACATGTTTATCATATCATGCTAAGCCCAATCCTATTTCTAATTTTCATACCAAGTAAAAGTACAACGTTGTGTCACACTTTTATAAAGGAAAAAAAACCAACACTGATCCAACTTTTAAAATTGAATCACTAAAGAGTAGAATATATATTTTGAATTTTGAAATTATGTAAACTAATAGAATGTGTATTTTTTAGTATATTTTATGTTTGTATTTTTTTTTTAAATTAAAAATTATTTTAATTTTATTTTTTAATAAATTGACACTATAATTTAGTTGTTGATAAATGCTAAAAAATGAAATTACATGAGATGTCAATCTTTATATAGTAAATTTTATTTTTTTACTTCAATTTTTTTGTGTGTGTAATAACTTTTTTTTTTCAAACTGTAGGAATCAGGTAGCACAACCCCCTATAAACTGTAGTGTTCCTAGTAAATTTTTTAACATGACCAGCGGAGCTGGCGCGACATGCCCTCCGGTACCACGGGGGTGGGGGAGACTAGACCTCGTGACCAACCTCTTGCAATAGGAAAGATTTAGCCAATTGAGCTAGCCCCCCTCCAGCTCCACCCCCCCCCCCATAGTTATAACTTGAAACTTTAGTGCATGGATTTGTTTTTTCAATGTTGATTTATATATATACATATTTAAATATATTAAAATGTGTGTATTAAAACACAATGGTTTCCATTCGAAATCAACTTTCATAATAAATATTTATCAAAAATAATAATAAAAAAATATACCATCTTGATATAGATTCTTTTATCTAGTGCATCATATTTTTTCAAATTTTAAAATAAGTTTTAGTATTTTTCTTGACATGGTAATCAACCTAATATTTTGTGTTGATAGCCTACTTTTAGTAAAAATAAATATAAAATATAATAATTATTAAATTATTAAAATATATATAATTTTGAAAACTACACTTATTGATATACAAAAGGGAATTTTCTATATTTAAAAAAATGTTATTTACATGAGTAGGAGTAGTTTTTTATTATTGAAAAAGTAGGTTTTGAAAGGGCCCCAAAACTCTTTACAAAAAAAGAAGGCAGCTTAAAGATATTGCATTAGGAAGTAGCCCCAAAAACAAAAGGCTGACAAAACTACTAATAGGAAATCAACAAACAAATAACAAGAAAGAAGCAAACAAGAAGCAAACCAAAACAAAACAACAACTACAACAGGTTCTTCAGGATCCTCACTGTGTCTAAGTCTTTAGTGATAACCTTGTCATGTATCCCCATAACCTCATTTACTTCTTGTACTAGAATCCCTACACCTTTCTTAGTTTTGCTTCTGGTCCGAACACAAGGGTCAACATCAATACCTTTGTCCTGTTTCCCCATCAAGGTGTCATCTCCACCTCACGCACTTATTTTTCAATAATAAGAGGCTGACCAGTCCATTTTTTAGCCTTTTCATTTAAAATAACCAACCCCTCCACACTATTCAAGAGAAAATAATTGCTAACATTAACAAGAGTGGAGAGGTCCTCTTGAATTTTTGAAATTTCCTGCTCAAGAGTGACAATTTTGGGATCACAATCCACTCTTAATTTTGTTGTATCCTCTGAAATTTTGTTTAGGGTGATATTCATGCTTTTGACACTGTTATAAACCACCACCTCCAAATTATTGTCATTAACATTGAAACTTGCCAACAAATCCAACTTACCATGAAGATGCTTGACTTCACAAAGGAGCCACGTGAAGAGCTTAAAGAAAACAAATGTTCCCTCCTTATCCATTTTGGAAACATTATTCAAATCCAACAACTCCCAATTCATATGCTCTCCCTGAAAAGAATACTCAGGCTAACCCTCAAAAAACTTACCAATAGGAGACACCTTCTTATCTTTACCTCTACCCGTAGACTCCGTAATAGTAGGGGCTTCCTCCAAATCAGCCACATAATCAACAATCTTCACACATTCTGATTTGGTGACCACCCTATTCTCATGACTCCCCTCCTCAAACACAACTGCATCTTGAATATTCTCCACACCAACTTGAGGCTCACCAGGAGTAACAACTTCCTTCTCCTTACCCCAAGCCAATTTAGGGATTTTATTACCCACAAAGGATTTACCCACCATCCTAATCTCATCTTCCCCTGCAAGAATTTTCATCTTCACACCAGAAGGAAGGGATGAATCCACCTTCTTGGAACTCTAACTTCCCTTCCCTACCTTCACAAAACCTCTGCTCTTGGCCCCAACAAAAGGGGCCCCTTCCAATTCCAAATCAGTATGCGATCCATTAGACTAGGAAGGGAAGCCTCCTTCTTATCCCTCTTCTTGGAAAGATTCACATGTGCATCCAAAGGAGTAGAGAACTCCTAAAAATAACTTGAATCACCTTCCACTTCCTCAAAATCATTAGAGTCTTCACTCGCATCATATTCAAAAGGCACATCCTTAGGTTTGTGGGCTCTATTCACTCTAGGGTTTCAATCACATACCTTGTTTCGATATGTTTAGTAATTAAGAGTATAAGCCCCTCATGCAAAAATGGGTTATTTGAGTTCTTTCTAAATTCTAAGATGCCATTTTACAAGGACAATAGTAGGTAAAACATAAATGAGACCAACTTACCAGGTCAAAAATGGTTGAGGAGCATGAAGTGGTAGCCATAGATGATAGAAAATATCCCATCCAAAGTGAAGTACCACATTATCGCCACCGCCTTCTCCTCCCATATGGGATTTTTGGATTTTTGGTCATAACCACCACACCCTAGCCTCTTAATCTTCACTCTTTCCTTATATTTTAAGAAAATAGCCCTCATCGCTTTAGTTGCCAAACTCTCCCTGTTGTAAGGAAGCTAAGGTAGTAGAACAACTTCCTACACTAATCTTGAGAGGAGGATAATGCAAAATTTTTATAGATATTTAACAATTACAAAAAATTAAATAGAAATAAACATAAATATCATACATACCACAACATAGTGATTTACGTGGGGAAAACCCTTTCGGGAGAAAAATCCCACACTTCAAAAGTTGTCCAATATATTATTTAGAAATCACAAAGATTACAATATACTTGTAGAGCAAGCTCCTCACATGAGTATCACCAACTAGAGATCCAGAGGCAACATGACCGCTATCAAATTCTCGAAATACATCACAATACATAGTCATAATATAATGATGTCATAAAATAGGGTTGCCTTCTAGGGCAAGTCAAGCTAATAAAATATCGACCATCAAATCTAAGACCTAAAGTTGAACAGTCCAAATTTATTGTGAAGAACCCAATTGGTTCCAACTCTACCCAACTTCTCATCTGTGAAGTTTTATTGTGTTTGCTTGTGTTTTTGTGAATTTTTAGGCAACATTTGAGAAGTGTGTCAAGCATAAAATGGTGTTAAAACTTAAATTAAAGCAATAATATGGAAAATGCAATTGTATTAAGTATTAAGCAACTGATATAGATAGATTGCAAATAATAATGTACCCAAAGGTCCTCAGATCATTTAAATAAGAAAATCTGGCACATACCAATCAAGAATACTAGAAACTAATGGAATCCAATGCCCACCTCCTAATAATGGTTTCTCCCTGCTAGTAGCTATAGAAAATGACTAGAGAACATGATGCATCCAAGATGGAAACCCCATAAGGCCAAGATAGAAGGTGTTTTAGCTTCCTTGTTCACACGCCTAGCTTGTAGAGGCACGCCTCCCAAGGGTGAAAGTACAACTAGCAAGAAAGGAAAGTATGATCAACAATCTAATGCACAAAAACACTGAATGAAGGCGTCTTAAGCAATCTGACCCTTATTGATTCTACAAAGAAAACTGTAAGGTAAATCCCTAATGAAGCACAACTAGACTCCTGTGTGAAGCCCTCTCATAAGAAACAATTCACCTGGTATTCCATAGCCTCACAATCGCAGAACACTGAAGATCCCTCATTTCTCCAATGGTGAAATCCTCTGAAACCCTTGTCTCAGGAACAAGTATCAAGAAGCTAAAATAAGATGTCAAATAATCAATTTGTGAGGTTGACTTCTTCCTGGCTTCTATTTATCTCACAAAAAAACAATTCCCAAGAATGCATGACTTTTTCCATTTAAATACATTTAAATGTATTTAAGTCACTTTGTAATGTTTTAAAAATCATTTCTCTAACTTGGGTGTCCCTTTTTGAATTAAGTGAATTAAAAATCACTTTATTAAATATTTAAGTGGCTTCTAATTATTATAAAGTCAAATTATAACTTTATAATATCTCCATAAATCAATTAAATAAATCAACCACTAAAATATTAATATCTCCCTCAATTCTCAATGTTTTGACATGCCATCATAAGCTAGCAAACACTGAACTACAAAGGCCTGGACTAAGCCCAATATTGAACTGAAGGGGTGGAAATGACAATATCCACCATTATCAGCCACTGAGACTCTCTAACCCATCACATTAGCCTACAATAGTCCAAGTAATAGGTTAACCATCATAAAACAAGATCATGCTAAAAACAGGACATTACAGTCCACCCTCCCTAAAATTGCTTGTCCCCAAGCAATCTCAAAAACAAAGAATACACCACTCTACCAGGATCCCAAGGGAAGTGTTGTGTAATGCCCCTCATGCCACCAACCAACTCCTGTAACACCAACATCTGAACAACTAATGAATCATGCTGAACCATATCAACTCCAACATTAGGTGTTGCAAGAGTGAAAGCCTCAAGAGGAAGCAACTCAGAAAGATGACCAAGTTTGCTTCCCATGTATGCACAATGTACGATGTCATACAAATTGTCTAGTACGTGCACAAATAAACTATGCATCCAAAACAAATCATGTACATGAAGATCGAAAGTGAAACTGTGAACACTCCTTACCATGTTGTGAGGCCCACCCCTATGCTACATCTAGTACTTGGATTATTTTGAGTTTGGTTATTGTCTATGCCTATTGATACCATTGATGACATGATATTTAAATGTTTAAGTTCATATGGAAATTTTATTTTGAGTATGCTACATGTTAGTTGACTATGATGATTGATCTAATTTTATGCTAGTTATTGAGTTTGTTTAATTTGAATCTGGAAACTTAATGATGAATGAATGAAACATTTAGTGAGGATGAATCATGTTGCAATTTGATGAATTTGAAAATTAAGGTAAAAGAATTGGATATGATATGTGATTAGTGATTTTTCTAGTTGTGATATGACATCTTTATGCTATGTGAATTGTGAGACTTGTCTGTATGAAATCGTGTGATTCAATTATTTTGATTAACATATATATACGATTTACTTGGATGGATTAACATGTGCATCAAGTGTACAGGTACATCTTCCATGGCCAAATGGAATCGAAGGCAACCCTAAGTAATTTAACCAGTGAAACCAAACTATAGTCAATTTGGAGGGACTATAGTTTCGTTCTGTGATGTATTTCATTTGTGATGTAAATTTTGAATGTTTTTAATTTATTTTTATTGCCATGTCAGTCCTATAGGAGGTGAGTTGTCCACCCAATTGAAAAAACTCGGATTTGAACTTCTAGGTACTTTTTGGGGATTGAAAAGTGATATTTTTTAAGTGTTTTTATGAGGTTAAGGTCCCTAGGGCAGGTACCTATGGGTTAGGTACCTTTTTAGCTCAAAATATTGGGTTAATTCCATGATTGGGAACTCTTTTTGACGCCTTTAAGAGCTTTGACGAAATTAAGGTTTTGAGAAGTGGGATGGGGACTAGTCTTTTTCCATTCCCACTTCTCCAAATTGCCTTGGAAGGCTCCCAAGATCTCACACATGGGTGAGTGTGCTTGGGAGGGTGAATGGGAGGTTGAAAAATGTTAGCTCCCTATTCAAAGGAATTCAAACTTGAGTTCCTATAAAACAAACTCAAAACAAGGGTTATGGGATTCTTTTTGCATTCTTGATTTTGGTTGAATTTTGGGGGTGGAGGAGTTTGAAGAAAAAAGCTTGGAAGAAGAGTTGTGTGGATCCTCAACCCATCCTTCCCAAGCTTGGTTTTGAGGTAGATTCACCACTCTTCTTGTTCTCTATGTTTCTAGTTGAAAGATTACATGTGTATGTAAAAATGTGCTTGGTATTTTATCTCTTGTGTTTTTCTTGTATGCTTATTTCAAAATGCTTTTGGTTCTTGTTTTCTTGTTTTGTTGAATGTGGTTTATGTGAGGGGAAAAGGGTTGTATAGGGATAAGATCACCCAAAATTTGGGAAGAGCATCCCTCGTTAGGGATGGTATGGAGTAGGATCCTCCATGGGGAAATTTAATCCCTCCTTAAAAGGAGAGGCTCAAAAAGGGTATGAGTACCCATATGTAATTGTGAAATGGTAGAAATGGTAGAAATGGTTTTGGTGGTATGGGTTTTGGAGAAAGAGAAGATATTAAAGAAGGGTTGCATGTGAATGATGGGAGTATGATACTGAATTGTTCTTGTTGCTATTATTATAAGTCCCCATATGGAGTGTGTAGTCCACCCTCCATCCCCCACTTTGGATTCTTGATGGAATCCTAAAGTTATGTGAAATTCCCTTGGGTGGGTGTGAAAATAATCTTGTGTGTGTAAATATTGTTTTGCTTGGTTTTGTTTGTACCCGGTTCCCTCGGTTGCCTCCTAGCTCGGGGGTGGTTGGTTTTCCAACCAAAGGTTGGGAGGTGAGCACTACCTTGGCTATGGAGGATATTTTTGTGTTTTGTGTAGGTTGGAGAAAGTTATGAGGATTATTTCAAGCTTGAAAAGGGCCACCTATTTTGTCATATCATTATGTTTATGAGGTGAAAATAACCTCACAAAAATGTAACATCTTTATTGGTAGATGTGGTGAAAGTGGTGTATATTTTGTATGAAAATGTAACTCTATAACTTGGGGTAAAAAAGAACATTTGTTATTTCAATTCCATTATCTTTTTATTTATGAGATTATACATTGTATTTTGAAAGAATAAATGTTAGAAAATAAAAATAAAAATAAAATTCCTCCATTGTTTCTGTGAATATACGTAATCACTTGAAAGTAAAATAAATGGAATTTCTATGAATATTGTATCACATCCTTCCTACAAACTATTTATATAGTAGGATGTACATATGTTAGTGCTAGGAAGCGGTGAAATAATAGTTATGACTTACTAGCCTTTCTACAAAAAAAAAAATCTCTCAGAAACATGGTCATCATAAAATAGCTTTTATTTGAAGAATAACATATTAGATAGGTATTTAAAATGTCAGTTTGATTTTATGCATACCTCATTTGTGGTTAAAACATTTGTAGTATGTACAAATTACTTCTTGTCCGATTTTAAATAATGATTTAATCTCTATCAAAGCTTATCAGAAGAGCAATAGAATGATAAGTAATTTATTGTCAATAGATATATAGAGAGAAGGCTTGTTTTTAGAAAATCCATGTTATGAATATATTTGGGGCTATTGGTTTTATAAAAAATCTATGCTACTAAACTAAGACATTTTTGTAACTTAACTTTTAAGGGTGCAATGAGTTGTATACATTGTATTGCATTGCATAGGTTATAAATTAAAAAAGAAGAAGAGTGCTTGTGGAATGGGACGAAGATGACCTTATATAAATTCATATTATACATTAAAACAGTGGGTTTGGATGAGGTACGTTCATCTCAAGGTTAGAGGCTTCACAATGTTGTAATTATACATTCACATTCCTTCCTCTTGTGTATGATATTGGTTATCCCTTGCAAGGATTGCAAAGTCATAGTTGCCATATTCTTGATGATTCCTTCGGTCTGCATAGACATATAAGC
This sequence comes from Sequoia sempervirens, assembly GCA_007258455.2. Taxonomy (NCBI): domain Eukaryota; kingdom Viridiplantae; phylum Streptophyta; class Pinopsida; order Cupressales; family Cupressaceae; genus Sequoia; species Sequoia sempervirens. The sequence goes on along the minus strand of VDFB02000015.1, from coordinate 349,366,056 downwards.
AAAGTATAAGTAGATAAAGTAAAATAAAAAGCTATCTTATATGAGCGATATTCTATTATCCATGCACATTTATTTGTGTATTCATTTAAATCACAGTGTTTAGGATCTCTATAAATAAACTTCGTTAATAGCTATTGTAATTGCACCATGGTGTTGAGTAAGGCTATCCTTCAAACAAATGAAATCTGCATTATCTGAGAAAAAAAAGAAAACAACAATAGTAAATAAACAATGTAGGGATGCATCAAAAAATGTCTAGCTCAACCATGTTCAGACAGGAAAATAATGAAATGAACAAATAAAGAGTTCAAAAAAAAAAAATTGCGTAGTTCTGGCTGATGGTACCAATGTAATTCCTAGCCGGTGTGGTAGAGACAGTCAAATTTAGTGGTCCTTAGTATGAATCTCCCTAGAGCTATATCAAAAACTGTTACATCTCCAAATGAAATTACAAATCAATGGACTTGCTTGGGTGTCTAAATAGATGTGAGGTATTGAACAATGAATAAGGATAGTTGATGTGTTCTCTAGGTAAATTGAATTTGGCATTCATGTAGACTCCAACTGTGTAATCAGTTAGTTTCCTTAAATCAAAGCCCTTAAATAATATTTGAATTGTATTCCTGTGAGATTATCAAAGACATCCCTATCTGATTATATCACAGGTTCCCTCTCGACACCGATATACAGTTACAGGTTGGAAAACCCTAGCATATTGAGGAATAGAGGAATTTACTTGGAGGCATGAAACTCAATGTGTTTGGGAGTTTGAATTTGAAAATACAGTTCTAGCGCTGAGTAGTTACGTTGTGAATGGGGCCTGACGGGTGTCTAAGCAGTTTTCGTAGAAATCTATCAAGTTATATTTTTTTGTTTTTTGTTTTTTTTTTTTCTGAGCCTATTCATTCACACGTTGCCCTCCCCTTGGCTATGTAATGACGTACTTAGTATTTGTAGCAAAATTTTTGAGAGGTGGGCATGTATTTTGGTGGATGTGAAAGAATGATACAGTGATGTTATATCATGCTAGGGTTCACCAATAGCTGGCGTGCAGTGTAGGAGATGTTTATGTACTTCATCCAATGGTTGGCACTTGGACTATCACCTCAGGTAGGAGGGCATGTTAGGGGTATGATGCGAAGAAGATTCAAATTTGTGCAAAATCCATGCAATTGGGAAAAGAAGGTAAATATGATTAGACATTTCATAAGAGATAAAAGTCCGCATGAAAAGCATAACAAAGGCTAGTCAAGAAAAATATAAACTCCGATACCTGAATTGGGAACATACACATGCTTTGGACAATGTATGGTAGGCGCAGGTATCCAGTCTATTTTTGAGTAGTGTGGAGACAAATAGGAGAGAAAGCCTATTTCCAATGTCTCCCTCTATCATTAACTCCATGCCACCTTATCTCCTCATGACCTACGTTGACTCTTGTGCGCCAGTGTTTTTCAACTGAAATTGATTTAAGATTAATTAACCACCCTTTCTAGGATTGCGTGTTAGTAAATTCTAGTTGCTATGGGCATCAAGATCTTAGTGGGTCATAGGAGGAAGGGCCATTTTAAGCAAAGTAATAGACTTGTTTTCTCAATAATTTGTGTCTGTGGGAGCAAGATTATCTGCGAAGGCATAGAAACACATAACATGTATGTGAATCTGAGTGGTGGAATTAATAGTGGCGTGAATATTAAATGAATCAAATTGCAATGCTGATGTAGTCTCAATGAAAATACTACGTGAAATGTCGATAAACATCATTCGGTGATAGATTCTCCATGTGTTCATACCGTTCCCTCGTGAGAATTCATGCTTAAAGTCTTTTTTTTTAAATCCATCATGTGGAAATATTGCATATAATTCTCCTTCCTTAAAGGAGAGGGGAATATGTTTCCATATTCTCTTAAAGAGAATCTATTAAATTAAATAAGATTTTGAACAAGGTAAAGATTAGCATTTAATAGAAATTCTTTAAAAGAGAGAGTTAAACCTCTCTTTATTCGATTTCTTCTTCCCCTTTTCTTTTCTTTTAAGGGAAATAAATAATATGTAAATGTTAAGATATTTAAAATGAATTTATTCCTATGAATTATTCTTTAAATTTATATCTTTTAAATTTAATTTTTAGAAAATAAATATATATGTATCATATATAGATTTATTTGCTTTCAATAATTAAATATTGAGGATAATCATAAAACAAATTACAATGAGAGATTAATAATTATCGTGGATATTATAAATATGTTAATTATTCGCATATTAAAATTTGGTGGTCAAATTGTTCTATGTGGGTTCCAACAATATCGTCAAGATGGCCAAAACAGGGGTAGGGCCATCAAGTTAAATAGTGTCCCATCAATTGATCCTTAGGATTAATAGTAAATCAAAATGATGATATTTATATGTTTCCTCACATTAGAACTTATGCCAAGCTAGTATTTCGAGGATATCAACTTTCATGCGAGAGTGAGTATCAACTTTGAGTTGGTAGCTAAGAGTCTAGTAGACGGTATGTTTGGAGACAATGGGAACCGTTTTCATTTCCTTACCCTACTCCCAAGCGTGATGACAAATATGACATTGCGCAATAAACATTACCTAAATGTGCAATTCATGAACTATGTACTTGTATGTGTAATAAGGTTAGCATTTCGTAATAATGCTTAAAAAAAATTAGTAGCATTTTTGTGCTAGTTTAAAATATGGGCATTACACATGTACACACTATGAAACTCCTCAATGAGCCTTGTCTGAAATCCCAATGCACTGAAATATTCCCAGATACTACGATCAACGCTCACCCCTAAATCAAGGTTAGGAGTAGAATCAACATCTACCTCGAAGAGCAGATTATCACAAGACAATGTATCATCCGCCTCAAAAAGAGGATTGTTCAAAAATTGAACCTCATATTTGTGTCAATCCCAATCAAACACCTTTGACCCCTTGGAGCTAGAAGCAAAATCATACTCCTCCTAAAACATCTCATGCTCCTCTTCCTCTAAAATCTTTTGCTCTATCTTCCCAATTTCCTCACTGACGAGAGTGATATAATGCAAGCTCCGATCTGCAATATCAACTTGATGGTCCATTAAATCAGTCATGTCATCACCCTCATAAAACTACTCCATATGCCTATTTTGACCTTTAGGCTTAAGGGGACAATCATGGTTTAGATCATATAGACCCTTGCAATAAAAACACAACTTTCTCCTATGCAAATCATTGATTGTTTCCCTATCCAAAGGGGCTGCAAATTTATTCTTTTCACCAACATTTTCTGATTTCTTTGAATCTGATTTGCTATAATTATATGATGAAGATGGTTCTGAATTTGAGTTGAAATTACTACATGGAGTTGTAAGTTCTATGCTATGAGCTTTCCTCATAGCCTCCTGCAAGGTAGGGGGATCAAAAGCCTTGATTCAACCCTTCATAGGCTCATAAAAACCCTCTACAAAAAGTATGACTAGCCTCCTCTCTGAGATGCCTATAACCATGACCAAGAGCCTTTGGAATTCACTAATGTAAGATTCCAAACTGCCCATTTGTTTCAGCTGAGCTAGATCCTTGAAGTACAACTCTGGATCTCTTATGTCAAAACACTCAACTAACCTGTCAGTAAACTCCTGATAAGAAGTAATACGATCATGCTACAAAGTAACCATCCCATGGTGTCACTAGTCATGGGCTACTCCATCCAAATGCAAAGCTACAAACTTAATGGCATCTTCTTCTTCCATAGGACGTAGGGTCAAGAAAGTGTCCAACTTGCTAACCCAAGCTCTAGCTATAACTCTACCACTACCATAAAAATTAGTGAGTGTGAGCTTGTTGGTTGCATGTCTAAGATCATTGTTTCTATTTCTTGGTCTCCTGTTAGTCCTGTTCCTCCCATGCTCTCTTTTCTAAGTAATGAACTTGTTAAAGTTAAGGTGATCCTTAACTCTTTGTGGTAGTGCTTCCCACTCATTATGCAATGTCATCACATTATTTGCAAAGTCCACATCACCTTCCTCCTCCTCCTCCTCGTTTCCCTCTTTAGGTTCATTTCTCTCAAATGTAGGGTGAGTAGGCCTATCATAGGTGTGTGTTGGTGTCACTATCCTCTGTGGGGCTCCATGTACACTACCCTCTTGCTCCTAGTCCTAATTATGTCTCCTAGGAATAGTCAAATGCTGCATGGATGTATTGAGCTGTTGCAACACATTGGCTACTTGTTCCTATCCAGCCATAAAACCTCTCAGAATGTCTCTAGCTTCTTTGTCCTCATTTGTAACATAGTTTCTGAGTGGCTCACCATCATCCCTATCTCCCATTATTTCTAATGCTATTTCCTCAAATTGGAAATCTTTTGGTATATCCTCAAACTGGTTTCTTTGTAATCTAGGTCTCCTACGTGAGTAATACCTGTTATAACCAACCTGATGTGGCCGCATAGTTAATTCTAACCCTCTAGTCTAGTAGGATCAGAGCTCTGATACCATTGTGAAGAACCCAACTGGTTCCAACTCTGCTCAACTACTAATATGTGAAGTTTTATTGCATTTGCTTATGTTTTTGTGAATTTTTAGGAAAAATTTGAGAAGTGCACCAAGCATAAAATGGTGCTAAAACTTAAATTAAAGCAATAATATGGATAATGCAATTGTATTAAGTATTAAGAAACTGCTATAGATAGATTTCAAACAATAAATGTACCTGAAGATCCTCAGATTACTTAAATAAGAAAATTTGGCACATGCTAGCCAAGAACACTGGAAATTGATGAAATCCAACATCCACCTCCTGATAATGGTTTCTCCCTACTAGCAGCTATAGCAAATGACTGGAGAACACAAGGCATCGAAGATGGAAACCCCAGAAGACCAAGATAGAAGACGTTTTATCTTCCTTGTTCACATGCCTAGCTTGCAGAGGCATGCTTCCCAAGGCTGAAAGTACGACTAGCAAGAGAGGAAAGTACGAACAACAACATGATGCACACAAACAATGAATGAAGGCTTCTCAAGCAATTTGACCCTTCCTTATTGATTTTGCAAAGAAAACTTTAAGGTAAATCTCTAATGAAGCAAAATTGGACTCTTGTGTGAAGTCCTCTCAAAAGCAACAATTTAGCTAGTATTCCACAACCTCACAATCATAGAACACTGAAAATACCTCATTTCTCCAATGGCAAAATCCTCTAAAACCCTTGTCTCAGGCACAAGTATCAAGAAGCCAAAATAAGATATCAAATAATCAATTCGTGAGGTCGACTTCTTCATGGCTTCTATTTATCTCACAAAAAGGCATGACTTCCCAAGAACGTATGACTTTTTCCATTTAAATACATTTAAATATATTTAAGTCACTTTGTAATGTTTTAAAAATCATTTCTCCAACTTGGGTGTCCCTTTTTGACTTAAGTGAATTAAAACTCACTTTATTAAATATTTAAGTGGCTTCTAATTATTATAAAGTCAAATTATAACTTTATAATATCTCCATAAATCAATTAAATAACTCAACCACTAAAATATTAATATCCCTCAATTCTTAGTGTTTTGATGTGCCATCGGAAGCTAGCAAACACTAAACTGTAAAGGTCTGCATTGAGCCCAATATTGAACTAAAGGGGTGGAAATGATAATATCCACCATTATCTGCCACTGAGACTCTCTAACCCATCACATTAGCCTACAAGAGTCCAAGTAATAGGCTAACTATCATAAAACAAGATCACGTTAAAAAGGGGACATTACATTTACAATAATAAAATATAAATAAATTTTTCCTTTCGAGGGCACTAGCCTCGAGCCCCCACTGGGGCACGGTATCCCCAAACCCTCAACAATACCTTATGTATCAACATTAATTTATGTAATCTCAAGGTTGAGACATATTTTCCCAAAAAATATCCCACTTGTCGAACACCTTGCAAGAGCAATGGGAGGGTGTAAACATCATCTCTTAATTGCTAGGGGGCTAAAGGCCCATAGTCTCTAAACACCATCTTAACTTCTTGGTGCTCATAGGCTTAGTTAAAGAATCAACAACATTCATCGATGTCTCTACCTTAACCAGCTTCACCCTACCATTTTTGACCATATCTCTAACAAAATAATATTGTACATCAATGTGCTTGGTCCTGGCATGAAATGTCGTGTTCTTAGCTAGAAATATCACACTCTAACTGTCACAATAAATTATCACTACACCTTGTTTTATTCCAATATCTAAACATAGTCTCTTAATACAAATGGATTCTCTACAAGCATGAGTAGCTACCATATACTCAACTTCAATAGAGGATAAAGAAACCACAACTTGTTGCTTACTCATCCAACTAATTGCACCACCAAATAAAGTAAACACATAAGCACTAGTGAATCTTATGATATCAACATCACCTACTCAGTTTGAATCCACATAACCATGAATATCAAGGGAAATCTCATCTTCATTCATATTACTATAATAACACAAGGAATAATCTAAGTTACCACATAAATATTTGAAGAATCTTTTAACTGCATCCCAATGAACTCTACCAAGATTAGACATATACTTGGAAAGAACTCTCACTACTTGGGAAATATTCAGTCTTGTACAAACCATAGCATATTTCAAACTTCCAACTACACTCTGGTAGGGAACTCTGCTCATGTCTTCCATCTTTGATGGGGATGTTGGACAATCTGAAATAGATAACTTTGTTCCAAATAAAACATGAACACATAATGGTCTACAATCCTCCATATCAAACCTCTATAAAATTGAATTGTCATACTTACTTTGGCCAATCCATAGTTTTTTGTTCACTCTATCTCTTTTAATTTTCATTTGAAGAATGCTTTTAGTGCACCAAGAAATTTCATTTTAAATTTAGCAAAAAGTTGAGATTTCAGTTATGAAATCATACCTTTCCCTCTACCAATAAATAACATATCGTCAACATATAATGAAATAAACATGAAATGATCACCATCAGTTTTATAATAAACACAATGATATGATTTAGAATGATCAAATCCTAAACTCAACACATATGTATCAAATTTATGGTACCACATCCTAGGACTCTATTTTAAGCCATACAAAGATTTCTTCAATTTGCAAACCAAATTACTTTTACCTTTCACCATGTAGTGCTCTGGTTGTGTCATGTAAATATCCTCCTCCAAGTCACCATGAAGGAAAGCAATTTTCACATCCATTTTCTCAACCTCTAAATCATAAGCAACAACAATAGAAAGAAAAAATCTAATGGATGTCATTTTTGTAATAGGAGAAAATATATCACAATAATCAACACCCTCAACTTGAGAGTAAACTTTTGCAACCAACCTTGCTTTGTATTTCTCAATACCTCCATCTGAACCAATCTTTTTCTTGAAAACCCATTTGCAACCATCAAGTTTTCTTCCTTTAGGCAATGGTACAAGATCCCATGTATCATTCTTTTTCAAAGCTGTCATTTCTTCATCCATAGTAATCTTCTAGGATTCTGCATCATTCATACCTAATGCCTCTTCTACCAATCTAGGTTAATCCATGTTATTATTCAAAGAAAAAATACATCTCCAATAATTAGGTGAATACCTTTTAGGGTTTTCTATGCCTTGTAGACCTACAAACCAACTGAGTTGGAGGTTCTTCCTCCTCTTCTAAAGATTCAAAGCTAGATGAGCTCTCCTCAACTTATTGTCTATCTATGGGCCTCGATTCAAATTTCTCAAGTGTAGAAGGAAATTGAATCACATCTTCCTATTTACTTTGTTTTGGCTGCAATGTAACAAAAGAAGGATTAGTTTCTCTAAAAATAACACTTCTATTATGTATTACCTTTTGTGCAACAAGATCCTAAATCTTGTATCCTTTCACACCATTACTGTATCCAATGGAGATGCATTTCACAACCTTGTTCTCTGATTTCGTTCACTTCTCCTTTGGCACATGTGCATATGCCTCACAACCAAAAACTCTAATATGTATTAATGAAGGATTGTGGCCTGACCATGCCTCTATAGGTGTCTTATCAACAAGAGCTAATGTAGGAGACTTGTTAATTAGGTAATGGTTCAAGCAGTGGCAATAGATTCAACCCAAAAACTTTATTCTAGACCAACACCACTCAACATACTCCTAGCCTTCTCCATTAGTTTCCTTCTCATTCTTTCTACAACTCCATTATATTGTGGAGAATACAAAGCTGTCTTTTATCTATGAATACCACAATCTATACAAAATCTATCAAAATCATTAGAGCAAAATTCACTGCCATTATCAGTCCTCAAACATTTTATTTTCTTTCCAGTTTGCAACTGAACTATTGCTTTAAATTATTTAAATCGACTAGAAACTTCATATTCATTCTTTAGAAAGTATACCCATGTCCTTATACTGTAATCATCAATAAATGAAGCATAATATGTGGATTTAAAAATTAGAGGAACATCTACAAGACCAAACACATCAGAATGAAAAAGATCCAATACACCACAAGATTTATGAGAATTCGAGTAAAACTAAACATGGTTTTGTTTTCCATAAATTCAATGCTCACATAAATCAAATTCAAGATTACAATTAGATAACCCTTCAAAAAGGTTTTTTATTTTTCAAGGTTCTTAGACCCTTTTCTCCAATGTGGCCAAGTCTCTAGTGCCATAACATAGTTTTCTCTGTAGGTAACTTTGATTCAAAAGAAGAAGCACCCTTGGGTACCCAAAATCCATGACCATTTGCTGAAGGTGAAACCCTCACCTCTTCCACGGACTTGCTTTCCACAAAAATACTATTACACTAAAAAATGCATGCATAAAGCTTATAAATGTTCTATGTCTAACACCTATAGCAATCACCATAGCACCTCTAACCATCTTGCATCCTGCATCAAAAAATACTACTTGCATACTTGCATCTATAGTTTGCTCATATATAACAGATTTTGTGCTAAACCAGGGATATGCAACACACCATTAATAATTTTTATTCTACCATCAAGAAACCTGATTTTAACTTTACCACGACTAACAATGCTTAAATAAGAATCATCACCCGAGTACACCTTATCTCCATCGAATTATTCATATTCAAAAAACCAATCTCTATTAAAGGTCATATGGAAAGATGCACTTGATTCAATTAACCATGCATCATTACTTGCACGAGTTTCCAAAGCTGCAATGAATGCATCACCATCTTCCTTCTCAGACAAAGTATTAGTGGTGTCATTTGTATGTAGAAAAGATACCCACCATGAAAATAATAGTATTGAGTTCATATTCATTTTGAATATATATTTTGTTTATTGTAAAGTATTTGATTACATGGAGATACATGATCTTTGTGTTAATATTTTGGTTTGTTGACCTATGGTCATCATTGAGCACTGTCATGTTAATTATTAGAGAGACAATCAAATAGACTATTGAGAAGAAATCCTTTTGAAGGTCACACATGAAGAAGAAATAATTGTCTTCAAGGTTTTGAGAACATCAATCACACTACAATAAGAGACTTTAGATTATAGTTCAACGAAGGCTTTGTGCAAAACATGGTTGTGTTAGATTATTTTCTAGGTTGAAAATAGCAACCACAATGTCATTGAAATCCATTGAGTACATAGTTTGATTTTTGTCATGATATGGTTGAGCTTGAAAATCTATCACAAAGATGACATTTTTGCTATGGAAAACTTATAGTAAGCATGCAATATGAGTTACAAGACTAGAATTATTTACTTACAAAGAGTGATTAGTGCATAGCAAGATCTAGTGATGGGTTGTCATTATGTCCACAAAAATGAGAAAAATTAGTTAATTATGATTATTGTTAAGTCATAAAGAGCGGTGTTATAATAGTCATAAAAAGGAAAACCCTAGGTTTTCCATGAAAAAATAAAAATATAGGTGTTTTGAGGCATTGAACCACCAATATCGACATGTTAGCATCATCGGTTGTACCCCATGACACATATAATGCATAAAAATTCTGTTTTCACCATTACATTGCTCCCAACTAATGTTTTTTTCAATAATCCATTCATTTTTGGAATGGTCAAGTGGTGTATGGTTGACTATAATTGAGATAGGATATTGTAGAGGGACCCCATATCCACCTATAGGTTCATATAGAAAAATTATACGTACCACGAATTCCAAGGAACATGTCATAGTTTGACAATTTTTTGCACTTAGGGCTCTTAAGAGTGCATCAAAATATGTGCAGAAAAGAACAATCAGGACAAATTGGGTCAAAAATAAGGCCTTCCCTATAATTCACATGCCCGCTTGGATTTGTTGGCATAGTTGGTTCAACCCCACTATGCACGTAATGTAAAATAGGGTTATCGATAACTTTTCACTGAATGCAAATTATGCTTTTTGCAACTTCTAAAACATTATCATCATGTCAAATGGATTTAATATTTGAAAAAATGAGAGATTCTATTGTGGAGGGGACCTATATGTACCTATAAGTTCCAAAAAATGATCATAGGTTACTGAGAAACAATTTTTCATAGTTTTTTTAGTTTTTTGTACTTAGGGCTCTTAAGAGACTACACCGAAATAGTGTAGTATGGAATGATTGATTGTATTGGAGAAAAAAAAGGCCTTACCTAGTGTTCAACCACCCACTCAGATGTGTTGGCGTAGTTGATTTAGCCCCACAATACACAAACATAAAATATGGTTGCCAACAACTTTTCACTTAATACAAATGATGCTTTTTGTAACTTCTAAAACATAATCACTATGATCAAATGGAATGCAGCTTTTAAAAATTGAGAGAGGCTATTGTGGATGGGGAAGGCACACACCTATAAGCTTAGATAGAACATTCATAGGTTGCACGTATTTTGAGAAACATTTTTACATAGTTTGGTAGATTTTTTCCCTTATGGATCTTAAGAGACTACACCAAAATAGTGTAGTCTGAAATGATTGGATATAATGGGGAATAAAAAGAGGCCTTCCCTAGTGTTCACCAACCCACCAAGATGTGTTGAGATAGTCGATTCAACCCCACAACACACAAAACACAAAATATGGTTGTTGACAACTTCTCACTGAATGCAAATGACGCTTTATGAAACTTTTAAAATATTGTTTCCATAGTGAAATAGATTGGATATTTGAAAAAACAATAGAGTTTATTGTGGAGGGGCCTATGTGCACCTATAAATTTAGAAGACATATTCACAAGTTCCACAGATTCCAAAAAATATATCATCATAATTTGGTAGTTTTTGCACTTAGGGCTCTTAAGAGACTATGGAAAAATAGTGTAGCCTAAAACAATTGATTGTCTTGGGAAAAAAAATGCTTTCCCTAGTTTTCACCCACCCACTAAGACCTATTGGCACAATCAATTTAGCCCCATGATGAAAGAAACACAAAATATGGCTATCAACAACTTTCCATTAAATGGAAATGACACTTTTTGTAACTTTTGAAGCATTGTCACCACGGCTAAATGGATTAGATATTTAAAAAATTGAGAGAGGATATTATGGAGGGATCCTACATGCACCTATAATTTTAGGAATTTTTTTTATAAGTGCCATGAGTTTTGAGAAATATTCCTTGATAGTTTGGATTTTTTTTGCACTTAGGACTCTGAAAAGATTGCACCAAAATAGTGTATTTTGGAATGATCGGTTGTCTTGGGGAATGGTTAACCTATTTTCTCTAACTGGTCTAAATAGGTTACACCAAATAGTCTATTAGATTTGTGAAGGTTTAGAACTTAATAAGGTTTCCAAGAAAACCTCAATCTTGTCAAAAGTGTTAGAGGTCTTATTAAAATTATGCTAAGTCTATGTGCATGAGTTTAGGAGGCCTTGACTTAGTCTTATTCACATGCATTGAGATTTTAGAGGGAAATGAATTTGTGAAAAAAAGCAGGGTTTTCCTTGACTAGGTTGACTTGGTTTTAGGGCTTGTCACTTATGTTGGTTTGTTTTACACAACTTGAGGAAACTATAATGGAATCCAAGACATTTATGAACATCACAAAGATCAGCAGGGTCGTAGATATTGTTGTAGAAATCATGGAGATTATTGTTGTTGGCCCATGCAAGAGAAAACAAGTGGAGACAACAGCTAGCTACTCTACTTTTTTTCCCACATTTTTGAGAAGATCAAGTATGTTACAAAACAAAGGGATAGATATGGTATGTTGAAAATGTCAAAGAAAAAAGAACCCATGTTGTTATTGCATAGGATTTATGCGTTCATTTAATACTTATTCCATGTTTCAAAAACTATGTATTTTGTTGTTATAACCTGCTAGGTATATTCCATGTTGTTGGAGGTTTGTGTCACTTAGTTTTAATTTTTCTTTAAAGTTGAGAGGAGGTTCTAAAGGATGCATTGACAGTAGTACATACAATGGCAGTCATAATTCTAAGGGAGACCATATATTGTTATTCATTGCCTTTATTTGCATTGTTTGGGGTTTTTTTATTATATCAAAATCATAAAGATACAAATTCATACATGGATTAGAGAAGGAAAAATCATGGTTTAACTATTAGTAAGAATGCAAATGCCTTAGATTTTTTGACAAAAGATAAACCCTTTAGGTATTGGAATCTGTTGTGATAGAATGTTAGCTAAGGACAATTTGATATGAAAGAGATAACCATATGAAAGATAGTCATCATGAGGGGTTTTGTGTATGCTAGTTTCTTGTGACGAAATCTATTCATTTGGCAGTGAGAAGACCATTTTATCTCTATGATCTATTGGTTGTGGAGAATTCCAAAAAGTAGATTGAAGAAATGGTTTTGCATGCATTTTATGGAAAGTCCAAGAGTGAAGCTATAGTTCTTATTGAGAACAACTTTATTAGCAATGCTACTTCTGGCTAGGTAAATCCTCTTAAAAGATAAACATATTTTTCTTACCAATAGAGCATGTGGATAATATAAATTATTCATGAAACATATTACATGAAGGACCAATATTGAACAGTAAAGAATATCCAAATTTTGAACCAAAAATGAATGAAAGCATATATTGAATAACTTCATGGAATAATGGGTTGTAAAGCTGGTTGAAATACATGGACAATTTTGTGTAGATTTCTAAGTTTTCTTAGGTCCTTGGTGTTAAGTCAAAGAAGGTCAATCAATTTTATGCTTCATGTATATGGGATGCAATTTTTTTTGAACATTTATCCTTTCAACCAAATAAATGTCAATGTAGGTGGTTGAGATATTTGTAACATAAAATATTGGCTTGAAAAAAAGTTGAAGGAAGCTTTACTGCCCCAAGCCAAACTAATGGATTTGGAAGCACATGTTGATGGTGATGTTTATGCATATATTTTTGAAGCATGAGTAAAGAGAAAGGTTGAAAAATAAGGGAAATATCAAGGGAGACTTGGGAACAATCCTAGAGCGACTTCTTCTACATGGGATAGGTTGCAAAGAAAAATCTATGATGTTTTCCATCAAGACTTTTAAAGATACTTTTAAAAGAAAGACAATGAGAAAATTTAAGATAGACAATGAAGCAATAATGAATGAAGCACAATGTTTTGCAAGTGTTAAAACCTTAGAGGACAACAATAAAGTAAGAGAACAATCACTATGCAAATAACATTGCAGATCTATGCATGACAAGAGGTCATAAAGAAGGTTCAAAGAATTTTCAAAGACATCACAACTATGATGAGCAAACCATGATTATTGTCACCTACACTCTTAAATAATGAAACCATAAGTTAGCCATGAGGGTAGTCAAATAGGACAATAGCTTGCATATACTCTTGACAGTTGTGCAAAAGGGGTTTAGGCCTTCAATAGATAAGGGGATTAGAATGATTGAAGAAACTTGGGGAAAATACTATCCCTTTTCCATGCACATGGATGTGGAAGTTTAAAGACAGTGAACAAAGGTATGGCACTATGAGGACCATGGCAATTATCAAGGAAAATCTAAGATACCCAAGTCATAATGTCCTAAATAGGGTTTGGTAGTTGCTTATAGCTCAAGAGTATGAAAAATATAAAGAATTTTGTTTCATATGTTAGTAACATGCAATCTTTTGTTCCAATCATATATGATGTTTGTAACTAAGGGTTAATTTTAGGATCAGTTTATCAAATGAATTGAAAGCATAAACCCAAAGAAATAATGAAGTGCAAAGGAACAATAAACGAAAACACATAAAATAGAATAATCTCACCCAATGTTTTCATTCTTCATGGCTAATCTCCATTACACCTTCTAACTTGCTGATTTGTGTTGCCCTCAGATTGAACATGCAAGCAATCCTTGATGAAGTCCTACACAAGCTTTGAAGGATTTTCTTCTAAAATGCCTATGCCTATGACAATATTATTGAAATGCCTATGCCTAAAATGTGCCAAGACTAAGTGGAATAAATGCTGCAATTCTTGTGAAATATCTAAGTATGTCAGTGCGTAATCTAAAAATGAGAACAAAATAGCATTTTATAGAAAATGCCATTTTGAATGGACAGACGAGATCGACTTTTGACAGAGACCTAAAATCAGAGGACGAGATTAAATCTAACAATCCCTAATCAGGGTTAGGGAAAAATGCTTAAGTGAGCGGTCGAGATGTCACCTAAGAAGATCAAATCGGCGGTGGAGAATAAATGAGGTAATTAATTAGAAAATAAAGATTTTTGAAAATCAAGAAGATAAAGATTCCCTGATTTGTGAGATTCGAAAAATCAAGAAGATAAGAGTTGGACTGAAGATCAGATTTGAAAAATCAATAATCTGCCTGATTACTTGATTTTTGGAGGAAAGTTACCAATTTGAATTAAATTAATTCAAAATATGGATTTTGTGAAATAATAAATAATCGATTTTCAGATTATTTACCAAAATGGACTGTCAGTTAAGAATGTGATGACATTTTAAATAATTTTATTTATTTAAAATGAGATGAATATTAATTTATGACAATTAAATAATTAATGATAATTATTTAATTTAGAAGATAAGATTAATTAATTAAATAAATTAATCAATTCATTTAATTATGAAAATTAGTGACATATTAAATAAATAAATAAAAATTATTTATTTAATAATAAGGAAGAAATGATTGAAAAAGGGTGATTAAATAAATTAAGAAATTTATTTAATTAAGGGAAGACTTAGACAATTAATGACGTATTTAATAAATAAATGAAATTTATTTATTTAATAATCATGAAGAATAAAAGAACATGAATTAATTAAATAATTATGAGTTATTTAATCAATAGTCGAATGTGGACCAAGGACATAATTAAATGTCATAATTATGCTAGGATGAAAGTGGTTAAAATAGAGCTTGCAGGCCTATGTCATTTTTAAGTGTCTACATTTTGCCCCTCTTTGTCATAATGTAGCATGTCACATTGTGACAAAGAAAATAAGTCAAAAATATGCCCTAGTGCAAAATACGATGAGGAAGAATGACAAGGAGGGTAGTAGTATGCCCCCTCGAGAGGAAAGACGGGTTCCAAGAACATGGGTGTGCTCTGGAAATGGATGAGAAGACTAGAATATGAAGAGACAAAAAAAATGTTAGTGCAAAAGATATGGATGATGAAGATGCAGACTAGATGAAAGAATCCTTCAAAACTTGCCAAAGAACTAATAGACATTGCTTGAATCATCATTAGGCGGTAAAAATGACACAAATGGACAACAAACACCATGATATGACATAGACCAAGGTGTGCAAGGTCATCCACTTGAAAAATAGACAGTCACAGACAAGGAATGTCCTAACTCATACTAAGGGTGAAGTTGCCCTAGTCTTTTTGTCAAGACAATCCACAAACAATAGTCAAAGAAAAGAAAATAGGCCAGGAGACATCATCACACCTCTAAATCCTTCATGGGACATCCTCGAGGTAGCTAGTAACATGACCAAAAAGACAAGACAAAAAAATAGCCAAGATAGTCAAAAGATAAGACAAGATAGACCAGAAAGATTAACAACCATTTTATTTTGTTTGCCAAAAAGATTGATTTCTTGTCGGTTTGACAGTTTAAGGGTTTTGCCAATTTGACGGTGTTGACAGTTTGATGGGGCCTATTGTCAGGAAGAACACATCCTGAAAAAGGAAAAGGAAATTTTGATGAGGTCCAAATCCAAGAAGGACACATCTTGAAGAGGACCAAAGAGTGACGAGACTGACATTGTTTTGACTAATATGTTTTGGCAAGTTGACTGATGTTGACTATATGATTGATTGGACTGTGCTGTCTAATTTTGACCAATTTTGACATTGACGTTTCAAATGACTATCTTGTGTCTAAGTTTGATGACGTCTGACTTATTTGACCAATGTGATGATTGTGACAAATGCCATGATTTTATTTGGACCAACCTAAAAGGACTAACCTAATGTCTCGAGGACTCATCGACTGATGGCCTTGCCTACATAGCAAATGCGTAGAGACAACGTAGTTCGACAATGACATGGACTGACTAACATGACTGAATTTGACTCCATTTTTAGGATTTTGACATTGATTTGGATGTTTTTGTGTTTTTCTTCAGGACGTTTTATGATTTTTAGGTCTTTATTTAGGATATTTTATGATGTTTTTGTCTTTTTGTCGTTTTATGATTTTTTTGGATTTTGACATTTAAGAGGATCATGACAAATGCATATGACTGATGCCTACACATGAGAATCCAAGGACAAACATGATTGTGCCCCTAGTCAAGCTGAATACCAATTGACAGGTGATGACAACGTTGTTTGATGTGGGAATGACGCATCCCGAATCAATGTGAGGACGATGACGATAATGTGATGAAAGTATGGTAGTCCATAGTCAGGCCAGGAACAAAGTCAAGTAACATTTTGGATAATGTGCTTGTATGAATTAGACTCGTTGCATTTGGAATGACTTGGTTAGGAATAAATGGGATGATGGAGCATCCTTAGACCGTTTGACAAGGGAAAGCCAAGATAGGTGACAAACATGAAAGGATGAGAGGTGGCCTTGGTAAAGGACGAGACACATGAGACTAAGGGAATTTTCATATGATTTTCAAGGACTATGTCACATAAGGATAATAAGGTTTATGTCAGCAATGACATGATGTTTCACGGAACATGTATGACCAAAGGATAGGCCTATCAAAAGTTTTCCCAAAGCATGACTTATATGTGCCTGTTTTATGTCAAGACCAAGGTAGGTGGGAAAATGTACAGAAATGATAGGGCTTAGATGGACATAAATGTCATGAGGAAGGCATGGCAAATGAGACAACTTTCCCCCAAGTGTAAAAGTCCACATAGATGATTTATTTTACACATGATGCCTATTTGCTAGGTTTTCATCATGGTACTTATCCAGGGCACCTGTTTACCAGGTTTTCACCATTGGATGAAATTTTTCTCTTTAATATTTTCTTGACTTTTTGATTTTTTTGGTGCCACCAAGACGCTTGTTTGCCAGGTTTTCATCAAGGTGATGATGTTTTACATTATTCAATTTTTTTTGTATTTTTGATTTTGTGGATAGCCTAGATGCTTTAGATAACCACTGACTATTCTGAATCCATTGACAGTGCCGATGTAGAGACTGGTGCCATGATATGCCAATAATGACCTTGCTGAAAGAGTTGTCTTGTCAGGATCATAGCGCTTGCATACAACTGATCAATTCCATCGTGATCCTTTCTGACACTACAATTGGCCTTATCATAATACACACATCGTGATAGAGTGCCATGAGAGTCCTTATGGTAAAGAGTTTTTGCCAAGATGTGATGGATGTGTGACGTGGGATTTTTGGACTTTAGACGAGATGTAGGATTATGACGAATGATGGTAGACATGGAAAAATTGTTTGGATATTTAGATGAATCACTTTTTATTTTCCAAACTTGGTATGGTGGACGACTGATTTTGGAGGGATGGCATTTGGAACCAACACCTTTAGATGCCTTGCTTGATGACCATTTTGAAGGAGGTGGACATGTGTTATATGTGGGAGTCCTCTTGTATTGTGGCTCCACATTGTGATTGACTTTTTATTTTGACATATTTTCTTTGCTTGATCCACTTTTCTTTGGGATCCATTTTAATTTCATTTGTCCACTTGTCTTTTTGTTTGATTCAATAGCCTTTGACATTTGATTTTGATCTTTTGATTTGTATGACTTTTGTTTTTGTTGGTTCCAAAGGGAAGGCTTATTTATGATGGAATGACGGTTTATGGTGTGGGTGGAGGGGGTGTTGGCAGCAATCTTATGACAAGGATTTCTCATGGACTCCATTTTGACATTTGTATCTAACAAAGTTTCCCCCAGTATCGAGGAGGTACCACTAACATCATTTGATTTATTAACTAAGGAATAGCCAAGACCTTGATGTCTGTAATTTTCCTGAAGCTGTATTGGTTCTAGAATGCCTTGCTTGTGTATGCCTAGTCCTTTGCCTTGATATTGCATGCTTTGATAGATTCTATTTGTGATGGGGTATTTGTTGTTTTGAAAGCAAGATGCTAACCCATCATTAGGTATGTGGATACTGTCACTTGTAATATTTTCATCTGCAAGAAATCCTGCTCTGACAAAGATAGATGACCCTAGTTGATAAAGTGTCTTAGCTTCATTATCATGTTGGACATATTATTGACTGATATCTTTGGTATGATTGTGTGATATGTCAAGTTCAGATGATTCTATTGGTGCTTCCAAGGTAATGTCAAATCCATCATTATGTTTAGTGTCATAGAGTCCAATGATTTTAGCTATAACTTGATCATATGCAAGCATGTCCCTAGTGGAAGATTCTTGTTTTGGAGGAATATCGTCTATGTGTCCCATGGAGGCAAGTGTCTCATCATGGGAAGTGTCAATAGTCAAGGCCTTTATAAGTTCAGAAAGTGTTTGATCATGAATGTCATAAAGGTCAAGGAGTGGATCGTTTTGGACTTCTTGGTCAATGGTAGGGTCTTGGTCGAAGATGGAGTTGTCATGGATTTGTCCTTCTTGGTCAAAGATGGGTTTGTCGTGGATGATACAGTTGGAAATAGAGTCGTTGTCAAGGAGAGGTGTTTTTTGGATGTCATGATTGTCTTGAAGGACTTCATCAATGGACTGAAAGATAGGGTCATGGGATGGACTACCTTGTTCCTGAAATGAGGGTGACATTATAAGGTCATGCTTTGGGCTTTCATTTTGAGATGTATCCTCAAGTTTATTAAATGGGATTTGACTTTGAGTAATGACATAATTTTCATGAGTAGATGTGGCTTGTGAGGGGGTGATTTGAAAAGGATTAGGAGAAGACGTGGGGACTTGGACGAGACTAGTATGTGAAGGGCTAGGATAGGACATGGGTACTTGGACTGGATTGGTATGGGAAGGACTAGGGACTTGGACTGGACTAGTTGGTGATGACATAGGATATGACATGGAGACTTCTGGACTAGTTGGTGATGACATAGGATATGACATGGAGACTTCGACTGTATTAGTTGGTAATGACATAGGTTATGACATAGGGACCTGGACTGGATTGGAGTAAGGTTGGCTAAAATGGGACATGGAGACTTGGGCCGAATCGATATGGTATGATGTGGGGATGTGACATGAGTTGGTAGATAGTTGATAAGGCATGTAGACTTGGACGGGATTGATAGGTGAAGGACTAGCATATGACGTGGAGACTTGGTATGGATTAATGGATAGTTGGTTTCCCTTGTCAAAGTTAGGATAAGGGTGATAACTGGACATGTGTTGTGAATTAATGGTAGGATTTGTGTTAAGTGACTGTGGATAGTGGGGGTAGACGAACGAAGGACTTGGACTGATGGCTTACTGGTACGAAGGGTATTGATTTTCAGTTTCAATAAATTGTCTTCTAAAGTCTAAGACTTCTTGGTATTGAGCTCTACAGAGCAATTCGTATTGAACTTTACTAGCAGCTTGCCTATCAATATTTTGTTGAAGGGAAGACAAAGTGGTGGATGTCATGATGTCGTCTAAATGCAAAAGTGATTGTTGACCAAGGGAAATGACCAATGCCAAGTCTAGATCCCAAATGAGGACTATGATGGACAATATTTCAGTTCTAGTTTCTGACAGAGATGTTTGAAAAAGATATTTGAAAAAAATGTTTGGATTCAGATTCTTGTCTGTGACAAAGTTTAAATTTCAGTTAAGCAGTCATTTCAAGTGGCAAATGCGTTGCAGTGTGCAGATGTGTCATTTCAAGGATCAATTGCGTGTCGGTAATGCACATGCGTTGTAGAAGTAGACAATGTTTAGGCACTGGTTTTGATAGATTTTATTGACAGATAGATGTGTCGCAAGATGTGGCAAATGCATTTCAAAATGTCGATTGCATCTTAGGATAGCATATGTGTTGCAGACAAAATGTATAGACTAGTTTTGACCGAATTCTTGAGGTTTGACTTGGTTGTTTCCAGATGTTTGAACGTTGTTTGGTTTGTTTCAGTACCTAGAAAACACTTGCAAGCATGATATTTTGACTATAAGCAAGCACACATGAGACAAGTACAATCCTAAAAGGTCAATAGGCTAAGGGTTTGTATACTTGATACAACCCACCTTTATACCCCGGATTGGTGATAAACACCTTCCTTCTCGAGAGCAGATAGATTAGAATTTTGGTGGCATTGGCTCCCCTCCATGGCTCATTAACGTCATCCGAGCACACCAAATTCAGATTCTTTGGGTAATGACTTCCCAAGAATTACTATATCTACTCAAGGGGATCAGTAGTGAGCGTCTTCGGGCATGATACTGTACCCTGCACTATATCAAGCAACGGCCAAAGAACGGTTGGACACTAAGACAAAATGTTTTTAATATGAGAATTCTGTTCGTAGGGCATGATCCATGCGGCGAGAGTCCCCTTTCAGATCCATCTTGTCAGAACCATACGTGTGATTCTTGGGCTTTCCCCAAGAATCCACTTTTATATACCAGCTGGAAGTCCCTTGGGTTCAGGGTGCTACCGGTCTGAGTTGTCCTAGGGTGAGTACTTTTTTCCACTAGAAGAGGCCCAAGTTCTAGAGTTAGTAACCGTTTCTCTTACACCCATGGTCACTCGAAAGCGCAAGGGGAGAGGATACTTCAATTACTAAATCGTGAGGGTAATAACATATAAAAACGGGTCTGGTTTTCTAATCACCAAGTTTTCACAAGGTGAGAGCATACTCACCTACCATTTTGCAAACACAGTCATGCAAATTAGAAGACAATGTTCTTTTTAATTGCACTGAAAGTAAGTGTGTACTAATCTAAGAAAAATACAGACACAATTTTTTAGTGTTTATTCTTCGACATTCAAACATGCAAGACCACGAGTTAGAAGTTTGAATTTTTTCCTTTGACCCACGAAAAGTAACCGCCAAATGCTGTAAACAAAGATTAGTAAAAAAGAAACTTAAATGAAAACAACAAACTAAAATAGTGATAACTTCCTCAAAATTAAACAAAATTTTAAATTGTAGATATCTATAGAAAGCTAAGACATAGACCTTCAAAACCCAGAAAACATTTTGTAAAATCTTGCAAGACAAAAGTGTTATAAACAAAAGAAAATTCGGATTTTGACAACTAAAGCTTAAAAAATTGTGATTACTAAAACAGCCATAACTTTCTCAAAACTTAACAAAATTTTAAACCGTTTGAAGTTCTGAAAAGTTGAGAACGAGACCTACAAAACCTAGATAATAATTTTAAATGATTTTATATGCCCATTTTTCTGTACTCAAAAGAAGGTGACGGGATTTCGTATGAATTATTATCTGTAACCTACAAAACAGTGAAAACAAACAAGAAAACACACAAATTTCTCTACAATAATATCGGGTTCACCAATGTAACTAAGGGTTAATTTTAGGATCAGTTTATCAAATGAATTGAAAGCATAAACCCAAAGAAATAATGAAGTGCAAAGGAACAATAAACAAAAACACATAAAATAGAATAATCTCACCCAATGTTTTCATTCTCCATGGCTGATCTCAATTACACCTTCTAACTTGCTGATTTGTGTTACCCTCAGATTGAACATGTGAGCAATCCTTGATGAAGTCCTACACAAGCTTTGAAGGATTTTCTTCTAAAATGCCTATGCCTATGACAATATTATTGAAATGCCTATGCCTAAAATGTGCCAAGACTAAGTGGAATAAATGCTGCAATTCTTGTGAAATATCTAAGTATGTCAGTGCGTAATCTAAAAATGAGAACAAAATAGCATTTTATAGAAAATGCCATTTTGAATGGATGGACGAGATCGACTTTTGACAGAGACCTAAAATCAGAGGACGAGATTAAATCTAACAATCCCTAATCAGGGTTAGGGAAAAATGCTCAAGTGAGTGGTCAAGATGTCACCTAAGAAGATCAAATTGGCGGTGGAGAATAAATGAGGTAATTAATTAGAAAATAAATATTTTTGAAAATCAAGAAGATAAAGACTACCTGATTTGTAAGATTCGAAAAATCAAGAAGATAAGAGTTGGACTGAAGATCAGATTTGAAAAATCAATAATCTGCCTGATTACTTGATTTTTGGAGGAAAGTTACCAATTTGAATTAAATTAATTCAAAATATGGATTTTGTGAAATAATAAATAATCGATTTTCAGATTATTTACCAAAATGGACTGTCAGTTAAGAATGTGATGACATTTTAAATAATTTTATTTATTTAAAATGAGATGAATATTAATTTATGACAATTAAATAATTAATGATAATTATTTAATTTAGAAGATAAGATTAATTAATTAAATAAATTAATCAATTCATTTAATTATGACAATTAGTGACATTAAATAAATAAATAAAACTTATTTATTTAATAATCAGGAAGAAATGATTGAAAAAGGGTGATTAAATAAATTAAGAAATTTATTTAATTAAGGGAAGACTTAGACAATTAATGACGTATTTAATAAATAAATTTATTTATTTATTTAATAATCATGAAGAATAAAAGACCATGAATTAATTAAATAATTATGAATTATTTAATCAATAGTTGATTGTGGACCAAGGACATAATTAAATGTCATAATTATGCTAGGATGAAAGTGGTTAAAATAGAGCTTGCAGGCCTAAGTCATTTTTAAGTGTCTACAATGTTATTGTTGTTTTTCCCATTGATAAAAACTTCTCATACAATGATACAACTTTCCAAATGCCAACCATTTGTAGATGACAATGCATATCTAAGGTTAGTTAGTAAGCTTATCATTAGAGAATCATATGCTCTAGATGATCAGGGGAGGAATTTGACAAACTACATGATGTCTCTCAAAATTCAAGTTACGATGGGTAACAATGAAGGAAAGTGATTGGGTTGTTGCTCTAGCACAAGCTTCTCCACCTTGGTCTCAAAAAATATCAAGCATGGAAATCAATGATGAGTTTCTTCATGAATAGACCTGGAATGTATCTTCATCAACATAAAATGTAAATGCACCATGCTTTTATGTGTAGCTTCTTGCTACCTTTAACTGTAATTTATTTATTGATCAATCTACCAAGAAGAAAACCTGATAACTTGTCTTGCCATTAGAGGATATATTCAGTTTATTCATGTGATATTCCCCATTGTCACTCCACACCAATATGTAAAGCCATTCCAACACTATGTGATGGAAACCTAGATGAAATTGAAGGAAGAAATTGATCCAAGAAATAAAGATGATGTTTTCTAGGTACATTGGATTATGTATTCAAGTGGCAGAGCAAGCAACTTTTCTAATGCAAGAAAATGAATGAGAGCACAACGCTTATAAGGGATAGTCCAGTCATTAGATGGTAAATTTGCACAAGGACAACCAAGACATTTAGCACATTCATAACAGAGAAAGGGGATAATCCAAGACTGGCTATAATCAAGGGTTCAAAGACATTCTAATTGCAATCATAGGCAACCAAACAATAGTGAATGCACAATGCTGAATCTATGCATAACAGTGATAATGACAGGGACAAAGGAAAATATCAGCCCACATTTTTTTTTGTGATTGAAGAAACCATAAATGGGATTGTTATAATAGTAAAGAGGATGGTCATTCCAAGGGTAGTTGTCAACAAGAAAGGGCTATCATCACATTTTAAGAGTTTCCAAATGAATACTATCTTAGTAAGGTGTAGACATGTAAAAATGACCTAACACTTATCACACATCCTAAATGATATTTTCTCATCATCAACATCATTATCATCCAATATCATTGCATTTTGCATCAATTGCATCAAAAACCCTAATTTCCTTTATTAATTGAATAATATTACATTATTTAATTAATTCACTTTTTCATCAATTTCGACTAATTAAATAAATTTCATTTATCTAATAGAGTCCTAATCTAACTCTATTCTTCTTGATTAATTAAATAACATCAATTATTTAATTATGTCACTAATTCACTTTATTCCCCTAAACCAATTAAATTATTATCACATAATAGTTTAACTATCACTTTCCCCTAAACTTGAATAATTAAATTAATTATTGAAACATCATTCAAAAAGGACAAAAAAAAAGTACAAATTTATTTGCAAAATTCAAACACGATTTGCACGTTCAACTCAAAAGGGTTAATTAATTAAATCAACTAATTAATTACCTTCATCCACTTTCATGATTGAGAAAATTACGATCCCCCGATTGCTCTCTAATTGGCTGACTGGTTCATCTATTTTTTGATTGATCCATCTATTCTTCAATCCCATTGAAGGCTCAACATGATTTCTTTAATCCCATTGAAATCTCAATCTATTTCTTCAATTCCACTGAA
This sequence comes from Sequoia sempervirens, assembly GCA_007258455.2. Lineage (NCBI taxonomy): Eukaryota > Viridiplantae > Streptophyta > Pinopsida > Cupressales > Cupressaceae > Sequoia > Sequoia sempervirens. The sequence continues at coordinate 349,341,266 of VDFB02000015.1, read as the reverse complement.
CACTCAAATTGATTTCATCAATCACACCGATTATGTAATCAAAATCCACTGATTCTTCCCATCTTATTCCTCTCAACAATTTTCAACTGTTGATTAGGATATTCTACTACACGACCCTGATCGTTCATCTCAAAACATGAAATCTATATAACAACCTCATTTCTTCTCAAAAACGATCAAATAATTGAGATCTTTTGCACAACAAAGTAATGCTGAAACCATAATCAATTTCTTGAAGAACTTTGACATACATCTTCAATCAAGATCATACAACTTTGAAGCTTTTACTATGCACAAATGGAGGCTTCACATTGATACAACAATGATCCAACATAATTGTGAATATACTTCGACATGGGATGGTAAATTTTTCTTTGTTTTTGAATTCATTATGTTATCTTAAGATTTTGTTAGTTGATTTCAATAGCTTAAAACTTCATTTCATGAGTAATGGGTATGAATCTTAGTCTTTAAATTTTGAATTCAATTTTGATTAATTCTTTTAATATTGATTATCTTAATGCATATTCGATTTCCCCCTTACACATTCTGGCATGCCTGGTGGGACTAGGGTCCTTAGCACTAATTTTTCTATGAGTTTTTATTGAGAAGTTGTAGGTTCCAAAATGGAGATGCACTCTCTGGAAACGCATTTGGAAAATCTCCACGCAAAAGCTACATAAAACTCATGCGATCAATTTCTTGTTCTTACCGCAATCACCCTTTTCCTGATTGCTTCTGCATTTTTTAGCTGCTTATGCTTCACCAATAGGGTCACTTCTGAAAAATTTGACCGCTTTTGCACCTAATAGGTCTGCACTTGAATTTTGGGACTGCTATTGCTTCCAAAAATAGGTTCGTAGGTGCACAAAGGGAGGTTGCTTTTGACTTAAAATTTCACTTTTGCTCTGTGATTTTTTGATCTAAAATCTGAAAAGAAGTTTTTCATTTTCTGATGCTAACAGACCGTGCTTGTTGTTTGTGTAGCTCTTGTAGGATATTATATACGTTACATGAAGAACAACTAACACTTTTATTATAGAGAAGGTGAATGGTCAAAGTTTACTTTTTCAAAAGCTTTCATAGTTTAGGAAATTTTCAATTTGGTGCTTAAAATGAATCCCACAACTTGCATGCTTTCAATTTGGGGCTCTAAAAAGAACATTCAAAAAGCTTTCTAGTTTAGAACAATATTTAAATTTGGTGCTTTAAAAATAATTTTTCAAAAGCTTTCATAATTTAGGAAATTTTCAATTTGGTGCTTAAAAGGAATCCCACAACTCGCACACCTTCAATTTAGTGCTCTAAAAAGAATGTTCAAAAAGATTTCTAGTTTAGAACAAGATTTCAATTTAGTGCTTTAAAAAGAACATTTCAAGAAGCTTTCTAGTTTAGGAAAACACTTTGAAATTGGTGCTATAAAATTGAATCCCACACGTTTTCATTTTGGTGTTCTAAAAATAAATTTTCAAAGGTTTTGTAGATTAAAATAACACTTAATTATTTTGGTGCACTAAAAAGTGTTTGTCTTTTTTACCGACACTTTCAATATGTTGATGAAACACATGATTTCATTTTGTTGACCAATTAAAGACAAGGATTGGTAGAAACACTCAAAAATTGGTGCTTTAAAATTGAAAAAATACTTTCTGATTTGCATATTGCTATCTAAATTGCTTGAAATCCAAAATACTTCACTTTGGTGCACATAAAAAAATTTCTATCTTGTACACATTTCATTTCCTATTTTTGGATAGCATCACTCGAGGGGCTTAAAAAGAAGATTGCAACGAAGTGTATATTTGCCTTCCATGTGTTGCAAAATAAAGTGGCTATCCTCTCCCCTCGCGCCCTTTGGCGATCTTGGGTGACGAAAAGCATTTTTGATTTTTTCACTTTGCTTATTTCAATTTTACCTTAAAGAGGCGGCTTACTAGGAGACACATCCTATGAAGGAGAACTCATAAGAAAGGTCTTGAATCATGTTTATTGGCAGGCTATACCAAGGTTGTGAAATCATAAGAAAGTAGCTTCTATCCATGTTGAGATGACATTCTGCACCTAATCCTACACCTTAAGTGGAAGGGAACAATTGAAGAGCCTTAAGTGGCTAGCGGTTGTTTGCGTATGTTGGGGTGTTCACAGGTTGTCATTAAAAAACTTGTTTTATAGGCCATCCATGCTTTCTGAAACATTCTTTGAAAGTGGTGCATAAAAAATTTGCTTCTAAGAAGTTACTTACCAAGTCCAAATTTTGGTTGAAGTTTAGAGCTTAAGAATTCATTCTTAACATACCTCTACACTCCTCCATAAGTTACACGTAAAATCATTCATTCAAGGCATGAGGTAAGCCTACCTAAAAGAGTGTACCTACCTAGGGTGACTTGATTGATGCATGCCAAGGTTACTTTATTGACATCAAACATTTTCTTGAATTAAAATGAACACATCAAAACAAGCATTAAACATGATTATCAAACTTCAAACCCTTTAGACTTAGTGTGAATACTTTGAAAAAAGCCCTATATTTGCACTCCTTTAAAGATATCTTTAAAAAATATATCTTTAAGGTTTCTAAGTATTTAGGCTTAGATTTCAAGTCACACTAAGAACAAAGTCAACATTGGAAACTATGGCTTTAGCATTTCAACTTTCACGAACTTTGAGATTTTGTGGAAGGAAAAATGCTTAAAGTTATAGACATTTAGGGTCAAATAGTTTTAATTGTTGTGCTGCATGATATCACTTTCCAAAATCTAAAATAAGATCAAACAAAAGACATCAAATCTGCAAATTTATCCAAACTACTGTCAACACAAAATCTAGAAAACTAATTTCCATAGAAAACCGTTATTGTTGTTGTTTCTGCTGCACTTGACCTAAAACTAGTCGCAGTCAACCTAAAATAGGCCACTTTTTCTCTCTACCTTATGACATTCATTGGTAAAAACCTTCCACTTTTAAAAAATAGAACACACTTGACATAGAATAACTGCTTTTGATCCTAAAATTGTTGCACTTGATCTATTTTTCCAACCACAGTTGACTCAAAACTGGTCACTTTTGACCAAGAAGTTTTCTTTTGCACTCACTATTTACTAGACAAAAAACTTGAAACAAAAGCCGCTCTTGAAAAATATTACCACAGTTGCTTTCAGAAGTTGATCGCTTTTGCCAAAAAGATAACCACTTTTGACAAAAAAGTAACTATAGACACTTAAAAATGATCTAGCCTTGCAAACTCTATTTTACCACTTTCGTCCTAGCATAATTATGTCCTTGGCCCACTTTCCACTATTAATTAAATAATTCATTATTATTTAATTAATTCATGGCTCTTGTATTCTTCATGATTATTAAATAAATAAATTTTATTTATTTATTCAATACATCACTAAGGGTCTATTATCTTCTTACAATTATATAAATTTCTTAATTTATTTAATTACCTTTATTCATTTATGTCTTCTTGATTATTAAATAAATGAATTTTATTTATTTATTTAATATGTCACTAATTCTCATAATTAAATGAATTTATTAAATTATCGGTCATAATCCTCCAAATCAAATAATTATGTTTAATTATTTAATTGCCTAATTTAACATTTCCCTCATTTTAAATAAATTAATTATTTCAAATATCTCACATTATTAACTATCACTTCCTTTTAGTAGATAATCTGAAAATCGATTATTTACTATCACACAAAATCCATATTTTGAATTAATTTAATTCAAAAAGATAATCTTCTTCCAAAAATCAAGTAATTGAGAAAATTCTTGATTTTCCAAATCTACTTTTCAGTTCAACCTTTATCCTCTTGATTTTTCAAATCTTACAAATCAAGCAGTCTTTATCTTCTTGCTTTTCGAAAATCTTTATCTTTTTGGCTAATTATCACATTTATTCTTGACCGCCGATTTGATTTTCTCAAATGGCATCTTGACCACTCACTTAATAATTTTACCCTAACCCTAATTAGGGGTTATCACGTGCAATATTGACCTCTGATTTTAGGCTTCTGTCAACTTTCAATCTCATTCGTTCGTCCAAAATTGCATTTTCTATAAAATGTCAATTTTGCTCACATTTTGGACTTACAACTTACTACACATATACTTGCATTTTCTTAGTAATTTATGATTTTGGCATACTTAATTCTACTCTTAGGAATTATAGTCATTTTTTCATAGGCATAGGCATCTACATTTTGTTTATCATTCAAATCCTTCAAACCTTGTATAAGGCATAGTCATAGGCATTTGCTCACACACACGAATCTAAGGGCAACAATCATACATTCACTGCAAGCTAGAAGGTGCTTTGGAGATGAATCATGGAAGCTTCGAGGAATAATTGGTATAATATTTCTTGTGTTTTCTTTCATTGTACTTGATAGTTATTTGGGTTTTATTTTATATGCTTTAATTTGCTAACTTGGAAAAATACCAATTGATACATTGGTGAACCTGACACTCTTTATTTTCTGTTTTCATACTTTTTTTTGTTTTATGTCATTTTTCAAGGTACAGGTATGAAACATTGCATTTGATGATTGTTGAGCCACATTTGCTATGTCGTGATGCATTCACAAGATAAAGCACTGCAATCGCTCTACTACACTGCAATCGTAGTCCAAAATGTCGCATTTGATAGACCGAGCAACATCTGATCATTCAAATGATGCATCTATTTTCCAGACCACATCTGCCTGTCAAAAACTAGAATGCAGGATCAAGCCACATTTGTTGCTTAAAATGACGCATTCGATCTGTTGTGACACATTTTCCTGGTAATATTTCTTTTTAAATTTTGCATTTGGTTTTTTTTTGTTTTCTGTTCTTTTGATTTTTGCATTCTAGTTTTCTTTCTGCATTCTGCCTAGCATAGGTGTTTTCGTGTTACTAACCTTTGTTCATAGCGTGTGGCACCAAGACTTCGTGGGTAGAAGACAATTTGCTAAAACTACTAACTGGTGGTTTGGTAGATTCATTTTTCCAAGAAGTTCCTTCTCGAAAACATGTGCTTGTTATTTTTTAGCATAGAAAACATTTCTTTTGATGCACATAAAATGAACATGTTTTCAATTATATCTAATTGTGTTTGAAGGCGGTAGGCGACTATGCTCTCACCATGTGCAAACCGAGTGATAAAAAATCCAGACCCACCTTGTTTCTGTGTAACCTTGATGCAATAATCAAAGTATCCTCTCCCCTTACGCAGTCATGTAATCCTAGGTGTAAGACAAATGATTATTTCCTCTAGAACTTGGGCCTACCTAGGTGGGAAAAAGTACTCACTCCAAGGTGACTCAGATTGGCAATAGAGCTTTTTGGCCAAGCTACCCCCGACCGGTATATAAATGTGAATCTTAAGGGAAAACCTAAGATTATGAGTGTGAATGTGTCATACGGACCAAGTAGTACTCCCCAAAACCCTGTTGAGCTTAACCTCTTCAGGATGGAGTGCCTCCAAAATGAAGATTAATCTTGCACCCCATGTATGGCCACTCGAACGGGGGTCCTAAATTAAACACCTTTGTGTAGTAGCCAAAAACCTTCTATTTGCTAGCACAACACCGGTCGGTGTGAAGACATCCACATCTTTGTAGTCTTTAGTAGAGGTGATCAATCTGCCATGGGAGTTTCATAGGGGTTGGAAGTTTGGTTGGCCTAAGAAGAGAGTGCATTGTAAGGGGGAGCCCGTGCAACCAAGATTTTGAATTCACTTGCTACTGATATGCGGCTAGGGAAACACACATGGAATCTAGCAGATATTGTCCTGGCTTAACCATAGGATTGTACTTGTTCTCTTTTATGTTTGATTACATTCAAAATATCGTGCTTTCCAAGTATTTGCTGGATACTAAAATGAAAAAAACAACATTCAAACATCTAGAAACAAATAGTCAAACTTTAAAAAATTTGGGTTTTTGACCAAAACATCAGAAAATTTAACTTTTTTTACATTTTGCACCACATTTGTTAAACAACATTTTCTCTATTGCACCGCATTTGACAATCTTTGCAACGCATTTTCTCTGCTAAAATGCATTTTCTGCTCCAAACACCCCATTCATGTGTCCCACACCGCATTTGAAATCTGTAAAGCCGCATCTGATATATTAAACCGCATTTGTTGTCTACAAAGCCATATTTTCCATCTATAGTGCCACATTTGATCACTGCAACACATTTGCTACCTAAAATGACGCATTCACTTAACATAAATTTAAACTCTGTCATAGACCACATCCAAACATTTTAGCCTATTGTCAAATATCATTTTCAAAAAGTCTCTGTCAGAAACTAGAACTAAAATTGCTCAAAACGTCTGTCATTTGCATTCATTAGCTAGCATTTTAACCATATGTTTAAATTTCCAAATTTTAGTTGCATTCCCTAGGCATCTTAATCATCATTTCTAGCATAAATTTGTCCTTAGGTTTCATCTTGGTAGACTTTGGATTAGGCTAATTCACCACACTTTGCAGAACCATTGTTTTCAAAACTAGGTTATCTTGGCACTTGGTCATTACTCCTCTTTTCAGTCATTGTCCTTTTGTGAGAACCTCCAACTCAACAGTCTAGTTAGGAAGGCTCACTCACCATTTTGACCTTGTCACTTAGTCCCCTTAGCAAGTCCTTTTGATAACCAAAATTGAGATATAATTCAAGTTTAGAGTGGTTAGGAAAACCTTTCTCCAAATATTGTCCAACTTAGTCCTCATTTTGAACTTAGAATTTTGATTGTCCATCTTAGTCCTCATTTTTAACTTAGACTTTGCATTGATATCATTCACCTAATCGTCATTTTTCACCTAGACTCTGCATTAAATCGTCCATCCTAGTCCTCATTTTGAACCTAGACTTTACATTAATCATCTCAATCCTTAGTCAACATTATCATCTTAGTCTTAATTTGGCACTTTGGCCTTGACAACCTTGTCATCTTGCATTGATCATTTCCTTAGACAAACATCATCATCACCTTGCATTGTCATCCTTTATTCTAGAAATACAAAAAAAAAATTAGTGTCATAACTTGTCATCCTAGTCTTCATTTTACATTAGTCATTTTCTTTAGACAACATTGTCATATTGTATCCCTTATTGTCAAAAATCCAAAAACATAGTCTTGCATTGTCATCCCTTATTATCAAAAATCCAAAAACATAGGCTAGCATCACCATTTCATTTATTTTTCATTCTCGGCACTCTCATTTGAGAAATTCCCTTTTATGGTTGAAACTAGACTCCAAAGAAGAAGACAAATGGAAAACCTTGGACAAGATTCCAATTCCAATATTACCAATCACACTTATGACCCAAATTGGACTTTTGACAACCCATTTAACAACATGAATACCAAACCTCTCATGACCATGCCATCCTCATCAAACAACCCCTTTGAACCATTCTTACATAGGGATGAATATGGACAAATACTTGAGGAAAACCTAGAGGTAGCAGCACAAGATCTAGAGGTGGCCTCCTTCGTAGAAAAAATGGTCTTATATGATAGAGACAAATATTTGGCCATACTTTTAAGTCAAGGATCTAGATTACCTCGTGGGTTTGACATTAATACTTTGAGACTGACATCTCCTGACCATAATGTCGAGAATACAAATAATGTGCCCAATAATGGTCAACCTCCACACAACACAAACAATACCTTTTTTGATGCCACCTCAGAAAATGTCACAACTACCATCAGTACTACCTCCAATATTCAAAAAAATTCCACTGCAATCAATGCAATATCCATTGGAGGAACACAATCCATCACATTGCCAACAATGCCCACAATATCATCACAATTGGCTAGAGCCACCTTTGGATCCTCGGCAATGTGGGAAAGTTATTCCAACCCTCTATTTACCACTTTGGTTAATGCCATGGAGGGATCATCAAGCCATTAAAATCCTCCATTTACGACTACATCTAGTACCATGAGTGCATCCTCGTCAAATCCTCTCATTGGTACCTAACTTAATTCTTTGGGAGGAAATAAATGACGTGTCTTTATTCAAGGACCACAACCAAATGCTAACATGTCAACACAAGTTAATACCAACCCCTCCCAAGGACAAAACATGAACATTCCTCCTGGACAATTCCAACAACCCAGACAAGGCAATCAAAACACACAACCTATGGCACCATTGGACACCAAAATATTCATGGTCACCATATTCACCAAATATCAAACCAAATGGTTGGGGGACACATTTCAACATATTCATCCCATATTCATACCCATCAACACGTCCCCAATCCAAACTTTCAATACCAACAACACACAAACCAAAACACAACATACATGTCACAACCACACATCCCTCAACAAAACACCAACATCTACTCACAATAAATGGAGACCCTTGGTATACCAATCAATCCAATGTATGGTGCCATAAATGACACTATAATTGATGCCTTGCAAGCTAAGCTAATGGGTCTAGAGAAGACCATAGAAAACATGCAAATATCCAACAAGAAATCACAAGTGTCATGATTTATCTGTATATCCCTTTGATATGAATTTATACATGCCGCCATTTCCTCTTGGATACGTGTCACCAAATTTCACAAAATATAGAGGAAAGAGCAATCCTATCGAACATGGTTGAGAATTCATGACCAACTATATGGACATCACCTATGAAAAAATGTACTTGATGAGACTCTTTTCTAAAAGTCTTATAGGTCCTGCCCTTGAATAGTTCTCCACTCAAAAAGATATCAGAACATGGGATGGACTTAAACACAAATTCATAAAAAATTAGGCATACAACATTGACATGGACACCTCTATTACTAGCTTATGCACTCTCACACAAGAGGATGCAGGTGAAACTTTTATCCCATGCTTCCAAAAATGGAGAAGTCTAGCTAGTCGTTGTCACAATGAAATACCTAAAAAATAAAAGGTTGACATGTTCGTTCAAATACTTCTAGGCCCCTTAAAATATGGATTGCAAGTGCATTGTTGCACAACTTTCATAGACCTAGTTGAAAAGGGTGTCCAGATCGAGAAAGCTCTTATTGCAAAAGGAGAGCTAAAATATGGTCCTAAAAACACAACCGCAAATCCTCCTGCTGACAAAAATAAGTACTAGGTCAAAATAAACATGTTATCAATGACGGTTTTGCCGATGCCAAGGCTATAACACTATGGGTCCTATACTAGCTCTAAAATGGGTTCAACCACAAAAAAAACCAATGATGATACTGACACCCCCCACCAATGCCACCCCAAACAACCAAAATAGTCAAAACAGTCAAAGCCAAGGACAATATCATCAAACAAGACAATTCCCAAAAAGACGAACATACTTTGCATTGGGAGAACCAATTGAGGATGTCCTTAAGAAGCTCCTCCAAAACGGTCTCATCACACTTGAAGAACCTAAGTTGTACGACCCAGGGAAATTTAAACCATCATGGTGGGATGATAATGCATTTTGTGATTACCACTAGGCTAGAGGACATAAGACATCATCTTGTCGACAACTCGGAAATATTGTGCAAGACCTTATTGAAAGTCGAATAATCAAATTGGGTGGACCACAATTTCCATCAAATGCTAACCATACCATACATAAGAACCCACTACAAGACCATGGTTCTAACAATGCTTCCACATCAAGTCCTAATATAAACAATAATCAAGCCAATTACGCCTGTGCCAAGTATGACTATTCAGGTGGACCTATTATTAACAATGTTTAAATTGACGATCAATACATCAATACATCAATACCATCATAGTCAAAAGAGCACCTCAATGCAATGCCACTACTCGAAGTGGCAAGGTTACCATAGCTGGTCCACCTCTTGCTAGGCAACCTAAAATCACCATACCTAGTCCATCACCTAAGCAATCACAACCCGGCTCATCCACAAAGTAGTGGCAACCTAATAGTCAGTTTAACCTTATCAATCAATTAGGCAAAACTCCTGCACAAATTTCCATACTTGAGCTGCTTCGCATTTCTCCCACGTACAAGGAAATACTAGATAAAACTCTGCAAGAATCATCTGTCCCTAAGGATATTGATGTCAACCAATTTGAGACCATGGTGGGATACCTCAGTACACCTCACCATGTCACTTTTTCTGATCAAGATTACTCATCACCCAATACTAACCATAATGATGCATTACACATCGAGACTTTCATCCATAAACAAAAGGTCAAAAGAGTTTTAGTAGATGGTAGAGCAAGATTGAACATATGCTCCTTAAAAATGGTTAAGGCTCTAGGATTTTTTGATGCATGCATGGACCCTACAAAGAGCATAGTTATAGAAACATATGATGACGAAGAATGTTCTTCATGGGGAATTATCTCTCTTCCTATAAGAGTTGGGTGAGTCATTGTGGACACAACTTTCCAGTTCCTTGATCTAGAATTACCTTACAACATCTTGCTTAGTCGCCAATGGATTCATTCCCTAAAGGCCATCCCCTCCACATATCACCAATGCTTGAAATTCCCATTTGACAGCACATAAATCACCATATATGGAGACCCCAACCCTTTTCAATATTGTACCAACCTAAGGGGTATTTTTGAAAATCGAGCACCCATCAACCGAGAAGCTCCTAGTTCTTCTTCTTCCAAATACATTGACCCATCCAAACTTGCATCATCATCCACTTCCACTCCATCCACATCTTCCACCATGCCACCATCTCCCTCACTAAAGTTGAGTCTAATGATAAGATCCAAGACCTAGGCTATGGTGAATTCAAACTAAGTACGACATATTGCATCACAACTATACCCAAGTCTCCATAGGTCTATGGTCAACTGTGTTTCAAAATGGAACCTAAAGTAATTTTTAAAGTTACACCAAAAATAGTTTTTATAAGATGGGGAGACATGGGTAATGAAGACCTCACTGACATATTAGGATGGATCTACAAATAAATGGAAGCCTTACCCCCTTTACCAATCCATATATATGACAAAGGCTATTACACGATGAAGGAAAAAGGCTACGACGGTACTAGTGGCCTTGGTAATAACAAAACATGACTGCAAGAACCTTTGATGCCATCTAAAAGACCAAAATTTCTTGGATTAGGGTATGGATTTCCTGACAATTATGATCAATGTACTAATGGACTTTTGAGTGAGAACGTGCATGCTTCAGAAAGTGTTGAGACCGCTAAGGAAACCTTCACTGAAATTGACTCCCATGAGTGGGAATTTAGTTCCCAATGATCCCTAAGTGACTATTGTCTCGATGACTTGTTCCTTGAAACTGGGGAGCTTACCTTTGAACAAATATTTTGGGAAAATTTTAAAATTGATCAAGCATCAAATAATCACAATCCCAAAGGCCCAAGGAACAATGACAAGCCAGAGTCTTCTCCTAACCCCATTAGTCCTCACCATGACATACCGGTTCAACCATCTAAACCCAACAACCATCAGTCGGATCCATCCGAATTACCACATGACACTGACAACCATGTATCTGACTCCTTCATTCCCTACTTTACCGAGTATGACACAAGTGAAGGGGAATATTGGATAAAGTCTGATGTGGAATTGGATGATGAAAACTTCATTTTCAATGTCTCTGAATCTGTCTGCATGCTTTCTGTATCCTCCCCACAATTCACTAATGCTGACGATGGAATTTCCTTAATCTACCCGCAAATAATCAATTGGGGCCAACAAGGCCCGCCAGTCCTTGACACCTTTTAGAATGATGAGGCCATTGCAGAATTTATGGGACTACGTGAGGCCTTACCCAGTGGTGATCACAAGGAAGGATTCACCATTGACCTAGATTGTGCATCTTACTTTGGGGAGATTGCTCTGTCCTCTAGTCACAAAATGAAAAGTAAAAATAAGATAAAAAATGAAATGTCTTTAGGTAAAAACTGAAAGGAACCTTCTGACAACAAAAAAGTAAAAATAAAGGATGTATCTACAAGTGAAAAAATCTCTGAGGTGCACAAAGATGGAGGACTAGAATTTCTTCCCGTAATTCAAGAGAAATCAACTATGCTCATAGAGGACACCATAGAAGCCAACATATCAACATCAAAAGATCCCAAAATGGCCCTATTTGCCACATCCTTGACTGAAGAAGAGAAACCAAAATTTCACAAATTCTTTGCAGACCGTAAAATCAATTTCACATGGTCCTATGCCAACATGCCAACATTAGATCTAGAACTTGTTTTGCACCACTTGCCATTATTTCCAAACATCAAGCCAGTAAAATAGAAGCTACGCAAAATGCATCCTCAGGTCATTCTATTAGTCAAGGTTGAGTTGAAGAAACTTCTAGATGTCGGGTTCATACGGTCTATTGATTATGCTGAATGGATATCTAACCTTGTGCCAGTAACAAAGCCAAATGGGATGATCCATGTCTGCACAAATTTTTGAGACTTAAACAAAGCATGTCCAAAAGATGACTTTCCACTGCCAAATATAGATATCATAGTCGACCTCACGGAAAGATACAAGATGTTGTCCCTCATGGACGGTTTCTCAAGCTACAATCAAATTTGTATTGCCCCGGAAGATCAACATAAAACAACATTCACTTGTCCTTGGGGTACATATTGCTGGAATGTCATGCCTTTTGGGCTCAAGAATGTAGGTGCCACGTATCAGAGGGCTATGACCACAATATTTCATGACATGATGCATAAAATAATGGAAGACTACGTGGATGACCTTTTGGCTAAATCAGTAACAAGAAAAGACCATATAAAAGTGCTAGACACAATTTTTAAGAGACTAGAAGAATATAAGGTTCAACTGAATCCTAAGAAATGCGTCTTTGGTGTAACATCTAGAAATTTTTTGGGATACATAGTTTCTCGAAGAGGAATTGAGGTTGATCCAGCCAAAGTCAAAGCCATCATGGACATGCCTCCTCCTAGAGGAATAAATGAACTCAGGACATTACAAGGTAGGGTACAATCTATTCGGTGCTTCATAGCACAATTGGTTGACAAGTGTCAACCATTCCACTATCTTCTGCACAAGGGAATCCATTTCGTGTGGACAGATAAATTCCAAGAGGCCTTTCAACTAATCAAAGACTACCTACTATCACTGGTAGTCCTTATGCCTCCCATTCAAGGAAAACCTCTAATTTTATACATCTCTGCCACTACATCAATACTGGGGGCATTACTGGCATAGAATGATCATGATGAGAAAGAAAGGGCCATATATTATATCAGTCAGACACTGGTCAAGTATGAGCTGAATTACACATCAATTGAATGTGCTTGTCTGTCCTTGCATCTTAGAAGCTAAGACATAATATTTCAAGCCATGAGAAATAGTTGGTAGCAAAGATTGACCCCCTCAAATATCTATTGAGTCATGCAACATTGACAGGACGTCTGAAAAAATAGGTCATGATTCTAAGCGAATATGACATCTAGTATGTAGAGCGAAAGGCAATCAAAGGGCAAGTGATAGCTAACCAACTAGCAGATGCACCCATACAAAGTGATCACCCCTTAGTGGAAGATTTCCCAAATGAGTCCATATTCCATACGGAACCTAAGTCACCTTGGAGACTCTACTTTGATGCATTGCATACTAATCATGGCTTGGGGGTAGGAATACTATTTATCACCCCTCAAGGAGGTTCTATTCCTAAATCTTTCTGCATAGCTTTCCCATGTACAAATAATGTGGAAAAATATGATGCACTGGTCACAGGACTTAGAATGGAAATAAAATGGAAAATCATAGCACTACATGTCTTTGGGGATTCTCAGTTAGTCATCAACCAAGTTAACGATGAAAATGACACTAAGGATGAGAAGCTAATGCCCTACAAATGAATGGCTGACAAATTTTAGACATACTTTCACATGGTGATTTTTGAGCAAGTTCTGAGAACACAAAACAAGGTGGAAAATGTCATGGCTATGATTGGCTCTCTCCTTGACATTCCAAGCAATATGCCTCAGTTGGAGTTCTTGGTATAACAACTGTTGGTCCCTACCTATGATATTTTTGAATCGAAGATGGTCTGTGAGCTTGTTGGTCTTGATTCTCCTTGGTACCAAGATATTAATGACTACCTCAAGTCCCAAACCCTTCCCCCTAATCTTTCCAATAACCATAGAAAGTCCTTTATCCGAAAGGCCACAAGATATGCCATCGTCAGTGACACCCTTTACCACCATAGCTTTTATGATACCCTCCTTAGATGTCTCGACATCAATGAAGCATGCATAACCTTACGAGAAGTACATGAGGGTATATGCGGATCTCATTTGAGTGGTCCCACCCTAGCTAAGAAGATAACAAGACTTGGGTACTATTGGCCGACCATTGAGAAAGATGCACTAGAATATGTCAAGACTTGTCACCAATGTTAGATTCACAGTGATTTGATTCATGCTCTAGTGTAAGAACTTTGACTAATCACTTCTCCTTGGCCCTTCGCACAATGGAGACTTGACCTCATGGGAAAGATCCATCCTACCTTGTCCAATGGCCATAAATTTATCATCACCGCCACTGAGTTATTTATGAAGTGGATTGAAGCCATCCCCCTGATGTACTTAACTAACAAACAAATCTCCAAATTCATTCTTAACTAAATCATTTTCTGGTATGGTCTTCCGTAATCCATCATCACTGACAATGGACATCCATTCAAAAACCAATATGTTCATGAGTTATATGAGTGATTTCATATCCAACTTCATTTTTCCACTTTTGTATTACCCGCAAGGAAACGGTCAAGCCAAGGCGTCTAATAAAACCATCGTTAAAATCCTAAAAAAGACCGTCAATGATGTTGTCCATGACTGGCATATCCTACTTAACCTTGCTCTATGGGCCTACCACACTAGCATTCGTACGCCTACGAGAGCCACTCCATTCGCCCTAGTCTTTGGAGATGAGGCCATCTTTCCCATTGAGGTTGAAATTCCTTCCTTATGAGTCTCCTTGAAGGGTCTAATTGATGATGAGGAGTATAGACAGTTGCGCCTACTTCAGCTAGAGATGTTAGAAGAAAGATGACATAATTCCTTGAACCACCTACGAGCATATCAGAACCGTCTTTGTCATAGCTACAACAAGAGATTCATGGTCAGGAAGTTTGACATTGGTGACAGTCCTCATGCAAAATCCTAAGAAACAGGCCGACCGAGAGAACCCTGGCAAGTTCGAACCAAATTGGTTGGGTCCTTATGTCATTATATCCTCTTTTGGTTCTGGAGCATATCAGCTGGCGACTCCAAATAGTGAACAACTGACAGAGCCTATTAATAGTCTACATCTTAGAAGTTCTATGCTAGCATCAGAAAGTCGAGTCAAAAATCTTAAAATACAAAAAAATTGAAAAATATAAAAAATCGTCACTTTGATGAAAACATGACAAACAGGCGAAGGTAACACCAAAAAATTGAAAAAATGAAAAAAATAGTAAAGACAAACAATTCGTTCAACAGTGAAAACCTAGAAAACAGGCACTTTGGATAAGTACCATGGTGAAAACTTGGCAAATAGGTGCCATGCGTAGTCGATCATTGCTCTACCATCTACTATCACTTTATCTATCTTGGCCTATTATGAAATGAATTTTCTAGCACCGCTATGACATTTTCCATGACATTAGACCCTTTCTCTCATGGTTTACAAATGGTTGAGATCAAGCTCTACATACTGACCATCTGACATCCCATGCATATCTTGGACCTGACTAGGGGAAAAATTTTATCATGTGACCACAGTGGGTATCACACATGGCTTTGAAAACATCAGAAAATGTCCTAAAAAAAGACCTAAAACATCAAAAAATGTCTTGAAAAAAGACAAAAACATCGTAAAATGTTTTGAAGAAAGACCTAAAACATTAAAAAAATCCTGAAAAAAGACAAAAGCATAAAAAAGGTCCTAGAAAAAAGACAAAAACATCGTAAAACATCATAAAACATCCTGAAGAAAGACCAAAAAATTGAAAAACATCTTGAGAAAACCCCAACAAATGTCAAACTTTCTTGAGAATGAAAAACAAGGTCATTTCCCATCAAATGTCTGTCATGTCAATTAATCAGTCTTTTTCATTTGTCTGAACTACGTTGTCTCTCCACATTTGCTACATAGGCAAAACTCATATGTGAGTCCTTGAAGCATTAGGTCATTCCTTTTATGTTTGTCAAAACAAAATCATGAATCAATATTTGGTCATCAAGACAAAGTCATTGGTTGTGTCGAACTATGAGGTCTCTAAGTGCATGACGTAGGCAAGACCATTTGTCAATGAGCCCCTAAGGCCGCACTAGGTTAGTCCATTAGGGTTCATGGCACTACATTGGCACACATGTCAAAATGTCTTCAAGTCAAAGCAAATCATGTTTAAACAGAAAAACACCTAAAATGAATTACAACAATCATTTATTCAACATGACAATCTCATCAACACGTCAATCATATCAGCATGACAATATCGACATATAGTCAACACAAGTCAAACTCATTCAAACTTTAGTGAAAATCAGTCAAAACATGTCAAATTGTCACAACTGGTCAAATTGTCAACTCTTGGTTATCTTTCAGATGAGTCCTTCTGAAGAATAGCCTCTATCATTTATGCCTTAGGATGTGTCCTTCCTAGGCATTGTCACTGTCATCTGACATTTTGAGGGATCCTCTTGACATTTAAGGATGACTCCTCTCGACATCAATATCTTTTAGATGCGTCCTTCTAAAGAATAGCTCTATCATTTATGCCTTAGGATGTGTCCTTCCTAGGCATCTTCACCATCATACGACATTTTGAGGGATCCTTTTGACATTTAAGGATCGATCCTCCTGACATCGACATTATTTAAGATGTGTCCTTCCTGAATTTGACAAATCTTTGACATTTTGTCATCTCGACATCGTCAAACCTAACATCTTGACATTAAAACACTTGGCATACAGAAACACTTGGCAAACACTTGGTAAATATTGTCTTGGCATTTTGATCTTTGATTTTTCATCATGCTACTAGTTTCTCGATGATGTCCTAACAATAGGATTTAGAGAAGCAGTGATGTATCGTGATGATTGTCTTGTCTTGTCTTTTTGGGCTGTCATATTACTAGTTTTTTGACGATGTCCTGACAACATGATTTAGAAAAGTAGTGACATATCATGATGATTGATTTGTCTTTTTCAGGAAGCCATGTTGCTAGTTCCTCAAGGATGTCCTGACAATTGGATTTATAGAAGCAATGATGTTTCATGACTTGTCATTTTTTGTGGTTGGTTATGACAAAGAGATTGGGGCAACTATGCCCTTAGTATGAGTCATGACCATCCTTTTTTATGACTAATTTTCTTATGTGATTGTATGAACTTGGACACCTTGATCTATGTCAAATCATGGTGTATGTTGGCCATTACAATAATCTTCCCAATGATGATTAAGAGCAATAAATATTAAAGTCCTATGGTAATGTTTTGAAGGATTTGGTCTAGGAACTAACATGCATCTCCTCCTTTCTTGTCATCTTCTCTTGTCCATCTCATGATGATATCCTATGACATACAAAAACATAAGTGCATACATAATCATATAGGAATTACATTAGGTCCATGCATACATCATCCATATCAGTAAATCTTATACATTACATCACATATCTTATCATTCATATATGGTCATGCATTAACATAATCATAAACATGACATCCATTCAAATAAATACATTATGCATATCATCATCATCCATGGCATAACAATAGCATGAGATATAAATAAACATTGCATTATCATAGCATCACATCATAAGTAACCATCATAGGACACACATGACAAGACATATAAATAATACCATCATTCATCATAATTGCATAATTCACATAGGCATTGCATAAACATACATCATAAATGCATAAATAAAATCACATCACATATAGGCCACATCAAAACTACATCATGTATATCATATCAAAAATCAATGTCACAAGATAGAGTCATGAGATATCCAAAAAATAAGAGCTCATAGGCTCAATGGTCCAATACAAATGTCATAACATATGTGTCTGAAATGTCCCAAAGCATGACAAACAAAGGGTATGGCTATGATGCACACTCCTCATCTTGTCAAAGAGAGGACCTGGGAGACTGATGCTCAGTCAGAGGAATGAATGCCATCATGGTAACTGTCACCTATGCTTGTGATGCATAAGGATCTACCATTGTGGTTTGTACCTATGACATTGAAGGCTACACCAATGTTGAGACTAACGAGTCTACTATAGGAGGATAGCTATGAAATGATCCGTGCTCTGAAGACATGCCTATGAGAGTGCCCTAACTTATGACTCAAGACATGCCTATGAGAGTGGCTAGATCTATGTCCTGAGGACTACCTTGTAGATGTGGAACCCCCTGCACTGCTTTGGCTATTGCTGCTATGATTGCGGCTACTCCTTGACCCTGTCCCTGTCTGACTAGTTGACCTGGACAATCCAGGATCTCTCTGATCTGTAGACACAATGTGCTCATACAACATCCTATACTGTCCTCTACTCTCGCTCACTCTAGCTAGCTCCTGCACAACATCTCCAATTGGCCCTAAGCATAACTGTGCAAACTGGTTGCACCAGCTCTCTATCTCCCTTCGCCAGATCTCTGCTTGATCCCTCTCCACTCGTGTCACCTCGAGCTCTGCTCGTAGGGCACTGACCTCTATCATGGCCACGTCTAACCTCCTCTACATGTCTGCCAATCTCTGATCTATGGTGGCATCCCATGGCAATAGTGGCACACTGGCTATGTCTAGATCCCCATCGATCATCTGCTCTCAGAGTTGTCTCTTTGCCTCATCCATCTCCTCTCTGATATCTATGTCCTCATCACCAGTGTCCTCCTCACCCCTAGAAACCTCCTCCTCACCTCCAACAACTCCCTTCTCTCCTATGATATCAAGGGCCTCCTCCTGATGTCTTGGTCCCTCCTCCTCCTGTCTCCCCTCCTATCTCAACCCCTCATTTCTATCATCCTCTGTCACCTCAGGGATGGCATATAGTGGCACTCTCTTGACGTGCTATATGACTCTCTGTGACTGTCTCCCTCAGTCTACCCCTCTCCTCCTCCTCCCACCACCTCTCCTATCACCTCTGTCATCTCCTTTGTCATCTCCGCCATCTCTCTCGCCACCTCTACCACCATCTCCCTGGCCTCCATCTCTTCCTCTCCCCCTACCTCTCTATCCTCCTCATCGAACCCTTAGTATAACAGATCTCTGATCTACAGGTGTTGGTGCATCAGGATCGATCAATGGAATTGGTCTATGGGACTGCCACCAGAAGTCAAATTTATAGTTGTCCTAGGATCTGTGATACCTCCCCTCCAACCTTACTACTGTGCCACTAGGCTGTCTATCTATTGCTCTTCGAAGGGAACTAATATGGTTGGACCCCACCTAGGCTCATGTGATGACCGTGCATACTCTATTGTCCCTATCGACACACCCTGCTGCTCCCCAAACTATCGAAGTACACGCTGTGGTAGATACATCTCTATGATAAGTTGGATTTGCATTGTTTGACCAATTAGATATTGAAACTGTTTGTAGAAGGGCAGGTGGTCTCCCTCATCGTCCCATGGTGCACAACCCTTGTAAGACCTCCACACGACTGATGTCACCAGATCAATCCTATGCCTCCAATAGCCTATCTCTCCCACTCTCATCTACTAAAGAACTCCTGTGTATAAATAAACATATGGCATATTTGCTACCAACTGTGTCCTTTGGATCAATGGATGAAAGATGGTGATATGCTCCCATGCCCAGATCATCAACAGAGTCATACCACAGCTGATGTTGCTTGCTCCTTTGTAGATCACCTCCTGTAACTGGTGATACAACATCCCTAACAGACATGGCCCCTAGGAAAAAACAACTCTGTCCTGCCGCATCTGAACGAGTACATCCCCCCATCCGATAGGAAATCCATGCCCCCAACGATCTAGAATGAGGACCCCAACAATCAATGTACACAACATGGCATCCCATCGTGGGTCATACTCTACAAGGTACTCCCATTAGATCTTGTAGACAGTCACACCAAGGCCTGCGGTGTCATCAACCTCATATACCTCTAGCATGGCCTCTACTCCCTACTGTAGATCATGTACAACTCGCTCTCCCCTGATAGGAATGTGCAAAATTTGGTATACATCCTCCAGGGTAATTGTCATCTCCCCTATCGGCAAATGGAACAAACAAGTCTCTAAATGCCATCGCTCGACCAATGCTGTCAGTAATCCTCTATTAGCCCAGACAATGGGCATATAGGTGACATAGTATAAACCCAATTACATCAGTCGCCTAACCTCTCGATCTACCAGTTGGTCTCGAAATCTATATGTCGATGGCCTGCCCTCATGCATATAGATGGGCTCTACCTATCTCTACACATGGAAAAAAATGAGTCAACACCTTATAGACAATCATCATTATCATTTGTGTAACTCAAAAATCATTCAAAATTTGAAACCCATCAAAGTTAGCCTTAGTCAAAGTCAAAGTCAAATGTGTCATGTTGACTTCAAATGCATCGTGAAATGGAATTTGCATCACTCTATACTTCAATTGTTTCACTATCCATCGATTGTGTCATTCTATCCTATGATTGTATTGTAATAGAGCACTTGTGTCACAATTTCTTGCATATGCGTCATTGCATTCAAATGCGACGTCTGACATATCGAATGCGTTGCAATTTTTCAAATGCGACATTTCACCTCATTTGCGGCGTGATTTTGTGAATGCATCACACTTTATTGTAAATGCGTTGCAATTCCTTGTCCTAGCCTAGTGACCCTTTACACTTGCGTCGCGACGCATCAAATGCATCGAACGTGAAGGAAAATGCGGCTTATGCGCATGCATATGCGTCATAGCACATTTGTTGTTGACCCTAAAACCCTAATTTTTGCCTGAAAAATGATAAAATGACAAAGTGGGTTAGGGGTACATACCGCTCGCTTTGAACCCTCTAGCCGCTTGTAGGTCCACACAATCTTTGTGTGATGCTCGGTCACTGGAATCACCATATTTGCTACAGTCCTTTTTGCTCGCCGCTCTCGAAATTGCTAACGTGAATAGTGAAAATGAATTGACTTTTACCCCATTGTCAACCTATTTATAAAGTCAAAATGTCATCTGTCAACTCTTTTATTACTAAAGGCCCTTTTGACCAACTTTCACCACTCTTTGGGTTACTCTAAAGATGTCAGAATCCGAAACCGTTTGTGTCATTATCTTTTCCGTCACAAAATTGACTTATCGAGACACTTTTAAAATTTTTATGACAAAGAGGGGCAAAATGTAGACACTTAAAAATGACATAGGCCGGCAAGCTCTATTTTACCACTTTTGTCCTAGCATAATTATGACATTTAATTATGTCCTTGGTCCACTTTCCACTATTAATTAAATAATTCGTTATTATTTAATTAATTCATGTCTCTTGTATTCTTCATGATTATTAAATAAATAAATTTTATTTATTTATTCAATACGTCACTAAGGGTCTATTATCTTCTTACAAGTAAATAAATTTCTTAATTTATTTAATTACCTTTATTCATTTGCCTTCTTGATTATTAAATAAATGAATTTTATTTATTTATTTAATATGTCACTAATTCTCATAATTAAATGAATTTATTAATTTATTAAATTATCGGTCATAATCCTCTAAATTAAATAATTATGTTTAATTATTTAATTGCCTAATTTAACATTTCCCTCATTTTAAATAAATAAATTATTTAAAATGATCTCACATTATTAACTGTCACTTCCTTTTAGTAAATATTCTGAAAATCTATAAATCCATATTTTGAATTAATTTAATTCAAAAAGATAATCTTCTTCCAAAAATCAAGTAATTGAGAAAATTCTCGATTTTCCAAATTTGCTTTTAGTTCAACCTTTATCCTCTTGATTTTTCGAATCTTACAAATCAAGCATTCTTTATCTTCTTGATTTTTGAAAATCTTCATCTTTTTGGTTAATTATCACATTTATTCTCGACTGCTAATTTGATTTTCTCAAATGGCATCTTAACCACTCATTTAATAATTTTTCCCTAACCCTAATTAGGGGTTGTCATGTGCAATCTTGACCTCTGATTTTAGGCTTCTGTCAACTTTCAATCTCGTTCGTCCGTCCAAAATTGCATTTTCTATAAAATGCCAATTTTTCTCACATTTTGGGCTTACAATGTACTACGCATATACTTGCATTTTCTTAGTAATTTATGATTTTGGCATACTTAATTCTACTCTTAGGCATTATAGTCATTTTGTCATAGGCATAGGCATCTACATTTTATTTTTCATTCAAATCCTTCAAACCTTGCATAGGGCATAGTCATAGGCATTTGCTCACACACATGAATATGAGGGCAACAATCATGCATTCATTGCAAGCTAGAAGGTGTTATGGAGATGAATCATGGAAGCTTCAAGGAATAATTGGTATAATCTTTCTTGTGTTTTCTTTCATTGTACTCAATAGTTCTTTGGGTTTTATTTTATATGCTTTAATCTGCTAACTTGGAAAAAATACCCATTGATACAGTGACCACTTTTGACAAAAAATGTTGCTATTGCTCTAAAACTACCACTTTTTCTTTATTTTCTAGTGAAAGGTAGAATATGATCTTAAAACTAGTTAAATCTTGTGAGAAATGAAAAACAGTTAGACTCTCAAAGTACGTCATAAATCACATTGGTCCATATCCATTTACGAAATAAAACACTCTAACCTACTTTTAGAATTCAAAATCAAAACAAACAACTTATATTATTTCTTCACTCAAAACTTCTAAGATATCAACATTTTCTTGAACCTCAAGGCTAGTTCAAGTAGATTTCTCACAACATATCCTCTAGAAAAACAAATTGAAATATTGATCCAAATCTTTCAACATTTTGAGTTCCAAAACTAGTGTCATTCCCAAAACATCACTCAAACTTTAGAGTCTTGAGTATCACAAAAACCATATCAAAACACCACTCATTTTATGACCATTTTTCATCCTACTACCCCAATTCAATAACCAAACCTTATGACACCTATCATACATCCAAGTCTCATGCAAATTGAGGGTGAACAAACAAATATTATCAATAGTTTGAGGAGTTTCATATTCGAGACAAAGGAAATACCAACATAGTGGAGAACCGAAACAAATATCCTAGACAAACAAGAATGAAGAGTGGATATTGCAGTTGGAAGGCCCGTATTACCACCTCTTGTGTGGAAATAGATACCATCCTTAAAACAAAAAATCCCAAAACATTGAAAAACAAAAGATTCCAAAAACAAAGAATTCATTTATTTCCATAAGTTAGAAATCGCCAACTTTCATAAAGTATTGGCACTTTTTTATGACAATTATGCAATCACAACATATAAAAACATGGAGGCCAAAAAATTAGCTCTAGTATGCCCCCAAAAAACACCACAAATGATGGAAGTGACCCATGGGGTTATAGATCAAGTGACCTTATAACTCCTCGAAAGGAACCAACATTCAATGCAACATGAAATGAACCACCAAGTGAGGAGGAAGTAATCCGCAAAAAACAAGAAATGATGGATAAGTTAAACCAAAACCCAAAGAATTTGGTCATAGAAGAAGTGGATAGTGAGGAAGAATTCTTTCAACACTCCAACAATCCCAAGGTACTTAAACTAATGGAAAAACTGCCAAGAAAGGATCCAAATACTTCATTAAATTAGCACAAATTGGTGTTAAGCTACCTATAACTTTAGTGTGGAAGGTCTTAAGGATCGTAACCTCATTCCCTTAGGGGATAAATCATTCTTATAAAATATACCCAAATAAGTGGAGATTCCAAACATGCCACCAATCTTCTCACAAACCAATGGTCAACCTAAACAACAACCAATGGACAACCCTTTTTTTAGGAAACCGTCCCAATTCAAACAAGTAGTAGTGGCCCAACAATATCAAGGAGGTCCACCTCAATAAATGTCACAAGGTAACAACCCACAACAAGGATAATACATGCCACTAAATGCATCATACATTGATCCTTCAAACAACATACAGATCCAACAAGGTGTACCACCAACACACTATTAGGGTAACCTTCAATACAATTCATCCCATCAACAAAGTGTACTACCAATGCATTATTAGGGTAACCTTCAAAAAAATTCATCCCATCAACAAGGTGTACCACCAATGCACTATCAGGGTAACCTTCAAAATAATTCATCCCATCAACAACGTGTACTACCAATGCACTATCAAGGTAACCTTCAAGACAATTCATCCCAACAACAATGTGTACCACCAATGTATTATCATGGTACCCTTCAAACCAATTCATGCCAACAAGGTGTCCACCAATGCACTACCAGGGTAACCTTCAAAATAATTCATCCCAAAAATAAGGTGTACCACCAACACACTATAAAGGTACTCTTTAGCAAAATCAATCACTTCAAGGTGTACCACCAACACACTATCAAGGTACCCCTTTTCAACAAAATCAACAAGGACTTAATCCTCCTTCCCCACAACATGGACTTAACCCTCCTTCCATACAACAAGGACTTAACCCTTCTTACATTTAACAAGGACTTAATCCTCCTTCCCCACAACAAGAACTTAACCCTCCTTATATTCAACAAGGACTTAATCCTCCTTACATTCAACAAGGACTTAATCCTTCTTTCGTACAACAAGGACTTAATGCTCCTTCTAGGGATAACTTTAAGAAACACCCCCCCCTCGGCGAAGGTGTAAAATCCTGGCGAATCTTTCCTTTTATTTGAAAAAAATATTAATTTTCTTAGCGAATCTATGCACATTATTAAAAAATTTTGTAAAATCTTGGCGAATATTAATGAATAATTGGTAAAAATAATAATCATAGTGGAAATGCCTAGTGAATAATCGCTGAAAATATTAATTACAATGGTGAATCTCCCCTTTAAAATTTTTCATAATTGGTCGGCGCAGTTCCCCCATATTTTTTATTTATTTTTTAATATTGAAGTAAGGGCCCGAGGGCGGCAGCCACTAGTGGGGTCAATGGGGCAGAGCCCCCTTGTGGGGGTCGAGGGGCCAACGCCCCCTCGTGGGGTCCGGGGTCTAGGGAAAATGCATTGGAGCACACACGGATTAAGTATTTTTTAAAAATATCACTTTAAAATTAAGACTAAATGAAAAGTGAAATTTTTACCATTGATTAGCTTTTTAATCAAACAACTACAGATTGATTTTGCGCCCTAATATGCATGTTCCTTTTAAAAGGCTTGTTGAGGCCCGAAATTTGTTTTGGTCTAATTTTTCGCCCTAATACGCACGTCCCTTTTAAAAGGCTTGTTGAGGCCCAAAATTTGTTTTGGTCCACACGATTAAACCTAATCGTGTGGACCAAAATAAATTTTGGGCCTCAACAAGCCTTTTAAAAGGCACATGTGTATTAGGGCACAGAATCAACCTGCAACCATTTGATTAAAATGATAATCAATGATTTGATGGCAATAAATTAAAACCCTATTCAAGGCTAAAATGTCCCTAAAATTAAATGGTAATTTATTATTGTGGTGATAGTGCCCCGAAATTAATGGTAGTAATATAATATTACTAGAAAATTTAATTAATATTTTTAATTATAGTATAAACTACTAGAAAATTGGTTTCGATGACGCATCATTTACATAGGTGAATTAATTAAGACAAAATTATTTTTTTGTAAAAACTTGGAGATTCAACATCATTTTTAGCTTGTACTATTTGCCATTTCTGGAGGTCTTGATTTTAATTATTCGCCAATTGGCAAAGATTCGACACTAAATTTTTCACTGCCTCCTTCCACCCCACATGGTTACCAAGGTCTTATACCTCCACAATACCCAACCTATGACCAAAAGAACATTATGGGACAACAAGCCTACTACACACAAGGTCCACAAAAAAATGTACCAAACACAAAGTTCGACATGCAACTACAAGCTCTAAATCAAAAGATACTGGACATACAAATTGGAAAACCAAAGAATACCTAAACTCTACAAGATATATTTCCATTTCCTTTTGATCAATCTATTACCATGCTCGATATATTTCCTTTTGATTGATCGATATATTTCCATTTCCTTTTGGGCAATCCAATAGAACATGTGTGACTTATTAGTAGCTTGCATGGAAGTGTAAAACAATGATTCTTACCTAATGATACTTCTCCCACATAGTCTTATTGGTCACACTATGGAATGGTTCTCCCATCTACCACCAAGCATTAGGATTTTTTATGAGTTGACTAACAAGTTTTTGAATCACTTCTTGTTCAACATAGAACATGATGTCACCATCATTGACCTCTACAAGATTAAACAAATCCAAGGAGAATCCTTTACATCCTACTTACAAATATGGAGACATAAAGCTAGTAGATGAAAGTGGCCTATTCTCAACAAAGAACTGGTGGATATCTTTTTTTTCAATGTACAAGCAAAAATCAATTAACGACTCACCATGTTGTGTCTCACTAACTTCAAAGAGACTATTGAAAAGGGACTACACATTTAAAGAGCTCTCATCACAAGGGGAGTCATTAAACTGAACAATTCAAAAGACAACCCTTCTAGTTCAAATGAAAAACCCAAGATTTGGGCCAAGAAAAAAAATGTTACCAACCATGGAGTAGTTGATGCTAGAGTTGTATGGAATGTACAAAATCCCAACGTACTACAAAACAAACCCCAAGTTGCACAAATGAGTTACACTCCTAATAATGTACATAACAATCAACTTAGCTATCCCCAAAATAATCAAACGGATAACCAACAAACAAATCAAGGAGGAAAACAAGGACAATATAACCAACCAAGGAGGAAATTTACTCAATTAGGAGAAATACTTGAGACAATCATGCACAAATTAGTTCAAGAAAACCTCATCAAAGTCAATGAGCACCAAAACTATGAAGAGCCAAGTTTTAAAACACCATGGTACAATGAAAAATACTTATGTGAGTTCCAAAAGATCAAGGGGCATACAATGAATAACTACATAAGACTTAAACATATAGTGCAAGACTTAATAAGCAAGGGAGAATTTTATATCAAACACCATCCTGTAAATAAAGACCTCCAAATCTACACAAATCCAATTCTTAAGCATGCTAATACAAATGAAAAATAGAAGGAACAAGACTATCACAACACCAACTACACCTATGGTGACACCATCCTAGGTACACTCTCCCAAGCAAATGACACTAGGGTCAATGTATTAACTATACAAGGCAGGGACCCCAAATATAACGTAACTACCCATCTAGGGAAAGTCACAATACAAGGAGCCCCACCTAAACCCACAACTAAGTCATCCAATGATTATAGTATTGTGGAACAACTAAAGAAGACTCCTGCTTTGATCTCCATCCTAGAGCTATTGAGACTATAACTTGCACATAAGGAAATACTAGAGAAAGATTTAGAAGCATCAGTCCCTAATGAACTTAATCTTGATCAGTTTTAAGCCATGGTTGGAAAAATCATGTCCAATCATCATTTAGTCTTTTCTAAGAAAGACCTTTCGCAAAAGTCATTCCACAACCAATCCCTCTATGTAGAGGTTGGTGTCCACAAACATATGGTCAAAAGAGTATTGATAGATAATGGTACATGTCTAAACATTTATACCTTGAAATTTGTTAAAAAGTTGGGGTATTCTAATGATGTAATTGATAATCGAAAAAGCATCACTCTAAGGGCTTATGATGACCTAGAAAGAAATTCAGAAGGGACAATTAGGATACCTACATAGATAGGATCAAAAACAATAGGAAGAAAATGTTAGGTACTGAACCTTGAGCTACCATATAACCTTCTTCTAGGATTCCCATGGATTCATGCACTACAAGTAGTTCCTTCAACATTTCAACAGTGTCTAAAATTTCCTCATGAAGGAAAGGAGGTTACATTAAACGATGATCCTGAACCCTTCCACTATTGTGCAAAATTGGAGGATAAGTATAACAAAATCTAGTGAATAACTAGTAATGATATATCATTCCAATCCTTCTCATATGTTGACCCATCAACATTACCATCAACCTCAGCTAAAACCTCATCAAGTGAGAAACCAAAATTTGATTCCAAGATTCAAGTACTTGACAAAGGTAACAATAACTATCATTTCAATCAAGCCTTTTGCATTGGAATTCTTCCCCCAACACCAAAGGTTTATGGAGGGCCTAAGGAGATCAAACATATTCAAGCAATAAAAATGGTATCCAAACCCATGATCTTTACCAAGTGGGGAGATATGAAGGGTGAGGAAATATTCAAAGAGGACGTTTCGTCAATGATCTACAAAGAAGACCAAGAAGAACCAGAACAACTACAACCCCTTCTAATTGATCCTGGTAGTAAAGGGTATCAGCTAGCTAAAAGATGGGATACACTGGAAAAGGTGGCCTTGGGCTACACAAACAAGGCAAATGGGAACCTATTATAGTGGAACAAAGAAAGAAGAACATGGGACTAGGCTATGGTTCAATAGATGTGGTTACTCCAAACACTCGATGTACCTCTTTTAAGAAAGGAGATACTTCTACTGAGATTAAGACATCAGATATCTACCATCTTATAGACAATGATTTACCCATTGAGGACTTATTTGAAAGCTTTAGCATGAGCATATTCCCTACCTGACCTAGCAAACCTACATTCAAAGACTATACTTATGAAATAGACTCTAACGAGTATGAATGGGATTCTTTTTCCTCTGCCACCTCTAGCGATGATGACCTAGATACCCAATGGGAGAATGATGCTATAGATCCACATTGAATATTTCAACAACTCTCGTAAGATTTACAGATAACGATGATAGCCTACCCCTCTACTACCCACAGTTAGTAGATTGGGACCAACAACACCATACACCTGTTTTGGATCAATTCCAAAACAATGAAGCTATTGCATATTTTATGGGACTTCGAATCGATATACCACTAGGAGATCATAAAGTAGGGTTTGTCATGGAACTTAAATAAGAAACATATTTTGGAGGGAAGAATGTGTCCTCTAGTTGCAAAATTGAAAAATACATTGTAAAGATCAAAATGAAATCCCCTAAGGAAAACCACAATGTGGCTCTACTGGATCCTAAAAAGAGAAAAATAAAGGAAAAATCTAAGGGTGAAAACCTCTCCAAGGCACCCGAAGATGGAGGATTCAATCTCCCTATTTTTGAATATCAAGAGAAGTCGACACTCCTAGTTGAGGAAGTTGAACCTATTAATATTGGCACAACAAAAGCATCCAAAATCACATACCATGCAATGTCACTTGATCCTGAAGAGAAAGTGAACTTCTCAACATTCATCAATGAAAGAAAGATAAAATTTGCATGGAAGTATGCAAACATGCCAAGGCTAGATCCAACATTGGTCATACACCACCTAGCTGTATTTTTTGGAGCTAAACCCATCAAGCAGAAGCTACGAAAGATGAATCCCAAGATAACACTTTTGGTAAAGGTAGAACTAAAGAAACTACTGGATGTAGGCTTCATCAGATCAATTGATTATTCAGAATGGATATCAAACCTAGTTCTAGTATCAAAGCCCACTAGGGGCATAAGAATCTGCACAAATTTCTGAGATCTAAAGAAGGCTTTTCCAAAAGATGACTTCCCCCTTCCAAGCATTGATATGATTGTAGATCTAATAGCAGGGCATGAAATGTTGTCACTAATGGATGAATTCTCTAGATATAATTAGGTAAAGATATCTCTCAATGATCAACATAAAACAACCTTCACATGTGTATGGGGAACCTTCTGTTGGAATGTCATGCCATTCAGTTTAAAGAATGTAGGAGCGACCTATCAACAAGCAATGACTACAATATTTCATGATATGCTGCAAATAATTATGGATGATTATGTGGATGACATACTAGTGAAGTCCATCAAAAGAGAAGACCATTTTACCAACCTTGAAAAAGTGTTTGATAGGCTCAAACAATCTAACTTGAGGCTCAATCCAAAAAATTGTGTATTTAGAGTAACATCTAGAAAATTGCTAGGGCACATAGCATCAAGGAGAGGTATCGAAGTAGTTCCTGCAAAGGTAAAAGACATATTAGAAATTCATCCTCTAAAGACATTGAAGCAACTGAGAATTCTACAAGGTAAACTACATTCTATTAGGTGACTCATCACGTAGTTGGCAGACAAGTGTCACCCATTCACCCATCTACTTCACAAAGACATCACATTCAACTGGGATGGTAGATGTGATCAAGCATTTGAGCAAGTCAAGGAATATCTACTCACTCCTCCAATACTAATGTTTCTACAATACAAGCAACATCAAGAGCTTTCTTAACACAACTAGATGATAATAACAAGGAAAGAGTGGTCTACTACATCAGTCGAACATTGGTGGGATACGAATTGAACTATTCACCCATAGAAAGTGTGTCTCTTTGTAGTCTTTACGACATAGAAGTTGAGACACTATATATTGAACATACAAGTAAAGATGGTCTCAAAAGTAGATGCACCAATGGAAGATCACCAACCTCTCATAATAGACTTCCCAGATGAAAACATACTACTAATAGAATAGACAAGCCATTGGACCTTGTACTTTGACAGGTCCCACACTCAACACGGCTCAGGAGTAGGTATCTTATTTCTCACACCATAGGGAGATAGTATACCTAAGGCTTACATAATTGTTTTCCCATGCACAAATAACATCTCAAATTATGAAGCACTAATAATAGGACTCAAAATGGCAATCAAATGAAGGATAAAATAACTATAGGTTTATGGAGATTCTCAACCGGTAATCAAGAAAGTAAATGATGAGTATCAAACAAAGGATGACAAGTTGATGCTATATAAAAGGATGATGGAAAGTTTCAAACACTATTTTATCACCATCACCTTTGAACAGATTCCTTAGATCAATAACAGAGTAGTCGACACAATGGAAATGATAGGATCACTTCTAAATATTCCACAAAATATTTTTAAGTATGAATTCCTTGTAGAGCAATTGCTCATACCGACATTTGATATCCTAGAATCCAAAATAGTGTGTGTTTTTGTTGGTCCTAACTCACCATGGTACCATGATACATTTAACTATATCCAACATGGTATCATACCCCTTGAAACATAGATTTTTGGGACCCTAATGCTACTCTTGCACTTCTAGGGTTTTTCACCTAAAAGGAGAGAGATAGGGCCAAAAATGCTAATGTATCACTCAAATTATGATGTATGAAATGTTGTTTAATGTAAATGGACTTAAACTAAATGCAATTGACTAATCTAAATGACTGAAAATGAATACTAAGCTATGCTTTATGCCTTGTTTGAAAACACGGTGTTGTTTGCAAAATGATTGAAATAATGAATAAAAATGCAATTTTTGACTAAACACAAGGTTGTTTCTCATAATGTTTGTACCAAGAAGGCTGTAGAGGACTAAAGAAAAATTTTGAAAATTGATGAAATTTGAACTTGGGCTGACTGGGACTCATTCGCCACCTTGGGCGAATTAGTCCCAGATCAAGACTTTCTTACACATAATCTATTTTCTGACAATCGGGGGTCTGAAACTGCATCTGACTCAAATATACATCTTAGGGGGGGACTCATTCACCATGCATGGCGAATCAGTCCACCTTCTGATTTCTGCAATCTCAAAACTCAAATCTATATCTTGATACCTGCATACTAAATTCTAATGGAAACCCGATTCCAAATCTTGATTTTTTTTTGTAAAACAACTTAAAAGAGTTGATCTAATGGGGGTTTTCCTTATTCAAACCCCTAGATAGGTAATTAAACCTTGAATAGAGAAAAATATGCATAAACCCTAGTCTTAGATGTGTTAAAGACTAGGAAAGTCTGAATCATGACAAAAACCCTATTCTATTGATCTAGAATAAGAAATGCAAGAATGATTGAAATGATGCAAGATATCAACCCTATAAATCTCACAAAACATGAAAAAGAGGGATAAAGTGACATGCAAATGCTAAACAAACACAATGCAAACCTTAATTTAAAGATTGGGTGAAAATGGAAGATGGAATCAATAGGAAACCAAGTCCTTAGGCATGATTTAGTGGCTAGTTGCACCTCTTCACCCTATATTTCTTCATGATTCACCATAGGAATCCATCATCAACCCTTTGCAATGTTGAATCTTTATCAAAATAGTGAGCTTCAAGACCTGCAAAAACCCTAGTTTGCTGCCCTAAAACTTCAACTTTATTCATAAAACTTGTGATAGAAGACTTGACTCTAAAGATTGTTCTTGAAAAATGAAAAAAAGATTGTGAAAAATGAATAATAATGAGTATTTATAAGCAAAAACACCTTATTTTCCTGTTAATTAGACCTAAGAAGCCAACATTCACTGGAAATAAAAGTTAAATTAATTAAATTCCTGCTCAATTTTGAATTTTCCCTCAAAGGGGACTCATTCACCACCCTTGGTGAATGGGTCCCACCAGAGGGTACTCATTCGCCCAAGGTGGTGAATGGGTCCCACTACTACTGTTTGAAGGTGGGTTGCCAAGGTATGATGTCATTAAATGTTGTTTATTGGGTTTGATGCAATTTATCATGTGAAACGAGCCTCTAGATCAAAATTAATGGGTCTAAGGGGCCTATAAATGTTGTTTTGAAGGGTAAATGATGTAAAGGGACACAAAAGTAGGTCTAATTATGCATTAAATTGTCTCTTTTCTCAAGAGGGTCCAATTTTATATGACACATTTAGCCCCCACTTTAGCACCCATATGACTCTATGTGCATATGTGAGCTAAAGGACTCTAAACGATGCACCTTACTATATAAAAGGATACATATTAAAAAAGATGAGAGAATGAAGCCCCCAGTGTAGTTATCTACACAACCACAACATTAGGAACCACATCCTACAACACTCATTCATTAATTTCATAGAAATACTTTTATCTAACTCTTGGGAATCCAATTCAAGGGTAGATGTATGCCCCCCCTTGATTCCGCTTGCTTTATGGAGGTGGAATCAAGGTAGCAATCTACCCACATCGAAGAAGAAACATCATATCATAGGGAATTTCCAAGTACCATGCCACATAATGATAGATAGATGATGATATTGAGTGCAGAATCATGATTCCAACACATCAATCAACATAAAAAATGGATTACCCTAGCTTCCTTTAAATTAAGTGGAAGAATGGAAATTATAAGTTTGTTGAAAAAGAGGATAACATTAGGTTAATATGTGAAAGTAAAAAGAAATGAAAAGTGAGTAAAAGGAGGAATTTGTCACTTACTATTCATTTTACCCTTGTGTAGCTTGAAAGTGACAAGGAGGAGAAGAATATGCCAAGCAGGCGAGATTACGCACCTTCGCGGCTGGATGATCTTCATGAGTAGGTGGCACGTGGCGAGCTATATCATGAGGCGAGTCAATTCTGCAACTTTTTCCATGTGATTTTGTAATAATTTAATGATTTTTATGCATAAATAGGTCAATTTAGGGTTCTTGGAAAAAAATTTGCAAAGTGTCCCCTTTTTTCGCAAAGTGTCCCATTTGTTTGCAGAGTGTCCCTTTTGTTTGCAAAGTGTCTCATTTCTTCGCGAAGTGTCTCGTTTCTCCATGAAGTGTCCCTGTTTCTTTGCAAAATGTCCTAAAAGGGTTTTAAAGTGTCTAGGGACATTAGGGAAGCACACTAGATCCACTTTAGTGCACTTGCATGAGGAAATTTATGAAAATTGAATATATTAGATGAAATTTAGAGCATTTTGTGATGATTTTGATAAGTCCTCGCTCAATCATGATAGTGGCTAGGGGGAAGATAGTTGACATATTTGAGAGATCATGTGCCAACACTATCAGTGGCAGAGGTAGAGCATTTACAATTAGTGGGTATCTATTGGGAATATCTGATGCACCCATGAGATACCATGATGCCATGCTGATGGCTCTGTGCAAGCGGTGGGATGTAGATACATGTACCTTTCTTCTTCCCACTGGGGAAATGACTATCACACTCGAGGACATACACCACATTCTCTAGGTTCCTATTCAGGGAGTGCGAGTGTATTTTTGGGGGGATCAGTCATTTCAAGAGAAGAGGAGAGACATGCAGTATTTTCTTGGTGGTCCTATGCATGATGAGAGGGTTAGAGTGTAGATTGAGCTTCCCATGATACTATATTCGCAAGCTCTAGTGGTGAGATGGATTATGATGCACACAGTGGCACTGATTCTCAATCCAAATGGATGAGTGGAAACTCAGATGGAGGACTGGTACACTTGATTCAAGGGATGTATGAGCGGGGGATAGTCTATGCTTGGGGTCACTGCATTCTAGCACTCTTGTATTATGATCTTGGTCAGTTTGTATTCTAGGAGATCAAAAGTAATATCCATTGTACACTTCTACAAGTGTGGTGCCTTGACCATATCACATGTACCAGGCTTGTCAGATACCCTTGTACTATAGCAGCAAGCTATCCATGAGCATTCACCTATCCCTTATGACACCTATGGTAGTATGGAGATGTACAATTTTGGAGAGTGAGGTTTGACTAACTAGAGGAGGACGAGATCTTATGGAGACCTTATCTACTCACTTTACAGTGGCCAAATCCCACTAGATAGTTATAGAGGATGCAAATGGATAGGTATCTAGCAGGGAGGCATGAATATGTTGTATGACCATTCTATTACAGGAGATTCATGCGACAGTTTGGATAGGTACAAACACCACCAAGGGCGTCCCCCTTCATTAGACAATCAGTGCAGAGTGCCCAGAGGTGAGGTGATACTGCTTGAATGACTATAGATCATGTTTGTGAGAGCAATTCTGATGATTCCAATCATGACTAGCCACCAACATTCGATGCTAATGATGTTGGGAGCACAAACGAGTACCAGGAGTGGTGGTCATATGTAGGGCGAGCTCCTATATTCCCCATGGATTTTCCTATAGGTGATGTAGGACTAGTACCAGATGAGAGTGATGAGCCAGAGGAGAGAGTAGAGGAGGTATAATATAGGCCAGTAGAGATATTTATATATGTGATTGATGATGAGTACTAGTCTGAGGTTGATCCTAGCTATGAGGAATAGGATGGAGGAGACGAGGAGGAGGAGGAGTATGAGGAGGATGATTAGTATGAGGAGGAGGCACCTCTGAGTGAGGGTGATGAGGTAGCTATTGAGGATCGGTATGATCATGGAGTGTCATCACATACTTATAGGACCAGATCACAGGCAATAGCTACAGTAGACATCAGCACACATAGTTAGAGAGAGGCTAGCACATCCTCCATGCCCCCCATAAATGAGGAGATTGATAGTCCTCATGCATCTAGAGACATAGGTGATGAAATTTGATTTTATGAATGTCCCTTAGTTTTTTATGCTTTATTTGTGTATATATATATCATGATGATGTGTTACTGATTGTGTACATGATTTATCATGTAGGAGTGATGAGAGACTGGTAAGAGTTCTATCGTTAGGTAGCCACATAGATAGTGCCAACATCCCTTGAGGAGGATGTGAAAGATCCTGACTGTGTGCCCCCACTGATCGTGGAGGAGGAGCTAGTCACTCAGACCATTCATGAGGTTGTGAGAAGTGTACGAGAGTGTGAGGAGGAAAATTTTTCAATCTTAGAGTGCTCTATAGTTTGCATAGTCCTCAATAGAGGTAGAGAGACTGTAAACAGAGCTAGCACAAAAATGAGCGGAGAGGGACCAGATGGCTGATAAGTGGCTTATAGCCATTGGGCGAGTACAACGTCTAGAGTATGCACTGAGACTTGACAGTTCATGATCACGGTCACACACGACTGTCTCACGATATCCAGGGACTGGATCACAAGTGCCAGATCCTAAGGGGTCTAGCTCTCATAGACCATTTTGATATCGTATATGATTATGAGATGTGTATAAAACTTTGATATATATAGACATGCACCTTTGATATTATGATGATGTATCTTTTGGTATGCAAGTATTAAATTCTATGTGATTAATTAAATGACATAGAGTAAAATTATTTAATTAATGGCTACATGATTTAACATGATGGATGTGATCTAGTATATAAAACATATTTCAGTTTTATCATAGATATGACATGAATTAGGAGGAAAGAATATGTTAAATTAAATACACTAATAAGGATCTAACTTAACACAATAAGAATAGTATGAAGCCTAAGGAAATTATAAAAGGTACTTATATAATCAGCTTAGTGTTCAAGACAAACACAAATGTAGGTGTCAAGAACAAAGCAATGTGAAAGTTAGTGTGAGTAGAATCATACAACTTTAATCATCATTCCTATACCAATCATACTATTCAAAGGGGATTAGAGATAATACCAATGAAAATGTGTAGAATTAATGGGTTCCCTAAGGGGTGTTCCATCAAGTTGTGTTAAGAGATAAGCACCAGACCCATAATTGGTATTAACTACGTAAGTTCCCAACCAATTAGGGCTGAACTTATCTTTTTCTTCGTTGTTAGCACTAATAGTTCTTTGATTTTCAATAAGAACAAAATATCCCTTAGAAAACAATCGAGGGATAACATGAATGTTGTTTTTGTGTTGTAATTTTTTGATGTGAGCTTGTCGATGTTCGAGAACGTTAATGTGTTGTTCATCGAGCATCTCAAGTTGATGTAATCGTCAAGCTTTATAAGTATCATCATCAAAAATATCTCAAAGAGCAACTCGAAAAGTAGGAATTTCTAACTCCAAGGGAATAATCACATCAGTATCATAAACAAGGCTATAAGGAGTATTTCCAGTGGATGATAGAACATTAGTTCTATAAGCCTAGAGCACATAAGAGAGTTGTGTATGCCATTTTTTATGATTATTTCTAATAGTTTAAGGATTTTTTCAAGAAGTTTATTAGTATTTTCATCTTGTCCATTGGATTGCAGATAATACGGTGTGGAAAATTGATGTTGAATGTTGAAGAGTTGGAGAAATTGTTGAACATTATTCTTAAATGGCATTCCATTGTTTGAAACAATTGCGGAAGGAAGTCCAAAGCAAGCAATTATGTGTTCCAAGATGAAATGAAAAATTACTTCAGTAGTTGTTGACCAAAAGGGAATAGCTTCTACCCATTTTGTGAAATAATTAGTTGCGGTTATGATAAACGTATGTCTAGTAGAAGGAGGTGAAATTTTTCCAATAAGATCTAACCCCCATATTGAAAATGGCTAAATGGGAACATTGGCATGAAGCTCAATAGTAGGAGCGTGAATCAAATTGCTATGTTCTTGGCATTTGTGACATTGTTTAACATAGGAAAAATAATCCTTCTCCATATGTCTCTAATAATAACCCATATGAATAAGTTTTTACACTAACGAATGGCCTCCAAAATGATCTCCATAGGAACCAACATGAGCCTATTCGAGCACTAAAGGGATTTTAGAATCTT
This sequence comes from Sequoia sempervirens, assembly GCA_007258455.2. Taxonomy (NCBI): domain Eukaryota; kingdom Viridiplantae; phylum Streptophyta; class Pinopsida; order Cupressales; family Cupressaceae; genus Sequoia; species Sequoia sempervirens. The sequence goes on along the minus strand of VDFB02000015.1, from coordinate 349,303,736 downwards.
TAAGACAACATAATAGTCGACCATTAAAAGATATTCTATACAACGCGTCTACAAGGATCACATATTTAGTTGTGAGTTTACATAAGCACTTTCGAGTATTCATCATGGTAGGCTCGGGAATGGTACCATCCTTTAAATATTTGCATATTGTATCATACCATTCACACGAAGTTACTTGAGTGATTGCCAAAATGTCTTCTAATGGAGTATCAATCAAAGGTTTCATGATGGGGTGAATAGGGAATGTGAAATCTGTAGAAGGATCATGTGGGGATATGAGAGAACTTGTACTCACCATTGCATTTGTATGTTGGTTATCTTTGCATGGGATGTTATCAATGGTAAATGAATCAAATTTTTCTAGTAGTTTCATTATAAGATCCTTGTATTTTAATAGTTTTTCATGTTTAGTTTGATATGTACCATTGATTTGTTTAATAACTAATTGTGAATCACCAAAGATTTGAATATGTTTAGCATGAAGAGACAGAGCAACTTGCAAACCTGCAATCAATACCTTATACTCAAATGTATTATTTTTGCATAGCAAATTTAAATGATAGGATAAGGGAATAGGTTTTTCATTGGGTGAAATGAGTACTACTCCAACACCAGAACCTATTTGACCCTTAGATCCATCAAAAAACAATTCCCATGGTTTAATATCAACAGTTAAGACATGATCATCAGGAAAGGAATCAATAGTAGGTAAAGCAAAGGGAGAAGGAGCATCAGCTAAGTGATCGATTTAGGCTTGACCTTTGATTTCTTTTTTTCAAACAAATTTAAGGTCAAACTCAGTTAACAACTTCACCCACTTAGCTAAGCTTCTTGAAAGATCGATTTTGTTGAAAATATATCTAAGAGGATCAAATTTTGTGACAACTTGTACTTCAACATTTAGTAAATAATGTCGCAACTTACTAGTAGCGAATACAAGAGCCGACCATTATTTTTCAATTGGTGAATATCGTGTTTCATAATTAATTAAGGTATGACTAATGTAATAAACATGGTGTTCTTTACCATGATTTTCATGTTGAGCCAACAATGTTGCAAGAGCATGGGCAGATGCGACGATGTACAAGATAAATAGTCAATGTGGCATGATAGGTTGTAAAATAGGTGGAGTGGCCAAATATTCCTTTAGACTCTCAAAATCTTGTTTGCAATCCTCATCCCAATCAAAAGGGACACATTTTTTTAGGAGATGCATGAAAGATAATGTGTGATCGACTAAAGATGCTACGAAACAACAGATAGCTTGATTGCATCCTTGTAACATGCGTAATTGAGAAATATTCTTCGAAGGTGGCATGTTAACAATTGCATCTATTTTCTTTATGTCCACCTCAATGCCTCTATGAGATATGACAAACCCTAGGATTTTACCACTATCTACACCAAAGAGACATTTTTTTGGATTCAATTGCATGTTATACTATTTGATTTTTTCAAAGATTTTATGGACATTTACATTGTCTTGTCGAGTTGCAGATTTAGCAAGAATATCATTGACATAGTCTTCCAAGATTTTGTGAATATAATCATGAAATATTAATGTCATTGCACATTGATAAGTTGCACCGATATTCTTTAGACCAAAGGGCATCACAACCCAACAAAATGTTCCCCAAATAGTTGTAAAGGCAGTTTTGTATTGATCTTGTGGATTAATAAGGATTTTATTATAACTAGAGAATCCATCCATGAATGAAAACAAAGCATGTCCAACAGTTGAATCCACGATCATGTTGATATTAGAAAGCATAAAATCATCTTTTAAAGAGGATTTATTCAAGTCTCAAAAATTGATGCATATCCTAATACGATTATCAAGTTTTGCAACTACAACAATGTTTAAGATCCAAGGAGAATAATCAATACATCGAAGAAATCCTACATCAAGAAGTTTCTCAAGTTCTTCTTTAACTCTCAAGGCCACATTAGGATGCATTTTTCAGATATTTTGATGAACAGATTTAGCATTGATATCAAGGACAATATTATGCATGACAATCTTTGGGTCAATGCCTGGCATATTAGAATATTTCCAAGAAAAGATTTTAGGAAAATCATGAAGTAAAGTGGTTGTATCTTCTTGTTCTTCATCATCAAGGCACTTCCCAATTTCAATAACTTTATCGTTATCATTAATTTCCATAAGCACATCAATGGTATCTCCTAAAGGGAGTGCATTGGATTTAGGACTTTCAGATTTAGAGAAGTCTTTAGTGATATCACTTGCTTCTTGCTTAGTAATATTCATAGGGTGAATAATGTGTTTGATGGAAGTATGAGGATGGGGTATCATAGACACCTAATATGTGTTTCAAAGCCTCATCACTATAGGAATACAACCATGAAGGTGGTAGGGTTGGATCAATCAAATCAGGATGAGTAATGGTAATTTTGCGTTGTGGTTGACATGTGATCATATTAACATTTAATGATGGTAGTTGAGTAGCTTTGGTTGTTTTAGAAAAAGAATATCCCAACCCCATTTTCATTTCTTGTGTATTAGGTTCAATAGGAACACGAATAACTTGTTCATTTTTTCCACACCCTTTTCCAGTATAGCCTAATTATTTGACAAATTTATAACCTTCTCCATAAAGTCTTTGCATTTCATGTGGGGTAGGTGGGGATTGATAATATATCTCATCAAAATTTGTTGTGTATATTGCATTTTCATCCATATTGTAAGAGATAGATGTGTGAGATGATTGTTCAAAATTTTGAGTGGACATAATTGTTGGTTGTTCGTGTTGCGCATATTTCTTTTGTGTAAGTATGTATTCGCCCATAAACGAGGGTGTGAATTCTAAGGATCCCCAATCATCACCAAATAATTTAGAAACTAATTATGTATCATTGTGTTCAATTTCAAGAGGGTCAATGTTAGAAGTGGGAATTAATGTTTTCAAAGGACTTGTAACCCCCTTTTCGAGGGGCAAGCAACTTTCAAGCTCAAGGTCTATTTCTATTTGATAGATACGATTGTTATAAACATACTTCATGATATAGTGAAGGGTAGAAGGCACTACATTCATCTCATGAATCCACAGTCTGCCTAAAAGGAGGTTATATGAAAGATCGTAAGGTGTGACATGGATAGGAGTATGCAAAGTAACCACCCTAACCATAATAGGTAAAGTAATTATCCCAAGTGGTTGCTTTGTGTATTATCAAATCATCGAATAGAAATGAAATCAGGTATTATTTGTGATCTATCAACATTTAATCAATCAAGGAGACTCACAATACACACATTAAGGGTAGAACCATTATCTATGAGAGTGCATTTGATACCTGTGTGATAGAATCGTGCAATAATCATAAAGGCATCATGTTGTTTTTGTAACTCCAACGGAGGAAGCTCATGTTGATGAAAAGTAATATCGAGGCTATATTTTTGGACGAGAGCTGCCACATCATTCAGAGTGGTTCCAGGAGGGATTGTGAGTTGTTTTAAAGTGGTTTGAAGAATGGTGTTGTAATTTGGTGAAGTTTGAAGTAAATCTCAAAGAGATATTTTGGCAGGAGTATTCTTTAATTGTTCAACAAGATCATACTCTTTGGTAGGTGGGTTATAATGAGGAGCACTAGGTGGACTAGGTAAAGGTAATGATGGGGGAGTTGGTTGTGGCGGTTGTGGGTTATTTGGTGTGTTATATGTATGAGCAAAAGTATCACTACTAGATTGCTGCGATACAGTGGGGTTAGGGGGGTAGAGGGTGTGGTGGGGTTGATTAGAGGGGTGAAGCGGATGTGAGGGTGGGTAAAGGATAAGTTTAGGTTGAATTACATTAACGTCCATGATTTGAGAGGTGTCACAACAAACCATGGTGGATGAGTTGGATGCGATGAAGTCTTCAAGAGACTCATCTAGCAAATGCAAATCATCACTACTAAAAGGGTTTAAGGGTAAATGATCATCAATTGGTTTAGGATGTTCAATAAAATCATTAGAGGTATGAATTTTTACTATCGCAAATTGGCTACCACAAAATTTAGTGGATGACTTATGCGAGAAGAAGTCTTGGAGGGCTTCATCTAACAAATCAAGGTCATCACAATCAAAAGGTTTGAAGGAGGATTTATCATTAAGGGTGTTAGGTTTCTCATTACAAGTAGTAGAGGATGAAGTGAGTGAGAGGACACCCTTAAGGGTTTCATATAGCTTATCTACATCATCGCTACTAAGTGGCTTGGATGAGATGTTTCAAATTTGAATCATGTGTTTAATTGGACCATTTGATGTGTTGTGTGGTTGGTTTTGGATATTTGCTAAAGTTTCCTCAATGTAAGCTGATCTAAAAGGACTATGAAAGATGACTAAAAATGGAACCTGTAAAAGTCTAAGACTATCCATAAATTCCATGAGAATAAATGAACTTTATGCTAAGAAAATAGAAAGAAATGAACTGAAATAGGAATGTAATGACAAATAACATAAAGACGCAATGCGGGAAATTGAAATATAGATATTCTAATGAAAAACTGTAAAGGGATTGATTTTCCCTAAGTGGCGAATGATTCTTAGGAGATGACCTTTTTAATAATTCTCTAATTTTTTGGGGGTTTTTTGTAAAATTTCAACTCCGTACAATGCAAATATAGAATGCAAATGCAATGATGTAAACTAAAGAATGCTTTCACTAATGCAATGTTTTTAAGAACCCTAAAAAAATTCAATAGCATGAAATAATGAAGTCCTAAGATGAAATTAAATGTAAATAAAAAATTTATGATGCTCAAAAGTTGTGTTCACCAAAATGAAACATAGATTTTGGAACCCTAATGCTACTATTGCGCTTCTAGGGTTTTTCACCTAAAAGGAGAGATAGGGCCAAAAATGCTAATGTATAACTCAAATTATGATGTATGCAATGTTTTTTATGTAAATGGACTTAACTAAATGCAATTGACTAATCTAAATCACTGAAAATGAATATTAAGCTACGATTTATGTCTTGTTTGAAAACACAGTGTTGTTTGCAAAATGATTGAAATAATGAACAAAAATGCAATTTTTGACTAAACAAAAGGTTGTTTCTTAGAATATGATTACCTGGAAGGCTGTAGAGGATTGAAGAAAAATCTAGAAATTTAATGAAATCTGAACTTGGGCTGACTGGGACTCATTCGCCACCTTGGGCGAATCAATCCCAGATCAGGACTTTCTTGCATAGAATCTATTTTCTGACAGTCAGGGGTCTGAAACTGCATCTGACTCAAATCTACATCTTAGGGGGGGACTCATTCACCATGTATGGTGAATCATTCCACCTTCTAATTTTTGTAATCTCAAAATTCAAATCGGTATCTTGATACCTGCACAATAAATTCTGACAGAAACCCTATTCCATATCTCAAAAAAATTTTGCAAAATAGCTTAAAAGAGTTGATATAATGGGGGGTTTTCCTTATTAAAACCCCTAGATAGGTAATTAAACCTTGAATAGAGAAAAACCTGCATAAACCCTAGTCTTAGATGTGTTAAAGACTAGGAAAGTTTGAACCATGACAAAAAACCCTATTCTATTGATCTAGAATAAGACATGCAAGAATGATTGAAATGATGCAAGATCTCAACCCTAGAAATCTCACAACACATGAAAAAGAGGGATAAAATGACATGCAAATTCTAAACAAACATGGTGCAATGCAAACCTTAATATGAAGATAGAGTGAAAATGGAAGATAAAATCAATAGGAAACCAAGTCCTTAGGCATGATTTAGTGGCTAGTTGCACCTCTTCACCCTAGATTTCTTCATGATTCACCATAGGCATCCATCATCAACCCTTTGCAATGTTGAATCTTGATCAAAATAGTGTGCTTCAAGACCTGCAAAAACCCTAGTTTGTTGCCCTAAAACTTCAACTTTATTCATAAAACTTGTGATAAAAGACTTGAATCTAAAGATTGTTCTTGAAAAATGAAAAAAAAAGATTGTGAAAAATGAATAATAATGAGTAGTTATAAGCAAAACACCTTATTTTCTCATTATTTAGACCTAAGAGGCTGACATCCACTGGGAAAAAAAGTTAAATTAATTAAATTCCCACTCAATTTTGAATTTTCCCTCAAAGGGGACTCATTCGCAACCTTGGTGAATGGGTCCCACCAGAGGGGACTCATTCACCCAACGTGGTGAATGGGTCTCACTACTATTGTTTGAATGTGGGTTGTTGAGGTATGATGTCATTAAATGTTGTTTGTCAGGTTTTATGTGATTTCTCATGTGAAACAAGCCTCTAGATCAAAATTAATGGGTCTAAGGGGCCTATAAATGTTGTTTTGAAGGGTAAATGATGTAAAGGGACTCAAAAGTGGGTCTAATTATGCGTGAAATTGTCTTTTTTCTCAAGAGGGTCCAATTTTCTATGACACACCCCCTCATTTGAAAACCATCCGAAAGAAAACCCTTGTTTCTAGGACTGCCTTCAATTTGCAATACTGGGAGAGACCTTATATCATCAAAGTTTATAGGGTACTTTACTCCGATGTCTTGACACAGACGAAGTGCAAACTACCCTACAAGAGGTACATGAAAATATTTGTGGGTCCCACTCTAGTGGACCTAACCTAGTACAAAAGTTACTAAGAAAAAGATACTATTGGCCATCTATGGTGCAATAAGCTATTGCCTACACAAGAAAATGTCACCAGTGTCAACAACATAGTGACCTCTTTCACACACCAACATAAGAGCTAAGACCTATCACAACATCATGGCCTTTTTCACAATGGGGATTAGACTTGGTAGGTAATATTTATCCCACCTCTTCAAATGGGCATAAGTTCATCATTGTTACAACTGAATACTTCATGAAGTGGATAGAAGCAATTCCATTGACCTACATCACTGGTAAACAAATATCCAAGTTCACCTTTAATTATCTAATATGTCGATATGGAATTCCCCAAACAATCATAATGGACAATGGAACCCCTTTTAAAAACCAAGATGTAAAAGAGCTTTGTTCCAAGTTCTCTATCCAGCACAAATACTCCACACCTTATTCACATTGGTTGTGATTGGAATCTACAACTGAACCCAACCCTATGTGATTACCAAACCAATATTTGTACATTTATAGGTGCCACACCATTTTCTTTGGTCTATGGATCTGAAGCTATCTTACCTATCGAAGTTGAAATCCCTTCACTCTAAATATCACTAAAAGGAATGGTAAAAAATGGAGAGTATCAAGTATCCAGATTAAATGAGTTGGAACTCCTAGATGAAATGTGTTTGAGTGCATTAAGCCATCTTTAGGTTTATCATAATCAGCTCAAACAAAGCTACAATAAAAAGATCAAAAATATGGCAAAGGTGACTTGGTACTCAAAGAGAATTAGAAGGTACAACTAAATCAAGATGGAAAAGGTGAGTTTGAACCCAACTGATTAGGCCCATTCATTATCACAACAAGCTATGGCTTTGGAGCCTATCAATTGGCTACTACTGAAGGGGAACCTTTAGTTGAACCGTTGAACAACAACCACCTCAAGAAGTTCTTCACATGAGCACATCAGAATACCCTAGGCAAAAGGGTAAAAATCCAAAAAATAAAAATAAAGACAAAAAAGCAAAAAAAAAGAAGTAAGAAAAACAATAAAGAGAAATAAAATGTTCTTTAAGTGAAAACCACTTTGTGGCAATTCTAGAACAATTACCATAGTGAAAACCTAGAAAATAGGCACTACGATTGAATAAGACTTGCATCATTATCTATCAACACTATTTGAAACATCCACCCATTTTTCCCATAATAAAACATGTGCACCAACCATGGCTTGATGACTGATTAAGTGTTGAACCCCGTTGCACCATAAACATCCAAATTCCCTAGAGAAGGTGGTCTTTTCTTTAATTGGGGGAAACCTCCCAAAAATAGTCATGGATTGGATCCTTGTATATCTCATTATGGTCGAAAACTATCAAAAAATCAAAAAAAGCATCTAGAAATTAAACAAAAATTAAAACAAAGTCAAAACATCAAAATCCCAAAAACATGTTATGCTTTGAGTCAACACTAGTCAAACTACGTGGTCTCTACATGTACAATGTAGGCAAGGCTTATTAGCCCTCGAGGTATTAGGTTAGTCCCCTTGGGTGTCTATTATGCTTTATTTCAACTTAGTCAAAAAATTCAAAAATTAAAAACATTCAAAAAATGGAAAAGTCAAAAACATTTTCTTACCAAACCAAGTGAACTATGAGCCTCTACATGTACAACATAGGCAAGGCTTATCTTTGATGAGCCCTCGAGGCCCTAGGTTAGTCCCCTCAAAACAACAAAACAAAAAAAATAAAATAAAATCAGAAAACCAAAAAGGTCCTACCTCCATCATCACCAACCGCAATAAAATTTTCATCCATAATAAACAAAATTTCCACTCACCCTTTGACAATGCAAACAACAAACAGGACAAAACATCAAAATCCAAAATTCCAAAGTGAAGATCGAAATGATTAGACAAATATCAAGTGAAAACAATGCCAAAGTTTTAACTACCTACCTATTGACAATTCATCAACATCCTAAGATATGCCTTAACAGATCCATTCCTACAATAGACATCATGAACAATGGATAACAGCCTCAAACCTCAAAACAGATATGGCAAGTGATATGACAACATTGTTTATCTTTTTATAGTCTTATCTTTTTTTGATTTATCATAATACCACATTCCCAAGATCTCTCGAGGATGTCCATAAAGATTTAGAGAAGAAGGAATGGTGGTATTAATAGTCAATTTTTGTTAGTTTTGTTTGTAGGGTGTTTTTGTAATACTACAATGGCAAATACTTGCTTTGTTTTGTGTATGGAAGTTGTTTTAAGACAATTCATGTAGCGGTTGCATGTTAGATATTTCATACCTCTTTGTGTAACTAGTACAAATTTTTTTAACACAACACAACCATATATTTTAACAAGGTTTTTGTATGTCTGGTATGAGCAAGAATATTCTTTATATGTCAAGTCAAATTCCACGCAATGGATACAAAGCCACCTTGGTTATTAATACCTTAGTGCATTGTATTTGTTTGCTACATCAAAAAGGGTTGTTAAAGATGCAAAGTCTTTATGCAAAGCAAAAGCAACTCATCATTAACTAACAATATCAAATTTCTAGTCATTATCAATCATTTCTTCTAACTAACAACATCCATCCTACATCACAATATCATTAGCACCACATCCATCTTGCATCCGCAATTTTGTCAATACATATCATGATGATAATAAATCAATAAAAATATCATGTATAATGTATATATCAACATCTATCATATTTCAACATCCATCATTTACACAATAAAAAATCATATATCATAACGATATATAGATCATCCATCCATCCACATCATATGCATACATCAAAAAAGTATAAAAAACATGTATAATCATACATCATCATCCATAATCATCACATAACACATAATGAAGCCAAATCAAAACATGCATATCTCATATATATATATCATCAAAAATAAGAAATGTTAGGTACATCATCATATAAACATGTGTGATATCATAATACAAAAACATACATATATACGAGGCCTTTGTTGGGCTGATGAATGTATATACAAAATCATGTCTACAACAATATCTCTGAAATAATAAATATCATAATGATCAAGAACATATAATCCTACTGCCTGGCTAGAGGTGGGGACCTCGACTGATGCTTACTTTAATGAGGGGATGGTTGAGGCATAATTGGAGAATGTATAACCGAGTTCCCACCTAACTCGACACTCGTAGATGTCCTAGTCTCTTCGAAGTGCAGTCGCCGTTGAGCTCTAGGTACAAAGGCCTCATACAAAGTCTAATAATAAGTGGCCTCTGTCATGTACTAATCCTAATCTTCTCTGAGGGCATCGTGCTATGATCTAAGGGTATCCCTCTCAGCTATAATCACCTATAACTGTGCCTCTTTAGTATGACATCGACCACTCTCAGTGTCGCACTCTGTGCTGAATCCATCTTGCTCTATAGTCAAAGTAACAACTTGTGCCTCAGTGGCTTATCTCCACACAACCATCAACTGAACCATCTAAGCGGTCACTGCTACATCACCAGGTGGTGGAGGAGGACCAAGAACTTGTGCTTGATCCTGCTACATAGGATTGTCCTGCCCATCCTGCCTAGCTCTGTCAAATTGCTCGACAACAATCTCAACTTGTTGTCACTCACCATGGTGACCAGTAAACCCTACTCTACCCACTATTGGAACAGTTCCAACAAGATCTATAAACCTCAAGGGAATGTGTCAATCCCACCACTAATCATAATCTAGGGTAGTCCCAGGATCTATGAGTCCAACTGGCCACCCCCATCCGAATCAAACAAGTGCTCTAAAATCTACAACGGGTGCATCTCAATCAACCTATAAACCCCATACCCGGACCTCTCGAGTAGTCTTGCCGAAACGTGCTTGATAATCATCTGCAAACCAGCCCTGTCTCTTGTCAAACTAGTGACATACCCTATCTAGTAGATGTCACTCAAGCAAATAATGAACATGGATAATCAACCACTGTTTCTATCTACAAAATGGGAGTTGCTCTTGGTCATCATGCTATGCCTCGCATCCCAATCACGGTCTTGAAACAAAACTAGGCATATCATCTATCATGTGGTGCTAGTAAGGTAGCTGCCTAGGCCAAGTGTAATGAAGAAAGTCACCATATCTATAAGAATATGGATCCTCTAGATCCCACTCCAAAATGCAATCAGGCTTGGTAATTGGGATATGCTCCCAGGCCCATACATGAAGTAGAGTTACACTGGTAGTAGAAATGGATCTACCTCCATGATAAGTAACCTCATGCATATCTTTGTATAAATGCATAAGGAGACACGGAACCCATGCATATTTAGTGTCATGCTTAAACATCTGTTGAATACATATACCCCAAAAAGTGGGAAACTATCGGCCTTGTCGATCAGGAACAATGAGCCCTGAAACCAAAGCAATAGAACCAATGAGATGAGATATGCACTGCCAACAAATAGAGACAAGTCTATCTCTAATTCCTGAACCCAAACATTCCTCACACCAAGGACTCAACACATGGCATGTGTCCCATGTTGTATGGAATAGGTCACAGTCTCTCTATGGATTAGAAATGAAGAATCCTCCATACATCCTCCAAGGTAATGGAGGCCTCGCCAGTAGGTAGGTGAAAAGACGATGTCTTCAAGTGTAACCTCTCAACAAGAGTAGTCATCATCGCTCGGTGGCATCTGATAGTCAACATGTAACATATGTGTCATAACCCTACAACCTCTAGCACATCTCACTCTAGCTCGTGAAACCCATTGATCAAATCAAACAACTCACATGGTCGTCACTCCCTCGACATAAGCAGTTTGAGAATTGCATGTAACCATTCAACCCACAATGTTAACAATTTTCTACGAAAAACACAAAATGAAACTCAAATTGAAAGCAAATTGGTTTAAAATTCCAAGAACAAAAAAAGCGACCACTTTTATCAAAATTAGTTATCTTTTCGACAAAAGTGTTAAAATCAGTTGAAAATGATCACTATTTTATCGAAAGTGGAAATTAAAGGAAAAAAACGTTAAAAAACGAAAGCAAAACTTTAAAAAAAAAATCAAAAGTGAAAGTTTTAAGCAAAGGAAAAACCAAAAGTGAATATTTAAGGAAAAAGCAAATATTTATAGCAAGTGCGAGTAGAAAATGCAAGAGTGGTCCACTTACAAACTACAAAAGCGTTAAAAATGATGCAAATGTTTGAAATTCATGAAATTACCACTTACACCTAATTTGTCTTCATGCATTAATTACACAAAAATGACAAGTCAAAAATAAGAAAGGAAAGGGTACATACTAGGGCACCGACGCCAGTAGGTCATCCAAACTCACGAACCACATCCTCACGATGTGGGGCTCCTCTCATCCTCACCATGTCTCTTCAACAATCAAAACATTATGAAATCTAAAGGAAAGAAATTACTATAGGCTCATTATGAAAATGAGGTAATTTTAACCCTCCAAACCCTAATTTTTTACTAAGGAAACCTTCCTAGGTTGAAATTAGGAGCTTCAGGGAACATCTAAACTATCAATGAAGGTCCTATAAGCTTAAATTTTCTTCCTCTACACATCTAAACAAAAACGAAACATTGTTGCGAGCCCAACCCAAAATTCACATTTTCGACCAACCTCTCGAGGGGGCAACCCAACATCCTACCATCTCTCCGCTGACCGAAGGGGCACAATGGGTCATATAAAAATTTTCAATCTTGATCTTAACATCAAATTCTTTGAAACAAAGCAACCAGTAATTTGTCTCAAAGAGGGGCAAAATGTAGACATGTAAAAATAACCTAACACTTATCACACATCCTAAATGATATTTTCTCATCAACATCATTATCATCTAGTATCACTGCATTTCGCATCAATTGCATAAAAAATCCCAATTTCCTCTATTAATAAATATTGCATTATTTAATTAATTCAATTTTTCATCATTTTTGACTGATTAAATAAATTTATTTTATTTAATAAAGTCCTAATCTAACTATTATCACTCAATATTGTGCCCTTGCTAAGTTTCAGAACTTATCCTACTGGTGAAACATTGGATCTCTTCCAGGTTTGTGGGTCACCTATGATGGAAGAGAACCTCCAGAGAGGGTTGGTTCCCCTGATACTTCACCAAAAAACTAAACTAATGCTTTTTCGAGGAAAAGAGTAAGAAGGAAACATGAAAATGAACCTACTTTTTCCTATGGTGATGCACCAAATTATTTTTTCAAATCCTACATTGTTGTTTTAACACACAATTCCCTCAATAATTTAGTTAGTTCTCACACAACTCAAAAATTTACACATATTAGTGCATAAGTGTTTCATAGGAAGGTTTAAGTTTTATAGTTTAAGAGGAAAAGAACAATTTCACACTTAATAGTTGTTCAAACCTACAACACAACCTATAACCTGCACTAAATACGAGTTTTTCCTATTTGAAGGTGCTGAGATATGAGACATACAATAAAGGATTTTTATAGAAAATCACAAAATAATACATCAATCACTTATTGCACACAACAAAACAAAATTTTAGAAGGAAAAATTGCTTAACTTTATTGATTTGAAAAGGTGTTATATTGTTGTACAAGCTTGCAAAATATGTCTCTTTGAGTTACAATGCTTCCCTCCATTGAAATAATCCATTCAGATTACAATACAACATTGAGAATGAATAAGAAATAACTAAAATTTTCTCCAAAAGGTTGTTTATATATCGTTCAATAGCTTACAAAATAATAGGAACATGTGTTTTGTTGAGAAAACAAATTTTTGCTTGAGTTGGTTGAGGCAGTCCTCCTTTGGTCATCCAAAATAAAACCCCCTACTTTGCAGTCTCTTAACAAGCTCCAAAAAAGGTGTTTGAGTGGTTAAAAAGACTTTCCTTGACCCCTTCTACCATTAAGGCTCCTAAATCTACTCCTAGATGCTTGTAAAAGGTTCAAATTGGTGAAAACTTCCTCCACCTATCCCCCCATTTGTTTGCACAATTCAACAAACTACCTAGATGATTGCAACCGCTCATAACTCATTCAGACTGCCTCTTGCATGATTATAGGTCATGTGGGAAGAGGTTTGAATCAATCAAAAATAGTAGGATTTTTCCATTTGTCTCATGTCCTAAAGCCCTTTTACCTTGATCTTTGTTGCACACTATCACTTTGATATTATTTTATATAGAAGATTATAGCATGAAATGTTATCTTGCTTATGACATGCCATACCCACGTAGATTGTCCTTTCTTTTGGTTCACTATCACCTCTTTGTGTTCATTGAAACTCAAACCATTGTCAACTTGATCTTTTCCCTCAGCATTGTGACTTTTTCCCCCTTGAAACTCTGCCATTTATGCCTTTGACTGCCTTCTTTAGGTCTATCCTTTGCATTTTATTACTGTTGTCATATCTTCATCCCTACCTTCTTATATTTTTCCTTCTTTGCAATGTTAAGAGCACCCATATTTAATTCTTCAATTGTCAACAATAATGATCTTTGTTGATCTATCTTTGAAATGTGCTTGTCCATTGAAGGATTGTTACTACATTCTTCTTCTATTTTGTTTGACTGTTCTCACATGCAGGGTTAAGCATATGAACTCTCCTTTCATTGGAAACCATTCATGACTACCCCTATAATGCAATGATTACTTTCCACTTAAAATGACCCTTGAACTAAGATCACTGTCAAAAAAGGAAAAAAAACTTCATGACAATTACAAATCTCACAGGAATCTCACAAAATCACCGCCCCTAAGTGTTGACCATCAACAAAAACCCTTGCTCAATGTTAAAGGAATTGACTGTTATAAATTGACAATCAGTCATTGACTTGTGAGCAAGAGCAATGTACAGTCCTAATGCATTGATATGTTTGGGGTCATGAGTAGTCAATATTGCCTTATAATTGGAATGCCTTCTTGATGAAGTCATTTACCCCAAAACAAAGTTACTAGGGATTGTCATGTTTATGTGAGGTACCTAACCATCCTATGTCTTTATCCTATAACATTTTGGGTACTTAGGATTTCATACTAACCCTCTGTGCATGCTTTCTCTTGAAACCCTCTATCATAGGGCATTTCTCTTTTATTACAACTCTTTCCAAATGTATATCTTCATACATTGGTTGCAAAAACATGAACTCTATTAATCACAAAACATAGTCCTACTATCCTTTGAAGCAAACTTTGTAGATTGTTCTTAAAATCTTGCATACATAGATTTTATGAAAGTCTTCATACATTGTGCAGATTGTTGATGAAAAATATTTTTTCCTTTTGTGTTATGACTTCACCAACTCTTACAAAATACTATGCATCCACCCATCATGCTTATCAACTAAGTTGTTGATTAAAGAGAGACACAGTCCTACCTTATAAGTATATGAGATTGCCTCTATCACTTCTCTTAGTGGCATTGCCCCTTAACAATCACATAGTTCACTACCTTTTCCATGCTTGAAAACTCCCCAAACTATTTCCTCTGGTTGTCATATGCTTGACTACTAAGGCCACTATTCTCATCTAGATCATTTCCCTTACTTGATATTCATCTCTTCAAATACCTTTCCTCCAGACTAGCCCCTAAACTACCATGAGTTTTTCTATGATGATCCTTGCTTAATCATGTTGTCTTTATCACTATGAAGGAAAGGAAGAACTGGTGAAAGGTAAACATAAGAATTAACTCATTGTAAACTCTCATTAGCTACAACAATAAAAATGATAGCTACCCTTCTAACCCATCGAATAGGATGACACCCTATTGGAGCAGAAAGCCAAACTGATCCAATCACTAACCATTTTCTAAGTAACTTACTTTGAAAATGCTGCCAAACATTTCAAGGCACTCACAATAACTTCTCCCACATCATTTAGAGCCTTCTGAATATAAAGAAAAATATATTGCTCCACACTTATTTGACCAGCAATTCCTTTATGTGCTCTAGTAGTGCTCTCCTTATGATTGGACTTTTATTTGGTCTCATTACTAATTATGGTATAATATGAGCTACTGCTTGCCACAACCCTATAAGTGTTGCATCACATTTATTATCATTTTGATGACTTTGAGCCTATGAACCCAAAATCTGAGCTGAAACTAAAGGGCCTTTTCCAACCTTATGTGAAACATATGATCTATCAAAAATGTTTGTCTCATTCAAAATTTGTGAGCATAAAAGAAAGTGTGAAGCAGTTGCAACAATCTTGTATATGTGCTTAGCATAACAAATATGAACACTCTCCTATTTTTTCATACATGAAAATGGCCTCTCTATTGTCCATGGTCTCATGAACCCACATAGAAGATTTAACAGATTATAAATAGTTACATCTATGGCAGCCTCTATGCATTATCTGACAGGTGTTTTATGACTCAATAGGTGTTTAAAAACTCAACAAAGCTTCCTTTCAAGATAGCAACACAAACACTTAATAGGGTATCAAGTGCATACCGCATATGAAATGGGTAATATACTCCCAAAAAATGTGTGGATTAAGCAATAAAATCTCTTGAAACTTCTTTGACATACTTTCATCTTCCACTACATGCCCTCTAATGTTCTCCTCGTGCCTCCATGTAAGACCTCTTCAATTCTAGCAACAAGAAACCCTAACCTTCCTCCCTTTGCTTCATGGGTAGAACTAGAAAAAAGAACTCCCTTCTCCTTTTGGCACCTAAGTCATTATCCTCCATTTTCATTTTAAATATTTATTGTTCATCATGTGTATTATTAAACCCCCACATTGAAAATCATCCAAATATTTTGAACTATAAATGATAACTTTATAACTAAGCTTATAAAGATAGTTTTCCCCAAAATGATTTATAACATTTTTGGCGACCTCTCAAAGATGTTTTCTTGCTAAACATAGTGACAAACTACCTTAAACAGTCCATTGGGCATAGGAGTCATGAAAAATATTTATTGTTCATCATGTGTATTATTAAACCCCCACATTGAAAATCATCCAAATATTTTGAACTATAAATGATAACTTTATAACTAAGCTTATAAAGATAGTTTTCCCCAAAATGATTTATAACATTTTTGGCGACCTCTCAAAGATGTTTTCTTGCTAAACATAGTGACAAACTACCTTAAACAGTCCATTGGGCATAGGAGTCATGAAAAATATTGAGAACAAACTAAAAATTAGACCCTATACAACTGTAGCATACTCAAAATAGTGCTTGACACCTTCAAAATAATGGCATTTTCTTTTACTTTCATGACATGTATTATGGATTATACTTTTGATTGTCCTTTACCTTGAAACCTCATTGCAATGCAATGTGGAAAATAAATAGAATTCTTTTCCCAAATGAGGCAACATAACAGTCCTGGAGACATCATTAACACTACCCTTTATGACTGCCCATATTCTACAATGATGACTTTCTTCTTTAAAATTTGAATCTTGGCATTGTAAATGGTGGCTTCATGTTCATATTCTTGATTTCTTTCATAACTTCAAAGTCCATTTCCTATAGACTATCATCTTCCCATTATTTCTTTTGATTTTCCACAATCGGTGCTATCATTATTCTTAAGACTACCCTCAGGACTCATGATTGTCTTGCTCATTAAAGGACTGTAAAATGTATGAATACTGCACTACATCAATTTGATTGTTCTCCTTCTTGTATACCTATACAATTTGTTTGAGTTGTGCTCATTATATTTCTAACACCCTCATGACCATTTCATGCAAAAAAATCCCTTTGAAATTTGCTAGTAACGTATTAATCCTTACTTCATTCGTGTGAACTTCATTGTGGCATTATCACTATGTTGACTATGTGCCCGTATTCATTGTAACTTTGTATCTTCTATTATTTCTATGCTATTTTCCAAGGTCAATTATCAAAAAATTTTAATCAAAACTCTATCACTGGAACCTCTATCACATAGTTCCATCATGAAGCAACATTATGAATTTTGTATTCACCAAAGGGCTGCCCTCATGGTTTATCACTATTATGGCTCTTTGACAGATTCTATAACTTTTTTTCTATAATGGACTGAATTTCTTCACTTGACAGTGACAATTTTCCCTTAACCTGAAGGAATTTTACATTTGGAAAAGTAATAGGATT
This sequence comes from Sequoia sempervirens, assembly GCA_007258455.2. Taxonomy (NCBI): domain Eukaryota; kingdom Viridiplantae; phylum Streptophyta; class Pinopsida; order Cupressales; family Cupressaceae; genus Sequoia; species Sequoia sempervirens. The sequence continues at coordinate 349,286,042 of VDFB02000015.1, read as the reverse complement.
GTCTTTTACCATCTAATTGTGACTTTTGGATAGTCACTATCAACTTTCATGTGAACTTAATGTTGTCCTTTGGATTTTTTCCTCTCTCCACCTTGTATTATACATGTGATTCACCTTTTGAATCTACTACTCGCTATGTCAAAAAGGATTATCATGCATGCACTTTGAATAGTCTTCAATTGAGGCACAAGCAAGATAACACCTATGTTTTTGATAACCACAAAGAGTTTCATCTCTTCATCATGGCACTATCCTTTGTTATTTCATAGGCCTTTGCTTAGTATTTTTATGTTGTCTTCTCATGGGCTACTATCACACATAGTAACCTCCACCACATTAGATTTTCTTTTGTTTGGTATCCACTATACATTGTACCACAATAATCTTTGAATGTTGTTCACCTACAGCCATGTATGACTTAGAGTAGCTATTTTGTGCTTAACCTCTAATAATAGCATTCCATGAGATCACATTTCATTGGAACATTTAGTCAAGTAGCATAGATGTCTTGTGTATACTCCAAAATTGTCCTCTTCTCACCAACACATTGCTCTCATTCATGGCATGTCTGTCCTATTGAAGTCTCTGTCCTTTTTCCATGAGATTAAGGATTGTTCATGCACCTTGTTAGTGTCTTTCATGATGCTACATAAGATCTTCAAAACTAATTTGGTCTGCCACTATGTATCATTGAGCACAGAAGCACAAAGACATTCATGAAATACCTTATTCATAAATCCATAATTGTCCCTCATGAATGTATTTGATCTCATCTACAACACTCATTGTTTCATTCACCAAGGGATTTACTATCCTTATTTTTTCACTTTCATACTTAAGGCTCTTGAAATACTCATGGACCTACATCTTAATATTTCCTTTGGGACTGTCCTTCATGATTATCATAAAATAATTGTCCATTAATCCCACAAACTCTCTTTGTGACTGGTTATGAATCATTTTTTTCTCCCTTTTCACTTGGCACCCCTTAAGGATGGTGGGCCATATACCAACCACTTGTGTCAAATCCATGACAATAGACCTATAAAAGACACCTTGATAGATAGAAATGAAAAAAGCAAGACCAAGGTTTTGATCTTGTAAATTTTCTTGAGGTGGAGCATATGGTTAAGAGCTCATAAACTTTATTTAGACCCTATACAATGCCACAACACCTCAAAACAATGCTTGACACCTCCAAATCACCCAACCTACCCAAAAAAAAAAAGAAATATTGAAACTAACCTGACCAAGCTGTGCAATGACACTTGGAGAAATGGAAAGATGCCTAAGACCTATGTGCAACACTTATTGACTCAAAAAACAACCTATCCTAACCTACCCTAACCAACAACAAGGCTTGCTCAAACAAAACCACTTACTGGTTTTGCAAAATAACTTCCTTTTGTGACCAACAAAGGATGTGTTACATGATCATAAATAGCTGAGAGGATATAAAAAACAAATAGATAATCAATAAATTTCTGCAATGCTTCATGAATGATGTAAATAAAATTACTTATACTGTCGTTTTGAACTAGATAAGTAAGATGCCTTTGACCTTCTTCAATTGTAACTTCATATTCATCTTTCTCTTCAACTGTAACATTATGCTGGGTGCAAGCATGATTGGTGATGCTTTATTATCCTTCATTCTAGCTAAATGTATGATAGGACACCCTCTCAAATGAATAAAACTTGGACTCCCATTGTTGGCTTGATATTTATGCACTGCTTCTTTAACATCATGCAGATTGGAATGATTTGGTTCATGTTCACGTGAAAACATGGCTACTTTCTCCTCTATTTTTCACTACTCATAATTTTTTGATTTAGAAAGCACTACCTTGGCATCAAGATTTGAACAAAAATCCTCTATAATTCTAGAAAAAAAGTCTTCATCAACTTTCAGCCTACTCTCCTCATGTTTTTCAAAATTTACACCCTTCAAAATAGCATTATCTTCATTTTTTTCTTGGTAGATCAACACCTTATCAAAAATACTTGTATCTTCCAGCTATCTAGAAGTTGATGTTGATGTTAGTATGAGTATGCCTTCATCTTGTTCAACAAAAGAAGGAAGACCATCAAACCAAACCACACACTCTTCCTGTTCACCACCCCATTTTTACTTGTGATCTGCTATCTTATCATCATGCTGATTTGTAAAGACCACCTATTGAGACTGATTTGATACAAATGTAGAAATTTTTACCTTTTTTTCTCACTGCTCACAATGATATTCCTCTTGCATTAGTGTTGGTTTGGCATCTAGATTTGAACAAAATGTTTCCAAATCATCCCAAAAAATGACTTCCTCAACCTCCTCTTTACTTTTCTTTATAAGAGGACTGATTTTGACATAATATTCAGCTATCAACCTTGTGTGTATCAACTTCGTCTCCATCTTGAAAAATAAGGCTGCTTTCATGTGCCTCTACAAATACTGGCATCTTCTCATACTCATGCTCATCTTCTATCTACCCCAAAACTTGTGATGAGGTTGAAATTTGTATAATCCCTTCTTCTTACTCAATGAAAGAAGGAAGTTCGTCAAATGAGAATGCTAAAACATCATTTACATCAGCTCTTTCTTACTCATTTCCTCACTGCCCAAACTCATCAAGTTCATTAACCACTTGCAACAAGTATAATTTTTTCTCATCTATCTCATGTGTAAGGATATCAATAGCAAAATAATTCTCATGTTCCTTTACAAATACCTCATTTTTCTACTCACTAAACCAATTGCTTTGATACACAATAGGTCCATCTTTGCAAAGATGAATAGTATCATGACAAGAAAGCTAGTTATTAAAGTCAGTTTGATCTTCTTGAGATGGTATGATATGTGGAGATAGTTTCTCTTGAAGTATACTAAATTTCTCTTGAATTATACTAGGTTGCTCTTGATTAGATTCTAGATCTTGCAAAAGGTGAAGGCTTGTAAAACTTGGAATTTCAAGCTTAGGAGGCTGATTTGAAGACTTAGGAGAATTACCTTGCCCGAAACTAGGAATTTCATATTTGGGAAGCTTTTCCTTTGTACGAATTGATTCAATGAATAACCTCATTTGTTCCTCTTTTGTAGCAAGCTCTCTTGTAAGATACTCATATTTCTTTCTTTGTATCTCCTCCTTGTGTTAGTATTGATAATCTAAGTAAGATAACTCTTCCTGTTGCGGGTTATACTCTTGTTGTCTCTTGATATCATCCTTTCTCTTATTGAAATATAGCAATATATTTTTGATGTCACTAATCTCTATATTGTCAGTATTTTGGGGTTGGCTAGGGAGGTAACAAGGCTAGTTTAGCTTAGCCATGACTTCTTCAACTAATTGGAAGGCTACCAAGAAGGTTGAGCAAGGGTGGGTGGTAAGCATGATATATATGTTGGTAACCTACTGTTAATGGATTTTTGGAGGAAAAACCAAGAGCATATTCTACTTGGTATGGTTGATAGGAAGTGCTATAAGAATCATTTTCATGGAATGGAGGTGAAAAGGAAAATTGTCCATGAAAATTTACATGTTAAAGCATTGAAAAAGCTAGAAAATTTAGTGGAAATTATTTGAAATGAAAACAAAACATGTTTATTTTCTTTATAAATTGAACATACCAACACTTGATTTTCATAAGCTAGTAGATTCAAAATTAGAGTCGCTAGGTGTGAAGATTTTTCCTCTAAAGGCGGAATTTTCAGACATACACACCAAATAGCAACAATGCGAAGGACAAGTTTTGAACTATGATAGTTCAAAAAGTTTGACCAAGAGTGCGAAAAACTATTATCAACAAAGTATGCACCCTAGTGCTAGGCTATCAACTTAGCTACCTATTGATACATGGGAACACTCCTAGGCATGTGGGTCACCTATGATGGAAGATAACCTCTAGAGAGGATTGGTTCCCCTAATACCTCACCTAAAAACTAAACTAATGCTTTGTCGAGGAAAAAAGTAAGAAGGAAACATGAAAATGAACCTACTTTTTCCTATGATGATGCACCAAATTATTTTTTCAAAGCCTACACTGTTGTTTTAACACACAATTCCCTCAATAATTTAGTTGGTTCTCACACAACTCAAAAATTTACACACATTAGTGCATAATTGTTTCATAGGAAGGTTTAAGTTTTATAGCTTAAGAGGAAAAGAATAGTTTCACACTTAATAGTTGTTCAAACCAACAACACAACTTACAACCTGCACTAAATACGAATTTTTCCTATTTGAAGGTGTTGAGATATGAGACATACAATAAAGGATTTTCATAGAAAATCACAAGATAATACATCAATCACTTATTGCACACAAAAAAATAGACTTTGAGAAGGAAAATTTGCTTAACTTTATTGATTTGAAAAGGTGTTACACTTTTGTATAATCCTGCAAAATATGTCTCTTTCAGTTACAATGATACCCTCCATTGAAATAATCCATTCAGATTACAATACAACATTGGGAATGAACAAGAACTAACTAAAATTTTCTCCAAAATTTTGTTTATATGTTGTTCAACAACTTACAAAATAATAGGAACATGTGCTTTGCTGAGAAAACAAGTGTTTTCTTGAGTTGGTTGAGTTAGTCTTCCTTTGGTCATCCAAAATGAAAACCCCTACTTTGCATCCCCTTAACAAGCTCAAAAAAAGGTGTTTAAGTGGTTAAAAAGACTTGCCTTGACCCCTTCTACCATTAAGGCTCCTAGATGCTTGTAAAAGGTTCAAATTAGTCAACACTGCCTCCACCTTTCCCTCCATTTGTTTGCACAATTCAACATACTGCCTAGATGCTTGCAACTACTCATAACTCATTCAAACTGCCTCTTGCATGATTATAGGTCATGTGGGAAAAGGTTTGAATAAGTCAAAAGTCTCAATATTTTTCCATTTTTCTCATGTCCTAAAGCCCTTTTGCCCTAATATTTGCTCCATAGTATCACTTTGATATTATTCCATACATAATATTATAGCATGAACTGCTATCCTACTTATGGCATGGCATACCCACATAGATTGTCCTTTCTTGTGGTTCACTATCACCTCTTTGTGTTCATTTAAACTCAAACCACTATCAACTTGGTCTTTTCCCTCAACATTGTGGCTTTTTCCCCCTTGAAACTCTGCCATTTATGCCTTTGACTGCCTTCTTCAAGTCTATCATTTTCATTTTATTACTGTTGTCATATCTTCATCCCTACCTTCTTAGCTTTTTCCTTCTTTACAGTTTCAAGAGAACCCATATTTGATTCTTCAGTTGTCAACAATACTAATCATTCTTGATCTATCTTTGAACTATGCTTTTCCCTTGAAGGATTGTTATTGCATTCTTCTTCTATTTTCTTTTACTTTCATCATGTGTAGGGTCAAGCATATGAACTCTCCTTTCATTGGAAACCATTCATGACTACCCTTATAATGCAATGATGACTATCCACTCAAGATGACCCTTGAACTAAGATCATAGTCACAAAGGATAAAAAAACTTCATGACAGTTGCAAATCTCATGGGAATCTCACAGAATCACTGCCCCTAAGTGTTGAACATCAACAAAAATCATTGTTAAATGTTAAAGGCATTGACTGCTATAACTTGACAGTTAGTCACTGACTTGTCAACAGGAGCAATGTATAGTCCTAATGCATTGATATTCTTGGGGTCATGTTCTTTATTTTTGAGTAGTCAACACTATCTTATAACTGGAATGCCTTCTTGATGAAGTCATTGGCCCCAAAAAAAAGTTACTAGGGACTGTCATGTTTGTGTAAGGTACCTAACCTTCCAATGTCTTTATAATCTTGTAATAGTCTAGGTACCTAGGATTTCATACTAACCCTCTATACATGCTTTCTCTTGAAGCCCTTTGTCATATGGCACTGCTCTCTTATTAAAACTCTTTCCAAATGTATATATCTTCATACATTGGTTACAAAAGCATGAATTCTATTAATCACAAAACATAGTCCTATTTTCCTTTGAAGCAAACTTTGTAGACTGTCCTTAAAATCTTGCATACATAAATTTTATGAGAGTCTTCATACATTGTGAAAATTTTTCATGAAGATTCTTTTTGTCTTTTGTGTTATGACTTTACCAGCTCTTAGAAAATTATATACATCCATCCATCATGCTCATCAACTGATTTGTTGATTAAATAGAGACATGGTCCTGCCTTATAAGTATATGAGATTGCCTCTATCACTTCTCTTAGTGGCAACACTTTCATCAACACTTTAGAGGCTTGAATGTTATAAAGGATTGGTATGCCCTTTATGTGATTTTTTGATTGAGCTCCTCTTCTTCTAAGGCAATGACTGCCCTGCTTCCTTTGAGCTGCTCACTATCATTTAAGATCTAAATTTTCCCTTGAATCATTGCCCTGTGACTGTGATTTATTGTTATTTTCCCTGAGTGGCTATCATGCCATCTTATGATTCACCATCTCTTAACTTTTCTCATAATTTCTAATAGAAACTTCCATAGGACAATGAGATGTCTCTACATTTTTGAAAAAACTTTGTTGGTGGCACTGCCCCTTGATAGTCACATAGCTCATTGCCTTGGCCATGCTTGGAAACTCCCCAAACTATTGACTTTGGTTGTCATGTGCTTGACTACTAAGGCCACTGTTCTCATCTATATTGTTTCCCTTACTTGATATTCATCTCTTCAAATACCTTTCCTCGAAACTGCCATGAGTTTTTTTGTGATGATCCTTGCTTAATCATACTATCCTTATCACTATGAAGGAAAGGAAGAACTAGTAAAAGGTAAACACAATAATTAACTCGTTGTAAACTCTCATTACCTACAACAATAAAAATGATAGCTACCCTTCTAACCCATCGATTAGGATGACACCATAGTGGAGCAGAAAGCTCAGCTGGTCCAATCACTAACCATTTTCTAAGTAACTTACTTTGACAATGCTGCCAAACATTTCAAGGCACTGACAATAACTTCTCCCACAACATCATTGAGAGCTTTCTCAATATAAAGAAAAAGATATTTCTCCACACTTATTTGACCAATAATTCCTTTATGTGCTCTAGGAGTGCTCTCCTTAAGATTAGAATTTTCTTTGGTCTCATCACCAATTTTGGTATAATATGAGCTACTGCTTGCCACAACCCTGTAAGTGTTGCGTCACATTTACTATAATTTTGATGACTTGGAGTTTGTGAACCCAAAATCTAAGCTGAAACTAAAGGACCTTTTCCAACCTTATGTGAAACATATGATCTATCTAAAATGTTTGTCTCATTCAAAACTTGTGAGCGTAAAAGAAAGTGTGAAGTAGTTGCAGAAATCTTGTATATGTGATTAGCATAACAAATATGAACACTCTCATCTTTTTTCATCCATGAAAATGGCATCTCTATTGTCCATGGTCTCATGAACCCACGTAGCATATTATAAATAATTACATCTATTGCAGCCTCTATGCATTATCTAACAAGTGTTTGGTGACTCAACAGGTGTTTAAAAACTCGACAAAGTTTCCTTTCAAGATAGCAACACGAACACTTAGTAGGGTATAGAGTGCATACCACATATGAACTGGGTAATATACTCCCAAAAAATGTGTGGATTAAGCGATAAAAGCTCCTAAAACTTCTCTAATCTACTTTCATCTTCCACTACAACATGCCCTCTAATGTTCTCCTTGTGCCTCCATGTAAGACCTCTTCAATTCCAGCAATAAGAAACCCTAACCTTCCTCCCTTTGCTTCGTGGATAGAAATATAAAAAAGAAGACTCCCTTCTCCTTTTGATGCCTAATTCTTTATCCTCCATTTTCATTTTAAATATTTATTGTTCATCATGTGTATTATTAAACCCCCACGTTGAAAATCATCACAATATTTTGAACTATAAATGATAACTTTATATCAAAGCTTATAAAGATAGTTTTCCCCAAAATGATTTATAAGACTAACTTTTTTTTTCTTTATTAATTAAATAACATCAATTATTTAATTATGTTGCTAATTCACTTTATTCACCTAAATCAATTAAATTATTCTCACATAATTGTTTAACTATATCACTTTCCCCTAAACTTGAATAATTAAATTAATTATTCAAATATAATTCAAAAAGGTCAAAACAAACAAATACAACTTTGTTTGCAAAATTCAAACATTATTTGCATGTTCAACTCAAAAGGTTTAATTAATTAAATCAATTAATTAATTACCTTCATCTACTTTCATGATTGAGAAAATTGTGATCCCTCGATTGATCACTTTGATTGGTTGACCGATTCATCTATTTTTTGATTGATCCATCTATTCTTCAATCCCACTGAAGGCTCAACATGATTTCTTCAATCCCACTAAAAGCTCAATCTATTTCTTCAATTCAATTGAACACTCAAATTGATTCCATCAATTACACCAATTACGTAATCAAAATCAACTAATTCTTCCCATCTAATTCCTCTCAACGATTTTGAACCGTTGATTAGGATATTCTACTACGTGATCTTGGTCATTCATCTCAAAACATGAAATATATATAACAACCTCATTTATTCTCAAAAATAATAGAAGAATTGACATATTTTGTACAACAAAGTAATGTTAAAACCATAATCAATTTCTTGAAGAACTTTGACATACATCTTCGATCAACATCACACAACTTTGAAGCTTTTTCCACGCATAAATGGAGGCTTCGCATTGATAAAAAAAATGATCCAACATCATTGTGAATACACTTCAACATGGGATGGTAAGGTTTTATTTATTTTTGAATTTATTATGTTATCTTAGGATTTCGTTAGTTGATTTCAATAGCTTAAAACTTCATTTCATGAGTAATGGATATGAATCTTAGTCTTTGTTTTGAATTATATTTTGTTTAATTCTTTTAACATTGATTATATTAATGCATATTTGATTTCCCCCTTACACATGAGGAAAGATATAAGGTAGAGTTTGCAAGTTAAATACAGTCATAAAGAACAACACTTGGTAAAGGTTCTAGGAATCATAGAGTGACACTCAAGACGATACTGGACAATCAATGCAATAGGATTGTCATAAGGCAAGATGACCAATGGAGAAGCTAGATATGCTATTAGAGAGTTTGGTGACACATCCTGAGAATGAGACCTTTTCAAATCAAATGCAAATCTTAGAGTAATGAATAATGAGGAGTAGCATAGCTGTAAAAAATATAGCATATCACCAATTGAACTACAAGGGACAATGCTAAGTAATAGAGAAGTCTCTGAAAAGCATGCTTTACTGTACATGAGTATCACAAGCATAGTAGATGAAATGTTGAGTACAACTAGAGAATTCTCAAGTAGCAAAGGCAACTCAACTTCTTGAAAGCTTAGATGGAGTTAATGACAGTGTGAACAGTCAATAATATATGGCCTTACTAAGTTTACAATCCTTATTGAAGAACACATTTCAAAGTTTTAGTTGTAGGACGGTAAGGAAGATAAAGCATGCACAAGGCATTGTAGATTTATGATAGAATGTCTCAAGGTCTGTAATCATGCCTTGGAGTTTTATTAGATACCAAATTGTGTATGAAAAGTAGATGAAGATAGTCATAAGGACATAGGAAATGTCACCTCATGGAATACTATGATTATAAGACAATCACCTCAAATGGAGTATGACAAACCTAAAATTAATTGAAGAGAAAACACACCTGTGGAGAGTAGTCATCAAGGGCAGTCTCAAGGTGAATTCAATAGTGAAAGGAGAAGAAGATGATAGTGGCATTCATGATAGTTATGCATAATCAAATAAACAAGCATAAAGTCAAGGACATTAGGGATCTTACAAGATAACTTGCATAAATTTTACCAATCTTATTTGTAATTGCAGTCTGATAAAAGAAGTATAGTAAGGGTAGTGTGATTTTCTTTAAGTTTGTTGACACAATCTAGGAAACAATTCACCTTATAAGTCATACAAAAGGTAGCGGTATAGTCAAATGTAAAGACGAGGGTGATGAAAAATGATAGACCTATATGTTGAGCTTCAGGGTGAATGGGCATGATAGTCAAGAATAGGGACAATCAAGTCATGATTTATGAAGAGCATGAAGAAAGGGTATGAACTAGGTGTGTTAAAGACCTTGTGATTTGTGATCAATACATTGTAATGAATACATGAGAACTTGATTGTGATTATTGAATTTTGACTGAACCAAACCTTTTCCCACATGCCCTATCATTATGAAAGGGTGGAGATAAGTTATGATTTCTACCAAGCATCTAGGGACAGTTTTTTGAGTTGTGCTAACAAATGGAGGGAATGTAGGGTGCAGTTTTGACCTAGTTTTGGGGCATTTGATAGCATCTAGGAGCTATTTGAGGTACCTTAATGGTAGAAAAGGTCAAGGATGGAATTTTTCATCCCTTAAACACCTTGTTGGAGTAGTATAAGGGGCTGAAAATTAGGGATTATTATTTTGGACGCCCAAAGGAGGTTTGACCCAACTAATCAATGTAAACACATGATCCTCTTTTCTTGCAACTGTTGAGCAGCATAAAGGAAAGTTTTAGTAGAATATTTGAGTTATTTCTTTTCTCTCTTGTCTTTGTATTGTAATCCTCTTGAAGATTCTTTCAATTCGGAGCAGCAAAAGAAACTCCACTTTCAAACTTGTACATAGTTATGTAACACTTCTTTTGATCAATAAAGACATATACTTTTCCTTCTCTAATCTTCTTTTTTTGTGCAAGTATGAATGATAGATGTATTTTCTATTATTTGATATGAATCCTCAATGTATGTCTCATTCTTTAAGCACCTTTTTTGCAGAAATATGAATTCCTTATGTAGGTCATAGGTTATGATAATAGTTTTTTGGAAACTTCTAATTGTGAAAATAGTTTTTTTTTCCTTTTAGAATTGAAAAATACCCCATATTTCCTATGAAATAATTATGTGTAAGCATGTAGAAACCTGAGTTGTGCATGAAGCAACTTGTTCATTTTGGTCATATTGTAAGTCCAAACAACAGTGTAAGTTTGAAAGAATCATTTGGTGCATCACCTTTTAGAGTTTAGGTTCCATTTTCATATTATCCTTCTCTCTTTTCTTAGCAAGAAGCATTAGTTTAGTTAGTTTAGGTGATAAATCCAAGAGAACCAACTCACTCTGGAGCTTAACTCCCACATCTTGAGCCCACAATCAAAGGAGTTATCCCATGTTTCACCAGTAGGCTGAGTTTACAACTCAACAAGGGTGCACTATTTGGTGATAACATGAACAAATAAAGGCCTTCCCTAACATTAACCCACCCAATTGAATGTTTTCACCTACCCACTCAAACATGTTGGTACAATCAATTCATCCCCACAACACATGAAGCACAAAATATGGTTGCTAACAACTTTTCACTAAATGTTAATGACACTTTTTGCAACTTTTGAAACATTGTCACCATAGTCAAATGGATTGGAGATCTAAATACCTGAGAGAGGCTATTATGGAGGGGGCCTATATACACTTGTAATTTTAGACAAAACATTCATAGATGTCATATATTCTAAGAAACATTATGTCACAGTTTGGCATTTTTTTGCACTTAGGGCTCTTAAGAGATTGCATCAAAATAGTGTAGCCCAGAATGATCAAATATCTTGGGAAACAAACAAAGGCCTTCCCTAGTGTTCCCTCACCCTCCCAAACATGTTGGTATATTTTTTTTAGCCCCAAAATGTATAAAATGCAAAATATGGTTGCCAACAACTTTTCACTAAATGCAAATGACATTTTTTACAACTTTTAAAACATTGTCACCATAATCAAATGGATTTGATATTTTCAAAACTTAGAGATTTTATTGTGGAGGGACCTATATGAACCTATAATTTCAAACAAAAAATTCATAGGTGATATGGATTCCGAGAATAATAGCTTTTTACACTTAGGGCTCATAAGAGACTATCAACATAGTATAATATGAAATGATCAATTATCATCGAAAATGAAAAAATGCCTTCCATAGTGTTTACTTTCCCACTCAAATGTGTTGGTATAGTCATTTTTTCCTCATAACATATGAACCACAAAATATGGCCAATTTAGCCATGTTTAGCCTACTTAGTAGCCCTATTTTAGGACAAATATGATAAGAAAATAATTTTTATAGAAGTTCTTGGGAATATAAGAACACTTTTAGATACACTTTATGGAGATACAAATCCTCGTATAGTGTAAGCCTAAAAATATAAAATGTTACCCTTCATAATGGACAATTATCAAACCTAATTAGACCTCTAGGTCTCCAAAATTGAGTTTTTGAAAGATAACACCCTCACACGTGCCAAAATGGTGCAAAAACCACTTGAACAAGTGGAGTAGGTTGAAATAAACCTACAAACCCAAATAGATTTCTAATTTAATATTTAGTTTGAAGACCTCTAACCAACAATCCTTCAAGTACATTCAAGAATCTACGCATGTTTTTTTTAGCTATTGCAACTACTCTCCATGCCCTACATGGAAAACTTAGCATGTCAAAGAGGAATAAATATATCGACGTTATGAGAATCCATTAGATAGTTGTATGTTTAGGAAGTCACAAATCTCACACATCTTACACCATCTACAGAGTTACTAATCTAGTGGAAATTTAGTGCCCCAAAAGAGCATACAAAACTATGTTTATAGTATAAGAAGTTGTCGATTGCCACTCAATAACATGTTGAGCATATAAAACTCCTTTTATAGTGTCAAGTATTTAGACTAATCTAAAAATGTTTCTTCCTTTAGTTGAGTGATATAATATTATGAGGTAAGGAAGAGTCAAGTTTCAAAAGAATGCCACATTTATTGAAATTAGTTTCATGAGTTAACAATTGTAGTAGATAGAGAAAGGTGTTAGTTAGGACTAGCATTATAAATTTTATGTCTCTTTCCTAAAAATTTAGCCCCAATATATAGAGAGGGGTGGGAAAACTACTTTGCAATATAAATGTAATGCATATCTTATCTAAAACTATTTTTTCCTACCATTTCCTATGTTGAAATAATTTTCAAGTCACTATCAAGAATCTAGATAATTGATAGCACTTTTGTAATTAACCATGAACATCGACCTTTGATAAATGTACTAATTATTTCTCCTCTTCCTTTTTTTGTGTGCATCTACCATACTTATCCTTGAATTTTTAAGAAATAGAAGTCTTAAAGGGTGTTATTAAGGGGCTTAGAAACTTTTAATACATTTATAAGGAGACCTCTACTTATACTAGTTTAACTTTTACAAGGATCCACTTGGAAATGGATCTTTCTAAGGGGATTCTAGCTATTTTTAAAGTTTGGTGATAAAAAATAGAGGAATATAGTTGATTATGAAATAATTATTTTAGCTGTAGAAAATTTTACTTCACTAAACACCAAACCCACCACTATAAAAAAAAGTTTGCTAATGAGCTTGGATATCATTCCTTGTGAGGAAATCCCACTTGGTGGGTCAAAGTAAAATCCAACTAATAAGGATAACCTAGTTTATGAGTCAATGAAAAATATATATGATCAACCCTTGATAAAAATCTGATTTCATAATTATTTTAGGCCAATACCACTTCCAATGCTATTACCCAATGCTCTTGGTGGTGGCATACAATTTTCTTAGATTTCCCATCAACTCCTAATGCTCATCCAGAAGGATAATTTCTATATTTTTGGACACCACAACATGGGGAAACTATGAAATTAAGGACCTATGTCCTTGTCAAGAATGGGTGGGTTAAACTCTATTACCCACATGAGATAGAGAATTTTCCAAACATTGAAAAGTGATAATGATAACCTGATGAAAAAAGAAGTGTTGAGGGTTGTGTTAAAATATATTACCCATGTGTTTAAGGTATAAATCTTTAGTAACTCATTCTCTAACCACACCATTCAAAAAATTTAAAATATATATTTTATTTTAGTTTGTTTTTAGTTATAAATATTCCATAATTTAGTGGTTGTACTTGAAACATTTTTTTGTAATCATAGAACTAATTACACTTTTAGAGAGTCTTTTATGATGTTTTGGTATATATACTTTATGAAAGGTTTGGTTAGATTTTTTTCATGAATGGTATACCAAAAATGTTGGTATTGTGATTATTTTAAAACTAGTGATAATTATAAATGTATGTTTCCTTTAGAAAAAATGGTCAAAATTATAATAATTAGTGTGATGATTGTCTATAGAACATACATGTAGAAAAGAGTATTGCACATAAGTATCTCATAAGAGACATTATTGTAGAGAAGGAATACAATTTTACTTGTACAAATATACAGACGTACATATATACAAATCAGTTTGACTTTATAAAAAAATTTATTTATAATCAATCCAAGAAACTATACAGATCTTCTTTGCTCTTTATTGTGTAAATTATTGCCTTATGGTCAAACTCACAAACCTTCCACAAGTTCTTGTTCAATGGTCTACCTCATATTTGATTAAATGAACATTTGATGCCACAAAAAGGTTAGAATGATGGAGAATATTTTGATGCATGTCAAAATCCTCAAACAACCACACATCAAAATTATAAATTGGGTACCTTCTAATACATGTTCCACTAACAACCACTGACCTTGTAGGATACTTGATGTTTTCTCCATCTATAACAGAGGCCTCCAATTTCTTTCTTCCTCAACGCAATGACACAAATAATAATGTGTTTCCCCTTCATTTTCTTCATTTGCAATAAATGCACAAACATGCCTTGCATTGATATATGGATTCATTTAGATTAATTTATTCAACAATACAAAAAAACTACAAAATAAGATAAATATTGAATTTTATTAAATTATGCATGTAGATGTTACTTGGTTGAACTAGATCTAGTGCTACCAAGATTCGATGCATCTCAAGTGGGCTTAGAACTCTTGTATACCATTCATCAACCAACTCTTTTGACTCACACTCATCCCAATCCTGATCTATACATAGAGAATAAAAGCACACCATTTTCCTCATGTGAATACACCATGAATCTAAATTTGAGATTCTAATAGAGTGTAGCTCACTCGATCTTCTCAATGTAAAATAATCCTCATTTTTAAAAAGTTAGTATCATCTACCAACCAAAAATATCTACGAACTGTAGACTTACCTTCAATACCTGGATCAATTGTAGCCTCACCATTTGACGATAGATGTTGCATATTGTTAACATTGTATTATCTTTATACTTCAACTCTTCTCATGTTAATTCTTTTTTAATACATGCTCCTACACCATCATGCTACTCCTTTCCATGCTTGGCCTCTAATAAATTCCACATATGTTGAACAATGATTTTAAGAATCCTACTCAACCAATAGAACATCCATGAGTTCTTGAATTGTCATGCACAATTATCTGACCATATGATATATTGACCAAATGATATGTTCCCCAAATATGTTTATGCTATCCAACTCATGGTAGAACATATAAAAGCAACCTTGCACAAACTCTACAAAATGTGTGTTATCATCACGAGTATAAAAATGATAATCCTTCAAGATCTTCTTTTCATCCTTTATACTATCATGTGCACGAATGAATTCTATATACACAAATATAGTAATCTGTGTGGAGTTGTAATACTATGATTGTACCTCATTTATGGTTGCAGTGTGTAGTTCCCTATAAATTCAACTAAAATGATGGTACCAAGTGGAAATTTTTCCTCACATAACTTGAATTGCAAACACAACCATCAATATCTATGGGTGTGCCTTGCATACTCATACACTGTATTCTTTCAAAAAATAGACATAAATTGATACACTGGTATCTTTTCACTCACTAATTCATACCTTTTTCTTATTTTCCATCTCTTAGACTATATGTCACTATCTTATATTTTCTAAAACTTACTAGTTTTTTTATGGCATGTGTATTCTCCATATGTAGACAAATTGGAAAATGTTGCAAGCCACCATAATGTTCATGTGTGTCATCCAATCATAATTTCTTGTAGAATGATTGACCATCTAATCTTTGACATAAATGTTCAATATGAAATCTCTTGAAGATATAGGTGGAGCATGTATCGTACACTCCTGTAAAACATAGTTAATATACAAATCTACATATACATACCGATAAATATAATAATGATAGAAAATTTAACATGTAATCGACATCAATGTGTGTGTGTAATTTATTTCGACATAAAAAGGATTTTCCATTTAAAAATACCTTTGACTAATTTTAATTTGAGGATACATCTCGACATTTGGAGAAAAATTGTGTTTGAGTCATATCCAAAAAATTCTTTAGATGTGGCTCATGGTTTCTAGAAACAATTATCCTTCTTACAAAATCTCTTTGATTAGGATATACCCTTATTTTATTTTTCTAAAATTCTTTAATTAGGGATCTCAAGGCTTGAATTATTGGTTTATATTTTTATGGGAGTCTATGAGACAATTACAATAATTCATTATTGTTTTTTTCTTCCACTCTTTCATACCTATTGACAACTCTCATTAGAGTTATTTTACTTATTTTTCAATGCTTGACTTGGATTTCTAATGAGTAAGACTTTCTTTATTTTGATTGCTTATTATTGTTGATGTAACGACACATTGTGTAACATTACTATCTTTGGTGCATGGGAGGAACCCACACTCTCATATGAACTCATTAGATTCTTTAAAATATATTTTTCACTTAAATAATTCCATGTTCTTAGGCCAAGAATTTTCATATTGGGCCTAAATTTTAGATTTCTCATAATTTCAACAAATAGCTAACATCTTTTGATTTCATTTAACTTGTCAAAAAATAATCTCCATATCTTATTGGCATATCTTCGATAAGTATAGTTAGGAATCTTATCAACCATCAGTTTCAAAATATTCTCATCAATATCAATAAAAAACTTAGGATTTCTATGCAAAATTCAAAGAGGTGTTCTTAATGGTAAAGTTGCCTCAACATTGGGAATTTCTTCAATATTATATTTAAGATTGGATAGATTGCATACCTTCAACTTGAGATGGAAAATATGATGTACCTTTAAGTTGAGATGTAAAAGATGGTGTATATATTCAACTTGAAATGTGAAAAATGATGTAATTTCTACTTGAGATTAGAAATTTGGTGTGCTTTCAACTTGAGATGTGAAAGATTGAGTACCTCCAACTTCAAGATTCAATTACCTCATTACACAAAGTTTTTGCACTTTTTTCCTTTTGTGCCACCAAATCCTTCTCTATTTTAGCTTGAGTGTATTTTTTTTCTTCAATTGGGAACAATGTTTTTTCTTCTTCTATGGTGTTAAATTTCCTACTTTCATGAAGTGGCTTCATTATTTCTCTTGTCTTCATATTTTCTTCCTCATGCTCATCTGGTGTTAGATTATTTCATCATTTTCTCAACATGATGATGAATTATATGTGTACAATAGATAAATCAATCTCATACACAAATCTCAAACTAATCCTTTAAAACTATTAATATAGCCTTCAAAACTAATTTTGACAACTTTTGAAAATCATTGAATCACTTATACTCATGTTTTTACATGCTAAAACACTTATACCAGCCATGGGAAAGTCATATTAACCAATGATTAAATTGAATAAATGATTATAAAACTCAATATTTTTAGTTTCCTAGGGTATTCCAACCCGAAACATAGAGAGGTGATGTCATTAGGGTACAAACTTATAGAAAAAATAAGGAACTAGGACTATCATAGGCTAATTTAAAAAGTTTATTAATCAGTTAAAGATAGACTAATTAATCCTTGATATTATGGGTGTGTTAGGTATGTGCAATTAAATATAGATTACTCACTATGTATGTATGGATGAATCTAAAGAAGCACATGAAGAAGGGTCCATAGATGTTAATGAAAGTTTATCAAATTCATACATGGATGAATTGGCTAGGTCACAATCCAAGAATACATCATAGGCCTAATTAACTTTGTTTGAGAGATCAATGTTCATGTCAATCACACCTCAATTGTGCATGCCTAAGTGTACGACTAGTTTGTGGCATAATAAAGGCATGGAAATTACAAATAGGACTAGCCACAGTTTGAGATGAGAAACATGTTTCAAATAATAAGTGTTATGCCATGTAATTCCAAAATAAGATGTTTCATCCATAAACATTTAAGGTATAAGTACATAATGTGTATTTTTCATAGTATATGTTTCATAAGTTGAAGCATATAGAGAGGTACTCAAAAATATATAATACAACATACATAAGCACACGACTATCATTATCCACATAATAAGTATGTAGTATATAATAATCATGGAGAAGTGAAGTATGTGTATCTCCTCTAATGTGTGTATAAGGTATAGGTATATCACAAGTGATAGAAGAAAGATGACTAACATAAGTCTTAGCAATATATGATAGTCATTAAAAATGCACAAATCTTATATCAATACGTTTATCGCTAGGAATGGTACAATATGTAGTATATGAACTATGTTGACAAGGTGGCATGCCCAAAGTGTAGAAAGACAAATAGAATGTACCTTAAACTTCGGGAATCGATTTCACCAATTGCATAATAATGTTTTCTTTGTTTTTGGCTTCACACACCTTCAAATTTTTATTTTTTTTTCCAAATTTCATATTCAATATTTGATTCCATATCAATATAATAAAATTAGTAAAAATTATGAAAAAAATGATTTTATAATATCATATTCAAAAAAATGATAATTAACATTCCAACACTAAAACATGAAAATATTAGTTCATAGAACCAAATTCGACCTAAAAACATGTAATTTACTTCTTCTACATTGACAAAATTAAAAAAGGTGATGGAATATGCAAATAATGATTGATATATTCTCAACACCATGAAGAAATCATCTATTTGTCCAATAATGCAAAAAATGCAAAAAATAAAAGAGCATGTGGGTCCTAAATCATGAGTACCCCATGCATTTTTACCATTTTTTTCTCCTCAAATTGTGTGTTATAATATGCTTGCATTATAACATGCATGGATAATTGCAATCAAAAGAGATGAAAAAAACCTGAGAAAATGGAAAGGGACTGAGAGAGAGAAGGGGGGAAGGAAGGGAGGGAATGACACAGAGAAACACAAACCCACATAAAGAAAGATAGAAAAAGACACAAATAGATAGATTGAATGTGAGAGAGAGGTAGGTAGGTAGAATTAGAGAGAAAAGGAGTGACAAAGAGAGAGATATAGGAAGGGAGTGAGGGAGAGGTGGTGAGAGGAGAGAGATAGATAGGTGAGGTAGAGAGAAGAGAGGGAGAGAGAGGGTGGGAGGGAGAGGTAGAGATAGGTGATAGAGAGGTATTTTCAACACTAAACCCTCCATCATTAATCGTACCCCTAAACCCGAGGCTCTACAACCTAAACCCTTTTCTTCGACTTGATCTTTGGATAACAAAATTGGATTTGGAGGTAGCTCTTCAATAGATTGATATGGCCTAACTAGGGATTTTTTGAACTTCTACAAATGTGCTATCTATTCTTTTAATTCCTTCTTTCTTATTTTTTCCTTCATTAGCCTTGTAGTAGTTGCCTCCACATTTTCGCTTAAGTCTTCAATTTCTTGCTCTCTAGTGGCATGCCCTAAATCAATGGAGAGATTTTATTTGTTCATTCTTATCCTTTTGACTTATTGGGATGACAAATTACACTTTTTTGGCCCTTGTAGCATCTCTCTTAATATATTATATTGTCTTAGCTTTCTTCTAGGTCCTAGGTCTATCAATTTATTGCATTAGACTCTTAAAGTCTAATGGAACTATCTACACTTGGACAATCTTTTGTAATTGGTTGGAAAACAAGTTCAAAACTAGTTTTGTAACTCCCTCTTGATGGGGAATATAGTGAATATCTAACCTCCTCAATATTTTACACTTGAGGAAAAAAATAATTAACTTTCTCATCTTGGTCGTCCTTATTTTATTCTTTTGGTTGCACATTAATTTCATCTTGCAAAATTCCTTCTTTTCTAGGAGTTTCACCATAAGGATAACCTTTATGTTACTCCATTAAAGGGGAATTTCTTATTGTTCCTGCTCAATAGTTTCAACTTCCACATTTTCTCATGGAATATCGTGCTCCTATATATTTTTAGCTACTCCTTGTTGCATTGGTTGTTCAATTTGTTCATTGGAAACATTTGATTTTTTCAATTATCATGTTCTCACCTTCAATTGTAACTTCTTCTCGTTGCATTAGGTCCTCAATTTCTTGAAAAATTTTCTACCAAAATATTCCTTTTGGGATAACTTCTTTATTCATCTATTTACCAGAGACTAGCCTTCAACCATCTTAGAAAGAATGGAGGTAGTGGATACGTCTGCCCTTTGATCAATGTGAATAGTGGAAACCTCGATCCTACCTATATGTACAAATTCCTCTAAAATTGGTTATTTTGAATGTTTCTTGGAATATTTTGAAAGAGTGGGTTGGATTGTAGGAATTACATCAAAACTGATATATATTCTTCTTCTTCCTTATCACTCTCACTATCAACCATAATGGTTGGTGGCACACTACGAGATTTATTCTTCATTGTTTTCTCTTTCTATTTATTTAATATTTCTTCTAATTTATTTTTCTCCTATAGTATTTCCTCCATAGTTATGTCATCTTATTCATCAATAGCCTTAGGATTATTTTTTATTTGTCCTTGTTCTTCAACTTTCCTAGTAATTGGTAATGTCGTGTTGACAAAAGGTGGAGAAACAAAATCAATTGTTGCAAAATAAGATGTAGAAGTTGAAATCTACACAACCTTACCTTTAGGGTAAGATATATGCATGGAAGGTACATCTCCTCACATTGGTTCTTCTATTGTTGGACTTATTATCTCTGCATGTGGAATAAATGAAGTGGTGGTTGATATACCTCATGGATTCTCTATCAAGTTAATAAGACTTCCCAGATTGGTTGATTAGGATCCTCTAGTGCTTTATCAATTGTGATTCCTTTGCTTGATATATTTTCACTCTTTTTATTCTTCTCCATCTCTATGGCCTTGGATTCAACTACCCTTCTTTTCTTTACAAGGAAATCATCATAATCAATATCTTCCAAATATTTAATTTTCCTATTTTTTCTATTATATCTAGGATACGTGATAGACATCCCTTTCATTTTTAATGCATATGTGCATTGACTTAACCATGTTTGGATAACATCCAAAAGTGGCTTCATTATTGTGTTAAGAGAAGTTACCTCTGGTTCTGTCTAGTTTGGATCTTGTAGAGGCTAGTCAAGATTATTTTTTCCTCATAGCTTGGGTTCAAAGTGTTTATATTATCTAATTTAGTATTAACCTTTGTTATGAATTTTTTCTCACTTTATGGTCATTAGCACAATCGGACCAAAATTATTTCAAATTGGGTTCATGCATCATCTTATTTATATGTTTTTTCAATCCCCTGCATGGGTCATACTTTAACATTATGATGTCCAAGAGAGCTCAAATTTCAATGCTTGAAACTCTTTCTCATACTTCCTATCATTGACTATTGCATTGTAAACATATCCTCCTAGGTATAGAGGGATTTTTACCTAACCCCTCCTATGCAAATTCTAAAAACCATCATATGATTCCAATATTTTTCTTTTTATCTCTAGCCACATAACTTTGTTTGTAGGGTACTTTGGCAAGATGTAGGCTTTCCCTACGAAACCTTCTATTCTAATGTAAGTGAATTTGGAGAATTGAATGAACCAACAACCATGGGGATGGATCACACTTTGTGCATCCACAAATATTCTAATTTCTTTATCTCCTTCAAAGGTCCCAACCGATTTCATCAAAAAGTCATTGTTAACCTTACAATAATCTTTTATGAATTCCTCAAATATATTTTTTAGACTGTAGGAATCAGTCGAGTTTCCACCCACTATAAATTGTAGTGTGCCAAGTAAAAAAATTTCATGTCACATATGGCATTGGTGTGACACGCCCTTCAGTACCAAAGGGATGGTGGGGAGACTAGACCTCGTGACCTCTTTCCTGCAACAAGATGCTTTAGCCAATTGAGCTAGGCCCACTACCCCAAATACCTCCAATATTAGCTAAGGGTGATATTGATAGATTAAATTTTATCCCAACCCATTTCCCAACACACTTACTCTATTCAATCCTAGGAATTTTTTTTTGATATCACATGAGTATATGATATAGGAAGACATATAAAACTACCTCATCCTTTTGAAGCTTACCATATTAGAGTGAATAGAATCACTCACTTCCTATGAGAAATGTATCATTCCTTCATCATTCTTAACCAACTTAATAAAACTATACATTCAGGGTTCAAAGATTTCAGTATTTGGAAGTCCTACAACCCTATTTAACAAAGTGATGATATCACTTATATCCTGTTTAAAATCACCTTTATATGAGGTTTTGGGAATTTTGAACAACTTTTTGTTTTTTATCATCCAACATCTAAGCATCATGAATAATTCTTCTATATGTATCTTCATCTATGTTGTATGTTTGTGTAGCTTATGTTCTATTAAATGGGCTCATTACTGGGTGGATAGGGATATTAAAGGTCATACACTTTGTCATCTTTAATTACCAACCTTTTATTCTGGTTGTAGTAATGAATACACTCCAAACCAATTATGGGGCTCCTATAGCCATTAGGAATCCTATTGCACAATGTAAACCATTCTTGACAATGTTCTTCAATAAACCGATATCCTCAGATGTTATCCTTTTCAAGAATTCCTTTGCAAAAAGTTCCCTAAATAGATATCTAAAATTGTCTTATATGTGGGCCAAATGTGAGAAGATAGCAGAGGTCCTTGGAACTCATCCTTCACCTTTTTTTCTCATTGACTCATGATGTTTGGTTGAATTTTGGGATGTCCAAACCTTGAAATAATGACTTATTGCTCTATCAAGCTCCAAGCTCCCCTCTGTAATATGCTCTTGGATGTCCTTTTTAATTATCATGTTCTTCAATGTCTTAGCTCTACAAAATATTTATTTGTTTGCCAAATTTTTCTTTTACTTGCCAAATCAACTTTACCCATTTAGTTTTACTTTTGTGAAAAAATGAAGAGAAAAAATTCCTTATAATATTATTGTTGGAAACCAAGATTACACCCTCAATCAAGCTAGGCTTGGCTATCCTGTTGCAACATGGAAACACTCTCTTATTTGTGGGTCAATCAATTGGTGAGAGTGAATCTCCAGAATGGGCTGGTTCCCTCTAGCTAATCACCTAACCTATGAACTTTTTAGGGGAAAATGGTAGGAAGAAAGTATAAAATGAAACCTGCAACTTAAGATGATCAACTAGACATTTAGAGATTTTGACAGAACTTAATTCACAACAACCTCTCTTTAAAACATTAATTCTCACAATCCACCTCAAAACATTTAGCTCAACATTGTTTTGCATAAATATATGTGAATCATTGAATACAATATGCAACCTAAACTAACTACAATCCTCACCCACAACTCACAACAATAAGACAAAAGAAGGATTCACCACTCTGAATCACACACAATCATTAGATTATCATTACAAGTGCATGACAAGAAAAGGAGAAAGGAGAACTCTACTACTTGTATAGAAATTGAAGGAGCAAGATATCAAAATCTGATTCAAAAGTTTACAAAACTCTCTGCAATGCATATGAGAGCAAGAAATAGAATTCTGAACCCTGAGAAATTCAAATTTCTCAAAGTATATAGCCTCCAAGTGACACCCATGATGAAAAATAGAAAAATATGGCCCACTGCCTCTCCAAAAAGTAAGTCATTATGCATTTTTGAGCTCAAGCAAAAGCCTAGAAAATAGTGCCAAAAATATGCTCCAAACTACCTCAAAAAGATGGAAACTTTCCATTTCCAAAGGGTCCATCCAAAAAATCGACCAAAACAGGTGCAAACAACTAGAAATTGAAAAACAAAAACTTTAGTTTGTCTCCTCTTCTTCAAATCCGCCCAAGAACTCAACTCAAAATGGCAAGTTTTGATGTCACTCAAGTGCACAACTTAACTGCATTTAAATAACAACTAATTAAGGAATTTATAGAAACATTGCTTAATCAGTGTCTTGCAACTTGCAGTTTTAGGAAACAAAAATAGAAAACCCGATACATTTGATTTTTACAACGTATCTCCAAACATTCTAATTTTTGCAATTTTGTGCAAAAAATAAAAATATTAAACTAAGGCTCTGAATATTCTTGATTTTTCTATAAAAAATCATAAAAAAATTTGTTGCCCCCTTAGCACATATAGTGATTTAGACTCCAAGGAAACTCTAAAATATTCAAGACTTAGGCAAAAATCAGAGGGCCTAGAGTCATCATTCAATTTTTCCTAAGGTAAAGTTCATGGCATCAAATGTTTCTAAGGCATTGAAGATGCTTACTCTAGTGAGAGGGGCAATGTGTATGGTTTTAAATTTGATTTTCTTTAAAAATAAGAAAAAAAAATGCCTGAGGCATTCGACCTAGGCAACAAGGAATTAATAAAGTGTTTGAAAAAATAAAAGAATGTGATAAAAATCACATTCAACTTAGGGCATGGGGAAAACCCTAGCCACAAAACCGCCTCCAAACACATTTTCCACCATCATTTTGCATCGGCCACTTTGAAGAGAAAGAGGTATGTTGGGCGCCGCCATGGGAGTTAGGGTTTGGAGCCTTGGAGCTCAATTCTTCTCCATTTTTTGATGTCATTCTTGTTGATTCTCCTCTGCAATCACTGGTAAGTTGTTTGTTTGCATTTTGATACACCTTTGACTTCATTTGAAAGAGAAAACAGGCCTCTAGGATGTGGCCATGACTATAGTTTTTGATGCATTTTGAGTTTTTATTGTGTTGAAACCCCCTGTCATTCATTATGGCTGCCATATGAGAGTTTGTTCAAGCTTCTAAAAGTGCTTTGGCCATGAGCTTTGATGAGATTCTCCATAGAAACATTCAAAGTGAGCTCTCCTTTTCCATTTTATGGATTTTCAAAACCCCTCATGGTCATGGCTTATAGCTTTGGTTTCTTCATTTTCTGAAAGAGTCACTATTGGCAAGAGCTCAAAACCTTGCTATTTTTTCTTGTACTTGCATTTTGAACACGAACCATGAGTGGGTATGTGATTTATGAAGATAAATTGCTTCTCTAGGCTGTGAGTATGAGAGCATAATCTAGGGTTTCCTTGCATTTTGTATGAGCTCGGGTTACTCCATTACTTCTACATTCTGGAATAATACCATGTAAACCTATGTGGGATTTGATTTAAAAGCCCGAGTTGGGCACCATTGCACTTGTATCCATTTGAAACCCTAACCTATTTGGCATTGGCTTACTGTAGAATAAGCTTATTTTTTTAAAAATCAAAAGAACTCCAATGTATGTGTTCACCACTGCCATTTCATTTGTTCACTGTCCAGCATGATTTGACTACTTTTAAACTTTCTTACTTCTAGAATGTAGACTTTCTTGATGAAACATATAAAAACTTACTCTCAAATGCATTGTATATTGATATGTTTACTTCTTTTCATGCAACATTTGCATTTAGCCATTGTGGTATTTTTGTAGGTCACTTTGATGCTTATCATCTCTTATTTCATGCACTTGAATGCTTAGATAAATGCATATATATTCTCACTTTCACCATAGTTTTATACTTTATTGAGAACATAGAATCATGCAATAAGATTCCCCTTCAAATTTATGGCATCAAAGTATTGAAACAGCTTAAGCTCTGCAAATTACCTTCATGAATGATGTTGTTTCACATTGTATTCACTCAAACACTTAATGCATTGCACCCATATTCAACCATGCCTCTTTTCCATTCATCCTCTACTTTTATAAGTTCACTTGTAGCCACTTGAAAACTCATTTCTTGATGGCACCAAAACTTTCTTTGGCACTCTTCATGCATTTTTGTTTTCTTGGGCAGCAACAGTTGATGTAAGACTATTCTTTTCATGGAAGATTTTGAAATAAGAACAACTGATGTTGAAGCTTAGAAGCTTTTCCATTTGCTTCAGTTGTTATTGTTTGATTTGTAAACAAGGAATTATGTATGCCTTTTCACTATCACATTTCATGATGATGCATTTGATGGTAATTCACTTGAGCAGTTGATCCGCTATAATTTTCAATTCATTGCATTGTCAAACTTGACTGTCCTAGATGATCACTTGCTTGAGCTTTCATGGAACTTGGATGCACTCCTTCAGATGTATATCTCCTTGAGCAACATTGAATTGTTTCTTTTCTGAAATCCCTCCATGGAATTTTGAGGGGTAGCATGTCAGGTCTCAACCCTTGTGGGAACCCGTTTTACACCACATGCTTTATGATGTTCTAAAAAAATCAGCAACATGGCTTTTCCTATACCTGCACAAGAAAAAAAAATGTTATATTAAAACAATAAATTCAGAAGTTTCTCATGATATGTTCTCCTTGGTATTCTCTTGTACTCCTCTTGTCTTTGCTCAGTTGATTCAATGCATCACAGATAGTATTCTACATTACTGTTGATGGATCATGTAGGAGTGTTCATAGTCTGAGTTCTAACAAAACTTGCATCTACTTGCAGGTTCACTTGGAGCAAGGAAGCAGAAGGGATAGGTCAACACTGAAATCAACTCAAAGGCACAACCAGGAAATGATGATTATGTTCTCTCTTACATGCTCTTTTCTCTTTTATCTTCAGTAGTGTAGAATATTATGTATGGTCCATTTTTCTAGCTACTCCCATGGCTTGTGTGGGACACTTGCTTCTCCTTTTTACTCCAATGAATAAAAAAAATATTTGTATAATTCTTATGTTCAATTCCATAATTTTATTTTGCAAACAATAAATGGATCATTATGGATGAAAACTGAATACAAAAGAAAGCATTTCCTTTTCATTTCATGAAATACTATGCTGCAAATGACATATGTCAACTGAAACACATTGCACTTCTTAAGAACTCAACAATTCAAATATTTGTAATGGTTAAAACATCTGTAGAAATAAATTGAAATTCTTCACCTTAAAATGAACTTTAATCAACCAGCTCTGTCAATTTAAGTTGTGTGAAAAATTGATAACAATTACAAAAAATCACAAAATCTACATGCATTTAACGTAGGAGTTGTGGTAGATATGCATTAAGGTGGGAGTGAGAAATTTTAATTATCATATTATTTTTTTGTTCTTAGACTTATCAAGTTTAGTTGAATGATATTTACCTACAATTCCCTTTATATTTGATGTACATTAATTCTTGATCTTGAATTTAAAATCCAAAGTTCATATTATCTACAATCTTTTGGTACAATTGGGAATCATTTTATTACTCTAGCGGGGAAAGTGGTTGCTACCAAAAGTGAGGAATATTAAGATATCTGGAAGTATTCACATTATATCGAATTCAGTTGGAAATTACTGATGGTACTTAAAGTTGTATGATTGCAGGAATTTGCATGTGAACTAGAAAGTTGTGTTTAAAATAAGTTCATGTTCAATTGGAAATGAAATGTTCACAGACTTGTAAGCATGGCATCATCTTAGTACAATAGTGGTGATTTTCAAGTGAACTATAAAATTGAAGTTGTGGAAGCATTGGAAGCAGATTGTGGAAGAGAAGATATGGATGAATTATCAGATAAGGAGGAAGAAACCAACAATGACTCTCATGTAAATAACAAAGCCCCTATTCAAGATGTTAAGAAAGAATATAGGACCCCAAGGCATGAACAATATGAATATGGTAAATCCTTAGAATTTCAATTACCTGATGATGTTGTGGAATGTATTGCTGAAAACCAGGATAGAACTGTTACTTTATTTTTCTTAAGGGGTGTCCCTACTGAATCATTTTTTTATATATGGGTTAAGCAAAACTGGGAGAATAAGGGTTAGGTGATGGAATTAATTAGAGGGTTGGGAAAAGGGTATGTTTCCTAAATTTTTAGGTTTTTTGAACATGCCCAAGCTATTTTACAGTATGGCACATGGGTGCTTTGTGGGATAATATGTTATTTGCAAGCTTGGAAATTTGACTTTCACCGGGAAGGGCCTTCCCGTTCTCACTATCCTATGTGATTGGAATTCCCATTTTTAAATTTATCCTTTAGACCTTTTCCAAAATATATTGTGTCTCGACTAGGTAGGTTCATCTAGTGCAAGAAATTTTTTGATAAATTTTCTAGTTTAAGAGTTCATCCAAGAGTATGTGTTGAAATAGATTTGAACAAACCCTTGCCAAAGAATATTAAACTATTTGACCTAAGTTTTGAATTGGATCAGCCAATAGTCTATTTGAATAAGCCAAAGGATTGCTTCTATTATTTCTAAGATGGTCATCTGATTCAAGATTGTCCCATTAGTCTTCTTCTTCACCCTTACAAATTTCCCCAACCAAGGTTGCCTCTAATCCTGTAATGCAGTCCAAGTCAATCATTAAAGCCCTTATGTCTTCTTCTCTTCAAACATGTACTAGTACTCCTCCTTCCAGTCCTCCTTACCCTTCTGAGCCTCATTTAGTGGTCAATGCTTCTTATAAATATGTTATTATGACTGATGAGTTGAAAACTATTCGTAAGCGAAAAGAACCTTCTTCTCCTTCCTCAAATTTCCACTCCTCTCTTAATGAACCATCTCATCTCAATTCTTATAGTTTGTTGAAAGCTTTCAGCATATCTTTGTCTCCTCCTCCTAATTCTAGACAAAGGTCTAGATCTCCTATTGCTAGTTTAATGAAAAGCTAATCAACATGATCAAGTGGTTGCTACTTCCACTAGTACAGAAACAACAATAAACTACTGAAAAAACCACTAAAAATTGCTTATAAATGACTATAGTTGGTCACATGGCCACTAGTAGTTTATTTCTAGTCATATATAATGCGACCAAATTGATGACTAAACCATTTTTAGTCATCTATTGGTTGTTTTGATTGATCAATTTGGTAGTATATTTAGTCATTCATTGTTGTGATCTGGTCACTTATTTAGTCACTTTTTTTCCACTGATATATTTAGTCATTTATTGTTGTAATCTGGTCATTTATTTAGTCATTTTTTTATTCACTGATATATTTAGTCATTGATTGTTGTTAACTGGTCACTTATTTAGTCATTTTATTCACTAACTTCTATGCATTGGTAGTGTATTTAGTCATTAATTTTAATCATCATTTTGATCAATTTGGTAGTATATTTAGTCAATTTTATTCACTAATTTCACTAGTCATGATTATATGGTGTACCAATGGAAGAAGACATATCTAGCTCCCTCAGAAGAATAGGACTTGTAGTGAAGTAACAAGCCTTGTAGATACTATCATGGAGAGAGGACCTTGCCAGATCTGAATGATCACGGGTACCTTACGATGAGTAATGAACTTCCATATCTTGCGAGTGTTGTGGACTTCAATATTTGATAAATTCTCTTCACTTCTCATCTTTCATTGCTTTTAAATTTTTATGTAATACTATGTAAACAATGATAATTAAGAATTTTTTATTTATGTTAAAAGTGGGTAACTGACAAGACACTTTTTGACATGTCAGTTAGGATAAAATTTTGAAACATATTGTAAAATATTTTTGAAGATCAATAGAATGAAGTTATAATTGGTGGCCGAATTCTAGTTTCAATTGTTTGTTGAAGTGAATTAATGAATGTTATCTTGTTGTCTACAGTTTTATCTTTCCTTGTTATTTAAATTAATATATCAAGGGTATATTTGGTTTATCAAAACACATTTTTTGTCAAACAATTCATTTTTTACTACATTTTGGTGTCAAATCTTTGGTAATTATGGTTAGTTTCATCACATTCAAATTCTGAATTCTGGGAAATTATATATAGTAAATAGATTGATGGTTGTTTGGATAGTGAGATTAGCTTTCTTAGAAATTAACTGAAATATATTGTCTTGAAATATCTATAAGGATTATTTTAATTAAAGAGGATTTTGTAGTTATTTTTCTAACAATGATTTTACAATGCAACTAGCTTGCTATTTTCATTCAAGATACAAGTCATGATTAAAGTCAAGCACATACCAAGAATATGGTACTCTACTTCAAACCCTCAACCTCACTTAGTTTAGTCTACTTACATGGGGATATTAAGGAAGTTACTAAACAATTAATATATATCATTTATTGTTTGTGAAGGAGAATCCTATGAGATCCAATATGGCAGTGGATCAATATCCAATTTCTTTTTTGCTAATACTGAGCAAGTTTAGGGTGCTACAACAACCAAGAAGTTATACTTTAGAACATCAAAGTTCATAGTTATGGTGGCTAATACAGATCCTCTTGCCATTCTTGATCCTTTGATTTTATTGGCCAAAGATAAGGTATTTATTTTTTCTCTCTCCTTGTACCATTTTGAATTTTGACATTATTGCAACCTTTTAAGATGTCAGATGGGCATTGCAACATTTTTAGATTAACTCCATGTGCCATGAAATACCTAAATCATTACTTAATTTGTGAGAGGCTTTCCTTCAATTGCCTCTAATATGTTTCAACCGTTCACTAGAAATCTTTACATCATGTAGATGTTGTAAAGGTGGAGTGAAGGAATCAAAACCAAAAAAATGAACATAGTTTGATTCTTATTGTATAGGGAAATAATCACATGGGTAAAATGGTGGAATTGAAACTAATGAAATGATGTTTGACATAGTACAAAACCCTTTTAACTTTGAAGTTTTCCCATGATCAAATCCCATGACTTGCTACCCTTTTTTTCTAATTTGATGGATTGTACAAGAATAAACCTAATTAACTTGCACATGAACATCAAATTTTTGGACTTAAATTGACGATGAGTTTTGAACCATTTGGTGATGCTTCTGTGTATTTTTTCAAGTAGTTGTTTTCTTGCAAGTTTAATGGATGTTGTAAGTTTTGTTATTAATCATTAGTTTTAAAATTACCATTGTAGAAAGTACCTTATGTGTTTGTGCCTTCAAAAGTTGAATTGGGTGGTGCTTGTAAAGTGAATGGGGAAGATGATTTCACAATTGGGAAACTTGTTGTGAAACATCAAGTTCATAATTTTTGGATGTTAAGGCTTCCCAGTTGGATATCAAAGATCTTTTCTCATCAACTTAATTTGGAATTTATGTATAAATGGATTCTTTAATGGTGCAGGTCTTTACTAAGACAACACATGAACTAGTGTTGACATTTTTGTTGTCCAAGTCTGATGGAATTCTTGGGCTTGGTTTCCAAGAAATTTCTGTTGATAATGTTGTTCTAGTAAGGTTTGTGTTGATAGCCTTCTTTCTATAATATGCCAACTTCATTCTATAATCTGAGTGAATCACCTTTCTTAAATTTTAAACAAGTTTATGAAATCAAGGGTTCAATATGCATATTTTAGGCATATGTTGAACACTCTGTTTAAGGCATTTGTTGACAAGGTTACATTTTTTTAATTGATTTATCTTTTTCTTGTGCTTGGACTTTCTTTTGTAATTTTGCTATATATAATGCACTTCTTTCTGAATTGAGGCTGATATTAATTTTATTGGTTGTATTGAGGAACAACTTCATTCATGATGAAAAAGGCAGTACCCTATTGCTTATATTAGATGGCACGTTGCATATAAAGGAGGAAATATTCTAGCTGGTTTATTGTTGACTACGTTGAAGGTCAAGAGAGCTTCATATATGGGACACGATCAACACTCTCCTTGGATTCTACACGTTACAACTTTCTCTAGGAAGATTTCCCATATTGTAGAAGTTTTAAGAGATGAAAGGGGCATGTGCTCACATTGAAGGGCTTCAAGCATGTGTTTCCATCATTGCAAAAGTATTTTGGAGAAGTTTCTTTCTTGTAGTCATTTCTCTGCAATATTGTAACTCAAATTTTTAGCCTTGTGACTGAAAATAACAATTGTAATACTCTATTTGTAAGCTATAACTAGAGCACCTTTTTTTATTAATAAAGTTCACCGATTTTTCCTTCTCAATGGTTATTTTATTGTGTGCAATTGATGATTGATGTGTATTTTTGTGTTTTATTCTTAAATCCTCAAATATCAATCAATTAAAATGACTAAATATACTACTAATTGACATCAATTAATAATTAACTTGACTAAATATACTACCAATTGACAAAAATCAGTGAACAATGAATAAATATGACTAGATATATGAGGCCATTTGTACTCCTGGATTTTTTTTGTGTTGGACAAGTGACTCTTTCATCTATTGTCTAATAACCCTTTGGTATCTTTGATGAACTTTGAGTACCCAGCATCCAATGCAATTATTCCATCCAAGGTTAAATTGAGGTGGTGAATATTTATGTCACCATCCTTTTGTATATTAGTGAGGTAGTTGGGAACAATTTTGTTAAACTCATCTATCCAGACCTTGGAGCCTTTCAATTGATCATCATTCCTTAGTATATTAGGCACGAACCAATGCTTTAGCATGTGAAATAAATCCATTCTTTCCTTGACCTTTTTCTCTTCTACAAACATGTATTGGAATTCATCTATGACCATTCAGACCATTTGTATAGTAGGATTTAAAGTTGTGGGGGCCTCAACACTCCTTTGTAAAATTCTGCACAAATTCATTAAGGTGTGATGTACAGGTTGTCATTTCTTGAATCAGGGGTCCAATATAGGTATATGGGCCTTTATCTAATCAACTACTTGTGATAAGGAGACATAACATTCATACACATTTTCCAATTTTTCCACAATTAGTTTAGTCCTATGCTCCAAGATTTGTTCCAATACCCTAAGGGTTTCTCTCTTTTCTCTTTCCTTTGCTTCTTCATTACTCTTTTTCAACTTCTCAATTTCTTGTGTTAGCACATTAACTTGTTCAACAGTGCGTGCACCTATATTAGTCTGGATGGCAGGGGGCTGGTATACTGTTAATTTTGTGCTTTGGGAAGGACCTTCTCACTTCAATTGTTGTTTCAATTTCACATTTTCTATGAATAACCTTTTCACTTCATCATTTAGATCAGTCTGTGTTTTCTCAAAAAAAATTCAATCTAAGCTCCATAGCTTTAACCACATCCCTAGTAAACATTGTTGAGTGCATTATCATAGTAGTTGCCTCCAATTCTGATGTGTCTTGAAGTGTTTTTACCATGGCAGTCCCTCTCATTTATTTTACAACATCAAGCAATCTTGGTTTTTTTGTTCTTTTTTTTCTTTGTCCAAAAGGCTAGGGTTTCAAGTATTGGATTGTAACCTGTGCCATTCATTCCCTCATCTGAATTGAATTTAGAAACCAAAATGGAATCTTCTTGACTTCTTACTTGATCAAGTAAGAATATATTTTTTAACTCCATCCCAAGAATAATTAGTATATTGCTTTCTAATACCAATTTTCTTGCTTCTTGGCACCTAACAGTAATTTCATTAATTCTAAGTTCTTCAAGAGTCTGGGCAACAATCTAGTCATGTTGTGACTTATCAACGACCATATTATTAATTTGGCGTCTCTCCTAAAATTCTTTCATTTTCATCTTAAACCAAAAATCCTTAAACTCGTGAGTTTGAATAAATTCCTCATCTTCAATAAATCTAAGGGAAACAATCACCCTTTCATCATCATGCACTTCTTGATCATTATGCCCATGTACATCCAGTATTTCTTTGGTTTGTGAGCATCAGTTGCAAGCTTAGGTGGTGGCTAATCAACTTCATCATCTTTAAAATTCAAAAATACATTGGCTACCTCTTCAGTATCCCATACTCCACTTATTTCATATGCCACTAAGGGGGCCACTCCATGTGTCTTCTATCTTTTAGGACTTGGTTGCTCATGGGATGCTTCTGATTGTATTGTGGTAGTGTCTGGTAGGGGCTCTATGATTACAATACCACTTGGTTTGATGGGCATCTTGGAGGGTTTTGAAGACTGACCCTCAGGTTTCTTTTCTGGTTCAACCTATAATCTTTCAAAGTTGTCAATTATTATGTTCATCCTTTTGATAGGATCATTTTCTTCAACATAGAATCCTTGGAATCTAGTGTCCCTTTCATTCTTCTCCTCCTCAAGCCTCTTTATGATTTCCCACTTCCTCTTCCTTGTAAAAACTTCATCAGGTGTAAAGCAATTTCTTATTACATCTTCTTCATAATCCATTATATAGGTAATCCCAACTTTAGTGAGAAGTGTCTGCTTTATAAAATTAATATGCCCTTCACGATCAACCCTTTCTCCTCGTGACTTCAATCAATACTGCATCTTCAAATAGTTTTGTAATTCTTCAAGAGTGTCAGAACCTATGGATAGCTCCTCACATTCAGTTAGGTCATGGAGGAATGTCCGCTTTTTCTATCCTTTCAACATCTTGCTCCATCCATAACATTTTCCACATAAATTCTAAAAATGAAATTCAAATAGAAACAAATTTAGGTAAAACATGTGGGGCTTGAGGACACCCATAGACCCTTATTATTGTTTGATCTGCTAAGAAGAACTAGTTACTAAAATTGTGAGTGTGTCCCTGCTCTGGCTCCAATTCTAAAGGTCTTAATATTTGCATGATTTTATTAGGAAATCTTGGTGAAATATGACCAAGAGTGGCCATGACCTTTACTATGAAATCATCATGAAATATTACATAATCACTATTTTTACATCTACTATCCTAGATGTAACACCATTTTTGTACATGCAACCTATTCCCTTCATCATCAGCCATTCCTAAATACATTCTTTTAGTCCATATGTTTATGTTTTGGTACAATATTAAATGACACAGTAGAGAGTATTTCCTAAAAGTGATGGGAGCTAAGTTCTCTCTTACTTGCAAAAATCCCTCATGTAGCCCTTTTTCAATTTTAGCGGCAAAGTCATACTCAATGTTGACTTTAGGATTTTGTATCCTCATTGCCATCATCATGAGATAGGTTGGCATCCTCTCTTCAACATCTATTCGAAGCACTTGGTACAAAGCAAAATAAGTTCTTTTGAAATATACTTGGAATTCTTCTATGGAAAATGGATCATTTTGGGAGGGGAAGATAGGTATCCTCCTATTGTTTACACCCTCTTTCATGTGTATAGTAAGTTCATCACTCCTGTAGATTTTTCTCAATCTCCTATAATCTCCTCACTTTTTTCCAAGTCGATCTTAGTGAAAGCTTGCTTTTTTAACATAAAACACTCTATAATTGCTTCTTTAGTCAGCACCACTAAGGGTGAACCATTTGGAATTCTTATAGTCCTAGTAGCCGGGTGATAATATTTTTCCAATACTTTAATAAACTCAACATCTATGAAGACATTTGGGACTATCAATTTGGCCAAATCTAAGCTCCAAGGATTTAAAACTGGAATATTCTCAACTCTATTTTCATAGAATTACCAAAACAAATCCCACCCTGAGATAGGGATAATTAGGTCTCTATATCCATGGGTTGTATCTTTAAACAACTTTTTGGATCCTTTGTCTATAAAATCAGGTAACATGTCTAAAATGGGTTGTTGTAGGGACCTCTTCTTTAATTTAGAAAATATGGACTCTTCCTTTTTACTCGCAATTTGACTTCTTTTGGGTGGCATGATGAAGAATTTACTCGTACTTGATTTTTTAAGTGTCTACTTGTAGAAGCAAATTTAGTTCTTATACACTTGCTACAGAGGGTTTCTATGAACTTACTCAGCGAAATAATAGTTACAAAGTTTTCTCG
The DNA here is from genome assembly GCA_007258455.2 of Sequoia sempervirens. Taxonomy (NCBI): domain Eukaryota; kingdom Viridiplantae; phylum Streptophyta; class Pinopsida; order Cupressales; family Cupressaceae; genus Sequoia; species Sequoia sempervirens. The sequence continues at coordinate 349,250,393 of VDFB02000015.1, read as the reverse complement.
CTTGAACTCCCTTGCCTCCAGTACGCTGAGCTTTGTGAATGATTGCCAAAATGTCATCGAGTCCTAATTAATATTTGTTGTTGAGCTTAGTCACCTCACTATTAATGTGAATTCGTGCAAAAAAATTTAGAATATTCCCATATTTTGAGTTTGAGTACATGTCGTTGATCTTGGGAAATCGAACAATGTAATCATTTAATGCTTTGACAGCTTGTACCGCAATATCGCTCAGTCATTTCAAGACAATTGCGAGTTAGCACTAGCATTACCGCCACCTCGTGCACACCCCTTTGGACTCCCATGGGATAGCGAGTTAATTCTAGCGGTTGAGTGACTATTCACTGCCATACTGCTTTGTCATATCAAGACAACTGCATGTTAGTGGTAGTAGTACTGCCACCTCGTGCACACCCTTTTGGACTCCCATGAGATAGCGGGTTAATTCTAGTGGTTGAGTGACTATTCACCGCCATACTGCTTTGTCATATGAAGACAATTACAGGTTAGCAGTAGCATTACCGCCACCCTACACACACCCCTTTGGACTCCCACGAGACATCAGGTTAATTCTAGCGATTGAGTGATTGTTCATCACCATACCACAATGTCATTGTTTACCCCTTGCGAGGCTACGGTTTACTTTAGTTGTTAACATGTTCTCACCACCACTCTGCAGTATTCATATTTGGTTGTTGTGGTATTGTAGTAAGCATTTGTATATTGACCTATATGTCTCTCTATCCCGCACATACTTCTATTGACTGTTGCAGTAGTGCGGTATCAGATTTTATTATGAATGTCAGATATCATTTTATTGAAAAGATTGAATTTTTTTCTAATTTTGAAGTATCTCATTTTTAGTTTTCAGTGTCAGTCAGACCTAAGAGATCATTTCTTTGTTTATAATAGGGAGGCCTAGTTCACCTAATGTTAAGATATCTATATGTATTATTAAATCACAAATGTTCATTATATGTTTGCATCTAGAAAACATATAGAACATACAAGAAATTGTATTCTAACTAAAGAAAATTAATTTCAAAATTTCAACCAAAGTAAGAAAACTAAGAAGAATGATTGAACCTAACTTTAAATGCAGTTCAAATCAGCAGTGAACATCTCAAGTTTTGTATACAATGTACCAGTAGAATAATGATGATTACATTAAAAAATTTATCAGTAAAACAACAGTGAATAAGAATACCTATACTCAAATCTTTATTACATTTAATAATAAATTACACCATATATAACCAAATTTTAGGTGACAAAACATCATCATAATCATTTGCATTGCCAACAAGATCATAATCTTGATCATTCATTTTTGTATCTACTTGATTTTCTTCCTCATATTTATCTATGACATGCAATGCATTCTCTCTCCCAATCTCTTCATTGGTAATCAAAATGTCTTCTTCAAACACTCCATCATCGTCTTCATCCACTTCTTCAATTTTTTCTTGTAAATTAACATATTGCCCATTAGGAATTATATCAACAACTTCCATGATTTTTCATTTTGAATGAGACTCTATTTGAATGACATACAACCATCATGGGATTCTTACATCAATTATAAATAATTGATTAATTTGAAGAGGGGAAACATATGACTCATCCGTCTCTGATAAAAATTGTCTTATATTTGCACGTACAAATCCATACTCATCAAATTGTATTGCAGATGGTCAGATCCACTTACATTTTAATAATATAGGACTATTTTCACCATAGTCCACTAGAATAATTTTTTGGATGAATCCAACATAAAATTTCTTCTCAGTTTCATGAAGAAATTTAGCACTAACAACACAATCACAATTTATCTTTCCTTTGTCTTTTTGTTTCACTCTTAAATGACTACCATAGGCCCACATTCCACTGAAACGCATAGCCCATAAATGTGGAGATTGTGAAAGCTCACTTTCCTCAATTGTTATATCTTGACCTTCTTCTTTTGCATCCCTAATTACATTAGCAATCCATTATTCAAATTTTGGAAAGGAATCACCTCCAATCAAATCAGCATGACGTTTGCACCTTTGAGGTCGATGTTGCATCGAGCTTGATTGTCTTCTTCATATTTTCTACTTATAATATTAACATACAAATAGCAAGATTGATAATATAAATGTGTAAATGCAATTGAGTAAATAAATTATTGTGTTAATTTCTTTTTACCTGCGCCACTTATCGAATGAAGATGTTTTTTGCAGAATATAGGAATGTGTTGCACTTCTTTCTTGATGTGATAGCTTCAACAGATATCCATTTCCTTCCAATACTTCACCTGCAACTGTATCTTCTTCGTCATTGTCCCATACATGTCGAATGACATTTTTAAAATTCTTCATATCACTACTGAATTTGACACCATTTTTCGATGGACGTTCGTCGATCGTTCGACAAATCTTTGTCGGAAAAGCGACGAAATGACGAAAACATTTTTGTCTATTTTTTTCGTGAAAAGGCCAACAATGAATTAAATGTCGAAATAATATCACAGATTCGTAGTCATTGGCATCATAAAATGACTTAGATATTTGTCAGAATATCAATGAAAACTTCGTATATCCACTGATGAATTACACAAGAAGTTCATCTCCATTTCGACGAAATGGGCAAGGAGTAGCGTTGAAACAACACCAGAAGCTCATCGCCATTTTGATGAAATGGGCAAGGAGTAGCATTGAGACAACACTAGAAGTTCGTCACCATTTCAAAAAAATGGGAAAGGAGTAGTGTTGAAACAACACTAAAAGTTCATCACAATTTCGACGAAATGGGCAAGGAGTAGCATCAAAACAACACCAGAAGTTCGTCGCCATTTCGATGAAATGGGCAAGGAGTAGCGTCAAAACAATAGCAAAATTTCATTGAAATTGCGATGAAATGGGCAAGGAGTAGCATCGAAACAACAACAAAAGTTTGTTGAAATTGTGACAAAATGGGCAAGGAGTTACAATGAAGCCTTCGTCGTAGCTATAGCAACTTAGTCAGACCTTTTCGGTGATTTGTTGGTGGTTTTCGTCGAAATTGCGACAAAATAATGCAATTTTTTTTGAAAAAAAATATTCGTTCAAATGTACCATCATGAAGACTGATGACTGATCATACATACAGACTACAAGATGCATAGATGCATAGAAAAAGCATTACACTTGACAACAACAAAGGTCTAACAAGGGAAGGAGTTAAGAAACGTCTAGATTGAAGATAAAATGTGAAGGGAAAATGTTGAGCAATGTCAAGAGAACAGAGCTTGTAGAACATATTCTTGACCTAATCAAGCTCTTGAACAACTTAAACAAAATTAAAATACTAACACATACATGAGACATGTAATGAACTTCCAATATCTGTTATCTTTTTCATTAATGCAGAGGTAGGTAAAGGAGAAATAATTATAATTGTAACAAAATTCATAGTCCAGTAAATTATGTTTGTAATTTGTGTTCAATGGACCTCATTTTTATGATTATACTGCCCATCTAATACAATATTTTAATCCAGGGTTCAACTATCTCATATCTAAAGAAGCACCTTCAATTAACCATTTAAAGTACTATAAAATAAGGTAAGACTTTTACTTGAGAAAGATTGGGTACACTTGTAGGATTAAAGTTCTCGCAATCATTAGGATTTATTGGTACACAGACACAACCTGCAACATATGAAGTAATGGATGACTACAAGTTAGTGAAATGGTCCTTAATATGTGAGTGGTTTGCAAATTTATTGGTAGAAAATAAGGTTACAAACAGATCTAGATGAAAAATTATGATGGCAATCTACTGTAATCATCAAAATAGATGAAAAGTGCAAAGGAAAGAGCCAAGCTACATCTCTAGAGGCTAAAAATAACACATGCAAGAAACATAAAAAAAGAACAAACTAGTTTTTGGATGAATACAAAATGGTTCCTTTAGCAAGTGATTCATATGCTTTCACACCTGACACAAGACATTAAGAAGATTCTAGTCTTCCTCTATGAAATTAACTACTTACAGAATAAACCCAGAAACCAATATTATATACCTCCATGTCTAGCCAAGGGTAGGTATAAGAGAAAAAAAAATTCTTCAATGCAATGCCAAAAAATATCAATGTGTGTGTAGGTTTGTATTACTCAAAATATCATTTCACTTCCTAAGGAAGAATACCAAAGTGATGTTTTAAATTTAAATCTTCACATAGGCTCCCTTATTGCTATACATGCATATACAAGAATTATTCTAGCTCTAAACTATTCAAATATTAAGGATTTAATTAGCTATAAGATGGAAAGTTGTTGTTTAGACATAATCCATCATCTTTTACATATCTTTATTCACTCCTAGCGCTTCAGATAAATTTGTGTAAATGAAACATAAATGTGAATCTTTTATGACAAAGAAAATTCTTAAAAGGAGGGGGGAGAGAGCAAAGGGTAGGGAGCAAGAGAATGCTTGAATTTATAGCAAAGTATAACATTTTGATCATTATAACAATGAAACGAATCTTAAGTTTGAAGCATTAATATCATTTACAACATTTATGATCAAGAATGAATGTAAGTAGAGAAACTTTTGCATACCTGCAGATGGTACAAAATTTCATGGTTAAGTCGAAGCCTCTCATCAACAACAAGATCCAAATATCCATGTATCTATCTCAATCAAGCCTCTAAACCCTTCAGAGCTATCAATTTTTCCACTAACCTATTATGCACAAAAGTAAAATTTTAGATTTATGTCACCACTAAAAACAGAAGAAACAGAGCTTTGAAACCAAATCCACACACAACACAATGTGGTATTCATACAAAGCCATACAAAAAAACTAAACTCAGAACATTGGAATGGAAACAACTTCAAATTATGATGCAGAGCGTTCAGGGTATAAAGAATCATTTTTCTGCCACCATAGTGAAAAGTTAGCACTTTCTTTCATCTTTGCATATTGGTTTGATGCTTCAAATGATGCATTTCCTATATTGAAAAATGGATTACCTTATTGAGCTTCTCTTTGTTTTGAGAATAGTTTAATATTCTCTACTTAACAGGGCCACGTGATTGGAAGCTCATTTGGCCCTTGCCCCCTCACATCATATAACATTCATTCATCCATTAATAACATATAACATTCATTCATTAACATATAACATTCATTAATTAACATATTCACATTCATTCATTAACATATAATATTCATTCTTTCAGTTTTTACATATTATCAAAAATATGGTTGTCATGATATGATTACAATCACTTTTTTTTTGTTTCTTTTTTAAAGCTACAAAAATATGAAGTGGAGTATCATTTTCTAAATCAATATCTATCCCCCTTTAGTTGTTCTGCCCTCTGTTTGTGATCTTAATGTACGCCTAGTCGTCTGCTCATGACGTGGACGCCGCTGCAAGGGGGGGTCTGCTGCAATAAGAAAGAAATGTTAAAATGATATGTTTTATTATTATTGTTACAAGTATTCCATTAATTAAAAGAACATTAGAGTGGTTCTATTTACCTGATGGGTCCACATCATGTTCTTGAACTTTTGTTATAGACTCATGCTCAATATGTTGAACACCCTCTAAATCCTAATCTGTAGTTGAAACACGAAAGGTTACATTAATTAATACACCAATTGAAATTAAATATGTTTAAGAGAACATGAGAGTGGTCATCTTTACTTGATGGGGCCACATCATGTTCTTGATCTTCTCTAGCCTGATCATGCTCAACATGCTGATCATGCTCTACATGCTCTAAAGTTGAAACATGAAAGGTTACATTAATTAATACACCAATTGCAATTAAATATGTTTAAAAGAACTTTAGAGTGGTCCTCTTTACCTGATGGGGCCACATCATATTCTTGATCTTCTTTAGCCTGATCATGCTCAACATGTTGATCATGCTCTACATGCTCTAAAGTACTGGGATGCACACCATGACCTTCATCTGCACATTGTGCTCCACCCTCACCAGGTTGCATTTCAATGTCATGTGTAGTATTATCATTGCTTGAATGTTTAAAACAAATAGGCATGTAATTACTTTATGGTGGAAATTAATATTGAATAGATTCCACAAGTATTCAATTTTAAATAAAATTTATTGAGTTTATTTACCTACGTGTTGGATGTAGTGGAAGGTTGTGTTTTCCCAATCAAGACTCTTAGGCATTCAGCCACGGCTCCATAGCCTTGTTGGAAGGCAATCTTCAGGTCATCTTCTGTGGGAACTCTATTGAATTCAGAGCCCTACATTTTTGCATAAGATCATGAATTTTGTTTCTATGGTGTGGTAAAACTAAAATTGTTTTCAATTTATTATTTGGATACTATATTTCATTTATTGATACTTAAAATTCATGCGGCTAATTTCATATAACCACCAGAGCAAAGTTTGTGTTGCCCATGTTTTTCTAGTCTTGCCTTTGTTGCCTTCGATGTGTCAGGTAGCCTATGAAAAGTTTGAAATACATTATATTATGTAAAAAGAAAGAGTAATCAGTATATAATTACATTGTTGATAGTATCACATACCTTCTTTGGCCTGGTGGTGTCTTTCCTTTTTTCTTTTCAGCCTTCTCCTTTCCATCCGACACCAGGTCCTTCCACTCCCTCTCCAGAATCATGGGGGGACGCTCATACTTTTTGTTCTTCTCTAAATGTGACCTATATTGGTCCCTCGCATACTTTAGATAGGTACCAGTTTTCTTAAGGACCTTGGTTCGGTTGAATGTTTTATTACCGAACAACACAACTAAACGGTTAATGAGCTCATCTTTTAAATCTTGATTTTGGGCATTCCACCATGTACGTATGGTGGGCCCGAAGAGCTCCAATGTAATATCACTTAGATGTTTATAAAAAAAAAATCCTACAAAATGATCATGGGATCAATAGTCTAAAAAGAGCAATCAATAAGTAAATTTCAATTGGATTATATATAATAATAATTAAAACATTTTAAAGTACCTGGGACCTTCTCTATCTTTATGGGAACGAAATCCTTGATCACCACAAGTGTGACCGGAAATGTTCCCATACTAGTAATACGAGAAGATCTAGGAAATGATGTTAAAACATCACCAGTACTAGTGGCCTCTGCATCCCTAGGTACATGTCCTGATGCATGTTCTAGCATGTGTTTGTTGCCAGAGGGTGCATTAACAGATGCCTGCATGGTATGTGTTTCTGATGCTCTAGACGACAATATAGGCACGGATGATGGGGTCAGATGATGTGATGTATGCATAAGAAGATCAAGATGGACACTTGTACCAACCCCTACTCCTTGGGAAGCACTTGCAGTACCCTGATCATGGCAAAGAGCATCATGAGGAGGCAAATAACCCTATAAAAACAACACATATTTTAGTTCATGAAATAAAAGAGTACAAACTATAAAACCATGAATGAACTTATGTTATAATTAAAGACCTCATGACAACTTACTTGCAATTTTTTTAATCTATCAGTCAATATTTTAACCCTCTCTCTTATCTCATCTGTTTGAGGCACTATGAACATCAACTTAACCATATCTTCATTGCATTTTTTTGGATCTTGTTTATCGTATCGAGAGGGTTTGCTAAATAAACGATGTTATCATCAAAAAATATTGACTACACCTCATTATGGATGCTCTCCTCTACTGTTGGTGCCTTTCCCCGATTAGTCAACTACAACAAGAATATTAAAAAAATTATTGAAATTAACCCAAAAAACTTATGAAAAAAACATAATAATAAAACATTTTGCTCGTATCTAATTTGTACAATTACAATGAGGTAAATATGTTGGGTAGAAGTGCCTGAATATACATCGTGATTTGTGCTTTGGGACATATCTTCTCTGTATGATCAATGTCCCCCTATAACAAAAATTAAATATAAAAAAACATTACCGAAATGAAACCAATAGACTCACAAAAAAACATAAGAATAAAATGGTATATTGGAGTCATTAATTGGAGGTTGGGTAAAATGGTACATAGTACATACCGCCCCCATATTAACTTTGTTTGTAACTAAGCGATTCAAATTATAATTGATTAGCAACTCTTCCCCTGTAGTTATTGATTTTATTGCACATACGAATACACGGTTTCCCTCACGCACCGAGCGAATATGCAATTGTTGACCCAGGTTGTGTACTGTTTATAAACCCTACAATATTCCCTAATTCTTTTTGCCTTCCTTCAATGTACATAGCCACTCCTTTATTTTGATCCTTATCTTTTAGTTGTATATAATTTGCTGACAGTGCATACCTACGTATGATTCGTGTATATCAAACCAGTTGCATCCAATCTTTGTAACTGTAACAGGGTCAACATACTCCATCAATTCAGTAACTTTGTCGTAACAGACCTTTATGCCGTCCATGCAAAATAGGCCCAAACTATGTAATGACGATGGTGTTATGCGATATATCCTCTCGTTGACACAAAAATTAGTGTTTATTGGAGGAAGTTCCTTGGGTGCCCATTGTTTCTATAGATGTTTGTACCTCAAGGGAACCTCAATGTCACCTATGCTCTCATCATCATAAGAACATGACCCCCCTTCAGCAAGAAAAAATTCCATACGTTTACGGAATTTTCTTCTAATTTTTGACCTCTCGTTGATCTCCCTCTTTTAGACACTACATGTCTCACTTTCCTCTTCTCTTCTTGAATTTCCCTCGCTCGAGGAAGACAGATCTGACAAATACCTATTTGGCGGTACCTGCACTCATAAAGATGTTGGATGAAGTTCTTTCATGGTGATGTGATCCCAAGGTGACATTATGATTAATCTATCATTTCATCGCTATAATTTCACAGGTTATAAGGTAATCAAGTCTTGATAGATTGCAAGCTATTGTTACTACCATCCAAATGTGTCCATCACAAATACAATCTACTTAACATTTTAACCCCCACACTTTGTAACAAGTGTTAAATGTGACTATGGTCCACCAATTACACAACCAAGGCCTCAAATGTATTCTCTAATTGTAATCAAAGGACTTTTTCTCTTCATTCAAGTAAATAAACTTGAAGGGAAACACCACCAAGTGGTTTATTGGACACCTACATGACTAAAAATAGCAGCAAATTTACATTTAATTTCCATATGTCTAAGTTATTAACGGGGAGGGAGTGTGTACTAGGCTTGGTTAAGTCATCATAAGTTTACGCTTTGGCAATAATTTTTTTTAAGTCATATTAAATCTTCCTATGTCTAATTGCTAGGAGACTTTTGGTTTGTTTTAAGGTAGGATGATTGATGAAAGAGCCCAAAGACTAGCCTTTCTCCATGGTATCCAGGTACACATAGCAGGGGTCTTCTCTTATATAGTTGGACATGATTTAAAGAAATTAGCTAGGAATTATTCATTTAACCTAAGGTTTTCTCATAATGCCATCATTGGAAAAGTATGATCAAATTTTTCTATTGTGAAGAATTTGTCTATGTGCCTCTAGTAATCACTATAAATGTTTGTAAGGATAAAATGAATAATTACATCAGGTAGGAGAAAATCAACTTTGAGTTCTTCAAAGATTATATTCCTCTATTCATAATTTTTAAGGGTTGTGTGTGGAGGAGGTTATCACTACCAAGAAGGGAGGAGACATTTCCTTGTATTCTTTTATAATTTTCATTATTCTTATTTATTTTACACTTACATTTACAAATACACATACATATGCACTTATTGTTTTCATTTATTTCTCATGTAGTTTAATAGTTTGATTGATTTCATATTATATGTGTTGAAGACTTTAGAATTTCAATTGCATTAATTTATGGATATGTTGTATCTATAACACTACAAAACCATATGCTCTTTGCATTTACACTTACATTTAGAAATACACATTTATATACATAGATATAGATTTATTTAATGATATGTTGCATTTATTGTTCTAGAAGAGCATCCAGTAATTGCATTTACATTTACATTTAAAAATACATATACATACATACATACATACATACATACATACATATACATACATACATATACATATATATATATATGTGTGCGTGTGTGTGTGTGTATGTATATCATTTATATTTAGTGTTCAAAAACAACCCATTAGGTCTACACATGGATAAAAATTCACAAAATCAGATCTCCCATACATGTTTTGTTGAAACCTAGGCTTGAACCTTTCATTTCACATGCTTTTCTTCACAAAACTATTGAGGACATCAACTATACCTTCTTTATTTCTTATCCTACACCCTATTCATGCATCCTACAATTACAAAAGTATCCATGGGGCCTCTTACACAAGCTAAAATAATCACAAAAAGTGTAAGAGCCCCTTTATATCATGTTTGGACTACAAAACCCTCAAAAATAGGGTAACTCAGATTATGATTTGTTGGTGAGCTGTATAGAAAAATCATTAGCACCAGCTCATTCTTGGAGTCTTTTGAAAGAGAAGTGAATCAGGTGGTAGTTAAGTACAAACCTTATAGTGTCAAGGTGAATGAGGTGATAAATTTTGATTGGCCAACTGATGAAGAGTACCAGAAATGGGTAAATGTATATTCAACTAAGGAAGAGTGAAAAGGAGTAGGCTGCTAACGGTTGACAAATCAGCTGTTGTAATTACAACAGATTCTAGTTTTGTTTTTTGGTTACACTCTAGGCATGAAATTCTTGAAGTTTTTTGTTGTTGCATCAACCATTCTCAGCGAGCACGATGAACAAGAAGATTATCTGGGGAGATTGTTTTTGTAACAATTTTTTGGAATATCACAAGGCGGTCCAATTCGCTGGTGACACATGTGCTTTCTGGCTCAATGCTTGTTTACTCCTTCTTTTTCTATAAGAAGGATTTCAAGGCCAAAAGTACGGGTTAGCAAGTTAGATATTTTTGGTTGAGTCTAGATGAAGTTGCAGAGAAAATTGTAAAGTCTGATGGTTTTAGGGAAAATGCAATTTAGGTTTTGAGTCATTCTATAGTAGGTTTTGAATTCATGTGGATTTGATGTTTTATGATAGTACTGACATTTAAATTGATATGATTAATTCAAACTCATGTCTCTCCATTGTACAAGAATATCTGAATTTTGAATAAAATGATCAAGGGTTGTTTCGTTCATCTCATTGTTGTGGTGTGTATGATTCTTGTTTTAGGTTTAATTCAAGGAATTAATTAAAATGCTTGAATGGGATTGTAGATGGATATGTTATGTATAAGGATTTGATAAGTATTATTGGGTTAGAATACATATTGATGAGATTGTAAGGCAATGTTATCAAGGATCTTATATGTTGTGTTAAATCTGTCATAAAACCTTAGATGCTTATAAATTTGACTCCTCCAATGGATATATGGCACTGATCTAAGTTGTACTTATTTGTATGGCTTAGTATTTCTTTGCCTTTACCTAGAGCTTGCTACAAATTGCAAATCAATGACTATCTTCTACAATGAAATGTTGTTGTAGTTATCTCATGCTCCAAATAGTTGATATTATTGATAAACAACCAATTCTATTCAGTATTATCCTATTATGTTGAGCTATTAAATAAGATTATTTGTTGTTGTTAATGTTGTTTATGATGATGGTGTAGAGGTTGTAAATACATTAATGGATCACCCTCCCAGGTCTTGCAGAGCCCAAAGTGTAGGAGGTCTTTCAAATCCTCGTCAGTTGGTCTAGGTCCTAAGAGTTTCCCTTTATTGGAATTGGCAATTCCATAGGTACATTAGAACATCAACCTGCTTACCGTAAAAACAACCAACACCTTGCATATTTTTGTGGTGGAGGTATTAAAGAAGAATTCTATGCCTCTATTTCCATTCATTAGATCTACCTTAGCCTAGCATATACTTGGGCTAAGTCTACAATTTGCTTTACACTCATGCAATGAAGGCTATGTATGATGAAATCCTCGACCTCAACCAAGATGTGGGTAGATTATGGGAGTTTTTCCAAGACCTGAGGCTAGTGGATAAAAATGTGAAAGACTAATCTATTTTTTTTGTCTTATCTTATACCATTTTACGAGAATGGGGGTGCCAAACTTACAGTACTCATTGCAACTTCATCGTCGATTTTCCCTGAGTGCCCTCAACCTTGTCCTCAGTGCTAGTATTGGCCTTGTTTTCACTCCTCCAAACTCTTCCTCGGAGCTAATATTGACCTTGTTTTCACTCCACCAAACTCTTTGTTAGTGTTGGTATTGACCTTGTTTTAACTCCAAACTCTTCCTCGGCACTAGTATTGACCTTGTTTTCACTCCTCCAAACTCTTCCTTGGTGTTGATATTGACCTTGTTTTCACTCCTCCAAACTCTTCGTTGGTGTTGGTATTGACCTTGTTTTAACACCAAACTCTTCCTCAACGCTGGCATTGACCTTGTTTTCACTACTCCAAACTCTTCCTCTGCATTGGAACTGAACTTGTTTTCACTACTCCAAACTCTTCCTCGGCGCTGGCATTGACCTTTTTTCACTACTCCAAACTCTTCCTCGACACTAGTATTGACCTTTCACTTCTCCAATTTGATGAGCTACAACCTGGTTTCGTTAGGTTTTATAGTATGTTAATTAAGTTCAAAATTTTGGTGCCATTTAGCTAGGTTTTAATATTCTACAATATAGTTAAGTATATATTAGCTATATTTTACATAATAAATAATATAATAATATTCAACTTATTATAATTATATATTATATTCTTTAACAAAATTATTAAATACGTATAAAATTATTATAATTAATAATTAATAATAAGTATATTTTTATATAATACAAAATATAATTAATATAATATATATTTAATATAATAGTAATGTATATTAATATGAGAGAGAGAAACTTGGTTGTTTCATGTCAACAATCCAAGGATGGCATGTGTCCTTGGGGAGTTATGCTCAAGGTAGCATGCCATTTGTTTAAAGATATGGTAATTATCCTTTAAGACCTCTTCAATGTACCCATTCCACACTTAAGGACACAAAGATAAATATAGGAAAGAAAATATAGAGAGAGAGGGAGATACTAACAAACATACAAATAGAAAGGGAGACAAAGAGATAGAGAGGGGTAGAGAGATAAAGAGATACAGATGAATAGATAGAGATATAGGGAGGGTGATTGATATATCTCTCCCTGTCGCTCTCTATATCTCTATATCTCTCGCTCTCTATATCTCTATATCTCCCACTATCTATGTCACTCCCGGATCTTCCCCCCTCTATCTATTGAGCTATCTCTCCCTCTCCCCCCTTTCTCTCTCATTCACTCCATCTCTCCCTCCATCTCTCCTACTCTATTTCTCTTTTTATCTCCCTCTCACTTCTCTCTCTATCTCTTTCTATCTATATCCCTTTCTCTCCCTCCTCCTCTCTATCTCCCCCTCTCTATCTCTCACCATCTCTCCCTCCTTATCCCCCATCTCTATCTCTACCTCTCTTCCTTTCTCTTCCCATATATCTTCATCTCTCTTTCTCTTCCCATATATCTCTATCTCTCTCTCTTTCTCTCCCCATATATTAACTAAGAAGCCATGCAAGCATACAATAGTATATGTTGGTAAAACTATAATAGTGTTTTATTAAACTATAAGTAGCACTTATGTTTCTAATGTCAAGCCTTCTTATAAAAATAGTGTTTTATTAAACTATAAGTAGATTATTGTCACCACTCTTCATTCAACATGAAATACCAAATGTAGCAATTGTTTTGTTACTTTTGTCAAGTTTCATTAACCAAGCTATTTACTGGGTTGAATAAAGTTGTGTTATGATCCTTCATCTCTTTAAAATAATTAGACAATATTAGCGAGATCAGGAAGGGGAGAAAACTAAACTCCTTCAAAATAGGGGTAGTTGTGGGTTTGTTGGTTTTCTTTGTATACTATATACTTAGTTCCTCTAGGATAAATAAGTAACTTTAGATCATTTTCTTAGTTGTGTATCCTAACTAATATAGAGTAAGCTTTTTCATTTTAATTGACTACTACATAATAGTTTATGTGTTGAAAGAATTGTTTCCATTATTTATAGTTTTTACATTGGAATACAAATCATATTTAATTTCATGCCAATATACTTCTTTCATAAAGATATTTGTTTTAAATAAGTGCTTCATAACCCATCTAATCAAATCATAATTAACCTATCAAAAAGGAAATAGGAATTTTCTAAAGAAAAGAACACTTGACCCAATCATAAGTGGATGGCCTTTGAAGAAAGGAGTGATCCACCTTAGCAATAACAACTACCTAATTTAGACCTGGGTATGTGTAGGATCATGATGGGCCAAAAAGTGGCAACATGAAAAAGGAGTGTTTTGAACTTGCCAAAAAATGTGAAAATCTTGAGTTGACTTTTTTTTTGGGTTGGTTATCAATACATTGCTCCATAGCAATGCCCAAGCCAAAGTACTACAAATCGGATATCCGATTTTTTTTGGATATCCAATTCTTGTCTAATATCTAATTTGAAAAAAAAAAATGTAATATTTTGGTGCTATAAATTGGATATCCAATCTAAATTGGATATCTGATCTAAATCGGATATCAGATTTTTGCACATATATACCCAAGAGTAAT